>OY282560.1:53516072-54716072 GCA_958295665.1 Tipula vernalis
ATGATTGATACCTCTATCGATAGGCATTGAGGCCTGTAAATTTTATGCCAATGGGCATTTGGATCGTTCGGATATTTCTACACATTTTGTAGAAAATTCAATTTTATTGTAAATCACCTGGACTATAGACCACAAAATCAGAGCTACAAAATCGAAAATCTGCAATTGTGCTCCGATTTCGTTGATTGATACCTCTATCGATAGGCATTGAGGACTGTAAATTTTATGCCAATGGGCATTTGGATCGTTCGGATATTTCTACACATTTTGTAGAAAATTCAATTTTATTGAAATCACCTGGACTATAAACCACAAAATCAGAGCTACAAAATCGAAAACCTGCAATTTTGCTCATGACAACGATTATTTGGATCGTTAGAATATTTCTACACATTTTGTAGAAAATTCAATTTTATTGAAAATCACCTGGACTATATATAGACCACAAAATCAGAGCTACAAAATCGAAAATCTGCAATTGTGCTCCGATTTCGTTGATTGATACCTCTATCGATAGGCATTGAGACCTGTAATTTTTATGCCAATGGGCATTTGGATCGTACGGATATTTCTACACATTTTGTAGAAAATTCAATTTTATGGTAAATCACCTGGACTATAAACCACAAAATCAGAGCTACAAAATCGAAAACCTGCAATTTTGCTCATGACAACGATTATTTGGATCGTTAGAATATTTCTACACATTTTGTAGAAAATTCAATTTTATTGAAAATCACCTGGACTATATATAGACCACAAAATCAGAGCTACAAAATCGAAAATCTGCAATTGTGCTCCGATTTCGTTGATTGATACCTCTATCGATAGGCATTGAGGACTGTAAATTTTATGCCAATGGGCATTTGGATCGTTCGAATATTTCTACAAATTTTGTAGAAAATTCAATTTTATTGAAAATCACCTGGACTATAGACCACAAAAATCAGAGCTACAAAATCGAAAATCTGCAATTGTGCTCCGATTTCGTTGATTGATACCTCTATCGATAGGCATTGAGGCCTGTAAATTTTATGCCAATGGGCATTTGGATCGTTAGAATATTTCTACACATTTTGTAGAAAATTCAATTTTAGGGTAAATCACCTGGACTATAGACCACAAAATCAGAGCTACAAAATCGAAAACCTGCAATTTTGCTCATGAATGACAACGATTATTTGGATCGTTAGAATATTTCTACACATTTTGTAGAAAAATTCAATTTTATTAAAAATCATCTGGACTGACCACAAAATCAGAGCTACAAAATCGAAAATCTGCAATTGTGCTCCGATTTCGTTGATTGATACCTCTATCGATAGGCATTGAGGCCTGTAAATTTTATGCCAATGGGCATTTGGATCGTTCGGATATTTCTACACATTTTGTAGAAAATTCAATTTTATTGAAAATCACCTGGACTATAGACCACAAAATCAGAGCTACAAAATCGAAAATCTGCAATTGTGCTCCGATTTCGTTGATTGATACCTCTATCGATAGGCATTGAGGCCTGTAAATTTTATGCCAATGGGCATTTGGATCGTTCGAATATTTCTACACATTTTGTAGAAAATTCAATTTTATGGTAAATCACCTGGACTATAGACCACAAAATCAGAGCTACAAAATCGAAAACCTGCAATTTTGCTCATGACAACGATTATTTGGATCGTTAGGATATTTCTACACATTTTGTAGAAAATTCAATTTTATTGAAAATCACCTGGACTATAGACCACAAAATCAGAGCTACAAAATCGAAAATCTGCAATTGTGCTCCGATTTCGTTGATTGATACCTCTATCGATAGGCATTGAGGCCTGTAAATTTTATGCCAATGGGCATTTGGATCGTTCGGATATTTCTACACATTTTGTAGAAAATTCAATTTTATTGAAAATCACCTGGATTATAGACCATCTAATAGTAATACAATAACCTGGGGATATGGGATAAAATGGGCTGAAATGGGATTTTTTAACCAAATGCTGCAGAAATATCGGACGGATAATGGGGATATTTTACCAACGGCAGTATTATTGGGTCGTTGAGCGCTGCCACAATCTTTGCTTTGTTTGTTTTTTTTTTTTTTTTTTTTTTTTGTAGAAAATTATGTCTGTTGTATACTCTGTTATTAATGAGCCAATATGCTCAAAATGGAGTGTACTACATATTTGTAATATAAATTAATGTCAAATAAATAAATAAATAAATAAACAAAATCAGAGCTACAAAATCGAAAATCTGCAATTGTGCTCCGATTTCGTTGACAAATACCTCTATCGATAGGCATTGAGGCTTGTAAATTTTATGCCAATGGGCATTTGGATCGATCGAATACTTCTACACATTTTGTAGAAAATTCAATTTTATGGTAAATCACCTGGACTATAGACCACAAAATCAGAGCTACAAAATCGAAAACCTGCAATTTTGCTCGTGACAACGGTTATTTGGATCGTTCGAATATTTCTACACATTTTGTAGAAAATTCAATTTTATGGTAAATCACCTGGACTATAGCCGACAAAATCAGAGCTACAAAATCAAAAACCTGCAATTTTGCTCACGACAACGATTATTTGGATCGTTAGAATATTTCTACACATTTTGTAGAAAATTCAATTTTATTGAAAATCACCTGGACTATAGACCACAAAATCAGAGCTACAAAATCGAAAACCTGCAATTGTGTTCCGATTTCGATGATTGATACCTCTATCGATAGGCATTGAGGCCTGTAATTTTTATGCCAATGGGCATTTGGATCGTTCGGATATTTCTACACATTTTGTAGAAAATTCAATTTTATTGAAAATCACCTGGAATATAGATCACAAAATCAGAGCTACAAAATCGAAAACCTGCAATTGTGCTCAGATTTCGATGATTGATACCTCTATCGATAGGCATTGAGACCTGTAATTTTTATGCCAATGGCCGCTGGATCGTTCGAATATTTCTACACATTTTGTAGAAAATTCAATTTTATGGAAAATCAAATGGACTATAGACCAGAAAATCAGAATCGAAAACCTGCAATTGTGCTCCGATTCCGATGATTGATACCTCTATCGATAGGCATTGAGACCTGTAATTTTTATGCCAATGGGCATTTGGATCGTTCGAATATTTCTACACATTTTGTAGAAAATTCAATTTTATGGAAAATCACCTGGAATATAGACCACAAAATTAGAGCTACAAAATCGAAAATCTTCAATTGTGCTGATGACAACGATTATTTGGATCGTTAGAATATTTCTACACATTTAGTAGAAAATTCAATTTTATTGAAAATCACCTGGACTATAGACCACAAAATCAGAGCTACAAAATCGAAAACCTGCAATTGTGCTCCGATTACGTTGATTGATACCTTTATCGATAGGCATTGAGGCCTGTAAATTTTATGCCAATGGGCATTTGGATCGTTCGGATATTTCTTCACATTTTGTAGAAAATTCAATATTATAGTAAATCACCTGGACTATAGACCAAAAAATCAGGGCTCCAAAATCGAAAACCTGCAATTTTGCTCATGACAACGATTATTTGGATCCTTAGAATATTTCTACACATTTTGTAGAAAATTTAATTTTATTGTAAATCACTTGGACTATAGACCACAAAATCAGAGCTACAAAATCGAATATCTGCAATTGTGCTCCGATTTCATTGATTGATACCTCTATCGATAGGCATTGAGACCTGTAATTGTAATGCTAAAAGGCATTTGGATCGTTCGAATACCTTTACACATTTTGTAGAAAATTCAATTTTATGGTAAATCACCTGGACTATAGACCACAAAATCAGAGCTACAAAATCAAAAACCTGAAATTGTGCTCCAATTACGTTGATTGATACCTTTATCGATAGGCATTGAGGCCTGTAAAATTTATGTTAATGGGCATTTAGATCGTTCGAATATTTCTACACATTTTGTAGAAAATTCAATTTAATGGTAAATCACCTGGACTATAGACCACAAAATCAGAGCTACAAAATCGAAAACCTGCAATTTTGCTCATGACAACGATTATTTGGATCGTTAGAATATTTCTACACATTTTGTAGAAAATTCAATTTTATTGAAAATCACCTGGACTATAGACCACAAAATTAGAGCTACAAAATCGAAAATCTGCAATTGTGCTCCGATTTCGTTGATTGATACCTCTATCGATAGGCATTGAGACCTGTAATTGTTATGCCAATGGGCATTTGGATCGTTCGAATATTTCTACACATTTTGTAGAAAATTCTATTTTATGGAAAATCACCTGGACTATAGACCACAAAATCAGAGCTACAAAATCGAAAATCTGCAATTGTGCTCCGATTTCGTTGATTGATACCTCTATCGATAGGCATTGAGGCCTGTAAATTTTATGCCAATGGGCATTTGGATCGTTCGGATATTTCTTCACATTTTGTAGAAAATTCAATATTATAGTAAATCACCTGGACTATAGACCAAAAAATCAGGGCTACAAAATCGAAAACCTGCAATTTTGCTCATGACAACGATTATTTGGATCGTTAGAATATTTCTACACATTTTGTAGAAAATTCAATTTTATTGAAAATCACCTGGACTATAGACCACAAAATCAGAGCTACAAAATCGAAAATCTGCAATTGTGCTCCGATTTCGTTGATTGATACCTCTATCGATAGGCATTGAGACCTGTAATTTGTATGCCAATGGGCATTTGGATCGTTCGAATACTTCTACACAATTTGTAGAAAATTCAATTTTATTGAAAATCACCACTAGACCACAAAATCAGAGCTACAAAATCGAAAACCTACAATTGTGCTCCGATTCCGTTGATTGATACCTCTATCGACAGGCATTGAGACCTGTAATTTGTATGCCAATGGGCATTTGGATCGTTCGAATATTTCTACACATTTTGTAGAAAATTCAATTTTATGGAAAATCACCTGGACTATAGACCACAAAATCAGAGCTACAAAATCGAAAACCTGCAATTTAGCTCATGACAACGATTATTTGGATCGTTAGAATGTTTCTACACATTTTGTAGAAAATTTAATTTTATTGAAAATCGCCTGGACTATAGCCCACAAAATCAGAGCTACAAAATCGAAAACCTGCAATTGTGCTCCGATTACGTTGATTGATACCTCTATCGATAGGCATTGAGGCCTGTAAATTTTATGCCAATGGGCATTTGGATCGTTCGGATATTTCTTCACATTTTGTAGAAAATTCAATATTATAGTAAATCACCTGGACTATAGACCAACAAATGAGGGCTACAAAATCGAAAACCTGCAATTTTGCTCAAGACAACGATTATTTGGATCCTTAGAATATTTCTACACATTTTGTAGAAAATTTAATTTTATTGTAAATCACTTGGACTATAGACCACAAAATCAGAGCTACAAAATCGAAAACCTGCAATTGTGCTCCAATTACGTTGATTGATACCTCTATCGATAGGCATTGAGGCCTGTAAAATTTATGTTAATGGGCATTTAGATCGTTCGAATATTTCTACACATTTTGTAGAAAATTCAATTTAATGGTAAATCACCTGGAATATAGACCACAAAATCAGAGCTACAAAATCGAAAACCTGCAATTTTGCTCATGACAACGATTATTTGGATCGTTAGAATATTTCTACACATTTTGTAGAAAATTCAATTTTATTGAAAATCACCTGGACTATAGACCACAAAATTAGAGCTACAAAATCGAAAATCTGCAATTGTGCTCCGATTTCGTTGATTGATACCTCTATCGATAGGCATTGAGACCTGTAATTGTTATGCCAATGGGCATTTGGATCGTTCGAATATTTCTACACATTTTGTAGAAAATTCTATTTTATGGAAAATCACCTGGACTATAGACCACAAAATCAGAGCTACAAAATCGAAAATCTGCAATTGTGCTCCGATTTCGTTGATTGATACCTCTATCGATAGGCATTGAGACCTGTAATTTGTATGCCAATGGGCATTTGGATCGTTCGAATACTTCTACACAATTTGTAGAAAATTCAATTTTATTGAAAATCACCACTAGACCACAAAATCAGAGCTACAAAATCGAAAACCTACAATTGTGCTCCGATTCCGTTGATTGATACCTCTATCGACAGGCATTGAGACCTGTAATTTGTATGCCAATGGGCATTTGGATCGTTCGAATATTTCTACACATTTTGTAGAAAATTCAATTTTATGGAAAATCACCTGGACTATAGACCACAAAATCAGAGCTACAAAATCGAAAACCTGCAATTTTGCTCATGACAACGATTATTCGGATCGTTCGAATATTTCTACACATTTTGTAGAAAATTCAATTTTATCGAAAATCACCTGGACTATAGACCACAAAATCAGACCTACAAAATCGAAAACCTGCAATTTTGCTTACGACCACAATCACTTGGATCGTTCAAATATTTCTACACATTTTGTAGAAAGTTCAATTTTATGGAAAATCACCTGGACTATAGACCACTAAATCAGAGCTTCAAAATCGAAAACCTGCAATTGTGCTTCGATTCCGATGATTGATACCTCTATCGATAGGCATTGAGACCTGTAATTTTTTTGCCAATGGGCCTTTGGATCGTTCGAATATTTCTACACATTTTGTAGAAAATTCAATTTTATGGAAAATCACCTGGACTATAGACCACAAAATCAGAATCGAAAACCTGCAATTGTGCTCCGATTCCGATGATTGATACCTCTATCGATAGGCATTGAGACCTGTAATTTTTATGCCAATGGGCATTTGGATCGTTCGGATATTTCTACACATTTTGTAGAAAATCCAATTTTATGGTAAATCACCTGGACTATAGACCACAAAATCAGAGCTACAAAATCGAAAACCTGCAATTTTGCTCATGACAACGATTACTTGGATCGTTAGAATATTTCTACACATTTTGTAGAAATTAAATTTTATTGAAAATCACCTGGACTATAGACCACAAAATCAGAGCTACAAAATCGAAAATCTGCAATTGTGCTCCGATTTCGTTGATTGATACCTCTATCGATAGGCATTGAGACCTGTAATTGTTATGCCAATGGGCATTTGGATCGTTCGAATATTTCTACACATTTTGTAGAAAATTCTATTTTATGGAAAATCACCTGGACTATAGACCACAAAATCAGAGCTACAAATTCGAAAACCTGCAATTGTGCTCCGATTTCGTTGATTGATACCTCTATCGATAGGCATTGAGACCTGTAATTTTTATGCCAATGGGCATTTGGATCGTTCGGATATTTCTACACATTTTGTAGAAAATCCAATTTTATGGTAAATCACCTGGACTATAGACCACAAAATCAGAGCTACAAAATCGAAAACCTGCAATTTTGCTCATGACAACGATTACTTGGATCGTTAGAATATTTCTACACATTTTGTAGAAATTAAATTTTATTGAAAATCACCTGGACTATAGACCACAAAATCAGAGCTACAAAATCGAAAATCTGCAATTGTGCTCCGATTTCGTTGATTGATACCTCTATCGATAGGCATTGAGACCTGTAATTGTTATGCCAATGGGCATTTGGATCGTTCGAATATTTCTACACATTTTGTAGAAAATTCAATTTTATGGAAAATCACCTGGACTATAGACCACTAAATCAGAGCTTCAAAATCGAAAACCTGCAATTGTGCTCCGATTCCGATGATTGATACCTCTATCGATAGGCATTGAGACCTATAATTTTTATGCCAATGGGCATTTGGATCGTTCTGATATTTCTACACATTTTTTAGAAAATTCAATTTTATGGTAAATCACCTATAGACCACAAAATCAGAGCTACAAAATCGAAAACCTACAATTGTGCTCCGATTCCGATGATTGATACCTCTATCGACAGGCATTGAGACTTGTAATTTGTATGCCAATGGGCATTTGGATCGTTCGAATATTTCTACACATTTTGTAGAAAATTCAATTTTATGGAAAATCACCTGGACTATAGACCACAAAATCAGGGGTACAAAATCGAAAACCTGCAATTGTGCTCCGATTCCGATGATTGATACCTCTATCGATAGGCATTGAGACCTGTAATTTGTATGTCAATGGGCATTTGGATCGTTCGAATATTTCTACACATTTTTTAGAAAATTCAATTTTATGGAAAATCACCTGGACTATAGACCACAAAATCAGAGCTACAAAATCGAAAACCTGCAATTTTGCTTATGACAACGATTATTTGGATCGTTCGAATATTTCTACACATTTTGTAGAAAATTTAATTTTATTGAAAATCGCCTGGACTATAGACCACAAAATCAGAGCTACAAAATCGAAAATCTGCAATTGTGCTCCGATTTCGTTGATTAATACCTTTATCGATAGGCATTGAGACCTGTAATTTTTATGCCAATGGGCATTTGGATCGTTTGCATATTTGTACACATTTTGTAGAAAATTCAATTTTATTGAAAATCACCTGGACTATAGCCCACAAAATCAGAGCTACAAAATCGAAAACCTGCAATTGTGCTCCGATTACGTTGATTGATACCTTTATCGATAGGCATTGAGGCCTTTAAATTTTATGCCAATGGGCATTTGGATCGTTCGGATATTTCTTCACATTTTGTAGAAAATTCAATTTTATGGAAAATCACCTGGACTATAGACCACAAAATCAGGGCTACAAAATCGAAAACCTGCAATTTTGCTCATGACAACGATTATTTGGATCCTTAGAATATTTCTACACATTTTGTAGAAAATTTAATTTTATTGTAAATCACTTGGACTATAGACCACAAAATCAGAGCTACAAAATCGAAAACCTGCAATTGTGCTCCGATTTTGATGATTGATACCTCTATCGATAGGCATTGAGACCTGTAATTTTTATGCCAATTTGCATTTGGATCGTTCAAATATTTCTACACATTTTGTAGAAAATTCAATTTTATGGAAAATCACCTGGACTATAGACCACAAAATCAGAGCTACAAAATCGAAAACCTGCAATTTTGCTTACGACCACAATCACTTGGATCGTTCAAATATTTCTACACATTTTGTAGAAAGTTCAATTTTATGGAAAATCACCTGGACTATAGAACACTAAATCAGAGCTTCAAAATCGAAAACCTGCAATTGTGCTCCGATTTCGATGATTGATACCTCTATCGATAGGCATTGAGACCTGTAATTTTTTTGCCAATGGCCGTTGGATCGTTCGAATATTTCTACACATTTTGTAGAAAATTCAATTTTATGGAAAATCACCTGGACTATAGACCACAAAATCAGAATCGAAAACCTTCAATTGTGCTCCGATTCCGATGATTGATACCTCTATCGATAGGCATTGAGACCTGTAATTTTTATGCCAATGGGCATTTGGATCGTTCGGATATTTCTACACATTTTGTAGAAAATCCAATTTTATGGTAAATCACCTGGACTATAGACCACAAAATCAGAGCTACAAAATCAATGACAACGATTATTTGGATCGTTAGAATATTTCTACACATTTTGTAGAAAATTCAATTTTATTGAAAATCACCTGGACTATAGCCCACAAAATCAGAGCTACAAAATCGAAAATCTGCAATTGTGCTCCGATTTCGTTGATTGATACCTCTATCGATAGGCATTGAGACCTGTAATTGTTATGCCAATGGGCATTTGGATCGTTCAAATATTTCTACACATTTTGTAGAAAATTCAATTTTATTGAAAATCACCTGGACTATAGACCACAAAATCAGAGCTACAAAATCGAAAACCTGCCATTGTGCTCGAATTACGTTGATTGATACCTCTATCGATAGGCATTGAGGCCTGTAAATTTTATGCCAATGGGCATTTGGATCGTTCGAATATTTCTACACATTTTGTAGAAAATTCAATTTTATGGTAAATCACCTGGACTATAGACCACAAAATCAGAGCTACAAAATCGAAAACCTGCAATTTTGCTCATGACAACGATTATTTGGATCGTTAGGATATTTCTACACATTTTGTAGAAAATTCAATTTTATGGTAATTCACCTGGACTATAGCCGACAAAATCAGAGCTACAAAATCAAAAACCTGCAATTTTGCTCACGACAACGATTATTTGGATCGTTCGAATATTTCTACACATTTTGTATAAAATTCAATTTTATTGAAAATCACCTGGACTATAGCCCACAAAATCAGAGCTACAAAATCGAAAATCTGCAATTGTGCTCCGATTTCGTTGATTGATACCTCTATCGATAGGCATTGAGACCTGTAATTGTTATGCCAATGGGCATTTGGATCGTTCAAATATTTCTACACATTTTGTAGAAAATTCAATTTTATTGAAAATCACCTGGACTATAGCCCACAAAATCAGAGCTACAAAATCGAAAACCGTGCAATTGTGCTCCGATTTTGATGATTGATACCTCTAACGATAGGCATTGAGACCTGTAATTTGTATGCCAATGGGCATTTGGATCGTTCGAATATTTCTACACATTTTGTAGAAAATTCAATTTTATGGTAAATCACCTGGACTATAGCCCACAAAATCAGAGCTACAAAATCGAAAACCTGCATTTGTGCTCCGATTCCGATGATTGATACCTCTATCGATAGGCATTGAGACCTGTAATTGTTATGCCAATGGGCATTTGGATCGTTCGAATATTTCTACACATTTTGTAGAAAATTCAATTTTATTGAAAATCACCAGGACTATAGCCCACAAAATCAGAGCTACAAAATCGAAAACCTGCAATTTTGCTCCGATTTTGATGATTGATACCTCTAACGATAGGCATTGAGACCTGTAATTTGTATGCCAATGGGCAATTGGATCGTTCGAATATTTCTACACATTTTGTACAAAATTCAAGTTTATTGAAAATCACCTGGACTATAGACCACAAAATCAGAGCTACAAAATCGAAAACCTGCAATTGTGCTCCAATTACGTTAATTGATACCTCTATCGATAGGCTTTGAGACCTGTAATTTGTATGCCAATGGACATTTTGATCGTTTGGATATTTCTACACATTTTGTAGAAAATTCAATTTTATTGAAAATCACCTGGATTATGGACCGCAAAATCAGAGCTACAAAATCGAAAACCTGCAAATGTGCACCAATTACGTTGATTGATACCTCTATCGATAGGCATTGAGACCTGTAATTTTTATGCCAATGGGCATTTTGATCGTTCGAATATTTCTACACATTTTGTAGAAAATTCAATTTTATTGAAAATCACCTGGACTATAGACCACAAAATCAGAGCTACAAAATCAAAAACCTGCAATTTTGCTCACGACAACGATTATTTGGATCGTTCGAATATTTATACACATTTTGTAGAAAATTCAATTTTATGGAAAATCACCTGGATGTAGACCACAAAATCAGAGCTACAAAATCGAAAACCTGCAATTGTGCTCCGATTCCGATGATTGATACCTCTATCGATAGGCATTGAGACCTGTAATTTTTATGCCAATGGGCATTTGGATCGTTCGAATATTTCTACACATTTTGTAGAAAATTCAATTTTATTGAAAATCACCTGGACTATAGACCACAAAATCAGAGCTACAAAATCGAAAACCTGCAATTTTGCTCACGACAACGATTATTTGGATCGTTCGAATATTTCTACACATTTTGTAGAAAATTCAATTTTATGGTAAATCATCTGGACTATAGCCGACAAAATCAGAGCTACAAAATCGAAAACCTGCAATTTTGCTCACGACAACGATTATTTGGATCGTTCGAATATTTCTACACATTTTGTAGAAAATTCAATTTTATGGAAAATCACCTGGATATAATTAATATTATTTCGTATAATCACAAAACACCAACAGTTTTCACTTACTTAAAAATAAAAAAACCAAAATTTTATTTTTGAATTTATTTACTTTTATTTATTTAAAATTACAACTAGTTTCGATCTTGTAAAGCCAGCACCTGGATATAGACCACAAAATCAGAGCTTCAAAATCGAAAACCTGCAATTGTGCTCCGATTCCGATGATTGACACCTCCATCGATAGGCATTGAGACCTGTAATTTGTATGTCAATGGGCATTTGGATCGTTCGAATATTTCTACACATTTTGTAGAAAATTCAATTTTATTGAAAATCACCTGGACTATAGACCACAAAATCAGAGCTACAAAATCGAAAACCTGCAATTTTGCTCACGACAACGATTATTTGGATCGTTCGAATATTTCTACACATTTTGTAGAAAATTCAATTTTATGGTAAATCATCTGGACTATAGCCGACAAAATCAGAGCTACAAAATCGAAAACCTGCAATTTTGCTCACGACAACGATTATTTGGATCGTTCGAATATTTCTACACATTTTGTAGAAAATTCAATTTTATGGAAAATCACCTGGATATAATTAATATTATTTCGTATAATCACAAAACACCAACAGTTTTCACTTACTTAAAAATAAAAAAACCAAAATTTTATTTTTGAATTTATTTACTTTTATTTATTTAAAATTACAACTAGTTTCGATCTTGTAAAGCCAGCACCTGGATATAGACCACAAAATCAGAGCTTCAAAATCGAAAACCTGCAATTGTGCTCCGATTCCGATGATTGACACCTCCATCGATAGGCATTGAGACCTGTAATTTGTATGTCAATGGGCATTTGGATCGTTCGAATATTTCTACACATTTTGTAGAAAATTCTATTTTATGGAAAATCACCTGGACAATAGACCACAAAATCAGAATCGAAAACCTTCAATTGTGCTCCGATTCCGATGATTGATACCTCTATCGATAGGCATTGAGACCTGTAATTTGTATGCCAATGGGCATTTAGATCGTTAGAATATTTCTACACATTTTGTAGAAAATTCTATTTTATGGAAAATCACCTGGACAATAGACCACAAAATAAGAGCTACAAAATCGAAAACCTGCAATTGTGCTCCAATTACGTTGATTGATACCTCTATCGATAGGCATTGAGGCCTGTAAATTTTATGCCAATGGGCATTTGGATCGTTAGGATATTTCTACACATTTTGTAGAAAAATCAATTTTATGGTAAATCACCTGGACTATAGACCACAAAATCAGAGCTACAAAATCGAACACCTGCAATTTTGCTCATGACAACGATTATTTGGATCGTTCGAATATTTCTACACATTTTGTAGAAAATTCAATTTTATTGAAAATCACCTGGACTATAGACCACAAAATCAGATACGAAAACCTGCAATTGTGCTCCGATTTTGTTGATTGATACCTCTATCGATAGGCATTGAGACCTGTAATTTGTATGCCAATGGACATTTGGATCGTTCGAATATTTCTACACATTTTGTAGAAAATTTAATTTTATGGAAAATCACCTGGACTATAGACCTCAAAATCAGAGCTACAAAATTGAAAACCTGCAATTGTGCTTCGATTCCGATGATTGATACCTCCATCGATAGGCATTGAGACCTGTAATTGTTATGCCAATGGGCATTTGGATCGTTCGAATATTTCTACACATTTTGTAGAAAATTAAATTTTATGGAAAATCACCTGGACTATAGACCACAAAATCAGAGCTACAAAATCGAAAATCTGCAATTGTGCTCCGATTCCGATGATTGATACCTCTATCGATAGGCATTGAGACCTGTAATTTGTATGCCAATGGGCATTTGGATCGTTCGAATATTTCTACACATTTTGTAGAAAATTCAATTTTATGGAAAATCACCTGGACTATAGACCACAAAATCAGAGCTACAAAATCGAAAACCTGCAATTGTGCACCAATTACGTTGATTGATACCTCTATCGATAGGCATTGGGACCTGTAATTTTTATGCCAATGGGCATTTGGATCGTTCGAATATTTCTACACATTTTGTAGAAAATTCTATTTTATGGAAAATCACCTGGACTATAGACCACAAAATCAGAGCTACAAAATCGAAAACCTGCAATTTTGCTCACGACAACGATTATTTGGATCGTTCGAATATTTCTACACATTTAGTAGAAAATTCAATTTTATTGAAAATCACCTGGATATAGACCACAAAATCAGAGCTTCAAAATCGAAAACCTGCAATTGTGCTCCGATTCCGATGATTAATACCTCCATCGATAGGCATTTAAACTTGTAATTGTTATGCCAATGGGCATTTGGATCGTTCGAATATTTCTACACATTTTGTAGAAAATTCAATTTTATGGAAAATCACCTGGACTATAGACCACAAAATCAGAATCGAAAACCTGCAATTGTGCTCCGATTCCGTTGATTGATACCTCTATCGATAGGCATTGAGACCTGTAATTTGTATGCCAATGGCAATTTTGATCGTTCGAATACTTCTACACATTTTGTAGAAAATTCAATTTTATTGAAAATCACCTGGACACCACAAAATCAGAGCTACAAAATCGAAAACCTGCAATTTTGCTTACGACCACAATCACTTGGATCGTTCAAATATTTCTACACATTTTGTAGAAAGTTCAATTTTATGGAAAATCACCTGGACTATAGACCACAAAATCAGAGCTACAAAATCGAAAACCTGCAATTGTGCACCAATTACGTTGATTGATACCTCTATCGATAGGCATTGAGACCTGTAATTTTTATGCCAAAGGACATTTGGATCGTTCGAATATTTCTACACATTTTGTAGAAAATTCAATTTTATGGTAAATCACCTGGACTATAGCCGACAAAATCAGAGCTACAAAATCGAAAACCTGCAATTTTGCTAACGACAACGATTATTTGGATCATTCGAATATTTCTACACATTTTGTAGAAAATTCAATTTTATGGAAAATCACCTGAATATAGACCACAAAATCAGAGCTACAAAATCGAAAACCTGCAATTGTGCTCCGATTCCGATGATTGATACCTCTATCGATAGGCATTGAGACCTGTAATTTTTATGCCAAAGGACATTTGGATCATTCGAATATTTCTACACATTTTGTAGAAAATTCAATTTTATGGAAAATCACCTGGACTATAGACCACAAAATCATAGCTACAAAATCGAAAACTTGCTGTTTTTCTAGCAAGTGTGCCCAAATTCAAACAAGTACAACTTAATTGATTTATTACTTTTTCGAACAGCTTCAAATCACACTTGCGGCTTATATCGTACACTAAAAAAATACAATACGCTTTTTATAATTTATTTAATTAAACTGAAGAGTTTGCTTGCTTTAGCTCGAATGAATTTAACCTTTTTTTCCAGCTAAATTCTAAATACATAATTTATTTACATACTATAATTTAAAGTACCTAGACAATTTTGAATTGTATGTTGATTTGGATGATCGGCAGCAATAAATTGGCGTTCCAAAAAAGAGAAACGTGGTTTCTGCTGCTGATTTTCCTTTCCAATTTCCTCAAAAAATATTGTTAAAGATGATTCCAATATGTACCAAAAAAAAATAAGGCTCACTGATTCCTTATTGGATATGGGCACCGGAGAAAATATATCACCAAGTATATTCAAACTATCACCTTAAATTTTAACAATATGGATTTTTATTAATTTTTATAATATTAATTTAATTTCGTGTTGATTGCTCAAGATCTCAATTGTAAGTAAAAAAAATTAATTTACAAAAAAATGATTAGCCATCGCCAATTACAGGGTATTACAAAAAATATTAAAATAGTCCGCTTAAATATTTTCAAATATTCGGACTTGCTACTTTATCATTATTCTCGGATTTCATTTCAATGCTCCGTCAACTAAATTATCATTGCACTGCCATTATCGATCATGGTACACTGCTAATTCTACAAAACGATCAAATTTATTTAATACCGAAATCTCACTAATTGACAAACAACAATAACAATTCAAATGTGTCAAAGTAATGAGATGAAATGAGAAAGAAAGAAATATTTTGTGCAAAAATGGTAAGCTAAATTATTAATTAAGATGAATCAGATGATTTGCAATGATTATATTTATAACAAATTAAATTTTAAGGCACTATGCGAAATCATCTGATTTTTCTTTCACATTTGTTGTGTTTTAAATTCTAATGTACATTTTGTTTTAGATTGGATTGTTTACATTGGTGGTAATGACAGAAGATAAGTATTTTGAATTGAATTAAATTGTTAACAATTTTGAGTAATTTAATTATTTGCTTTTAGCTGATCAGCTGGATCTAGACAGTACCTCCATCTATCAATCAACATTTTTGTATTTACAATTTTATAGTAAAATAAAGTTTTAGAATCTATGGTAATTAAGTTAATTAAATATGTGTGTGTAGCAATAATAATAAATTGAAATGTCAAGTTAACAGTATCTAAAATCTATCAACAATAATACGATTCCAAAACGGTAAGTAAATATTATAAAAATAAAAATTAATTATATAATGCAAATTAAATTAATTTTATATAATGCAAATTAAATTAATTAAGCTAAACATAATTTATAATGTTTCAGAATCAAACGTTATGCTATTACAATATGGAAAATTTATGTCTACAAAGTGGAAAATTTATGTAGATATTTATATAATTTGGATAAAGGAAATCTCATCAAATTAAGCTGAATGGTTGTCAAGTTTGTATTGTTGTTTTGGAAATCAGCTGATGAATTGATTAGATAAGTGTATACTGTTTTCCTTAATTTATTCGAATGATTCTTTGTGGATTTTATTGTTTATTTTTTAGGTATTACTGCAACCCAATCCATGCTTTTGATAGCTGATCTTGCAGACGTCTTTCTCTTGTAATAGAAAGTTTGCATCTTTAACACTAAAATTCGTTTAAGCAAATGATTTAAATCCTGTTCAAATTTTATGTAACATTTATTTTGAATAGTTGGCTATTTTAAAAATGGATTATATCAAACTTGGCTATTTCTTTAAAAAACTATTAAATGCAAACTAATTCAAATTTGTGGTCGTCAGGCTGTTGTATATGCAGAGGAATAAATACACGAGTCGCTTCACGTGCCATAACTGCATACAACTTCAGGAAGTGCTTAAACTGCCTCTTCGTGGCGGTTACTAGAAACTACTCTGTTAAAAGAGTAGGCTAAAGTGTGAGGGCTGTTATCCTTCTACAGAGACTTAGCGTTGGGCTAACAGCCCAACCTGTAAAAAAAAATTTGTCACGAAACCTCAACAAATGACCTCGGACACGATATATGAACAACGATTTTAAATTTGGAACATGGAACGTATTCAGCCTAAACCGCCCGGAGAGCCTCCATCAACTCTTTGAACAAGCATCTAGCGTCGGTTTCTTGATTAGCAACCGATGTCGTTATTTGTCACTGACGTAATGCCTGAAGCGGTCAGATTTAAACACTGAGGTGTCGTGCGTGTCCCAACCGAGGAGCAGCGTGATGATATTAAAACTGTTTTGGGCGACTTCAATGCTCAAATTAGTAGTGCTGGCATTTCGGCACGCGCACCATCGAGCTAGCTTTACTCTACAACTTTGTAGTTGTTTGTAGCCAGAATATTATTCCATATAAGCGTATTCACAAAGCCACATTGAAATCAACGACCGGACAAAGGTCAACCAAATCGAACACATCCTCTTGTCCAAAAAACGTTTTTCTAGCCTTTAAGATCACATAACTAAACGTGGAGCTAAACGATTCAGACCACATCCTGGTAGTTGCTGAATTAAAATTTCGTCTGTCCAGTTCGTCTGTTAATCTAGGCCTAATAATCTCTAGTTTGATTATGATTGAATCTATCGCAAGGAACAAGACAATGAGAATGGCATGAGCAACAGGCACGCTACATCTAAAATATCCTAGCCTGAGAGATAGAAATCGTTGCATAAGAAAAATAGCTACGGACTCTCACCAACGCGATATTAGCGTCGAGATGACCCTCTTCCATTATATGTTGAAGTGCGCGGAACGTGATATCGCAGACGAGTGAACGATGGCTCTTATCCATCCATTTCATAAAAAAGGTGTTCTATTAGGCTTCATAGTTTTGACCAAATTATAGCGAGAGGATCTTGGGTGAAATAGATCAACGACCGACCGATCAAACTTTTACGATGAGGACGGTGCTGGAGAAATGCGTTGAAAAGGACAACCTTTACAACAGAATACTTTTTGAGACCAGATTTTAATGGATGGCTCAATATGTAAGGGTCCTGATAGAAGGTAAAAATCCGGATGCCTTCGAAATAACATCTGGAGTATACGATATTTCCATATTGGGCCACAACATCATCTCCCTGAACGAAGAAGTCCGTTGGAATTAATAGCCCAACAAATTGGCCCTCAGCTATATATCATATCAAAATATTCAAGTCTCCTCCTGGACATCTACAAAGCGCTGCTAAGACTAGTAATCACTTTTGGTTCAGTTATCACTTTTGGTTGTTAGTCTTGGACACTGACAGAAAAAAAACATCCAGAAAATTGCTGTTCCATCAAGGTTAAGATCGACAAAATCGGACCACTAAACAGGCTTTGGAGTTGGCACCAACAAAAGTAGGACCTCGTCGTAGACCACGGATACCATGGTCGGACGACGTTGAAAGGGACCTAAACACACTTGGTCACCATATCTGGCGTTCTCTGCCGTGGGGTCGAACTCTTTGGAGGAACATCGTGGAGGTGGCCAAATCCCTTCCTGGGATGTAAGGCCAACGGAAGAAGAAGAAGAAGAATTCAAATTCAACTTTTATGAAGGTTTTGAGAATTAGCCGGGATAGGAGCAGTATAACTAAATTTCAAAGTAACGAAGTAAAAAGTAAAGGCTGAGAAATTCTTTTTATTCCGCCACATTAGAACGTTGGCGTCATAAGGTTGGTACAGTTACCCAGACAAGCCGTTCTCGAGATATCATGGGTAAACATAGACATCCGTTCTCTCGGTTTATCTTAATTCCGAACTCAACGTGTAACTCCATCTTGGAATTACACCTACAAGTCAACGGGCATGTTATATTTGCTGAAACAAATAAAAGATTGCCCTAATGAAATATTGCCCTAATAATTGCCCTAATACGGAAAATTCCAAAAACTAAATTCGATTTTTTCTTGTAGGATTTCTTAATATTTATGACATGGCATGGAAATCGGTTCATCAATTTTGTAGACGCAGACCAGAAGAATTTTATTGTTCGTATCGCTTCTATTAACATACATATATACCGCATATGGGGAACTGGGTTAGTCACATTTCGAACTGGGTGAACTGGGTTAGTCATTCATGATTGAACTGGGTTAGTCACATTTCGATTACCTGTTTTAAAAAGACCTATGATACTATCAAAGTTGTTCCCGACAGGAAGTTTATTTATGCATCAAAATTCCCTAACACCACTAAGCCGGCTGCTTCACGGAAATTTCTAAGTGATAAGATTGTAATCGCTGAGGATGAGATATAGTGTCGGATGCTTGTGTCAGCTCAAAATCGGCGTTGATCCAGTTTACTTCAGATATAGTGTCGGATGCCTGTGTCAGCTCAAAATCGGCGTTGATCCAGTATACTTCAGCAAACTCCTTCAACCATATATATGGCCTACCGGAGCATTGGTCAGAGAATTTGTGCCTGGTCCAAAAAACTTTAGATTGACGAGTGACGATTGTGGAATAATACCGTCATCCACCAATGTTAATAGTAACGTTTTCTATCGACCTAAACTCCATAATATTATGCCCACCATTTCATCAAATAATTCGGTAGTTAGGTTGTACCTAATCTTACATATTAATAAAATAATTGTGAAAATTATTTATCAAATTGGTATAAAACCCCGTCATCGGACGGGGATCATCCCAGAAAAATGTCCATTCTGGAAGTCAGTTGCGCAATAGCATTGAATTTGGCTCACTTAGAAGTGTACGGAATTCAAAATCTTCATATGTTTTACCATTTGAACTAATTTAATATCTTGTTGTGGCATCCCCAGTAATTAATATTTGTTAAGTGTGAGCCTCATACCTAGCTTTAACGGATAACCCAAAATTATAAAATACATTCGACCAGATCGCTATAAAGAATTTCTATTGCGGTACGATTTTCTTAATTTTACGTACCCAAAGAAGATGATGTGCCGAATTAGCGTCAATTGCAGTCATATTATCCTCTATAAAGTAAACGTTTTGTTGATGTTTTTGGTCAACTTTTGTATTTCAGCCTTACATACGGTTAATAAGATCAGAAACTGTATGTTGTCATGCCATCAATAATCTCGAAAACTCAGGTGATTGATGGGTGCAAAACTTGTCAGTCTATGAATATTATAATTGCTCACTTGAAAAGTTTCCGCAAAATTTACAACTTCGCTGGGAAGGTCCTTGTTCTCAAGATAGGTTTCGGGCCTGTAATCGTTGTGCCAACGTCCATTTAGATTGCATAATTAGTTCCATACATTTAGCTAAATACTCACTCTCGAATGGTCGCCAAAACTGTTGCACCATCCAGCAAATTCTCTGCTACATTCTAATCCTATTTATATGACTAGAGGTCAATGGTTCAAGGTCGTTTGGATCCGCCGAAAGTGGAGTGATAGGACGAGACTTTATAATGGTTGCTACATATCTTATTGCCGTAAGGACCTTGTCCACTGTTACCTCTTCGCATCCAATAATATTTTTATAAGTCCTTTGGCAATGTTGATGGATTTGGCGAAATTTGGGTAGGTTCGGTAAACGTCCTTCACAGTAGGTTCGGTAAACGCGGCATTGGCACCTAAGAAGGTGACTTGCGCGAAAGTTATCCCTGAGGCTAGTGGATATTAGATAGGCTGGCTGCAACCCCTGAGGGACTGCTAACGAAGGAACAGAAGGAATCTCTGGCATAGGCAAAGGTTACCTTCTTAGGCGATAATTCGGGGATGGTACCAGCAGAGTCGAAAAGACAGCGGTCTCAAGACGAATTGGAAGCTGGGGATAGTAAGCGACCAAGAATGCAGGGAGCCCAAAGAGATACCAGGACGCACGGGGCAAGACTATTCAGTGACTTCCTTAAAGAGCATCCAGGGAGACTAGCCGTCATTGACAGGAGTCAAGAAGATCCAAGTATCACTCTCGATAAATGAAGGCTACTGCATAACGTACTAAACTCCGTTTTCCTAACGGTCCTCGGAGAAAATCCGGGGCCACCTCCATCTTGTAGGGATGCAGGATGGCACAAAGGGCGCGTTAAGCTAACGGCGTGCGCAGATCAAAGATCGGCAGACCTTTATCTTCTAGCCGTAGCTAAGGTAGAAGAAGTGTGGCGAGGCGCGAAGCTGGCAGTGGTTAACAGGGACGAGATCCCTAGCAGACCAATGGCACGCGTCTGGCTGCCAATCGAGCCATCCTGTTCAGATGAAATAATGCGCATAATTGCTTCGGGCAAGCAACGTTGATCTTCCGACGAACAATTGGAAGATCATTAAACAAGAGGAGGCGAAGGGAGGATCTAGGTTGTCCATTTTAGTGGTGAACAAAGAGTCCCTAGCCCCTCTAGCTAAAAAGAAAGGGGTAATCGGCTTTGGTTTCGGGTCAATTACCCTAAAGGTGTTTGTAAAATCTTAGACTTTTGTATTTATGTAAATTGTAAATTTAATATAGTCTTGATTTACAGTTAACTAATAGATTACCACGGGTGGGGTCTATTTAGTTATTGAGAATAAAACACTTGTTGTTAATATTAGAGTTAAATTCATTCTATTTTATTTTATTTAATATTCACCTTTTATATACAATTAAATGCTACTGTCAGCAACTTAGAGAAAAAGAAAATATAAAAATAAGAAATAAAATATGACACCAAACATTCCTATCCAGTAAATTTAAATGTTGTAATGTTGATGAGCCAAGGTTGCTTCAACATCATTATTGTTGTTGTAAGTAGGTTAACTGCTAGTATCAGCAAATTAGATAAAAATAAAAAAATTGGACGTTGTACTGTTGATCTCAACATATTCCCGGGCCGCCATTTAGATTGTTATACTGTGAAACTTAACATATGCCGGGGCTTCCGTTGCTGCTTTCATGCTTCCGAACGTTGAAGAGGTGAAGGGGGTGGGCGCGTTGTTCGCCTTTGTTTAATATAGTTGATGCCCCAAATAATACATATGGCTACACCAATCCAAAAAATTGTGTGTATCATGGTGTAGTGATGGACATGATGAAAATTCCCCTCATGTAGTCGTCCTTCCTTTTCTCTAACCGCTTGTATTTCTTGTTCCAGTTGCGTGGTATCCTGAAGATTTACGAGCTGAGGCTCATCGTATCCTATCGTTTTATTTCGAACCCGTGTGATGAACGTCCTTAAGTTGTTGGCTCCGTTTAATGTGCTGAGTGGTCTGCGGAACGATTTGCTTATGTTGTTGTAAGCTGAACCGATGGCGACGATGTACAAATTTGTGTCTCGCAGCACGCATCCAGCCTTGATTTCTAATATCCCTGATCCTTGGAGACTGAGTGATGTGATGCTTTGGCCGCATATAACATCGAATGTTGTTTCATTTGGAATGGAGTATATCCACTGATTCGTCGCATGGAGCTTAATCCAATGGTTTGATATCTTAACTGACTTAATGGTACATACCCCTTCGAGATTTGCTATTCGTTGTAGGATTGCTAATTCGCATTGATTTTGGTTAGTCATTGCGTTATAAATTGGCGATATTTCACATAAAAATCGGTTATTTTGGAATAGTTGGCATTGTTTCACTTCTTCTCTCGTTAGTAATGAAAAATGTTCCCGGTGATCATCTACTGCTAAGTATTCCGAATTGGTGGTAATGTACGACTGAGTGTTGTTGTGCTCTATATTAGGAACTGGAAATAGGGCCAGTAGGGTATAATCCAGCGCAAAGGATAGAGGAATGGTGATTTTTATTATGATGTTGCCCTGGGTTACTCTACTGCGTAATCTCATGCTGCGATATATGTGAAGGAGATCAGAGATGCCATGCCCAGGTATGGTTATGGTTGTTGGTATGTGTTGTTTAATTAATTCGAGCTCTTGTTGTAATTGAGCGGGGGCGAGTAATGAGGGATGCAATAAATTCTTGTGTGCGTTCTGGACCACATCAAGTAAGGCTTGCTGCGTGTCTTCCAAATTCTTTAGAATTAACATCAGTTCAATTGTTGATGTTAATATCGATCGAATCTTTTCTTCTCTGATGGAGTACTCATTTAATAATTCCATTTCAGCATTCAGCCTTCTCTGCTGCTCTATCAGGTTGTTTAATGATTCCATGGTGAGCTTTGAATTATGTTTTACCAGGTTGATTGTGTTATCTATTATGGTGGTATGACTCTTTATCAATGATTCTAATTGTTGCTCATCGTTGTTTATGGCTTCAAATTATGCCTCATAATATCTTGCCTCACGTTCTGTCAAGATCCCAAACATATCGCCTAACACTAGGCCTATGGTGTCTCCTAGGCCTCGTTTTGGTCGTTGTACCTCCTTGTTGCTTGCTAATAATAATTCAATGTCCGCAATCAAATTGTTGTATTGCCATTGAATTTGTTGAAGAATTAGGTCGCAATTTAACCCAGCTATATTCAAGCATGCCGCCTTTAATTCATTTTGTGTTTGCTTAAAGGTTTCAATTTCTTCCCAGTAATTGCTCATGTTGTAATAAACCATCAATGTCCATTTCATAGCTACCACTTCGAGTTTACCTATTTCTTCGAAGTAAATCCCTGTGGAATGCTTGAAAGGGGTTATATGTACGTTGGCCTGTACAAGTCCCATAAAACAACAAATGGATAATATGGCTAGCGCTAGATGATTGACGGTTCCCCTGTTCTTTACGCGTCTATGAGGCTGTCGCCTTAAAACTTGATTGTTCTTCTCCGGTGATTGCAATTCTCTAGGTTGACCTCGGTTTGCTTTCATGGGCATAATTTTTTGTAAGCCTACTTCAATTGGTAACTTACACAATTTCACAATCGGTCGCTTATATGTTGCGTTTTCGCATTTGACTGTCGCTACCCGAACTAAATCATCTTTTCCACCGTGTGTTTCCACGATTCTCCCTAGCTTCCACCGTGTGGCAGGTTGTTGGTCGTCTTTTAATAATACTAGGTCGTTGATCATTAAGTTTGACTGGCTGCTCTTCCATTTAGTTCGTTGTTGTAGTTGGTGAAGGTATTCGGAGGACCACCGTTTCCAAAAGTCCTGAACCATTCTCTCGACTACATGCCATCTCGTTCTTAACGATATGCGGTCAATTTCTGCGGCTGGTAGCGCCTTGAGAGAGTCTCCTATCAAGAAGTGCCCCGGCGTTAGTGCTTACATATCTGCAGGATCACTTGTCAGCGGTGTTAGAGGGCGAGAATTGAGACATGCTTCTATTTGGGTAGTCACGGTACATAGCTCTTCGAAAGTGAGTGTTGTTTCGCCTATGATCCGTTTGAGATGGAATTTCATTGATTTAATTCCTGCCTCCCATATTCCACCGAAATGAGGCGTAAGAGGTGGTATGAAGTGCCAATTGGTTCCATTGTCAGCTATCATAGTGGCAATGTCGCTTGGTAATGTCGTCATTGCGCGACGGTAATCTCTCTGCATTACGTTGTTTGCTCCTACGAAGTATGTTCCATTATCAGAGTAAATGTCGGTGCATAATCCTCTCCGGGATATAAATCTTTTGTAAGCGGCAATGAAGGATTCAGTTGTTAAATCGCTTATTATTTCAATATGGATGGCCTTCGTTACCATGCATATAAACAGAGCAATGTATGCCTTATATGTCTTGTGACCCCTGCCTTTGGCTGATCTTAATTGGATGGGCCCCGCATAGTCGATTCCCGTTTTGATAAACGGTCTTCCCGGCCTCACTCTTGCTGATGGTAGGTTTCCCATTAGTTGTTCGGATGAATGTTGTTTGTGACGAAAGCAAATAATACATTTTTGAATTAGCTGTCTGACAGCTCGTTTACCATCAATGATCCAGAATTTGTTTCTTAATGTTGCTAATGTCAATTGTGTGCCTCCGTGTAATGTACCAATATGAGCATCTTCTATTATTCTTTTCGTAACTATGTTGTGCCTGCTCAGTATTACTGGGTTTTTGCTTGAACTTGGGAGTATTGAATTTTGTAGCCTTGTTGTTGTGCTGTCTTTCTTGATTATGCCATGATGCGGTATATAATAGATATTGGTTGATTTACCATCTTCTGGTTTTTCTTGTACTTGTTCCATGTGCTTCAAATTTATATATTCTTGCATGAATTGATGATATAATTGTTTGAACGGCGCATCTTTCTTGAATCGTTTTTCTAATTGTATCAATCTGGCAGCGGCCGTCTTCCTGGATTCCCCTAGTTCGGTTTGGTTATCCTTAAAAGGAATTCTTACTGTGTATCTGCCGTCTGGACCTTGTTCTACATTTGACTAAAAATGCTTCTCTATCATAATTTCTTCTTCAGTGGTAGCTCTCTCTTCAGGTATTGAGTCGTTTTCTACCAGCAATCTCAGTTGATCCTCTATACTTTTAGTTACAATCATCGTTGTTTTATGCTGACTACCTGTGTTGTTCCTGCTGCCCAATATAATCCAACCGAATTCCGTTTGTTGTGCCATAGGCTCTAGTTGACCTCCCTTGATGATGTTGTTGATTAGTATTGATGGATAATAATCCGTGCCAAGTATAAGATCAATTGGCTGTGACTGTATGTAGTGTGGATCAGCCAGTTGTATTTGGTTGAGATGCGTCCAGCTGCTTGTGGCAAAGTCCACCTCGGGTAATTGTTGGTCGAGTTTGTCGAATATCAATGGTTTGATATTCATTTGGAAATCTCCATCAAATCTTGGCGATATTTTTAGATTAATGGTGTGTCTGCAAATGCCTGCTTTTTTCCCACCTACTCCTGAGATGGTGACGTGTACTTTCTCTTTTTTAAAGTTGAATAAATTTGCGGCCTTGGAGGATATTAATGTGGCCTGTGATCCTGGATCAATTAGAGCGCTTAGTGTGAAACAAACGCCTGTGTCAGTTGCGGCTCTGACTAATGCAGTTGGTAGTAAAACTTGTCCTAGCTGACTGATCACGAATGTTTTGGCGGCTTTGACACTACTTCCGGTGGTTGATGCTGCATTATTGCAGTGTAGAAGTGTGTGGTGTCCTCCTTTACACACAACACATGTTTCTGCCTGGCAGTTTCTTCCTTGATGCTGGCTTAAACATCGTATGCACAAGTTGGATGAGTTGACGAGCCTTGCTCGTTCTAATGTTGACATCTTTTTGAATTGCTGGCATTGATTTAAACCATGATGCTCCTTACACCCTTCCACCCAACATGTTTTGGTTAACATGGCTGTATTCACTCGTTTCAATGGTGATATGTATTACATGTGTGGTCGTGGTGCTGTTGCTCTATGATTGCCCATGGCTGCCAAAGATTGAAACCTTCTCTCCAGGAATCCAAAGAAATCTTCCAGTTGTGGAATTTCTCTGGGCTTCTCTATAGTTGTCTCATATATCTTAATGGATTCTGGGTCTAATTTTTTGTTTAAAATGAAACCCACGAATGCCTCGAAGGGCGAATCCATATTTAGCCGCTTTATGTTGTGTAATATTTCTCGCGCCGTATCGTGCAAATTTCTCACTGTTTGGGCGGATGGTATCTGAATTGTGGCCAATGACAATATTGCATTAAACTGATGGTTTGCCAGTAGCCTCACGTTGTTGTACCTTGCTTGGATTATGTTCCAAGCGGGTTGGTAATTGTCACCTGTTGTTGTAAAGTGACTAATAATTTGGGCTGCTCCCTTCTGCAGGTGTGATTTCAGATACGTCATCTTTACCGTATCTGTTAGTTTGCTGTTTTGGTGGATCAGCTCAGTGAATATATCGTTGAACGTTTCCCACCGTTCATAATCACCATAAAAGATCGGGACTTCTACCTTAGGCAGTTTTACCTGTGCTGCTGATCCTGCTGCGGTTGTTGTCTGGGGCTGAAACTGTTGTCTTGGCATAATAATCTTCTCTAAAGTAGTTGGATGTTTGTTCGTCTTCTTCCAGCTCTACTAATAATTCTGTGTGTTGGGCTGCGGTTTCTCCCATGTCTTTTTCTAATTGTCTCGTTTTGATATTCACATATTCCTTAGATATGTTGTTGGTTTCCAAGGAATAATTTATTGACGCCAATTTCTGATATAACTGCCGCATGAGCACGTCTTGCCTCTTGAACAATTTTGTGTTGTTGTTTCCTTCAAACTTTGCTGCTTGAAGGGCCTCGATTGAACTATTCATCAGTGGTTGTTGTTGTTGATTTGCCGCTGAGTGACCTTGTTTAATTTCCTCATTTTGGGAATCGGTTGATGAGCTTTGTATGGTATCCAACCGAATTAATGGTGTTGTTTTATATGATGCCTCGACAATTGGTTTTGGTAGTTGTAGGACTTCTTGTGACGTTGTTGGTGTCAATGGCGGTCCGCTATTTAGGCGATACCGCATTTCCTCTATCAGCTTATTGTAAACATCTGTCATGTTTTTTCTTGTTGTGATATAAGCGTGATTTTGGCCCAGAGGCGGGACCATTCCTAGAATTTTGTCATCGATTCCAACGAATTCGTTATATAGCGTTTTTAGATTCGTTATTCTCTTCTCTAAGTAAGACTTCGTTTTTCTGTCTTCACCGTCTTTTCGATAGTTTCTCTCTAGCTGAACTATCTTTCCACTTGTTACCTCTTGGTATTGAAGTAACTCATCCATCTTGTTGTTGTTTGGTTTGTTGTGGTGGTTTTGATGCTTGTTGTTGCTTAGCTTCTCCTTTGACGGTAAGTTATGTGCCTGTTGTTGCTTGGCTGCTAGTGTCGTCACCCTTGACGACGTTACAGACTGTCCGTCTATATTTCTATTTGCCGGTTGTTTTAGTGGCTCGAAGGACCATGTAAACTCTTAAACTTTTGTATTTAAATTGTAAATTTAATATAGTCTTGATTTACGGTTAACTAATAGATTACCACGGGTGGGGTCTATTTAGTTATTGAGAATAAAACACTTGTTGTTAATATTAGAGTTAAATTCATTCTATTTTATTTTATTTAATATTCACCTTTTATATACAATTAAATGCTACTGTCAGCAACTTAGAGAAAAAGAAAATATAAAAATAAGAAATAAAATATGACACCAAACATTCCTATCCAGTAAATTTAAATGTTGTAATGTTGATGAGCCAAGGTTGCTTCAACATCATTATTGTTGTTGTAAGTAGGTTAACTGCTAGTATCAGCAAATTAGATAAAAATAAAAAAATTGGACGTTGCACTGTTGATCTCAACAGTGTTTAAAAGGATGAGATCGAAGCGATTGTGGAAGACCTACCAGGGAAAGAGCAGAGAGAAGGTGCTAACACGGTTTGATTGACGGCTATGGGTAGTCGTCTATCCCTGGGCTCGAACGAGGAAGATCGGGTCGAGTCGATGGGGGAGGAGGGTGGCATAAAGGGCCAACACGGAGCACCGGAAGGAAGCGTTAGGATTAATGACGTCCCCATAGGACTGAGAGATTAAACCCTGCCGCGAGAGCGGAGGGTATATGAAGGAACGTAAGTTGATCTGTTTATGCTGAGCACGGTTCAGATTAATCTTGGAAGAATGGAGGGTGGCGAATGAACACTCCTTCTCAGACCATCGGTACGTGACGTTTAATATTGACATCCACCCTGTTACCCGGAAAGCCTTCAGGAATCCTAGAAGGACTAACTGGAACAAATGCGGGGAAGTGTTAGTAGGACTATTACCACAGCCACAGAGAAGGTGCTGGATTCCTGATGGAGGAAATCACAAGCGCCTGCAACTTGTCCTTGGACACTGCTTGCCCCAAGAGAATACCTAAAGGGAAGCAGAAACCGGTATGGTGGTCTAGGGAGTTGGGAATCCTTCGTTCAGGGTGTAGAAAAGCATTCAATAGAGCAAAGGACTCTAGGGAAACTCAGGACTGGGACTCCTATAAGGAGCACCTTAAAAAGTATAAAAAGGAAATAAGGAAGCGCGGAGGAGGTCTTGGAGACTATTCTGTGATAAAATGGAAGGTGTTTCGGAGACTTCGCGCCTCAGGAAAATCTTATCTAAGAGTCCAACGAGCCCTAGTTACTTAATTAAACCAGATGGGCTATGGACAACGTCTAGTGGGGAATCATTGGCGCTTATGTTGGATACCCATTTCCCAGTTAGTGTGGGTGTGTCGACGGAGCTTCTTAGGAATAGGGAAAAATTTTGTTGAAAACAGTGGAAAGACTGATTGACGTATACATACGTGCAAAAATAAAACCCAGTAATTGGGCGACTTCTCAGCATGCGTACTGGAAAGGAAGATCTGTGGACACGGCTCTGCATTCCCTGGTGTGAACAATTAAGAAATCAATCCACTCTAAAGAGTACTGTATGGTAGCCTTCCTCGATATAGGGAGCGCCTTTAACAATGTCAGGACGGAGGCAGTTCGGGAAGGACTCTCTTTCTTAGACGTGGACTACCCCTTAGGGAGGTCGATAAATCAAATGCTAGATTGCAGGATTATTAACGCGGATACGGGGGAATCCACCATTAGGAGGCTAGTAGATAGAGGAACTCCGCAAGGTGGTGTTCTATCACCTCTTCTCTGGAACATAGTTATTAATGGATTACTTTTGGAACTGGAGAGGGAGGGAATAGGGGTGATAGCGTATGCAGATAACGTAGCGATCGCGATCTCGGGGAAGTACCTAGGTACGATTAAGGAAGTCATGCAACATGCGCTCGTAATCATTACAAAGTGGGCCAGCAAATGCGGGTTGAGTATAAATCCATCCAAAACAGAGCTGGTACTCTTCACCAAGAAATATAAAATTCCAGTAGTCGCCCCTCCTACCTTAAATGGCACGGCACTGATCTTTACTGATAAGGCAAGATTTCTGGGCATAATTTTGTACAGTAAGCTAAATTGGATGCCCAATATTTTAGAGAGAGTAAAGAAGTCCACCATGGCTCTGTACTCATGTAGGAACGCCGTCGGTAGGAGATGGGGTCTAAAACAAGAGCTGGTTCACTGGCTCATCACCGCTGTAGTCAGACCGATTCTGATGTACGGGGTGAGTGTGTGGTGGCCAGCACTAAACAAGAAAACTTATAAGAATAAGATAGAGAAGGTAGAGAAATCGACCTGCTTGCTTATAAGCGGGGCACTGAAGACAACCCCTACACGTGCTCTGGAGGCTATGTTCCACCTTCTTCCTGTCGACATCTTTGGTAAGCAGAGAGCGGCAACTACGGGTGCACGACTCTCTGCCGTGTTTGAGTGGAAATGTCTTCAGACGGGCCACTCGACGATTGGCAGGTCGCTAAAGGCAGATGTGGAGAATAGTGACTACACGATACCGTTTGTATGCTTTGAAAAAGGTTTCCGGACTCTTCTCCCCTCAAGGGAATCCTGGGGGAACAGGTCAATAACAGAAACTGGAAGTATACAATTCTATACTGACGGCTCAAAACTAGACTGCCAAGTCGGAGCAGGAGTCTATTGTGACAAATTAAATGTGAATATATCCGTTCGTCTTCCTGATCACTGCAGTGTGTATCAGTCGGAGGGTCAATGGCAAATGACTTTTGTAGAAGCTGTATGGATGAGGAGGAGGAAGAGACTCTGAGCCACTTCCTCTGCTCATGCCCGACGCTAGCTTACAGGAGGCATAAACATCTGGGCAAGTATAGTTTGGACGGCCTTATGGATCTCGAGAACTGAAATGTGCGAGATATCTTACGCTACATAAGTAGCTCAAAATGGTTCCAATGAAGGTGTAAAGCAAGTAGGATCCCTTGGTATCACAACGGACCGTCATCGGTCTAAGTATGCGTTTTGGCAGTCACTCTAACCTAACTTAACCTAACCTAATAACCGAACACACGAGACCCAAAGGGTCGGAAAGACTTGCCATCACTGATAAAATGACTCTCTTTTGGTAATAAATGCCTTTGATTCTACCGACTGGTATGTGTACCGAAAGACGTCTTGCTCAGGTTGTCAAATTAATCCCAAAGACTTCTCTCCCAAAGCCACCTCTATCGTCTCTCCCAAAGCCACCTCTATTCAGAATCGCGTTTGACTGTTCGGATCAGTTTTCTTATCGCGCCACAAAATCATTTGAAAGTTGTTGTCAGGATACTCGAGACGAAATTGACGGTAAAATGTTTTTAATGTCAGCCGTTGAAACGTACCGTTGAAGCCTGAACCGCAACAAAATGATAAATAAGTCATCCTGAATTTTTAATCCCTTCTCAATTGCTCAAACTCATTGATGAATTCTATGTGTATAGCTCCTTCATCTATTTGTCTTCACACTCTTAATCTCTAGAGCGTTTCTAGAGAAACGCTGAACAATCTCGTTCAATGATGACTCTAATGACTGGTTTTTGTACTTATGGGAGCACCAATAATCCAGCCAAGACTAGTCTCCTGTAGTATTGGGAAAAGAGCCCAGATCCGATTTGCTTTGATATTAACGATATAAGTAATCAATTTACTTCGGGCTACGTATCACATATACGTCAATTAGGCCGAAATCTTGAACAAAAATAAGATTTTGATTATAAATAACCCATTTGACCCCAAAAATGGCGAATCAACATGGAATGCGCACAAGTGTGTTGCCAAACGAATCTCTCGCGGCGAGAGCTTAACGATGCCGTTTATTTGCAAAGCAAGGGACTATCATTAAACGAACCCTACATCCTGCCAATATCATTTGCAAACTGTTTAAATTTAAGGAGCATTGAACAACAAAATTGAAGGTTGCACTATTCGAAGTTTATCTATATATATAATGGCTAATGGTTTAATGGCCTCTATTACAAACACTTGTATAAAAACAAAATATAAAAATATTAATTGAATGACTATCCACCTTAAATATACATTTTTATCCCTACACATTCACTACGTTAAATGTTAATGTACTCTTTAATATTTTCCTTCCGTTTTGCACAAAAAAAAATTTGTTAAATGTCACCGTGCACAGTGCAGAACACAAAAACAGAAAATTTATTTTCAGTTTCAAAGAAAATAACGATGGAAAACTAAAAGAAAAACGAAACCTATTATCTTCAAAATTAAATTTTATTTACCCATTGTGAAAGGTGGCGAGCGCATATGCCACGCGAGGATGGTTCAGGAGGTGCATCACAAAAATTATAAATTTCTATAGACATAAGAAAGAAAAGCGACCAAAGAAAGAATTTTTTAATTTACATTTTGATTGCTATAATGTAACACCACCCATCGCACCGCACCGCACCATTCGCAATCAATATCCGATTAGTATCACAATTTTGGCTGCTAATCCTTTTTTAAGCTTAACTAAAGTGTTTTTGTTGTTGTAGAAGTTAATTATACGAAAAACTATTTCGATCAAACTTTTAATTAAACGAGAGCAAATAATCTTAACTGTTTCTTTCCTATATACATACATAAATGTAATTATATAATTATGTTTATTAAAATATGTACAGTGTAAATTATAATTTTTCCAATCAAGAGGAAACACCTTCCCACTTTAACTTTAACTTAAATTCATAAAACGGCAACAACGAAAATGGGAAATATCTTTAATTGAGGCGTTGAAAAGATTTTGTTTTTGTTATGCTTGCTTTAAGCGTCGAAGGATTTACGAAATAAAAATATGAAAAATATTAGGGGGGGTTGGTAAGACATATGGTGAACGGTGAGAGATGTAGGAAAACGTTTGGAATTCTCAAATAGTTATACATAGCAATAAAGTAGTGAAAATATGGTTTGCCCCGAACCCCTCATTTTGTACTGTGAAATTTAAGGATTTTCGACATCCAGTTATTGATTTGAAGGAGATCGCGTTTGAACACAAACTTGGTAATAATCTGCTAGGCTAGGCACTTATTATTATTGGAGGGCCATGCGGGCGATCAGCCACTTTGCACTGCGACCTAAGAGATATATTGTGCTGGACGCTGCTTAATTATCCGTCCAGTCAATATTCAGGTTCTTAATGAACCTGACAATACTGCCTCCCGGTACGTACTATGTGGGCTTATTGCTCTCCATCCTAGATGTTTTTAATTTTTTTTTTATTTTTTTTTACAGGGTGAGCTATATTAGCCATGTGCACCGCGACCATTGAGGTCTATTGTGCATCCCCAGAATGTTTCTCGTAAAGTGGAGGTTCAAGTCCTTCATAAACGCCACCACCTCATGCATATTTAAAGGGCCGATGTTAGGCCACTGTATTGTGTATGCATGAAGGAATTTAAGTCTTTTATGGATTATAGCATCACACGTGAACAGTAGATGTTCGGATGTTACCCTTCCCAGATTGCAAAATCTACAACGGTCTGTAGGGAACTTTCCCATTTTCTCCAGATGTCCATTAAAAGAGCCATGTCCTGTTATGTACCAGGTGAGGGATTTTAGAGACTGTCTATCCATCTTGATTGCCTAATCTAAACGTCTAATATCATAGCTTAATAATATTATGGTCTGTCTCATCCCAATGGAGGACTCCCAGAATATTTTCGTATGTTTTTGTTCCCAATTCCTTATGCCATTTGCCAGATGGCTCTTGGAGTAACCAATACTAGGCTCGGGGCCAAGGAAAGGGCACTCCGCTGTCTCTTTTGCACAGCGGTCTGCCGCCTCGTTTCCCTGTATATCGAAATGGCCGGGGGACCACAAAAGGGTTACTTTGTTCTTCCTGCTGAGTTCTAGAAGGTTGCAATAGCAGCTCCAGATTATTTTGGAATAAAAGACAGATGCTCCTAAGGCAAGCAATGCCGCCTGGCTGTCCGAGATTACGTAAATCTCGGTTTTTCTATATTTTTTTGTGAGACATTGAAGCACACATACATCGATCGCATAAATCTCTGCTTGGAAAGGTGTGGGGGTTTTACCCAATGGTTTTCCTCCGATTTGTAAAGTAAGTACAAATAATTTTGTTGTGGTTTACTCTAAGGCCCGTCTCAATACACCAGTCGCTTACAACTCTAGGGCATATTGCATACGTTTCGCTATTGTACTCTCGAGTTTCACCCTGACGATTAAGACTAGATCGTCCCCGTAGGTGATATTCGAGAAGTGAGAGTTTTTTAATCTTACAAGTAGTCCATCCATCACGAGTAGCCACAAAAGGGGTGAGAGAACTCCCCCCTGGGGACAACCCCTGATGGTTTTATCACCAAAGGAGGCCGTTATCCTCCTGTTTCTAAGCATATTGATTATCCACCCTATAGTGGAGGAGTCTATTCCCCTTGCATGTGCTTGTTCTTGAATCATTTCGAACTTGGTATTGTCAAAAGCCCCTTGAATATCGATGAAGGAGCATAACAAAACCTCATTATTCCGAAGTGTATCTTCGATATTTATTGTCAGCTCGTGGAGCGCTATTTCTGTCGATCTCCCAGCCTGATATGCATGTTGGCTGGGGTCTAGAGGATGCCTTAGGAGGGCATTGGATCTAATATGTAGGCCCAGTATCTTCTCCATGGTTTTCAGAATAAAAGATGTGAGGCTAATGGGTCTATAAGACCTGACGTCCTTTGCGGACCTTCTTTCCGTTTTCGGGATAAATATCACCCGCACCTCCCTCCAGCTTCTTGACACATATTTTAAGCTGTAGCTGGCTCTAAAGAGTCTAATCAAATAAGGCAACAGTATTTGTAGGCCTTGCTGTAAAAATGCAGGATATATAGAATCTCCTCCCGGCGATTTAAAGGGACCAAAGGAATTGACGGCCCATCTTATTTTTCCGGGAGTGAAGATCTCTCTTGAGAACCTGTAAGCTTGCCTTGGAATCAGGTAGGGATGCTCGCTGTCTACATCGAGGTCTTGCTGGCCTCCAAGGACAGTACACTTTTGGAAATGGCCTTTCACCAGGCATTCGAGAGTTTCCTCTCTGAATGTAGTTGTCTCTCCATTTGGTATCTTTACAGATCCCAACGGATTTAGGTGGTCCAAGGAGAGTGCCTTCAGGAGTCGACAAGCCGCAGGCAGCCTATCTATTTTTTCACAGAAGTCTCTCCAGCTCGATCTCTTGCTTTTCCTAAGAACGACGTTATACTGGGTAAGAGTCATTCGATAGGTTGTCCAATCGTTTGTCCTCTTAGCCCGGTTAAAAAGTTTATGAACCTCTCGCCTTTTGGTTTCCAGGATGTGGTTCCACCAAGTAACGTCCCTTGTCCCCTGATACGAACCATGGGTGAGCTTTAGTGGTAGGCATCAATAATTGCCTCGGTAACATTGTTTGAAACTCTATCGAGATCCTCAATAGAGTTGATGTTGGTCTGTAGACCAGTTACGTTATCATAAAGTCTTTCATTATAGACTGGCCAATTAGTACGTTTTGGTATTCTTACTACCGAGCAGGATGCTTTCTTTGACACATGCCAGTCCAGAATTGTACCAGAGGTACCCATGTCAGACAGGGTAAGATCTAGTACCTCCTTCTTGACTGCATTCACAAAAGTCGCATCGTTCCCTTTGTTATTAATAATTATATTTTTTGTTTAACAAAATTCAAAAAGTTGCTCACCTCTGATGTTGGTGTCACTACTTCCCCAGACTATGTGGTGTGAATTTGAATCGCAACCGATGATGAATTTTTGGTGATGAGTCGTGCAGTAATTAACGAATCTCTGTACCGGTTCTGGAGGTGGGTCGTCTTCGTCCCCGGGAAAATTAGCCGAAGCACAGTTGAGCGTGCTTCGGCCTCCTTAGGGTAAAAGCGTCTCTATCGAGATCGCTGTTATGTCCCTGGAAATAAATTCATTAATGGAGAATATATTAAGTGTCGAGCGACAAAGAATTGCTGTCCTCGGCCTATCCACTTCCGTGTTGTAAATTAGCTTACCTGTTCTACTCGGCAAACCTTTGATTTTTCCATTGTGGGGACACGGCTCCTGAATGAGCGCTATGTCCCAGTTCTCTATTAAGAAAAGGCGGGCTTAGGTTATAAGTGGCCGCCTTGGATTGATGAAGATTTATCTGCACACATCTCAAGGAACCTAGATGTTTACTACAGCATGTAGTTCCGCTAGAAAGACGGTAGCATTGGAGCCCAAGGCTTTGAGAGGGTTGTCCCACTCCCGTATATTCCTACTCCTACGGTGCAGGTCGTTTGATTTTACTCTTACGAGTTGCTGGGAATTGCAAATCGCCTGTAGGGCACCCAGCTATACTACAGGAAGGCTAAATAAAACTGGAGGGTGCCTAGTATCCAGAGTCCGCATATTTTGGACTGATTAATCTATCAGTCATACATCCATCGGCATATGCTGTTCCACCTTAGATTAGGGTATTTTGTCAAGGTTTTCTCCTTTAGCGTCGTGGTTGCCACGAGGAGGCAGCACGTACACTTGCGAATTGTGAACAGGTTGCCCCCTACACGACTGTACCCAACACGCAGCTGCCTAATGACAAGACCAGAACAGCTCACGTGATGCGCACCCTACTGGAAGGTTATGGAGCTGGTAGATTAATCTACTCAACTTTGGTACCTCCCCTCCAAAAAAACGCCACACCACCAGGCTAGGCACTTAGATACCTGTGTATTTGTCTGAAATGTGTTTCTCATTAATCAAGAAACCCCGCTATAATAATGCTTCAGAAAAACTGGCCAAAAGCAATTGGTACAATCTTGAGATAATTTGTCATACACCCAAAATGAACTGTTTTGGCAACAATTTAAAAGCCGGTTTAAAAGTCAGTCCTTGAGTGAAAGCAAAAATTTGACCTTAAGGTCAGCTGAATGGTGAAGTCAAAAGAGCGCTAAAATGTGATCCCAATAATAAGACTAAAAGTCAGTGCATAAGTTAACAAAAATTAGTCGAAAAGTCAGCCTAAGAGCAAATTATACAGGTTAATATTCAACTGAAATGTCAGACTATAAAAAATGCAGTTCAAAATTCGCTAAGAAGTCTGTTCAAAAGTCAGGAAGTGTTTTGGTCCGACTTTTGAACTGATTGGCTTTAGTCTGACTTGTCAGCTGAGTTCAATAGTCAGACCAAAATTCAGCTGAAACATTAAGTAAATAGTCAGTCAAGTGCTCATGTTACCTCCACGTTTTGGGGTGGATTTTTTGGCTTCTAGGCCAAAACATGGTGCTAGAGGGGTAAATTCAGATACCTGGTGCCCTGCAGCTTAAGTAGCCTTATCTGCGTACTGCGGAGCTCTGCACAGACGGACATCGACATGAATGATCTTGGAAAAAAAAATAAAAATTTAAAACAACAACAAAAAGAGTCCAACTCTCTAGAAAATCCGAAAATTGTAGGCAAGGAATCTCAGGTCCTCAGACCTGCCTCTAACTCGCGAGGCTGGTCCCCCTCCACTTGGGTCGACCTATAATACTAGGAGAATTTGATAACAACTCGCTGGATGACAGGGCGGATAAAGATAGAACCACTAAAGTCAAAAGGCTCTCCAGCATTTTTTTTTTACTTTCTTAATTTTTTGTTGAAAGTTAATTAATTCATGTAATTTCTAATATGCTATCGGTGATTAGACCTTTTTAAATGTGTTTTTATTAACACTAGAAGTATATTAGTATTTACGAACAGTAATTCAACGAAACCGACTAATAGACAGAATTCTATTTATTTAATTATATGATTTTAATATGTTTCGAAGATTGTAAGAGAATTCAATCCAGTTTCGAACTGATGAGCTTATGATTATGAAAAAATTAATCTTCTCATCAGGCCGCGGCCGACTGAACTGATTATACCACAATTTACATTCTATATATACAGAATGTGCTGTGCGTTAAGTACTAGCGAATCGTACTAATACAGATGAACTCTCTTACAATTTTTTCTTCTTCACAATATTCACACAGCTCTATTTCTGTGTACGCTAATTTTTACTTTATTAATTTTTTGTTGAATGTTAATTCAACAAAAAATTATGTTCATATTCATGTACAATTTATATTGATGTTCTTTAGCAGCCTCACAGCTGAAAATAATTAGATCGCAAGAGGAAAGTCCTGATGTCGCTCGCTAAGAGGACAAAGCTCCACGTTAACATTATGAGGCTTTCAATAAGGTCCTCAAGGATCAGCTGGTTGTGGCAGTTATTGACCAGTTGCAAGAGGATCAGTATCATACCCGCCAATTGAAGGAAAGTGGAAGGGTTCTTGTTTCATTGGCCGTTCTTCATTGTAAGTACTGTGCTTCGTAATACATTAACGTTGTGGTTCATGTTCACCCTTAAGCCCCGTGTTTTCTCAATAAGAGTAATTTTTTCTTAATGCATAAATGTTGAGAAGTGGGATACCATATGACATTTCAGATGCAAACAATTTCGAGGCCATGTTTCATTTTAAGTATTACGTAAGACTGTGGTTAGTTTCACCCTTAAAGTGTGTGATTTCTTAATGAGGCTCGGATTTTAAATTGAATTTAAAATAAGAAGTTGGTATTGTACACAATTTCAGGGGACATATCCGACATCGATGCCAGATATTTAGAAATTCCAAAGGAACTATCAATAAATATTTATTTATTTATTTATTTGATACCTACAGTGACTACAATCTAAAACTACAATTATTAAAAAACTTAAATAAAACATCCTTGAACAAATGTCTCGACAAGTGAAAATCGAAAACTTGAGAAACTGATTTGAACACCCGTGATATTCTCAGGCTCCGAAAGACCATAGTTTGTTTTCACCACATTCGGCGTTCGGGAGCATATTGGCGGAAGCCACGTTTCGGCGATAGTCTAGACGTTGCAGTTTCCAAAGATTACATCGATCTTGATAAGGTGGGAGGACATATTCTACAGCACGCGTGGACGGCAAACAGAACAAACAGCAAACAGAACAAATTACTTTTGGACACTCTCAATCCTCCCGGAATAACAGTGGTAGGATGGCGCCGAAACTGGAGATGCATACTCCAAAATAGACCGAACAAACGAGACATACAGTGATGTCAACGTTATCGGGTCCCTAAAATCCCTGCAGTTTCGTTTAATAAAGCCCAATATAATATACGACTTTGAAATAATGGTGTTAACATGTCTGGTAAATTTAGCGTCAGTTGCAAAAATCACACCAAGATCGGAAATAAACTCGACTCGGTCAACGTCTTAATTGTACAGCTGATATTGGTGAAGAATGGTTAAGAGAAAGCGTCTTACATTAAGCGTCATCTGAAAAATTTTCATGTCTTTTAACAATGAAAACAACAATGGTCCAATGCGACTACCTTGAGGCACGCCAGATGACACATGAAATAATTGGGAGTGAGAACCCAAGATCCTAACGGAATGCCAACGATCAGTGAGGCAGGAGCGCAACCATTTAAAAGAAATAAACTGACAATTTAGATTCTCTAACTTACTAAGAAGAATAGAGTGGTCAATCATATCAAAAGTCTTGGCAAAGTCTGTATAAACAACGTCAAGCTGATGTCTGGAATTTAAACTATCAAATAAGTCGCCACAAAACGAAATCAAGTTAGTTAGTGTAGACCTACCGGGATAAAATCCATGTTGTACAGGAGAAATGAAGTTTTTAGTGTCGAAGAACAAGATTCTATGAAACATAGTCTCAAATAACTTGGGTAAGACAAAAAGAATGGCGATCCCACGATAATTACTCACATCACTTCTTCTACCCGCCTTGAAGATTGGATGAATACAAGAAATTTTCCAAGGATCGGGGAAAAAACCGCGAAGAAGGCTTTCATTAAATATGAAAGTAACAGGAATGGTCAAATTTTCAGCACAACACCTAAACAGAATCGGCGGGAAGCCATCATAACCCGCTGCCTGTCCAACCACGAACTGGAGCAAGCAACCCCGTACTTCTTCCTCGGTAAACTTGAACATATATTAAATTGATCGAAGGTGGGCAAAGTTGGAGATACGATAGCGGACGACAGAACAGGTTTATAAACCGGAAGGTTTAGAAGACGGAAAGCTAGGCAAGTTTTTGTTGCTGTTAATGAAATTCCAGAACTCCTTAGGACTAGATGTTAACTCGACCTCAATTCGCACTACAGAGTTGTTGTAAAGGAACCAGTTTAGGCACTTAAATTTCTTGTGGGCTCTTTCAAAATCTGGATACTATTTAACACCATGCAATCTATACGATGAATGAAGCTTATTACGTCATTTCTCGAGCAACACCAACTCACAGCCGATTTTATTTATTTTAATCCGCGGAACGTGCTTTTCGATACCACACCTGAGAAGATCGTTGAAACTTAACACCATACAGTTCAAATCACCGCTGCGTTGTAAGAAGTCCCAATCAGAAAAGCTGCGAAATTCATTCAAGGATGTGAAGTCGGCTTTTCTAAAATTAAAATTAAAATTGTTAGAAATATATATATAACTGTTAGATGCTCCCACAACCAGTGAAGTCCGGACACGGCGAAATCTCGGCATGCATAACATCATTAGCAAATAACAAATCAAGGAATTTGCTCCGACTGTTACTAATTCTGTTGAGCTGTGTAATTGAGATGTCAGCAAAAAAATCGATGATAGCTAATGCCCTCTCATCGGTCGAAGATGCAGAAAATACGCCGTCCACATCGTCCCAAGATATACCGAGTAAATTAAAGTCTCCCACAATGATAAGTTGGTCACTAGGGCGAACTAGAGGCATAACAGCTGAGTCGAAGAAGTTGATCCGTAAGGTATATACACGGCGATTACAACAATCGAAGTATTAATGGCCAATCTGACTCGAACAGTAATCACGATTAGGCTAGGATGACAGGCAATCACATGATTAGGTACCGAATTCTTTACCGCGACTGGTGTCAAAATTGTATTTATCATTTCTATGAACGATGTAATCAGATGGGAAGTATTTTTCGAATAACATATTTATCGTAGGCCAGGTCTAGCTGATTATTATGACGTCATAATCATTGTCAAGTACGCCTAAACGAAAAACCTTAGATTTGCCTCGAATACTGGAGGCGTTGTGGTAGTAAATCGAGGTGAAATCGTTGCTAGTGTTGGTTGCATCAGCAGTTATCGATGTTATTGGAACGTTATAGCAGCTCTGTTTTTTTACTGTCGTGAATGATTTACAAATGGACGAATTAACAAACCACGAGGCCACATATCAGAACTATTTAGCTTATTGAAATGAGCGTCCTTTAATCCAATTTTAAAGGAGATGAAGGTAATGGAATTGTCAATTACCCGGCCCTTTGCAAATAATAATTTACAATCCACTTCGTCAGGCGAGCAATCGTCTAGTTAACTTTGAATGTTGGTTTCAGGTGAAACGGATGGCAGGAATAACGGCAGGTTTAATTGAATCAACGGGATCACCTGTACCAATAACACTTTGAGGATGGTTCCGTGAATTAATGATAGTACCAGCACCCAAGTCCATTTCAGAAACTTTTGCATATGATAGTTCGGAGGAAGTGACACTCCCAGAGTTTTGGGGTTTTTTGCATCGGATCATTACTGGGGATGAAAAATGGATCCATTATAACAATCCAAAGCGCAAACCAGCATGGGTCAAGCCACGTGAACCAGGGCCGTCGACGCCAAAAGTAAATATCCATGGTTCGAAGGTGATACTTTGTATTTGGTGGGATATGAAGGATGTCGTCTATTATGAGCTGCTGAAAGAGCGTGAAACCATTACGGGACAAGTTTTTTGACGATAACTGATGGCTTTAAAGCAAGCTCTAGCTGCAAAACGACCATGATGGGACAAAAGGCACAATAAGATTATTTTGCAACATGACAACGCTAGGCCACATGGTTGCTATACTTGTGAAAAATTACTTGGACAGGCAGAACTGGGAAATTCTAACCCACCCGCCGTATTCACCAGACATTGCTCCCTCTGATTACCACTTGTTCCGGTCGATGCAATCAGCCCTGGCACAGCAGCACTTCACTTCATATGAAAACGTCAAAAAATGGGTCGATGACTGGATCGCCTCGAAACCACCAGACTTCTTCCTTCGGGGAATCCGTTTATTACCTGAACGATGGGCGAAGGTTATAGCTACCGAAGGAGCTTACTTTGAATAAAACATTCTTTCATTTTCTACACAAACTAATGTCTTTTATTTCAGTAAAAAAGGTCGGAAATTTATTTGTACACGCAATACAATATATGAATTTACCCTGTACACTGTTAAAAAGTAGGTAAAAGAACAATTAACCCAACTATTGGTCCGTAGCCCTAGAAAGAGATGTCGTTTATGTGTTGTATTTATATTTGAAAGTTTTCATTAAAAATCACTGTTGAAGCCAGGTAATTTTCCTGCGCGTTTCTTTCCAAGAAAAATAAAATTTTTGATACTTTACTGTTTTTCAACATCGCTCACTTGAGCGACTCAGTCACTTTAGTGGATTCCCGTAGCCTTCAGTATTTTAGTTATATCAACTTTCAAAGTTATTGCTTCCCTCAAATCGTTGGTCACAGTCATCAGTTCTTTAAAATACATGTTAGCATTAAGTAAAGTTACGGCAGCCGGATATGTATTTTGGTTTAGTCTGGCTAGTTCCTTCATAACTCTTGTTGCTAAGAATGGGGAAGAAGTGGTACCATAAGTGACCAGGTTCTGTACGTGCATTGGTTTTCCTGTTCTTTCATCATTGAGCGAAGCGTCGATCCGGTTTTGGCTGGTGCATCGAATACTAATATTAACATTGTGCTTATGCTGATCTTCTTTTAAAACACCGTGATGTGATAAAAATACTCGAGTATCTTGGTTCACCCTTTCTGTGCTAATTTTCACAATGCATGAACGATTTATATATCTTTTGATATTCTTCACTTTTGACAAATTTTCTCTCACTGGCGTGCAACCGCACCAAGTTAATAGACTTAAGTCGTTTTGGTGTGGTGTTGGTGGTGAAAGTGCAGCAGTTACTTCGACATGAAATTCTGAGTTGTAGTTGTTTAGGCTGGCCATCTGGATTAATGCAATCTTCTTTGTGGAGTCTGTACGACTTTCTCCGATACCAGGCACTGATATACGTCCATTCAGGTCATACAGGCTTCCGAGATAAACAAGTGTTGGGATCCAGTATCCGACAGCACTTTGTATGCAACCCTATTTCCACACCAATCCTTTAGCTTAACCAAGGCTGTTGGTGACATTGATTGTACTAATAAATTTGTCTTCAGATTTCCTTGATAAAACGTCCGATGCCTGGTGCGGTTAACTATGACTATGTTGGATTTAAGTGTAACAATGTATGATGCTTCTTTGTACATATTTGACACCTTTTTTTGATTTATATTGGTGTACTGAGCGGGTGTCCAAGAGGCAATTAAAGCAACGCTTTGATTCCTTACTATCGTTGCTCCGCTAGTCAATCGATTTATTCGCGAACCTTTTACTGATTGCAAACGATCGTAAAAGTTTTCCATTTGAATTTGAACCAGTCCTTCTACTTTCTGACTTACGGGATTCCAGAGCATCTGATCTTTTGCCTAAGAATTTCAAAAAATCGTCAATAGTTGGAAAATCTACATCGCACGTCTTTTGTACATCGCATGACTTTATTGAGTAGCATAATAATGAGTCAAAAATTCCGTTGCTCAGTTTCCTCCGAATGTACGCAGCTATCTAATAATTTCATCTGAACTATTTAGTAGTTTCCGAAGGTTAGTTCAGAAACCGTAGTAAACCGTTCAGATATTGAAATTTTTGGCGACGTATTTTCGTGGATGGTGCCCATATAAAGGTCATAGAATAACTGCCATTCCGTGTATTCTCTGCTAAATGGAACAACATTAATTTTTGTCAGTTTTACTTGTATAGAACTTTCAGTATTCATTGTGGTATCAAATTTTGATGAATCTATATCATTCATGCTTGCCTTTCGATTCCGTTTATTTAAACTCATATTAAATGTCTTCGAATACATGAATTTTCGAGGCTTCATCATAGCTTATAAAACATATTGCCCGTTCCACTTCACCAACATTTTTTTAACAATTTATTAGTACGTTTTTGACGAACAGATATACCAAAAATGTCTGAACTAGACTGTAACTGTTGAACATATTTTGCTAATCTAGATATTTCCGCAGTAATGACGCTGTGTTAAAACGCCTCTAATTTTTGTTGACTGGTAGTTATTACTTTTGGTGGTCAGGTCCGTAACTTGCAAGTTCCACAAGTGGTCGTGTTGCCTCCACGTGGTGACCGCTGGTAACTAGATTGCTGATTCTTTGGCTTCTAGGCTAAAACACGGCGCTAAAGGAGTCAACCTTAAACAAATCGCTGGGCTGGGTTGAAGTGTTAATCGTACCGTGCCGATAATCGACCAGACTGAAAAGAACAAAAAAAAAAAAGCGTCCGGCTCTCTAAAAAAATCCGGAAAATGTGGACAACAATACTTGGGTCTGTAGGCCTGACTCTAAGTCTACAAATAAACAATGGGACATAAGCTCAAGCGAGGCTGGTCCCTCCACTCGGGTCACCAAATCTGAGTATATAAATACAAAGCGGAACCAAATCACGAACGAAGCTGGTTCCTCAAAACCAACCTATAATACGATAAATGACATCTCGCCAGAAGACAGAACGGATAAGGGCAAAGCCACGCTTGCGTCGGCAAAAAAGTCACCGAGTCGCCGGTGGCAGTTATTGAAAAATCCCTGATAGGGAGGAGACACCCTGCAGACCAAGAGCTAGGGTGTACATCCCTTCCGAGCCTAGTGATCCGAAGGTGCTAATCCAGTTGTTGCAGGTTAGCAACCTGGAGTTGCCAACGCACAATTGGTAAGCTCGAGGAGACAAAGGCTAACTTTAGGTCAGTTGTTATTATCTTAAACAGGGTGTCACTGACTGTACCGGAAAAAACCAACGGTTTAATCAACTATGGTTTCAGTGCAGTCACACTCAAGGTGTTTAAGAAGGACGCGGACAAGCCGGAGGCTCCGAAGTCATATTCTGAAAATACCGCGGTGCTTGATAGCTCATTGGCTTGCGCGGAGGTAGCCAGCCAAGCGGACACTCTCTCCACGGACACGGAGTATTTTAAGTACTAACCTTCATATTTGTAACATAGGCAATAAGCCGACCTTTATAACTACTAGTAACAGACAGAAACTATTGGATATTACTCTTGTCTCAAGCTTTCTGGCGATCAGTTTATTAAACTGGAGAGAGGGGAGGATGGGATATGGACCACTAATAGTGCGGAATCGCTGGAACATTTGATGAATACTCATTTACCTGGTTGTTCCGAATCTGTACCTAGCACATCAGTAGGTAAAAGGGCAAGTAGCCTCATAGGCCAAATTATTAGCAGGAAAAGATCCTGTGGGCGATAAACAGTTTTAAACCATATAAGTCGCTTGGACTCGATGGTATTATCCCTGCGGATATTCAACAAACTTCGGATCTAACAATTTCCTAGTTAGAGATAGTTTTCAAAAGCAGCCTAGAGCTATGTCACATTCCTAGTAAATGGACAGAAGTGAAGGTTGTTTTCATACCTAAGGCGGAAAAACGCTCACACTACAATCCCAAAGACCTTAGACCGATTAGCTTGTCTTCCTTCCTTTTTAAAACACTGAAAAGACAAATAGAAGCTCATATTAGAGGCACGATTGTGTCGGAAAAGGTGTCCAAATCTCGACATGCCTAATGCAAAAGGAGTTCTGTAGAGACTGCTCTTCATTCTCTTGTATTTTTCATTGAAAAATCTTTCGAATATAGAGACTACGCAATGGTAACCTTCTTGGATATTGAGGGGGCCTTTAACAATGTGCTTCCAGGGGCTGTAACTCGGGCACTTTCAGATCTGAGAGTGGATGAATCACTCAAGGACTGGATAGATCAGATGCTAAGAGGCAGGATCATAAATGCCAGTTTTAGGGAATCCTCCGTCAGAAGATTTGCAAGCAGAGGTACGCCGCAGTGATGCGTATGACGTACTGTCCCCCCTTCTTTGGAACTTGGTCATAAATGACCTATTGCTGAGACTGGAGGACGGTGGCTTCAAGGTGTCCGTGGTAAATATCCCGGCAGCCTTAGTGAGCTTATGCAAAATGCCCTGGGAACTCTTTCATTATGGGCCAATGGCTGTGGATTGAATGTGAACCCACATAAAACCGAATTGGGTCTCTTCTCTAGGAAATATAAATTTCCTCACATCGATCCTCCCACTTTAAATGAGTTCAGCTTGACTTTTACAGTTAAACCGAAGTTTCTGGGTCTCGGTTTGGATAGCAAATTATATTGGTAACCCAATATTTTGAAAAGGGTAAAGAAATCTTCGGTAGCGCTATACTCTTGCAAAAATGCCATCGGGGATGGGGGCTCAGAATAGTTCTAAAGGATACCCGTCTGAGATGGAACGTCCCCCATCACAAAAGGATAAAGGCACATTTAAGAATGTTTCAGAAGATTCTAGACTTTCGTTTCCGGTTTCTGGCACATTCTAGAACGTTTTCGAACGTTCCGGAACAGGAAGTTCCTTCGATGGTTCAGAATCAACTGGAACGTTCTAGAAGATCCTCGAATATTCTGGAAAATTCTAAAACATTGTGGGATATTCTCGAATCTTCTAGAGCATTTTAGAACATTCTGGAGCATTCTAGAACATTCTCGTACGTTCTGGAAGATTCTATAACCTTTTGTAAGATTTTAGAGAATTCTCTCTAGAACATTCTAGAACAATGTAGGAACATTCTGGAAGCTTCTAGAACATTCAGGAAAATTTTGGCGAACTAGAAGTTCTTTCGATGGCACAGAACCGTCTTTAACATTTTAGAACAGTCTCCAATATTCTGGAACTGGAAGTTCTTTCGAAGGCCCAAAACCTTCTGTGACATTCTAGAAGATTCTCGAACATCCTGGTACATTCTATAACATTCTGGTAAATTCTAGAAAATTCTGGAACATTTTCGAATCTTCTGGAAGATGTAATAACATTATGCAACATTCTACAACATTCTCGAACATTCTCGAATATTTTAGAATATTCTAGAACATTCTGAACATTTTGTCTGGAACATTTTAGAATGATCTGGAAACATTCTGAAACTTCCTAAAATATTCTGGAACTTTCTGGCGAACTAAAAGTTCCTTCGATGGTTCAGAACCGTCTGGAACATTCTACAACATGCTCGAACATTCCGTGACCGGAAAACTTTTCGAAGGTCCAGAACTTTCTGGGACATACATACATACATCAAAATAATAAATTACAAACACTTCAAAATCTTTTATCATCGAACCTTACCTCCTTGTCACAGCGCCTTTCTCCTAAACTTGCTCTACCCTAATGGCGTGATATCAGGTTAAAGGCGTTGTAACATTGACGGCTTGGGTTTAAATGCACCCGTGGTTGTGCACTCGGTTTCTAAATTGGTTCGTAAATTAATCGAGAGATGCCCTCGGCGTCCTAGAATGATGGAAGAAGTTGCCATCAAGGATCCGGCGGTCTTCGAATATATAACGCAGAATCCTACTAGCTGACCATGAAATCTGACCCCCATATTTAGTTTGTTGGAATTGTAAAGATCTAGATCACACGTTTTTCATGCCATACAGTAACATTTAATTTTCAAAAATATTCAGTCAGGCTACATATCATAGCAATGGAAAAGTCAAATGGACACGATCGGGTTGAGAGAGTTAATGAGTTAATATAATGCCGGTTCTGGCCACGCTAAAACACCGGAAGATTGCCGATTGAAGGATGCTCGAAATGGTATTGAACGTATCCAGAGAGAGAGAGAGAGAGAGAGAGAAAAAAAAGGATTCGATCGGAGAAGGAAAACAGTGTCGAACTAAATGGTGGGAGATTTGGTTATCATTAATAAACACAAAAGTGGGAGGGTTTTTTTTCCCGTGGCGTACTGCAGCTATTGGGGGGCTCACAGGTGGTGGATAGTGGACGGCATATCGATAGGTAGGTTAGCGGTGAATTAAATAAGGCGCCCCCAACCGCAGTCCAGCTGGTGGACGAGTCTCAGGGGACTGGGGTGTGGTTAACCTCAGTTCATTAAATTCTCCGTGCCTATGATGCCCAGCATGGTAAGGCGAACGGTTGGCGGCAGAAAACCATCGACCAATAAATAACCACGACGGACTGTGCGTTACGTCCTCTCTGCACCTCCGGAGTCTCCGCGGGTGATGAGTGGGGTACGTACCCTATAAACGGGTGACCCTGGGAATGGAATGGATCCCATTGGATTGGGCTCTCCATGCGAATAGGTGAATGAAAGAGAGAATGTGGAGCGGAGGGAAGGAGTGCTGGGAGGCCGGGGTGCCAGCGAGCCGAATGGGCTGGATTAAGGTGTTAAGCGACCCGTGCTGATGATCGATCAACTAGACTGGGGGCTCATTTAACAACGGAGCCCTTTGGATACCTGGCGACCTCCAGTTGTAATTAGCCTTACCTGCGTATATGGATCTCTGCGCAGGCGGACCTTTATTTCTCCGATACTCGTGGCAATCAAAATGGAAGGATCTAACAATAAAAAAACCAAAGGCACCGGCTCTCCTCAAAACCCGTTGTCAGCGAAGGGAGGTACCTCGAACCAGACTGGTGGGGCCTCTAAGGTTGCAAAGGTGGTTGACTCTAGAGCACCAGTCCCGGGAGTTAGCGGTACCAACGCATCACAAAAGATTGGGACGAGAGACATTTCTCCGGCGAAAAGCGATACAGAAATCGCCGATCGGCATTCCGAATTCTTGAGAAGTGGGCTGCGACCACCGATGGGCAGCTTACGGAAGAGCAAAGAACATCAGTAGATTGGGCAAGGAGCACTGTGGGCTGCGGAAGCTCGGAAAGGGGCCATGTGTCGAAAAGACGGCGGTCCCAGGACGAGGTGGAAGTATTCGACAGCAAGCGGGTCAAGTTGCTGACTGACACGAAGCCGAGCTCTAACTTAGGGACAATAAAGCTGTTCAGCGATGTCCTGAGAAAGCATGTGTTGATGCTAGCCGTAATTGACGAGAGTCAAGAAGATGGGAGCATCACGGCCGGAAAATGGAGGTTGGTGTATAATGCACTCAAACTCGTCTTTTTAAAGGCCCTGGGAGAAAATCCAGGACCACCCCCATCCTGCAGAGATGCGGGATGATATGAAGGGCGTGTGAAGAAGACTGCATGCTCGGACTCTAGATCTGTGGATCTATATAAAAAGGCTATAGCCAAAGTAGGAGAAGTGTGGCCAGACGCAAAGCTTACAGTTAGCCAGGAGGAAATTCCCAGCAGGCCGAGGGCACACGTCTGGCTGCCATCCGAACGGTTACCTATGACGAAGCTTTAAAAATCATTCAGCCAGTAACCCGAATCTTCCGACCGGAAATTGGATGATCGTCAAGCAGGAGGAGGCGAAGGGGCTCGAAATGATCAATTATGGTAATAAATAAGGAGTCCCGTGCCCTCCTGCACAAAACGAAGGGATTATTTGACTTCGGATTCGGGTCAATTACTCTCAACGTTTATAAAAAGGATGGGGCGGAAGCGCGTACGGGAGGCCAACCGGAGGATGGTGACAACCCGCCCAGGCCTGAAGGGGGTACCAGCGGGGGGGGGGGGGAAGAAACTGAGGGTAGTGGGGAGAATGAATCCGGCGACCTCGGTCAAGCAAGGATTCACTTGGAAGATCAGGAGAAGCACATAAGCGAAGGAGCCGGTGTACTGATGGAGGAGGATGTCGGCAGCCCGGCCAGATGGGGGGCACTGACAAGTCCTCTACAGAGGGTATGAGGGTTAGCGAGACCGGCGAATCCGGCTTATCCCAAAATACCGGAAAATAATATTCCTGCGGTAGCAGGAATATACCATAGAGGTAGGTAAAAGTTAAAAGGTTATGGTTAAGATAATTGTTGATGTTTGGTTTGACTGTGATGTTTGGTTTGACTAAAAATAAAGTTCCGAACTACCTTTATGATAAACTGAAATTCTCGAAATCGCAGAGGACATTAAATTTAAATTTGCCTAAAGCCAAGACAACGTGCTTTATTTATCCATGGAGTGAAGCTCTGGAATTGTCTGAATCCGTCTATAAAAGCAGCATCTAATTTGCGTGGTTTCAAGGGACTGTACCTCGAGGGGCTGATTGGCACATAATTCGTTTCCATTATTTTTCTTTTTTCCATTATCGCTGGGCTATATTCCTAGGTACTGAACTCTATCATCTTGAAAAGCTGCTGGATGTACACATTAGAGATAAAATAGGTGCCAGGAAGTGGGCACCGTCTCAGCATGCGTACACAAAGGGTAGATCTGTGGGCACTGCTCTGCACGCCTTGGTGTGTACGATTGAGAAATCCATTAATTCGAAGGAATTCTGTTTGGTGACCTTCCTGGATATAGAGGGCGCCTTTAATAATGTGAAAGCGGAGGCAATCAAGAAGGGATTATCATTTTTGGAGGTGGACGTTCCTCTGAGAAGGTTAATCAATTATATGGTAGGAAGCAGGATTGTTAGCTCGAAGTTGATGGACTCCACCATCAAGAGGCGAGTAACTAGGGGAACCCCGCAAGATGGGGTTCTGTCTCCTCTTCTCTGGAACATATTGGTAAACGGGTTACTACTAGAATTGGAGAGAGAGGGTATTGAAGTTATCGCTTACGCAGACGACGTAGCTTTAGCTGTTACCGGGAAATGCCTGGGCACGATTGTAGACGTAATGTAAAATGCGCTTATCATCGTTACGAAATGGGCTGGCAAATGTGGACTTGGTATTAGCCCGTCCAAGAGAGAGCTGGTACTATTCACTAAGAAATACAAAATCCCGGTAGTTCTCCCTCCTACCTTAAATGGCACGAGACTTGCTTTTACTGATAGAGCTAGATATCTGGGCATTATCTTGGACAGTAAGCTTAGTTGGAAGCTTAACATGTTGGAGAGAATAAACAAAGCTACTATAGCTTTACACTCCTGTAGGAACGCCATTGGTCATAGTTGGGGTCTAAATCCGGAGCTGGTACACTGGCACTACACCCCTGTATTGAGACCTGTACTCATGTACGGGGTGGGTGTTTGGTGGCCAGCTCTGGACAAGGTAACTTATAAAAGTAAGATTGAGAGGGTGCAAAGAACGGCCTATATGCTTGTTAGCGGGGCATTGAGGTAAACATCGACAAGTGCCTTAGAGGTTATGTTGCACCTTCTTCCGGTCGACATTTTTGGCAAACAGATGGCGGCAAATACGGCGGTACGACTTGCAGCTGTCTCTCAGTGGAGGTGTCACAGTATAGGACATGAAGGATGAGCTGGAAAATCTTGACTACATTAAACCTACTCTACGCTTCGAGAAGCGATTTCGGACCTCCTTCCCTTCAAGGGAATCCTAGTGGGATAGACGCTTATCGGAAACCGAAGAGTTGCAATTCTTCACAGATGGCTCCAAGCTAGATGGCAAAGTGGGAGCTGGAGTATTCTGTGACAAATTAAATGTAAACATTTCTATTCTTCTCCCTGATTACTGCAGCGTGTACCAAGCTGAAGTTGTAGCGATTGAGGAGGTAATGACGTGGTTGAAGCATAATGTGGTATCCTCAGATGATATCGCAATTTATGTGGACAGTCAAGCGGCGATCCGGTCGTTAGAATCGGTGTCTTTGGCGTTACGGGTGGCGTTGAGTTGCCACTCATCTCTAAATGAGATGAATTTGCATTTCAATATCCAGGTAATCTGGGTCTCAGGTCACTCGGGCGTCATGAGGAACTGCAGAGCGGATGAATTTGCTAGGCATGGTACGACTCTCCAGCTGCAACCGGAAAGGGCAAGTCTAGGAAGGGCTATCACAACGCTGAGACAAGCACTTTGGAAGCAGGCGCTATCCCCAGCGGGGGAAAGGTGGTCTAACACCCTCACCTGTTGAGTTGCAAGACAAGTTTGGCCAAAGCTGGACTTTAGGCGCACTAGGGCATTAATATCCCTACGAAGATGTGAATTAAGAACGGTCGTAGGAATTCTCACGGGACACTGCCTTTTTGGAGAACATGCAAGAAGATTGGGTCTGGAGGCAAATAGCTTCTGCAGAAGCTCCTTGAACGAAGAGGAGGAAGAGACGTTGGTTCACTTCCTTTGCTCCTGTCCAGGATTGGCACTCAGAAGGCATAAACACTTGGGTAAGTTCAGGATGGACTGCCTCTCGGATCTTGAAAACAGTAAAGTGCGGGACGTCTTATGGTACATAAGTAGCTCGAAATGGTGCCAATAGGGGTAAAAGGGGATACATCCTGTGGTATCACAATAGACCGTCATCGGTCTAAGTGTGCCTAAGCAGCCACTCCAACCTAACCTAACCTAATAAACACTAAGTTATACTTCGAGAGCTTGCCAGATTAACTTGATTCAGAGGTAGAGGATAAGGAGATGCCTACTCATGCTAAAACAATTAAGCGGTTGCACCTAAATATTTCGAAAATAACGGCTTGTAACGGATAGAAGTTCTTTGTCTTTCATTGGAAACGTAATTATATTATTTTGGATGATCTTGAATTGGTCCATCAAGTTTAACTTTATTTTAGCAACCATACTCGTATCTTGGAATGAAAAGAGCGGCAGTGAACATATTTTTCAGCTAAGGTTATTTATTGAATTGTTTTTTGTTTTAGGTGAGTCAAGTTAAGGGGTCCATCCTAAACTTATAGGTTGAAACGTAACGTGTTTGGAGCTTGTACAACTAAAATTTTTAGCATGGTGGGCACCACTGACAGGTATCTATGTATTAAATGTATAAAACGTAAGACTCATTACTAGTACAAGCTCGCATACACATAAAAGATAATAAAAAAAATATTTTTTCCTATTACTTTCCAGTTTTTCCGGTGAATTATTTTAATATTTATAACTTTTTATTTTGTAACAAAAACAAAATAAAATGTATGTTTATTTGTACATCGGGTTGTGGAAGAAAAATAATTACAAACAACAACAAAACTTAATTTGTTATTTTATGTTTTTTGTTAAATAAACTCTAAATATCTGATTCAACACAAAAATTTTCTCTCGAGTATTTTTTTTTTTTTGTGTACGTTTTGTAGGTATTTTGCAGGTTTTTCATTTTTTCATTAGTTTGTTAAAACAGAGAACCCCAAATACGTAACTAAAAACAAAAACCAAAAAAATCAATTTATATGATCTTTTTAAATATTAAATTGTTTTAAAGAGAGAGAGAGATATTTATTTATTTGAATATTGATTTTTCCGAAGAGGAAAATTGTTTTTCATTTTTTATATTTTTTTTTTTTGGTTTGTTCGCTTCGTTCGTTCGTTATCTTTGCGTTAACCCATATTATATATATAAAAAAAAAAATCTATTATACTTAAAACCGAAAGCCATGGGATAGAAACCGCAACAAAATTCGATCTTTGCTGAAAAAAAAAAAAAATCAAAACTCATCGCGGTTAACTTTACTTCTCGGTTCAATACCCTGTGCGTATTTCAAAAAAAAAAAAAAAAACTTAAAACTTTTTTAATTTTATATTCAACACACAAAAAAATAAAATATTTTGCTGTAAAAATTCTTCGGTTTTCAATGGCTTTTATTTTCCAAATAAATATAATCTTTCTGGAAAATGATATTCCAAAAAATAAAAAAAGAGCTTTTTACAAAAGAATTGTTTGAACTTTTTTCTGTTATTCTATTATTGTTATTGTTGTTTTTATGAGCCTATAATTACTTGCAAATTGTGTTAATTGAAATATTCATAATTTCAAATTTTTTTTGCTTTCTGTTTTGGGTGTTGAATTTTAATCCAGGCGTATACAGTACAAGAAGAGTACTTCTTATTCTATTTGTTGAATTTTTCAACACTTCTTCCGTCGTTTTTTTTTGTTTTTGCTTTATAAAATTTAATTTAAAAAAAAAATACAAAAAAATTAAATTATCATTAATTATTATTTGTGTGTGTGTTCGTTCCTCAAAATAAAAAAGTCAAACAAGATAATTGAATTTTGCAGTATGTACTGTGTACTTCTGAATATTTAAATTGTTTTACTTTTCCCACTATAACGAAGTTATATTGGGTAAGTATTGTAATCGCGAAAAAAAATTTGGTTCCAGTTTTCCACCAGGTTCCAGGACCCTACCGTAAATTACGGTCACATACGTTTATCACTGTCTACAGCCATGCACTGAACTATCATTAACTTTGATTCGATAGTACCTCTATTGCAAGATGGCGCAATAAGGATGGGATGTTTGCGGCTTTTTCCTCATGGTGATCGATTTTTGTTGATCGAGGTTCACTCTCTGGATTAAATCAATAAACATTTTATTTGTTAGCTGAAATATTTTATATTCCGTTACAAAATTACTTTTTATTTTAATTTTTGGTGTTGACTTCACTACATTTTTCTTTTTATCTCCTTCCCTTTCTTCTGTCAAATTCTTTTTTTTTTTTATAGCACGAACGCATCCATACAACAGGGCTCGCTACATGGTTTAATATGTGGCAACATTCTCCAACCCGGTAAGTTGGCTCATTGATGATGTCGGCTTGCCCACCTTTTCCGGTTGCACATCCAATACAGCCAGTTTCACGGCCGTCCTTTCGTAGACGCCCCGAGAGGTTTGTACGACAGCACTTCTAATCTGCCCATCCTTGGCAAGGTTTATTCCAATTACCAATTCCTTCGGCCACGAATTTCGTGGTAAGTTGTTATCAACGATAATGACCACGTTGCCTTCGCTTTGTCAGAGTGGGTGGATATTCGGTTAATGATCGCTTCCAAAATATGTTCGCTAAATGTTGCGACTTCCGCCAATTCTTTCTGAGTATTATGTCGTTATCATTGAATTCGCCTGGGGGTTTAGTGCCGCTTGATGATCCCAGCAAAAAATGGTTTGGTGTCAGGGCTTTAGAATCGGCGCTCTCAATGGAAACGAACGGTAGCGGACGAGAATTGATAATGTACTCAACCTCTATTAACAAGTTTCGAAGCAATTCGTATCCTGGGCTTCGCTGAGGCATAATCTGGTATAAAGTGTTGTTGATTGAGCGTACCAGACGTTCCCAGCAGCCACCCATGTGTAGTGAAGCTGGCGGGTTAAACAACCATTTGGAACCCGGGGTTGTAAATTCTGCATGAAGTCAACTCTGATTGATTTCAGTTAGGGCGCAACGCAACTCAGCTTCCGCTCCGCGTTAATTCGTTCCATTGTCACAGCGTATTTCGATTGGCGCGCCTTATCTTGCGATAAAATTGCGAATACACATTATGCATGAATCGGTAGTTAAACTATGCGTTGTTGCAATATGTACTGCCTGTATCGTCAAGCAATTGAATAGGACCCCCCACCTATTCTCCGTACGACGTCAAACCGTAGCTCTGATTTTGTGGTCTATAGTCCAGGTGATTTTCAATAAAATTGAATTTTCTACAAAATGTGTAGAAATATTCGAACGATCCAAATGCCCATTGGCATACAAATTACAGGTCTCAATGCCTATCGATAGAGAAATCAATCAACGAAATCGGAGCACAATTGCAGATTTTCGATTTTGTAGCTCTGATTTTGTGTAGTCCAGGTGATTTTAAATAAAATTGAATTTTCTACAAAATGTGTAGAAATATTTGAACGATCCAAATAACCGTTATCATGAGCACAATTGCAGGTTTTCGATTTTGTAGCTCTAATTTTTTGGTCTATAGTCCAGGTGATTTTCAATAAAATTGAATTTTCTACAAAATGTGTAGAAATATTTGAACGATCCAAATAACCGTTGTCATGAGCACAATTGCAGGTTTTCGGTTTTGTAGCTCTGATTTTGTGGTCTATAGTCCAGGTGATTTTCAATAAAATTGAATTTTCTACAAAATGTGTATTCAAATGGCCATTGGCATACAAATTACAGGCCTCAATGCCTATCGATAGAGGTACCAATCAACGAAATCGGAGCACAATTGCAGATTTTCGATTTTGTAGCTCTGATTTTGTGGTCTATAGTCCAGGTGATTTTCAATAAAATGGAATTTTCTACAAAATGTGTAGAAATATTCTAACGATCCAAATAATCGTTGTCATGAGCAAAATTGCAGGTTTTCGATTTTGTAGCTCTGATTTTGTGGTCTATAGTCCAGGTGATTTACCATAAAATTGAATTTTCTACAAAATGTGTAGAAATATCCGAACGATCCAAATGCCCATTGGCATAAAATTTACAGGCCTCAATGCCTATCGATAGAGGTATCAATCAACGAAATCGGAGCACAATTGCAGATTTTCGATTTTGTAGCTCTGATTTTGTGGTCTATAGTCCAGGTGATTTTCAATAAAATTGAATTTTCTACAAAATGTGTAGAAATATTCTAACGATCCAAATAATCGTTGTCATGAGCAAAATTGCAGGTTTTCGATTTTGTAGCTCTGATTTTGTGGTCTATGTATAGTCCAGGTGATTTACCATAAAATTGAATTTTCTACAAAATGTGTAGAAATATTCGAACGATCCAAATGCCCAGTGGCATAAAATTTTCAGGCCTCAATGCCTATCGATAGAGGTATCAATCAACGAAATCGGAGCTCAATTGCAGATTTTCGATTTTGTAGCTCTGATTTTGTGGTCTATAGTCCAGGTGATTTTCAATAAAATTGAATTTTCTACAAAATGTGTAGAAATATTCTAACGATCCAAATAATCGTTGTCATGAGCAAAATTGCAGGTTTTCGATTTTGTAGCTCTGATTTTATAGTCCATGTGATTTACCATAAAATTGAATTTTCTACAAAATGTGTAGAAATATCCAAACGATCCAAATGCCCATTGGCATAAAATTTACAGGCCTCAATGCCTATCGATAGAGGTATCAATCAACGAAATCGGAGCACAATTGCAGATTTTCGATTTTGTAGCTCTGATTTTGTGGTCTATAGTCCAGGTGATTTTCAATAAAATTGAATTTTCTACAAAATGTGTAGAAATATTTGAACGATCCAAATAATCGTAGTCATGAGCAAAATTGCAGGTTTTTAATTTTGTAGCTCTAATTTTGTGGTCTATAGTCCAAGTGATTTTCAATAAAATTGAATTTTCTACAAAATGTGTAGAAATATCCGAACGATCCAAATGCCCATTGGCATAAAATTTACAGGCCTCAATGCCTATCGATAGAGGTATCAATCAACGAAATCGGAGCACAATTGCAGATTTTCGATTTTGTAGCTCTGATTTTGTGGTCTATAGTCCAGGTGATTTTCTATAAAATTGAATTTTCTACAAAATGTGTAGAAATATTCTAACGATCCAAATAATAGTTGTCATGAGCAAAATTGCAAGTTTTTAATTTTGTAGCTCTAATTTTGTGGTCTATAGTCCAAGTGATTTTCAATAAAATTGAATTTTCTACAAAATGTGTAGAAATATCCGAACGATCCAAATGCCCATTGGCATAAAATTTACAGGCCTCAATGCCTATCGATAGAGGTATCAATCAACGAAATCGGAGCACAATTGCAGATTTTCGATTTTGTAGCTCTGATTTTGTGGTCTATAGTCCAGGTGATTTTCAATAAAATTGAATTTTCTACAAAATGTGTAGAAATATTTGAACGATCCAAATAATCGTTGTCATGAGCAAAATTGCAGGTTTTTAATTTTGTAGCTCTAATTTTGTGGTCTATAGTCCAAGTGATTTTCAATAAAATTGAATTTTCTACAAAATGTGTAGAAATATCCGAACGATCCAAATGCCCATTGGCATAAAGTTTACAGGCCTCAATGCCTATCGATAGCGGTATCAATAAACGAAATCGGAGCACAATTGCAGATTTTCGATTTTGTAGCTCTGATTTTGTGGTCTATAGTCCAGGTGATTTTCAATAAAATTGAATTTTCTACAAAATGTGTAGAAATATCCAAACGATCCAAATTCCCATTGGCATAAAATTTACAGGCCTCAATGCCTATCGATAGAGGTATCAATCAACGAAATCGGAGCACAATTGCAGATTTTCGATTTTGTAGCTCTGATTTTGTGGTCTATAGTCCAGGTGATTTTCAATAAAATTGAATTTTTTACAAAATGTGTAGAAATATTCTAACGATCCAAATAATCGTTGTCATGAGCAAACTTGCAGGTTTTTAATTTTGTAGCTCTAATTTTGTGGTCTATAGTCCAAGTGATTTTCAATAAAATTGAATTTTCTACAAAATGTGTAGAAATATCCGAACGATCCAAATGCCCATTGGCATAAAATTTACAGGCCTCAATGCCTATCGATAGAGGTATCAATCAACAAAATCGGAGCACAATTGCAGATTTTCGATTTTGTAGCTCTGATTTTGTGGTCTATATTCCAGGTGATTTTCAATAAAATTGAATTTTCTACAAAATGTGTAGAAATATCCAAACGATCCAAATTCCCATTGGCATAAAATTTACAGGCCTCAATGCCTATCGATAGAGGTATCAATCAACGAAATCGGAGCACAATTGCAGATTTTCGATTTTGTAGCTCTGATTTTGTGGTCTATAGTCCAGGTGATTTTCAATAAAATTGAATTTTCTACAAAATGTGTAGAAATATTTGAACGATCCAAATAATCGTTGTCATGAGCAAAATTGCAGGTTTTTAATTTTGTAGCTCTAATTTTGTGGTCTATAGTCCAAGTGATTTTCAATAAAATTGAATTTTCTACAAAATGTGTAGAAATATCCAAACGATCCAAATTTTCATTGGCATAAAATTTACAGGCCTCAATGCCTATCGATAGAGGTATCAATCAACGAAATCGGAGCACAATTGCAGATTTTCGATTTTGTAGCTCTGATTTTGTGGTCTATAGTCCAGGTGATTTTCAATAAAATTGAATTTTCTACAAAATGTGTAGAAATATCCGAACGATCCAAATGCCCATTGGCATAAAATTTACAGGCCTCAATGCCTATCGATAGAGGTATCAATCAACGAAATCGGAGCACAATTGCAGATTTTCGATTTTGTAGCTCTGATTTTGTGGTCTATAGTCCAGGTGATTTTCAATAAAATTGAATTTTTTACAAAATGTGTAGAAATATTCTAACGATCCAAATAATCGTTGTCATGAGCAAACTTGCAGGTTTTTAATTTTGTAGCTCTAATTTTGTGGTCTATAGTCCAAGTGATTTTCAATAAAATTGAATTTTCTACAAAATGTGTAGAAATATCCGAACGATCCAAATGCCCATTGGCATAAAATTTACAGGCCTCAATGCCTATCGATAGAGGTATCAATCAACGAAATCGGAGCACAATTGCAGATTTTCGATTTTGTAGCTCTGATTTTGTGGTCTAGGTGATTTTCAATAAAATTGATTTTTCTACAAAATGTGTAGAAATATTTGAACGATCCAAATAATCGTTGTCATCAGCAAAATTGCAGGTTTTTAATTTTGTAGCTCTAATTTTGTGGTCTATAGTCCAAGTGATTTTCAATAAAATTGAATTTTCTACAAAATGTGTAGAAATATCCGAACGATCCAAATGGCCATTGGCATAAAATTTACAGGCATCAATGCCTATCGATAGAGGTATCAATCAACGAAATCGGAGCACAATTGTAGATTTTCGATTTTGTAGCTCTGATTTTGTGGTCTATAGTCCAGGTGATTTTCAATAAAATTGAATTTTCTACAAAATGTGTAGAAATATTCTAACGATCCAAATAATCGTTGTCATGAGCAAAATTGCAGGTTTTTAATTTTGTAGCTCTAATTTTGTGGTCTATAGTCCAGGTGATTTTCAATAAAATTGAATTTTCTACAAAATGTGTAGAAATATCCGAACGATCCAAATGCCCATTGGCATAAAATTTACAGGCCTCAATGCCTATCGATAGAGGTATCAATCAACGAAATCGGAGCACAATTGCAGATTTTCGATTTTGTAGCTCTGATTTTGTGGTCTATAGTCCAGGTGATTTTCAATAAAATTGAATTTTTTACAAAATGTGTAGAAATATTCTAACGATCCAAATAATCGTTGTCATGAGCAAACTTGCAGGTTTTTAATTTTGTAGCTCTAATTTTGTGGTCTATAGTCCAAGTGATTTTCAATAAAATTGAATTTTCTACAAAATGTGTAGAAATATCCGAACGATCCAAATGCCCATTGGCATAAAATTTACAGGCCTCAATGCCTATCGATAGAGGTATCAATCAACGAAATCGGAGCACAATTGCAGATTTTCGATTTTGTAGCTCTGATTTTGTGGTCTAGGTGATTTTCAATAAAATTGATTTTTCTACAAAATGTGTAGAAATATTTGAACGATCCAAATAATCGTTGTCATCAGCAAAATTGCAGGTTTTTAATTTTGTAGCTCTAATTTTGTGGTCTATAGTCCAAGTGATTTTCAATAAAATTGAATTTTCTACAAAATGTGTAGAAATATCCGAACGATCCAAATGGCCATTGGCATAAAATTTACAGGCATCAATGCCTATCGATAGAGGTATCAATCAACGAAATCGGAGCACAATTGTAGATTTTCGATTTTGTAGCTCTGATTTTGTGGTCTATAGTCCAGGTGATTTTCAATAAAATTGAATTTTCTACAAAATGTGTAGAAATATTCTAACGATCCAAATAATCGTTGTCATGAGCAAAATTGCAGGTTTTTAATTTTGTAGCTCTAATTTTGTGGTCTATAGTCCAGGTGATTTTCAATAAAATTGAATTTTCTACAAAATGTGTAGAAATATCCGAACGATCCAAATGCCCATTGGCATAAAATTTACAGGCCTCAATGCCTATCGATAGAGGTATCAATCAACGAAATCGGAGCACAATTGCAGATTTTCGATTTTGTAGCTCTGATTTTGTGGTCTATAGTCCAGGTGATTTTCAATAAAATTGAATTTTCTACAAAATGTGTAGAAATATCCGAACGATCCAAATGCCCATTGGCATAAAATTTACAGGCCTCAATGCCTATCGATAGAGGTATCAATCAACGAAATCGGAGCACAATTGTAGATTTTCGATTTTGTAGCTCTGATTTTGTGGTCTATAGTCCAGGTGATTTTCAATAAAATTGAATTTTCTACAAAATGTGTAGAAATATTCTAACGATCCAAATAATCGTTGTCATGAGCAAAATTGCAGGTTTTCGATTTTGTAGCTCTGATTTTGTGGTCTATAGTCCAGGTGATTTACCATAAAATTGAATTTTCTACAAAATGTGTAGAAATATCCAAACGATCCAAATGCCCATTGGCATAAAATTTACAGGCCTCAATGCCTATCGATAGAGGTATCAATCAACGAAATCGGAGCACAATTGCAGATTTTCGATTTTGTAGCTCTGATTTTGTGGTCTATAGTCCAGGTGATTTTCAATAAAATTGAATTTTCTACAAAATGTGTAGAAATATTCTAACGATCCAAATAATCATTGTCATGAGCAAAATTGCAGGTTTTCGATTTTGTAGCTCTGATTTTGTGGTCTATGTATAGTCCAGGTGATTTACCATAAAGTTGAATTTTCTACAAAATGTGTAGAAATATTCGAACGATCCAAATGCCCATTGGCATAAAATTTACAGGCCTCAATGCCTATCGATAGAGGTATCAATCAACGAAATCGGAGCACAATTGCAGATTTTCGATTTTGTAGCTCTGATTTTGTGGTCTATAGTCCAGGTGATTTTCAATAAAATTGAATTTTCTACAAAATGTGTAGAAATATTCGAACGATCCAAATTCCCATTGGCATAAAATTTACAGGCCTCAATGCCTATCGATAGAGGTATCAATCAACGAAATCGGAGCACAATTGTAAATTTTCGATTTTGTAGCTCTAATTTTGTGGTCTATAGTCCAGGTGATTTTCCATAAAATTGAATTTTCTACCAAATGTGTAGAAATATTCAAACGATTCAAATGCATATTGGCATACAAATTACAGGTCTCAATGCCTATCGATAGAGGTATCAATCAACGAAATCGGAGCACAAATGTAGATTTTCGATTTTGTGGTCTATAGTCCAGGTGATTTTCAATAAAATTGAATTTTCTACAAAATGTGTAGAAATATTCGAACGATCCAAATGCTCATTGGCATACAAATTACAGGTCTCAATGCCTATCGATAGAGGTATCAATCAACGAAATCGGAGCACAATTGTAGATTCTCGATTTTGTAGCTCTGATTTTGTGGTCTATAGTTCAGGTGATTTTCCATAAAATTGAATTTTCTACCAAATGTGTAGAAATATTTAAACGATTCAAATGCATATTGGCATACAAATTACAGGTCTCAATGCCTATCGATAGAGGTATCAATCAACGAAATCGGAGCACAAATGTAGATTTTCGATTTTGTAGCTCTGATTTTGTGGTCTATAGTCCAGGTGATTTTCAATAAAATTGAATTTTCTACAAAATGTGTAGAAATATTCGAACGATCCAAATGCCCATTGGCATACAAATTACAGGTCTCAATGCCTATCGATAGAGGTATCAATCAACGAAATCGGAGCACAATTGTAGATTCTCGATTTTGTAGCTCTGATTTTGTGGTCTATAGTCCAGGTGATTTTCAATAAAATTGAATTTTCTACAAAATGTGTAGAAATATTCGAACGATCCAAATAACCGTTATCATGAGCACAATTGCAGGTTTTCGATTTTGTAGCTCTGATTTTGTGGTCTATAGTCCAGGTGATTTTCCATAAAATTGAATTTTCTACAAAATGTGTAGAAATATTCGAACGATCCAAATTTACATTGGCATACAAATTACAGGTCTCAATGCCTATCGATAGAGGTATCAATCAACGAAATCGGACCACAATTGTAGATTTTCGATTTTGTAGCTCTGATTTTGTGGTCTATAGTCCAGGTGATTTTCAATAAAATTGAATTTTCTACAAAATGTGTAAAAATATTCGAACGATCCAAATGCCCATTGGCATACAAATTACAGGTCTCAATGCCTATCGATAGAGGTATCAATCAACGAAATCGTAGCACAATTGTAGATTTTCGATTTTGTAGCTCTGATTTTGTGGTCTGTAGTCCAGGTGATTTTCCATAAAATTGAATTTTCTACAAAATGTGTAGAAATATTCGAACGATCCAAATGCCCATTGGCATATAAATTACAGGTCTCAATGCCTATCGATAGAGGTATCAATCAACGAAATCGGAGCACAATTGCAGATTTTCAATTTTGTAGCTCTGATTTTGTGGTCTATAGTCCAGGTGATTTTCAATAAAATTGAATTTTCTACAAAATGTGTAGAAATATTCAAATGATCCAAATAACCGTTATCATGTGCACAATTGCAGTTTTTCGATTTTGTAGTTCTGATTTTGTGGTCTATAGTCCAGGTGATTTTCCATAAAATTGAATTTTCTACAAAATGTGTAAAAATATTCGAACGATCGAAACGCCCATTGGCATACAAATTACAGGTCTCAATGCCTATCGATAGAGGTATCAATCAACGAAATCGGAGCACAATTGCAGATTTTCGATTTTGTAGCTCTGATTTTGTGGTCTATAATCCAGGTGATTTTCAATAAAATTGAATTTTCTACAAAATGTGTAGAAATATTCGAACGATCCAAATAACCGTTATCATGAGCACAATTGCAGGTTTTCGATTTTTTAGTTCTGATTTTGTGGTCTATAGTCCAGGTGATTTTCCATAAAATTGAATTTTCTACAAAATGTGTAAAAATATTCGAACGATCGAAACGCCCATTGGCATACAAATTACAGGTCTCAATGCCTATCGATAGAGGTATCAATCAACGAAATCGGAGCACAAATGTAGATTTTCGATTTTGTGGTCTATAGTCCAGGTGATTTTCAATAAAATTGAATTTTCTACAAAATGTGTAGAAATATTCGAACGATCCAAATGCCCATTGGCATACAAATTACAGGTCTCAATGCCTATCGATAGAGGTATCAATCAACGAAATCGGAGCACAATTGCAGATTTTCGATTTTGTAGCTCTGATTTTGTGGTCTGTAGTCCAGGTGATTTTCCATAAAATTGAATTTTCTACAAAATGTGTAGAAATATTCGAACGATTCAAATGCCCATTGGCATACAAATTACAGGTCTCAATGCCTATCGATAGAGGTATCAATCAACGAAATCGGAGAACAATTGTAGATTTTCGATTTTGTAGCTCAGATTTTGTGGTCTATAGTCCAGATGATTTTCCATAAAAGTAAATTTTGTACAAAATGTGTAGAAATATTCGAACGATTCAAATGCCCATTGGCATACAAATTACAGGTCTCAATGCCTATCGATAGAGGTATCAATCAACGAAATCGGAGCACAATTGTAGATTTTCGATTTTGTAGCCCTGATTTTGTGGTCTATAGTCCAGGTGATTTTCAATAAAATTGAATTTTCTACAAAATGTGTAGAAATATTCGAACGATCCAAATAACCGTTATCATGAGCACAATTGCAGGTTTTCGATTTTGTAGCTCTGATTTTGTGGTCCAGGTGATTTTCCATAAAATTGAATTTTCTACAATATGTGTAGAAATATTCGAACGATCCAAATGCCCATTAGCATAAAAATTACAGGTCTCAATGCCTATCGATAGAGGTATCAATCAACGAAATCGGAGCACAATTGTAGATTTTCGATTTTGTAGCTCTGATTTTGTGGTCTATATATAGTCCAGGTGATTTTCAATAAAATTAAATTTTCTACAAAATGTGTAGAAATATTCGAACGATCCAAATGACCGTTATCATGAGCTCAATTGCAGGTTTTCGATTTTGTAGCTCTGATTTTGTGGTCTATAGTCCAGGTGATTTTCCATAAAATTGAATTTTCTACAAAATGTGTAGCAATATTCGAACGATTCAAATGCCCATCGCAATACAAATTACAGGTCTCAATGCCTATCGATAGAGGTATCAATCAACGAAATCGGAGCACAATTGTAGATTTTCGATTTTGTAGCTCTGATTTTGTGGTCTATAGTCCAGGTGATTTTCCATAAAATTGAATTTTCCACAAAATGTGTAGCAATATTCAATCGATCCAAATGCCCATTGGCAAACAAATTACAGGTCTCAATGCCTATCGATAGAGGTATCAATCAACGAAATCGGAGCACAATTGTAGATTTTCGATTTGTAGCTCTGATTTTGTGGTCTATAGTCCAGGTGATTTTCAATAAAATTGAATTTTCTACAAAATGTGTAGAAATATTCGAACGATCCAAATAACCGTTATCATGAGCACAATTGCAGGTTTTCGATTTTGTAGCTCTGATTTTGTGGTCTATAGTCCAGGTGATTTTCAAAAAAATTGAATTTTCTACAAAATGTGTAAAAATATTTGAACGATCCAAATGCCCATTGGCATAAAATTTACAGGCCTCAATGCCTATCGATAGAGGTATCAATCAACGAAATCGGAGCACAATTGCAGATTTTCGATTTTGTAGCTCTGATTTTGTGGTCTAGGTGATTTTCAATAAAATTGAATTTTCTACAAAATGTGTAGAAATATTTTAACGATCCAAATAATCGTTGTCATGAGAAAATTGCAGGTTTTTAATTTTGTAGCTCTAATTTTGTGGTCTATAGTCCAAGTGATTTTCAATAAAATTGAATTTTCTACAAAATGTGTAGAAATATCCGAACGATCCAAATGCCCATTGGCATAAAATTTACAGGCCTCAATGCCTATCGATAGAGGTATCAATCAACGAAATCTAAGCACAATTGCAGATTTTCGATTTTGTAGCTCTGATTTTGTGGTCTATAGTCCAGATGATTTACCATAAAATTGAATTTTCTACAAAATGTGTAGAAATATCCGAACGATCCAAATGCCCATTGGCATAAAATTTACAGGCCTCAATGCCTATCGATAGAGGTATCAATCAACGAAATCGGAGCACAATTGCAGATTTTCGATTTTGTAGCTCTGATTTTGTGGTCTAGGTGATTTTCAATAAAATTGAATTTTCTACAAAATGTGTAGAAATATTCTAACGATCCAAATAATCGTTGTCATGAGCAAAATTGCAGGTTTTCGATTTTGTAGCTCTGATTTTGTGGTCTATAGTCCAGGTGATTTACCATAAAGTTGAATTTTCTACAAAATGTGTAGAAATATCCGAACGATCCAAATGCCCATTGGCATAAAATTTACAGGCCTCAATGCCTATCGATAGAGGTATCAATCAACGAAATCGGAGCACAATTGCAGATTTTCGATTTTGTAGCTCTGATTTTGTGGTCTATAGTCCAGGTGATTTTCAATAAAATTGAATTTTCTACAAAATGTGTAGAAATATTCTAACGATCCAAATAATCGTTGTCATGAGCAAAATTGCAGGTTTTTAATTTTGTAGCTCTAATTTTGTGGTCTATAGTCCAGGTGATTTTCAATAAAATTGAATTTTCTACAAAATGTGTAGAAATATTTGAACGATCCAAATAATCGTTGTCATGAGCAAAATTGCAGGTTTTTAATTTTGTAGCTCTAATTTTGTGGTCTATAGTCCAAGTGATTTTCAATAAAATTGAATTTTCTACAAAATGTGTAGAAATATCCGAACGATCCAAATTCCCATTGGCATAAAATTTACAGGCCTCAATGCCTATCGATAGAGGTATAAATCAACGAAATCGGAGCACAATTGCAGATTTTCGATTTTGTAGCTCTGATTTTGTGGTCTATAGTCCAGGTGATTTTCAATAAAATTGAATTTTCTATAAAATGTGTAGAAATATTCTAACGATCCAAATAATCGTTGTCATGAGCAAAATTGCAGGTTTTTAATTTTGTAGCTCTAATTTTGTGGTCTATAGTCCAGGTGATTTTCAATAAAATTGAATTTTCTACAAAATGTGTAGAAATATTCGAACGATCCAAATGCCCATTGGCATAAAATTTACAGGCCTCAATGCCTATCGATAGAGGTATCAATCAACGAAATCGGAGCACAATTGCCGATTTTCGATTTTGTAGCTCTGATTTTGTGGTCTATAGTCCAGGTGATTTTCAATAAAATTGAATTTTCTACAAAATGTGTAGAAATATTTGAACGATCCAAATAATCGTTGTCATGAGCAAAATTGCAGGTTTTTAATTTTGTAGCTCTAATTTTGTGGTCTATAGTCCAAGTGATTTTCAATAAAATTGAATTTTCTACAAAATGTATAGAAATATCCATACGATCCAAATGCCCATTGGCATAAAATTTACAGGCCTCAATGCCTATCGATAGAGGTATCAATCAACGAAATCGGAGCACAATTGCAGATTTTCGATTTTGTAGCTTTGATTTTGTGGTCTATAGTCCAGTTGATTTTCAATAAAATTGAATTTTCTACAAAATGTGTAGAAATATCCAAACGATCCAAATTTTCATTGGCATAAAATTTACAGGCCTCAATGCCTATCGATAGAGGTATCAATCAACGAAATCGGAGCACAATTGCAGATTTTCGATTTTGTAGCTCTGATTTTGTGGTCTATAGTCCAGGTGATTTTCAATAAAATTGAATTTTCTACAAAATGTGTAGAAATATTTGAACGATCCAAATAATCGTTGTCATGAGCAAAATTGCAGGTTTTTAATTTTGTAGCTCTAATTTTGTGGTCTATAGTCCAGGTGATTTTCAATAAAATTGAATTTTCTACAAAATGTGTAGAAATATCCGAACGATCCAAATGCCCATTGGCATAAAATTTACAGGCCTCAATGCCTATCGATAGAGGTATCAATCAACGAAATCGGAGCACAATTGCAGATTTTCGATTTTGTAGCTCTGATTTTGTGGTCTATAGTCCAGGTGATTTTCAATAAAATTGAATTTTCTACAAAATGTGTAGAAATATTTGAACGATCCAAATAATCGTTGTCATGAGCAAAATTGCAGGTTTTTAATTTTGTAGCTCTAATTTTGTGGTCTATAGTCCAAGTGATTTTCAATAAAATTGAATTTTCTACAAAATGTGTAGAAATATCCGAACGATCCAAATTCCCATTGGCATACAATTTACAGGCCTCAATGCCTATCGATAGAGGTATCAATCAACGAAATCGGAGCACAATTGCAGATTTTCGATTTTGTAGCTCTGATTTTGTGGTCTATAGTCCAGGTGATTTTCAATAAAATTGAATTTTCTACAAAATGTGTAGAAATATTTGAACGATCCAAATAATCGTTGTCATGAGCAAAATTGCAGGTTTTTAATTTTGTAGCTCTAATTTTGTGGTCTATAGTCCAGGTGATTTTCAATAAAATTGAATTTTCTACAAAATGTGTAGAAATATCCAAACGATCCAAATTCCCATTGGCATAAAATTTACAGGCCTCAATGCCTATCGATAGAGGTATCAATCAACGAAATCGGAGCACAATTGCAGATTTTCGATTTTGTAGCTCTGATTTTGTGGTCTATAGTCCAGGTGATTTTCAATAAAATTGAATTTTCTATAAAATGTGTAGAAATATTCTAACGATCCAAATAATCGTTGTCATGAGCAAAATTGCAGGTTTTTAATTTTGTAGCTCTAATTTTGTGGTCTACAGTCCAGGTGATTTTCAATAAAATTAAATTTTCTACAAAATGTGTAGAAATATCCGAACGATCCAAATGCCCATTGGCATAAAATTTACAGGCCTCAATGCCTATCGATAGAGGTATCAATCAACGAAATCGGAGCACAATTGCAGATTTTCGATTTTGTAGCTCTGATTTTGTGGTCTATAGTCCAGGTGATTTTCAATAAAATTGAATTTTCTACAAAATGTGTAGAAATATCCAAACGATCCAAATTCCCATTGGCATAAAATTTACAGGCCTCAATGCCTATCGATAGAGGTATCAATCAACGAAATCGGAGCACAATTGCAGATTTTCGATTTTGTAGCTCTGATTTTGTGGTCTATAGTCCAGGTGATTTTCAATAAAATTGAATTTTCTATAAAATGTGTAGAAATATTCTAACGATCCAAATAATCGTTGTCATGAGCAAAATTGCAGGTTTTTAATTTTGTAGCTCTAATTTTGTGGTCTATAGTCCAGGTGATTTTCAATAAAATTGAATTTTCTACAAAATGTGTAGAAATATTCGAACGATCCAAATGCCCATTGGCATAAAATTTACAGGCCTCAATGCCTATCGATAGAGGTATCAATCAACGAAATCGGAGCACAATTGCAGATTTTCGATTTTGTAGCTCTGATTTTGTGGTCTATAGTCCAGGTGATTTTCAATAAAATTGAATTTTCTACAAAATGTGTAGAAATATCCAAACGATTTAAATTCCCATTGGCATAAAATTTACAGGCCTCAATGCCTATCGATAGAGGTATCAATCAACGAAATCGGAGCACAATTGCAGATTTTCGATTTTGTAGCTCTGATTTTGTGGTCTATAGTCCAGGTGATTTTCAATAAAATTGAATTTTCTACAAAATGTGTAGAAATATTTGAACGATCCAAATAATCGTTGTCATGAGCAAAATTGCAGGTTTTTAATTTTGTAGCTCTAATTTTGTGGTCTTATAGTCCAAGTGATTTTCAATAAAATTGAATTTTCTACAAAATGTGTAGAAATATCCGAACGATCCAAATGCCCATTGGCATAAAATTTACAGGCCTCAATGCCTATCGATAGAGGTATCAATCAACGAAATCGGAGCACAATTGCAGATTTTCGATTTTGTAGCTCTGATTTTGTGGTCTATAGTCCAGGTGATTTTCAATAAAATTGAATTTTCTACAAAATGTGTAGAAATATTTGAACGATCCAAATAATCGTTGTCATGAGCAAAATTGCAGGTTTTTAATTTTGTAGCTCTAATTTTGTGGTCTATAGTCCAAGTGATTTTCAATAAAATTGAATTTTCTACAAAATGTGTAGAAATATCCGAACGATCCAAATGCCCATTGGCATAAAATTTACAGGCCTCAATGCCTATCGATAGAGGTATCAATCAACGAAATCGGAGCACAATTGCAGATTTTCGATTTTGTAGCTCTGATTTTGTGGTCTATAGTCCAGGTGATTTTCAATAAAATTGAATTTTCTACAAAATATGTAGAAATATTCTAACGATCCAAATAATCGTTGTCATGAGCAAAATTGCAGGTTTTTAATTTTGTAGCTCTGATTTTGTGGTCTATAGTCCAAGTGATTTTCAATAAAATTGAATTTTCTACAAAATGTGTAGAAATATTCGAACGATCCAAATGCCCATTGGCATAAAATTTACAGGCCTCAATGCCTATCGATAGAGGTATCAATCAACGAAATCGGAGCACAATTGCAGATTTTCGATTTTGTAGCTCTGATTTTGTGGTCTATAGTCCAGGTGATTTTCAATAAAATTGAATTTTCTACAAAATGTGTAGAAATATTCTAACGATCCAAATAATCGTTGTCATGAGCAAAATTGCAGGTTTTTAATTTTGTAGCTCTAATTTTGTGGTCTTATAGTCCAAGTGATTTTCAATAAAATTGAATTTTCTACAAAATGTGTAGAAATATCCAAACGATTTAAATTCCCATTAGCATAAAATTTACAGGCCTCAATGCCTATCGATAGAGGTATCAATCAACGAAATCGGAGCACAATTGCAGATTTTCGATTTTGTAGCTCTGATTTTGTGGTCTATAGTCCAGGTGATTTTCAATAAAATTGAATTTTCTACAAAATGTGTAGAAATATTTGAACGATCCAAATAATCGTTGTCATGAGAAAAATTGCAGGTTTTTAATTTTGTAGCTCTAATTTTGTGGTCTTATAGTCCAAGTGATTTTCAATAAAATTGAATTTTCTACAAAATGTGTAGAAATATCCGAACGATCCAAATGCCCATTGGCATAAAATTTACAGGCCTCAATGCCTATCGATAGAGGTATCAATCAACGAAATCGGAGCACAATTGCAGATTTTCGATTTTGTAGCTCTGATTTTGTGGTCTATAGTCCAGGTGATTTTCAATAAAATTGAATTTTCTACAAAATGTGTAGAAATATTTGAACGATCCAAATAATCGTTGTCATGAGCAAAATTGCAGGTTTTTAATTTTGTAGCTCTAATTTTGTGGTCTATAGTCCAAGTGATTTTCAATAAAATTGAATTTTCTACAAAATGTGTAGAAATATCCGAACGATCCAAATGCCCATTGGCATAAAATTTACAGGCCTCAATGCCTATCGATAGAGGTATTAATCAACGAAATCGGAGCACAATTGCAGATTTTCGATTTTGTAGCTCTGATTTTGTGGTCTATAGTCCAGGTGATTTTCAATAAAATTGAATTTTCTACAAAATGTGTAGAAATATTCTAACGATCCAAATAATCGTTGTCATGAGCAAAACTGCAGGTTTTTAATTTTGTAGCTCTGATTTTGTGGTCTATAGTCCAAGTGATTTTCAATAAAATTGAATTTTCTACAAAATGTGTAGAAATATTCGAACGATCCAAATGCCCATTGGCATAAAATTTACAGGCCTCAATGCCTATCGATAGAGGTATCAATCAACGAAATCGGAGCACAATTGCAGATTTTCGATTTTGTAGCTCTGATTTTGTGGTCTATAGTCCAAGTGATTTTCAATAAAATTGAATTTTCTACAAAATGTATAGAAATATCCATACGATCCAAATGCCCATTGGCATAAAATTTACAGGCCTCAATGCCTATCGATAGAGGTATCAATCAACGAAATCGGAGCACAATTGCAGATTTTCGATTTTGTAGCTTTGATTTTGTGGTCTATAGTCCAGTTGATTTTCAATAAAATTGAATTTTCTACAAAATGTGTAGAAATATCCAAACGATCCAAATTTTCATTGGCATAAAATTTACAGGCCTCAATGCCTATCGATAGAGGTATCAATCAACGAAATCGGAGCACAATTGCAGATTTTCGGTTTTGTAGCTCTGATTTTGTGGTCTATAGTCCAGGTGATTTTCAATAAAATTGAATTTTCTACAAAATGTGTAGAAATATTCTAACGATCCAAATATACGTTGTCATGAGCAAAATTGCAGGTTTTTAATTTTGTAGCTCTAATTTTGTGGTCTATAGTCCAAGTGATTTTCAATAAAATTGAATTTTCTACAAAATGTGTAGAAATATCCGAACGATCCAAATGCCCAGTGGCACAAAATTTACAGGCCTCAATGCCTATCGATAGAGGTATCAATCAACGAAATCGGAGCACAATTGCAGATTTTCGATTTTGTAGCTCTGATTTTGTGGTCTATAGTCCAGGTGATTTTCAATAATATTGAATTTTCTACAAAATGTGTAGAAATATCCAAACGATCCAAATGCCCATTGGCATAAAATTTACAGGCCTCAATGCCTATCGATAGAGGTATCAATCAACGAAATCGGAGCACAATTGCAGATTTTCGATTTTGTAGCTCTGATTTTGTGGTCTATAGTCCAGGTGATTTTCAATAAAATTGAATTTTCTACAAAATGTGTAGAAATATTTGAACGATCCAAATAATCGTTGTCATGAGCAAAATTGCAGGTTTTTAATTTTGTAGCTCTAATTTTGTGGTCTATAGTCCAAGTGATTTTCAATAAAATTGAATTTTCTACAAAATGTGTAGAAATATCCGAACGATCCAAATGCCCATTGGCATAAAATTTACAGGCCTCAATGCCTATCGATAGAGGTATCAATCAACGAAATCGGAGCACAATTGCAGATTTTCGATTTTGTAGCTCTGATTTTGTGGTCTATAGTCCAGGTGATTTTCAATAAAATTGAATTTTCTACAAAATGTGTAGAAATATTCTAACGATCCAAATAATCGTTGTCATGAGCAAAATTGCAGGTTTTCGATTTTGTAGCTCTGATTTTGTGGTCTATAGTCCAGGTGATTTACCATAAAATTGAATTTTCTACAAAATGTGTAGAAATATCCGAACGATCTAAATGCCCATTGGCATAAAATTTACAGGCCTCAATGCCTATCGATAGAGGTATCAATCAACGAAATCGGAGCACAATTGCAGATTTTCGATTTTGTAGCTCTGATTTTGTGGTCTATAGTCCAGGTGATTTTCAATAAAATTGAATTTTCTACAAAATGTGTAGAAATATTCTAACGATCCAAATAATCGTTGTCATGAGCAAAATTGCAGGTTTTTAATTTTGTAGCTCTAATTTTGTGGTCTATAGTCCAAGTGATTTTCAATAAAATTGAATTTTCTACAAAATGTGTAGAAATATCCGAACGATCCAAATGCCCATTGGCATAAAATTTACAGGCCTCAATGCCTATCGATAGAGGTATCAATCAACGAAATCGGAGCACAATTGCAGATTTTCGATTTTGTAGCTCTGATTTTGTGATCTAGGTGATTTTCAATAAAATTGAATTTTCTACAAAATGTGTAGAAATATTTAAACGATCCAAATAATCGTTGTCATGAGCAAAATTGCAGGTTTTTAATTTTGTAGCTCTAATTTTGTGGTCTATAGTCCAAGTAATTTTCAATAAAATTGAATTTTCTACAAAATGTGTGGAAATATCCGAACGATCCAAATGCCCATTGGCATACAATTTACAGGCCTCAATGCCTATCGATAGAGGTATCAATCAACGAAATCGGAGCACAATTGCAGATTTTCGATTTTGTAGCTCTGATTTTGTGGTCTATAGTCCAGGTGATTTTCAATAAAATTGAATTTTCTACAAAATGTGTAGAAATATCCAAACGATCCAAATTCCCATTGGCATAAAATTTACAGGCCTCAATGCCTATCGATAGAGGTATCAATCAACGAAATCGGAGCACAATTGCAGATTTTCGATTTTGTAGCTCTGGTCCAGGTGATTTTCAATAAAATTGAATTTTCTATAAAATGTGTAGAAATATTCTAACGATCCAAATAATCGTTGTCATGAGCAAAATTGCAGGTTTTCGATTTTGTAGCTCTGATTTTGTGGTCTATAGTCCAGGTGATTTACCATAAAATTGAATTTTCTACAAAATGTGTAGAAATATCCGAACGATCCAAATGCCCATTGGCATAAAATTTACAGGCCTCAATGCCTATCGATAGAGGTATCAATCAACGAAATCGGAGCACAATTGCAGATTTTCGATTTTGTAGCTCTGATTTTGTGGTCTATAGTCCAGGTGATTTTCAATAAAATTGAATTTTCTGCAAAATGTGTAGAAATATTCTAACGATCCAAATAATCGTTGTCATGAGCAAAATTGCAGGTTTTTAATTTTGTAGCTCTAATTTTGTGGTCTATAGTCCAGGTGATTTTCAATAAAATTGAATTTTCTACAAAATGTGTAGAAATATCCGAACTATCCAAATGCCCATTGGCATAAAATTTATAGGCCTCAATGCCTATCGATAGAGGTATCAATCAACGAAATCGGAGCACAATTGCAGATTTTCGATTTTGTAGCTCTGATTTTGTGGTCTAGGTGATTTTCAATAAAATTGACTTTTCTACAAAATGTGTAGAAATATTTGAACGATCCAAATAATCGTTGTCATGAGCAAAATTGCAGGTTTTTAATTTTGTAGCTCTAATTTTGTGGTCTATAGTCCAAGTAATTTTCAATAAAATTGAATTTTCTACAAAATGTGTAGAAATATCCGAACGATCCAAATGCCCTGTGGCATACAATTTACAGGCCTCAATGCCTATCGATAGAGGTATCAATCAACGAAATCTGAGCACAATTGTAGATTTTCGATTTTGTAGCTCTGATTTTGTGGTCTGTCCAGGTGATTTTCAATAAAATTGAATTTTCTACAAAATGTGTAGAAATATTCTAACGATCCAAATAATCGTTGTCATGAGCAAAATTGCAGGTTTTTAATTTTGTAGCTTTAATTTTGTGGTCTATAGTCCAAGTGATTTTCAATAAAATTGAATTTTCTACAAAATGTGTAGAAATATCCGAACGATCCAAATGCCCATTGGCATAAAATTTACAGGCCTCAATGCCTATCGATAGAGGTATCAATCAACGAAATCGGAGCACAATTGCAGATTTTCGATTTTGTAGCTCTGATTTTGTGGTCTATAGTCCAGGTGATTTTCAATAAAATTGAATTTTCTACAAAATGTGTAGAAATATTCTAACGATCCAAATAATCGTTGTCATGAGCAAAATTGCAGGTTTTCGATTTTGTAGCTCTGATTTTGTGGTCTATGTATAGTCCAGGTGATTTACCATAAAATTGAATTTTCTACAAAATGTGTAGAAATATTCGAACGATCCAAATGCCCATTGGCATAAAATTTACAGGCCTCAATGCCTATCGATAGAGGTATAAATCAATGAAATCGGAGCACAATTGCAGATTTTCGATTTTGTAGCTCTGATTTTGTGGTCTATAGTCCAGGTGATTTTCAATAAAATTGAATTTTCTACAAAATGTGTAGAAATATCCGATCGATCCAAATTCCCATTAGCATAAAATTTACAGGCCTCAATGCCTATCGATAGAGGTATCAATCAACGAAATCGGAGCACAATTGCAGATTTTCGATTTTGTAGCTCTGATTTTGTGGTCTATAGTCCAGGTGATTTTCAATAAAATTGAATTTTCTACAAAATGTGTAGAAATATTCTAACGATCCAAATAATCGTTGTCATGAGCAAAATTGCAGGTTTTTAATTTTGTAGCTCTAATTTTGTGGTCTATAGTCCAGGTGATTTTCAATAAAATTGAATTTTCTACAAAATGTGTAGAAATATCCAAACGATCCAAATGCCCATTAGCATAAAATTTACAGGCCTCAATGCCTATCGATAGAGGTATCAATCAACGAAATCGGAGCACAATTGCAGATTTTCGATTTTGTAGCTCTGATTTTGTGGTCTATAGTCCAGGTGATTTTCAATAAAATTGAATTTTCTACAAAATGTGTAGAAATATTCTAACGATCCAAATAATCGTTGTCATGAGCAAAATTGCAGGTTTTCGATTTTGTAGCTCTGATTTTGTGGTCTATAGTCCAGGTGATTTACCATAAAATTGAATTTTCTACAAAATGTGTAGAAATATCCGAACGATCCAAATGCCCATTGGCATAAAATTTACAGGCCTCAATGCCTATCGATAGAGGTATCAATCAACGAAATCGGAGCACAATTGCAGATTTTCGATTTTGTAGCTCTGATTTTGTGGTCTATAGTTCAGGTGATTTTCAATAAAATTGAATTTTCTACAAAATGTGTAGAAATATCCAAACGATCCAAATTCCTATTGGCATAAAATTTACAGGCCTCAATGCCTATCGATAGAGGTATCAATCAACGAAATCGGAGCACAATTGCAGATTTTCGATTTTGTAGCTCTGATTTTGTGGTCTATAGTTCAGGTGATTTTCAATAAAATTGAATTTTCTACAAAATGTGTAGAAATATCCAAACGATCCAAATTCCTATTGGCATAAAATTTACAGGCCTCAATGCCTATCGATAGAGGTATCAATCAACGAAATCGGAGCACAATTGCAGATTTTCGATTTTGTAGCTCTGATTTTGTGGTCTATAGTCCAGGTGATTTTCAATAAAATTGAATTTTCTACAAAATGTGTAGAAATATTCGAACGATCCAAATAATCGTTGTCATGAGCAAAATTGCAGGTTTTCGATTTTGTAGCTCTGATTTTGTGGTCTATAGTCCAGGTGATTTACCATAAAATTGAATTTTCTACAAAATGTGTAGAAATATCCGAACGATCCAAATGCCCATTGGCATAAAATTTACAGGCCTCAATGCCTATCGATAGAGGTATCAATCAACGAAATCGGAGCACAATTGCAGATTTTCGATTTTGTAGCTCTGATTTTGTGGTCTATAGTCCAGGTGATTTTCAATAAAATTGAATTTTCTGCAAAATGTGTAGAAATATTCTAACGATCCAAATAATCGTTGTCATGAGCAAAATTGCAGGTTTTTAATTTTGTAGCTCTAATTTTGTGGTCTATAGTCCAGGTGATTTTCAATAAAATTGAATTTTCTACAAAATGTGTAGAAATATCCGAACGATCCAAATGCCCATTGGCATAAAATTTACAGGCCTCAATGCCTATCGATAGAGGTATCAATCAACGAAATCGGAGCACAATTGCAGATTTTCGATTTTGTAGCTCTGATTTTGTGGTCTAGGTGATTTTCAATAAAATTGAATTTTCTACAAAATGTGTAGAAATATTTGAACGATCCAAATAATCGTTGTCATGAGCAAAATTGCAGGTTTTTAATTTTGTAGCTCTAATTTTGTGGTCTATAGTCCAAGTGATTTTCAATAAAATTGAATTTTCTACAAAATGTGTAGAAATATCCGAACGATCCAAATGCCCATTGGCATACAATTTACAGGCCTCAATGCCTATCGATAGAGGTATCAATCAACGAAATCGGAGCACAATTGTAGATTTTCGATTTTGTAGCTCTGATTTTGTGGTCTATAGTCCAGGTGATTTACCATAAAATTGAATTTTCTACAAAATGTGTAGAAATATTCTAACGATTCAAATAATCGTTGTCATGAGCAAAATTGCAGGTTTTTAATTTTGTAGCTCTAATTTTGTGGTCTATAGTCCAAGTGATTTTCAATAAAATTGAATTTTCTACAAAATGTGTAGAAATATCCGAACGATCCAAATGCCCATTGGCATAAAATTTACAGGCCTCAATGCCTATCGATAGAGGTATCAATCAACGAAATCGGAGCACAATTGCAGATTTTCGATTTTGTAGCTCTGATTTTGTGGTCCAGGTGATTTTCAATAAAATTGAATTTTCTACAAAATGTGTAGAAATATCCAAACGATCCAAATTCCCATTGGCATAAAATTTACAGGCCTCAATGCCTATCGATAGAGGTATCAATCAGTCAACGAATTTGGAGCACAATTGCAGATTTTCGATTTTGTAGCTCTGATTTTGTGGTCTATAGTCCAGGTGATTTTCAATAAAATTGAATTTTCTACAAAATGTGTAGAAATATCCAAACGATCCAAATTCCCATTGGCATAAAATTTACAAGCCTCAATGCCTATCGATAGAGGTATCAATCAACGAAATCGGAGCACAATTGCAGATTTTCGATTTTGTAGCTCTGATTTTGTGGTCTATAGTCCAGGTGATTTTCAATAAAATTGAATTTTGACAATTGCAGATTTTCGATTTTGTAGCTCTGATTTTGTGGTCTATAGTCCAGGTGATTTTCAATAAAATTGAATTTTCTACAAAATGTGTAGAAATATTCTAACGATCCAAATAATCGTTGTCATGAGCAAAATTGCAGGTTTTCGATTTTGTAGCTCTGATTTTGTGGTCTATAGTCCAGGTGATTTACCATAAAATTGAATTTTCTACAAAATGTGTAGAAATATCTAAACGATCCAAATGCCCATTTGCATAAAATTTACAGGCCTCAATGCCTATCGATAGAGGTATCAATCAACAAAATAGGAGCACAATTGCAGATTTTCGATTTTGTAGCTCTGATTTTGTGGTCTATAGTCCAGGTGATTTTCAATAAAATTGAATTTTCTACAAAATGTGTAGAAATATTTGAACGATCCAAATAATCGTTGTCATGAGCAAAATTGCAGGTTTTTAATTTTGTAGCTCTAATTTTGTGGTCTATAGTCCAAGTGATTTTCAATAAAATTGAATTTTCTACAAAATGTGTAGAAATATCCGAACGATCCAAAAGCCCATTAGCATAAAATTTACAGGCCTCAATGCCTATCGATAGAGGTATCAATCAACGAAATCGGAGCACAATTGCAGATTTTCGATTTTGTAGCTCTGATTTTGTGGTCTATAGTCCAGGTGATTTTCAATAAAATTGAATTTTCTACAAAATGTGTAGAAATATTCTAACGATCCAAATAATCGTTGTCATGAGCAAAATTGCAGGTTTTTAATTTTGTAGCTCTAATTTTGTGGTATATAGTCCAAGTGATTTTCAATAAAATTGAATTTTCTACAAAATGTGTAGAAATATCCGTACGATACAAATGCTCATTGGCATAAAATTTACAGGCCTCAATGCCTATCGATAGAGGTATCAATCAACGAAATCGGAGCACAATTGCAGATTTTCGATTTTGTAGCTCAGATTTTGTGGTCTATAGTCCAGGTGATTTTCAATAAAATTGAATTTTCTACAAAATGTGTAGAAATATTTGAACGATCCAAATAATCGTTGTCATGAGCAAAATTGCAGGTTTTTAATTTTGTAGCTCTAATTTTGTGGTCTATAGTCCAAGTGATTTTCAATAAAATTGAATTTTCTACAAAATGTGTAGAAATATCCGAACGATCCAAATGCCATTGGCATAAAGTTTACAGGCCTCAATGCCTATCGATAGAGGTATCAATAAACGAAATCGGAGCACAATTGCAGATTTTCGATTTTGTAGCTCTGATTTTGTGGTCTATACAGGTGATTTTCAATAAAATTGAATTTTCTACAAAATGTGTAGAAATATTCTAACGATCCAAATAATCGTTGTCATGAGCAAAATTGCAGGTTTTCGATTTTGTAGCTCTGATTTTGTGGTCTATAGTCCAAGTGATTTACCATAAAATTGAATTTTCTACAAAATGTGTAGAAATATCCGAACGATCCAAATGCCCATTGGCATAAAATTTACAGGCCTCAATGCCTATTGATAGAGGTATCAATCAACGAAATCGGAGCACAATTGCAGATTTTCAATTTTGTAGCTTTGATTTTGTGGTCTATAGTCCAGTTGATTTTCAATAAGATTGAATTTTCTACAAAATGTGTAGAAATATCCAAACGATCCAAATTTTCATTGGCATAAAATTTACAGGCCTCAATGCCTATCGATAGAGGTATCAATCAACGAAATCGGAGCACAATTGCAGATTTTCAATTTTGTAGCTCTGATTTTGTGGTCTATAGTCCAGGTGATTTTCAATAAAATTGAATTTTCTACAAAATGTGTAGAAATATTCTAACGATCCAAATAATCGTTGTCATGAGCAAAATTGCAGGTTTTTAATTTTGTAGCTCTAATTTTGTGGTCTATAGTCCAAGTGATTTTCAATAAAATTGAATTTTCTACAAAATGTGTAGAAATATCCGAACGATCCAAATGCCCAATGGCATAAAATTTACAGGCCTCAATGCCTATCGATAGAGGTATCAATCAACGAAATCGGAGCACAATTGCAGATTTTCGATTTTGTAGCTCTGATTTTGTGGTCTATAGTCCAGGTGATTTTCAATAAAATTGAATTTTCTACAAAATGTGTAGAAATATCCAAACGATACAAATTCCCATTGGCATAAAATTTACAGGCCTCAATGCCTATCGATAGAGGTATCAATCAACGAAATCGAAGCACAATTGCAGGTTTTCGATTTTGTAGCTCTGATTTTGTGGTCTATAGTCCAGGTGATTTTCAATAAAATTGAATTTTCTACAAAATGTGTAGAAATATTCTAACGATCCAAATAATCGTTGTCATGAGCAAAATTGCAGGTTTTTAATTTTGTAGCTCTAATTTTGTGGTCTATAGTCCAAGTGATTTTCAATAAAATTGAATTTTCTACAAAATGTGTAGAAATATCCGAACGATCCAAATGCCCATTGGCATAAAATTTACAGGCCTCAATGCCTATCGATAGAGGTATCAATCAACGAAATCGGAGCACAATTGCAGATTTTCGATTTTGTAGCTCTGATTTTGTGGTCTAGGTGATTTTCAATAAAATTGAATTTTCTACAAAATGTGTAGAAATATTTGAACGATCCAAATAATCGTTGTCATGAGCAAAATTGCAGGTTTTTAATTTTGTAGCTCTAATTTTGTGGTCTATAGTCCAAGTGATTTTCAATAAAATTGAATTTTCTACAAAATGTTTAGAAATATCCGAACGATCCAAATGCCCATTGGCATAAAATTTACAGGCCTCAATGCCTATCGATAGAGGTATCAATCAACGAAATCGGAGCACAATTGCAGATTTTCGATTTTGTAGCTCTGATTTTGTGGTCTATAGTCAAGGTGATTTTCAATAAAATTGAATTTTCTACAAAATGTGTAGAAATATTTGAACGATCCAAATAATCGTTGTCATGAGCAAAATTGCAGGTTTTTAATTTTGTAGCTCTAATTTTGTGGTCTATAGTCCAAGTGATTTTCAATAAAATTGAATTTTCTACAAAATGTGTAGAAATATCCAAACGATCCAAATGCCCATTGGCATAAAATTTACAGGCCTCAATGCCTATCGATAGAGGTACCAATCAACAAAATCGGAGCACAATTGCAGATTTTCGATTTTGTAGCTCTGATTTTGTGGTCTATAGTCCAGGTGATTTTCAATAAAATTGAATTTTCTACAAAATGTGTAGAAATATTCTAACGATCCAAATAATCGTTGTCATGAGCAAAATTGCAGGTTTTCGATTTTGTAGCTCTGATTTTGTGGTCTATAGTGCAAATGATTTACCATAAAATTGAATTTTCTACAAAATGTGTAGAAATATCCGAACGATCCAAATGCCCATTGGCAAAAAATTTACAGGCCTCAATGCCTATCGATAGAGGTATCAATCAACGAAATCGGAGCACAATTGCAGATTTTCAATTTTGTAGCTTTGATTTTGTGGTCTATAGTCCAGTTGATTTTCAATAAAATTGAATTTTCTACAAAATGTGTAGAAATATCCAAACGATCTAAATTTTCATTGGCATAAAATTTACAGGCCTCAATGCCTATCGAAAGAGGTATCAATCAACGAAATCGGAGCACAATTGCAGATTTTCGATTTTGTAGCTCTGATTTTGTGGTCTATAGTCCAGGTGATTTTCAATAAAATTGAATTTTCTACAAAATGTGTAGAAATGTCCAAACGATCCAAATTCCCATTGGCATAAAATTTACAGGCCTCAATGCCTATCGATAGAGGTATCAATCAACGAAATCGGAGCACAATTGCAGATTTTCGATTTTGTAGCTCTGATTTTGTGGTCTATAGTCCAGGTGATTTTCAATAAAATTGAATTTTCTACAAAATGTGTAGAAATATTCTAACGATCCAAATAATCGTTGTCATGAGCAAAATTGCAGGTTTTTAATTTTGTAGCTCTAATTTTGTGGTCTATAGTCCAAGTGATTTTCAATAAAATTGAATTTTCTACAAAATGTGTAGAAATATCCGAACGATCCAAATGCCCATTGGCATAAAATTTACAGGCCTCAATGCCTATCGATAGAGGTATCAATCAACGAAATCGGAGCACAATTGCAGATTTTCGATTTTGTAGCTCTGATTTTGTGGTCTAGGTGATTTTCAATAAAATTGAATTTTCTACAAAATGTGTAGAAATATTTGAACGATCCAAATAATCGTTGTCATGAGCAAAATTGCAGGTTTTTAATTTTGTAGCTCTAATTTTGTGGTCTATAGTCCAAGTGATTTTCAATAAAATTGAATTTTCTACAAAATGTGTAGAAATATCCGAACGATCCAAATGCCCATTGGCATAAAATTTACAGGCCTCAATGCCTATCGATAGAGGTATCAATCAACGAAATCGGAGCACAATTGTAGATTTTCGATTTTGTAGCTCTGATTTTGTGGTCTATAGTCCAGGTGATTTTCAATAAAATTGAATTTTCTACAAAATGTGTAGAAATATTCTAACGATCCAAATAATCGTTGTCATGAGCAAAATTGCAGGTTTTTAATTTTGTAGCTCTAATTTTGTGGTCTATAGTTGTAACGGTGGCATGTTCTGCCAAGCTCGACCAGCCGTTAACATAAATTTTCTGGAGAAAAAAAATAATTTTTGGCAGGATACAAATTGCCACTGGCCATCCTTAACCTGTAGCTCAGTTGGTGGAGGTATATTTATCGTGGGGTTGTAGCAATTATTCGGCATCCATGCCTGTGGCCTAAAACTATATCTTATGACCACATCATCACTATGTCCGCCAACTACCTACCTCCCTTCACACTCCAAGGTTGTTATATTTTAATGACTCATAATAAAAACCCAAACACAAGGCTTTAAACTCATATAAAAACTTTTATTTAATGTGATAAACGAAAAACTCGAAAAACTACTTTAATAAACAAATGATTTCTCAAATAAATTCATCATCAATTGTCGAGCAGACCAATTGATCAAAAAAAAAAAATGTTTTTGTTACCTATTACCCGGACGATCGCAATCGTACTCTTCCGCTTAGTTGATCCGCCGCAAGCGCTCGCAGAGAATCCGTTCACGGCCAGCACGTGTGCGTGCGTTATACTAAAACAAATTTATTATTGCTATTGGATGAGAAGACACAAAAATATTAGCTCTTGACAAAAAATTAACAATGAATTATTATTCAAAAAAAATTAATGGTTTATATAAAAAAAAAACAACAAACGAAATCAAATGTTCTTGCCCATATCACAAAAATAAATACTTTACAAAATTGATCCAAAACGCTTCATTGAGAGAACCAAAAAAATATATATAACAGTTGCCGTTTTGTTTTCCGTTATCCTGCCGCACCCTATTCGTCCTCCATACAGTTGCCGATACAAAATTCCGCCAAAATCCGTGCATCAAATCTGGTATACGCTCAAACTGGAGTTTAACTTGTTTATTTGTCTTTCTAAATGCTTCGTTTCACTCGTAATGATGCCTATTTCTAATTAGGTTCAAAGAACTCACTAGGCCTCTTTATTACCACTCATACGATAATAATGATTTTAAAAAAAAAATTTTATTTATTACGTTCAATAATAGTTCATACAAAAATTATCACTTATTGGATGGTCGACATAGAAAAGCATAATTCGATCTTATCAAAAGTATATTTGATTCTTTATAGACGCACTATTATTTATATATATATATAAATATATGTATATACATATATATATTAAATACACAACAAAACTTTCGTTTGGATTCCTTTTTCGATTAATATAATACGTAGGAAATGATGATGGCCACTTAATTTGGTGAACAATTAATAACAAAATTAGTTTCTTTTTAATTTTTTGTTAAAACCATGGATCAACTACTATGGTTGAAAATTCAAGATCGACTGTCCATCATGAAATTACAAAATTTTTTACATTATGTATCGAAATGTTATTGTTGTAAATATTATCAAAATGTAGTACCGACGGAAAGTATTTTACAATCCAAAACACAAAATTATTTTCATATGGTTGTAACATGAGATGTTACATAGTAAAAGTGATTTTCAATAAAATTGAATTTTCTACAAAATGTGTAGAAATATCCGAACGATCCAAATGCCCATTGGCATAAAATTTACAGGCCTCAATGCCTATCGATAGAGGTACCAATCAACAAAATCGGAGCACAATTGCAGATTTTCGATTTTGTAGCTCTGATTTTGTGGTCTATAGTCCAGGTGATTTTCAATAAAATTGAATTTTCTACAAAATGTGTAGAAATATTCTAACGATCCAAATAATCGTTGTCATGAGCAAAATTGCAGGTTTTCGATTTTGTAGCTCTGATTTTGTGGTCTATAGTGCAAATGATTTACCATAAAATTGAATTTTCTACAAAATGTGTAGAAATATCCGAACGATCCAAATGCCCATTGGCATAAAATTTACAGGCCTCAATGCCTATCGATAGAGGTATCAATCAACGAAATCGGAGCACAATTGCAGATTTTCAATTTTGTAGCTTTGATTTTGTGGTCTATAGTCCAGTTGATTTTCAATAAAATTGAATTTTCTACAAAATGTGTAGAAATATCCAAACGATCTAAATTTTCATTGGCATAAAATTTACAGGCCTCAATGCCTATCGAAAGAGGTATCAATCAACGAAATCGGAGCACAATTGCAGATTTTCGATTTTGTAGCTCTGATTTTGTGGTCTATAGTCCAGGTGATTTTCAATAAAATTGAATTTTCTACAAAATGTGTAGAAATATCCAAACGATCCAAATTCCCATTGGCATAAAATTTACAGGCCTCAATGCCTATCGATAGAGGTATCAATCAACGAAATCGGAGCACAATTGCAGATTTTCGATTTTGTAGCTCTGATTTTGTGGTCTATAGTCCAGGTGATTTTCAATAAAATTGAATTTTCTACAAAATGTGTAGAAATATTCTAACGATCCAAATAATCGTTGTCATGAGCAAAATTGCAGGTTTTTAATTTTGTAGCTCTAATTTTGTGGTCTATAGTCCAAGTGATTTTCAATAAAATTGAATTTTCTACAAAATGTGTAGAAATATCCGAACGATCCAAATGCCCATTGGCATAAAATTTACAGGCCTCAATGCCTATCGATAGAGGTATCAATCAACGAAATCGGAGCACAATTGTAGATTTTCGATTTTGTAGCTCTGATTTTGTGGTCTATAGTCCAGGTGATTTTCAATAAAATTGAATTTTCTACAAAATGTGTAGAAATATTTGAACGATCCAAATAATCGTTGTCATGAACAAAATTGCAGGTTTTTGATTTTGTAGCTCTAATTTTGTGGTCTATAGTCCAAGTGATTTTCAATAAAATTGAATTTTCTACAAAATGTGTAGAAATATCCGAACGATCCAAATGCCCATTGGCATAAAATTTACAGGCCTCAATGCCTATCGATAGAGGTATCAATCAACGAAATCGGAGCACAATTGCAGATTTTCGATTTTGTAGCTCTGATTTTGTGGTCTATAGTCCAGGTGATTTTCAATAAAATTGAATTTTCTACAAAATGTGTAGAAATATTCTAACGATCCAAATAATCGTTGTCATGAGCAAAATTGCAGGTTTTCGATTTTGTAGCTCTGATTTTGTGGTCTATAGTCCAGGTGATTTTCAATAAAATTGAATTTTCTACAAAATGTGTAGAAATATTCGAACGATCCAAATGCCCATTGGCATAAAATTTACAGGCCTCAATGCCTATCGATAGAGGTATCAATCAACGAAATCGGAGGACAATTGCAGATTTTCGATTTTGTAGCTCTGATTTTGTGGTCTATAGTCCAGGTGATTTTCAATAAAATTGAATTTTCTACAAAATGTGTAGAAATATTCTAACGATCCAAATAATCATTGTCATGAGCAAAATTGCAGGTTTTTAATTTTGTAGCTCTAATTTTGTGGTCTATAGTCCAAGTGATTTTCAATAAAATTGAATTTTCTACAAAATGTGTAGAAATATCCGAACGATCCAAATGCCCATTGGCATAAAATTTACAGGCCTCAATGCCTATCGATAGAGGTATCAATCAACGAAATCGGAGCACAATTGCAGATTTTCGATTTTGTAGCTCTGATTTTGTGGTCTAGGTGATTTTCAATAAAATTGAATTTTCTACAAAATGTGTAGAAATATTCTAACGATCCAAATAATCGTTGTCATGAGCAAAATTGCAGGTTTTTAATTTTGTAGCTCTAATTTTGTGGTCTATAGTCCAAGTGATTTTCAATAAAATTGAATTTTCTACAAAATGTGTAGAAATATCCGAACGATCCAAATGCCCATTGGCATAAAATTTACAGGCCTCAATGCCTATCGATAGAGGTATCAATCAACGAAATCGGAGCACAATTGCAGATTTTCGATTTTGTAGCTCTGATTTTGTGGTCTATAGTCCAGGTGATTTTCAATAAAATTGAATTTTCTACAAAATGTGTAGAAATATTTGAACGATCCAAATAATCGTTGTCATGAACAAAATTGCAGGTTTTTGATTTTGTAGCTCTAATTTTGTGGTCTATAGTCCAAGTGATTTTCAATAAAATTGAATTTTCTACAAAATGTGTAGAAATATCCGAACGATCCAAATGCCCATTGGCATAAAATTTACAGGCCTCAATGCCTATCGATAGAGGTATCAATCAACGAAATCGGAGCACAATTGCAGATTTTCGATTTTGTAGCTCTGATTTTGTGGTCTATAGTCCAGGTGATTTTCAATAAAATTGAATTTTCTACAAAATGTGTAGAAATATTCTAACGATCCAAATAATCGTTGTCATGAGCAAAATTGCAGGTTTTCGATTTTGTAGCTCTGATTTTGTGGTCTATAGTCCAGGTGATTTTCAATAAAATTGAATTTTCTACAAAATGTGTAGAAATATCCAAACGATCCAAATTCCCATTGGCATAAAATTTACAGGCCTCAATGCCTATCGATAGAGGTATCAATCAACGAAATCGGAGCACAATTGCAGATTTTCGATTTTGTAGCTCTGATTTTGTGGTCTATAGTCCAGGTGATTTTCAATAAAATTGAATTTTCTACAAAATGTGTAGAAATATTCGAACGATCCAAATGCCCATTGGCATAAAATTTACAGGCCTCAATGCCTATCGATAGAGGTATCAATCAACGAAATCGGAGCACAATTGCAGATTTTCGATTTTGTAGCTCTGATTTTGTGGTCTATAGTCCAGGTGATTTTCAATAAAATTGAATTTTCTACAAAATGTGTAGAAATATTCTAACGATCCAAATAATCATTGTCATGAGCAAAATTGCAGGTTTTTAATTTTGTAGCTCTAATTTTGTGGTCTATAGTCCAAGTGATTTTCAATAAAATTGAATTTTCTACAAAATGTGTAGAAATATCCGAACGATCCAAATGCCCATTGGCATAAAATTTACAGGCCTCAATGCCTATCGATAGAGGTATCAATCAACGAAATCGGAGCACAATTGCAGATTTTCGATTTTGTAGCTCTGATTTTGTGGTCTAGGTGATTTTCAATAAAATTGAATTTTCTACAAAATGTGTAGAAATATTTGAACGATCCAAATAATCGTTGTCATGAGCAAAATTGCAGGTTTTTAATTTTGTAGCTCTAATTTTGTGGTCTATAGTCCAAGTGATTTTCAATAATATTGAATTTTCTACAAAATGTGTAGAAATATCCGAACGATCCAAATGCCCATTGGCATAAAATTTACAGGCCTCAATGCCTATCGATAGAGGTATCAATCAACGAAATCGGAGCACAATTGTAGATTTTCGATTTTGTAGCTCTGATTTTGTGGTCTATAGTCCAGGTGATTTACCATAAAATTTAATTTTCTACAAAATGTGTAGAAATATCCGAACGATCCAAATGCCCATTGGCATAAAATTTACAGGCCTCAATGCCTATCGATAGAGGTATCAATCAACGAAATCGGAGCACAATTGCAGATTTTCGATTTTGTAGCTCTGATTTTGTGGTCTAGGTGATTTTCAATAAAATTGAATTTTCTACAAAATGTGTAGAAATATTTGAACGATCCAAATAATCGTTGTCATGAGCAAAATTGCAGGTTTTTAATTTTGTAGCTCTAATTTTGTGGTCTATAGTCCAAGTGATTTTCAATAATATTGAATTTTCTACAAAATGTGTAGAAATATCCGAACGATCCAAATGCCCATTGGCATAAAATTTACAGGCCTCAATGCCTATCGATAGAGGTATCAATCAACGAAATCGGAGCACAATTACAGATTTTCGATTTTGTAGCTCTGATTTTGTGGTCTATAGTCCAGGTGATTTTCAATAAAATTGAATTTTCTACAAAATGTGTAGAAATATTCTAACGATCCAAATAATTTTTGTCATGAACAAAATTGCAGGTTTTCGATTTTGTAGCTCTGATTTTGTGGTCTATAGTCCAGGTGATTTACCATAACATTGAATTTTCTACAAAATGTGTAGAAATATCCGAACGATCCAAATGCCCATTGGCATAAAATTTACAGGCCTCAATGCCTATCGATAGAGGTATCAATCAACGAAATCGGAGCACAATTGCAGATTTTCGATTTTGTAGCTCTGATTTTGTGGTCTAGGTGATTTTCAATAAAATTGAATTTTCTACAAAATGTGTAGAAATATTTGAACGATCCAAATAATCGTTGTCATGAGCAAAATTGCAGGTTTTTAATTTTGTAGCTCTAATTTTGTGGTCTATAGTCCAAGTGATTATCAATAAAATTGAATTTTCTAAAAAATGTGTAGAAATATCCGAACGATCCAAATGCCCATTGGCATAAAATTTACAGGCCTCAATGCCTATCGATAGAGGTATCAATCAACGAAATCGGAGCACAATTGTAGATTTTCGATTTTGTAGCTCTGATTTTGTGGTCTATAGTCCAGGTGATTTACCATAAAATTTAATTTTCTACAAAATGTGTAGAAATATCCGAACGATCCAAATGCCCATTGGCATAAAATTTACAGGCCTCAATGCCTCTCGATAGAGGTATCAATCAACGAAATCGGAGCACAATTGCAGATTTTCGATTTTGTAGCTCTGATTTTGTGGTCTATAGTCCAGTTGATTTTCAATAAAATTGAATTTTCTACAAAATGTGTAGAAATATTCTAACGATCCAAATAATCGTTGTCATGAGCAAAATTGCAGGTTTTCGATTTTGTAGCTCTGATTTTGTGGTCTATAGTCCAGGTGATTTACCATAAAATTGAATTTTCTACAAAATGTGTAGAAATATCCGAACGATCCAAATGCCCATTGGCATAAAATTTACAGGCCTCAATGCCTATCGATAGAGGTATCAATCAACGAAATCGGAGCACAATTGCAGATTTTCGATTTTGTAGCTCTGATTTTGTGGTCTATAGTCCAGGTGATTTTCAATAAAATTGAATTTTCTACAAAATGTGTAGAAATATTTGAACGATCCAAATAATCGTTGTCATGAGCAAAATTGCAGGTTTTTAATTTTGTAGCTCTAATTTTGTGGTCTATAGTCCAAGTGATTTTCAATAAAATTGAATTTTCTACAAAATGTGTAGAAATATCCGAACGATCCAAATGCCCATTGGCATAAAATTTACAGGCCTCAATGCCTATCGATAGAGGTATCAATCAACGAAATCGGAGCACAATTGCAGATTTTCGATTTTGTAGCTCTGATTTTGTGGTCTATAGTCCAGGTGATTTTCAATAAAATTGAATTTTCTACAAAATGTGTAGAAATATTCTAACGATCCAAATAATCTTTGTCATGAACAAAATTGCAGGTTTTCGATTTTGTAGCTCTGATTTTGTGGTCTATAGTCCAGGTGATTTACCATAAAATTGAATTTTCTACAAAATGTGTAGAAATATCCGAACGATCCAAATGCCCATTGGCATAAAATTTACAGGCCTCAATGCCTATCGATAGAGGTATCAATCAACGAAATCGGAGCACAATTGCAGATTTTCGATTTTGTAGCTCTGATTTTGTGGTCTATAGTCCAGGTGATTTTCAATAAAATTGAATTTTCTACAAAATGTGTAGAAATATCCGAACGATCCAAATGCCCATTGGCATAAAATTTACAGGCCTCAATGCCTATCGATAGAGGTATCAATCAACGAAATCGGAGCACAATTGCAGATTTTCGATTTTGTAGCTCTGATTTTGTGGTCTATAGTCCAGTTGATTTTCAATAAAATTGAATTTTCTACAAAATGTGTAGAAATATTCTAACGATCCAAATAATCGTTGTCATGAGCAAAATTGCAGGTTTTCGATTTTGTAGCTCTGATTTTGTGGTCTATAGTCCAGGTGATTTACCATAAAATTGAATTTTCTACAAAATGTGTAGAAATATCCGAACGATCCAAATGCCCATTGGCATAAAATTTACAGGCCTCAATGCCTATCGATAGAGGTATCAATCAACAAATCGGAGCACAATTGCAGATTTTCGATTTTGTAGCTCTGATTTTGTGGTTTATAGTCCAGGTGATTTTCAATAAAATTGAATTTTCTACAAAATGTGTAGAAATATTTGAACGATCCAAATAATCGTTGTCATGAGCAAAATTGCAGGTTTTCGATTTTGTAGCTCTGATTTTGTGGTCTATAGTCCAGGTGATTTACCATAAAATTGAATTTTCTACAAAATGTGTAGAAATATCCGAACGATCCAAATGCCCATTGGCATAAAATTTACAGGCCTCAATGCCTATCGATAGAGGTATCAATCAACGAAATCGGAGCACAATTGCAGATTTTCGATTTTGTAGCTCTGATTTTGTGGTCTATAAGTCCAGGTGATTTTCAATAAAATTGAATTTTCTACAAAATGTGTAGAAATATTCGAACGATCCAAATGCCCATTGGCATAAAATTTACAGGCCTCAATGCCTATCGATAGAGGTATCAATCAACGAAATCGGAGCACAATTGCAGATTTTCGATTTTGTAGCTCTGATTTTGTGGTTTATAGTCCAGGTGATTTTCAATAAAATTGTATTTTCTACATAATGTGTAGAAATATTTGAACGATCCAAATAATCGTTGTCATGAGCAAAATTGCAGGTTTTCGATTTTGTAGCTCTGATTTTGTGGTCTATAGTCCAGGTGATTTACCATAAAATTGAATTTTCTACAAAATGTGTAGAAATATCCGAACGATCCAAATGCCCATTGGCATAAAATTTACAGGCCTCAATGCCTATCGATAGAGGTATCAATCAACGAAATCGGAGCACAATTGCAGATTTTCGATTTTGTAGCTCTGATTTTGTGGTCTATAGTCCAGGTGATTTTCAATAAAATTGAATTTTCTACAAAATGTGTAAAAATATTCGAACGATCCAAATGCCCATTGGCATAAAATTTACAGGCCTCAATGCCTATCGATAGAGGTATCAATCAACGAAATCGGAGCACAATTGCAGATTTTCGATTTTGTAGCTCTGATTTTGTGGTCTATAGTCCAGGTGATTTTCAATAAAATTGAATTTTCTACAAAATGTGTAGAAATATCCGAACGATTCAAATTCCCATTGGCATAAAATTTACAGGCCTCAATGCCTATCGATAGAGGTATCAATCAACGAAATCGGAGCACAATTGCAGATTTTCGATTTTGTAGCTCTGATTTTGTGGTTTATAGTCCAGGTGATTTTCAATAAAATTGAATTTTCTACAAAATGTGTAGAAATATTTGAACGATCCAAATAATCGTTGTCATGAGCAAAATTGCAGGTTTTCGATTTTGTAGCTCTGATTTTGTGGTCTATAGTCCAGGTGATTTACCATAAAATTGAATTTTCTACAAAATGTGTAGAAATATCCGAACGATCCAAATGCCCATTGGCATAAAATTTACAGGCCTCAATGCCTATCGATAGAGGTATCAATCAACGAAATCGGAGCACAATTGCAGATTTTCGATTTTGTAGCTCTGATTTTGTGGTCTATAGTCCAGGTGATTTTCAATAAAATTGAATTTTCTACAAAATGTGTAGAAATATTCGAACGATCCAAATGCCCATTGGCATAAAATTTACAGGCCTCAATGCCTATCGATAGAGGTATCAATCAACGAAATCGGAGCACAATTGCAGATTTTCGATTTTGTAGCTCTGATTTTGTGGTTTATAGTCCAGGTGATTTTCAATAAAATTGAATTTTCTACAAAATGTGAAAAAATATTCTAACGATCCAAATAATCGTTGTCATGAGCAAAATTGCAGGTTTTCGATTTTGTAGCTCTGATTTTGTGGTCTATAGTCCAGGTGATTTACAATAAAATTGAATTTTCTACAAAATGTGTAGAAATATCCGAACGATCCAAATACCCATTGGCATAAAATTTACAGGCCTCAATGCCTATCGATCGAGGTATCAATCAACGAAATCGGAGCACAATTGCAGATTTTCGATTTTGTAGCTCTGATTTTGTGGTCTATAGTCCAGGTGATTTTCAATAAAATTGAATTTTCTACAAAATGTGTAGAAATATTCTAACGATCCAAATAATCGTTGTCATGAGCAAAATTGCAGGTTTTCGATTTTGTAGCTCTGATTTTGTGGTCTATAGTCCAGGTGATTTACCATAAAATTGAATTTTCTACAAAATGTGTAGAAATATCCGAACGATCCAAATGCCCATTGGCATAAAATTTACAGGCCTCAATGCCTATCGATAGAGGTATCAATCAACGAAATCGGAGCACAATTGCAGATTTTCGATTTTGTAGCTCTGATTTTGTGGTCTATAGTCCAGGTGATTTTCAATAAAATTGAATTTTCTACAAAATGTGTAGAAATATTCTAACGATCCAAATAATCGTTGTCATGAGCAAAATTGCAGGTTTTCGATTTTGTAGCTCTGATTTTGTGGTCTATATTCCAGGTGATTTACCATAAAATTGAATTTTCTACAAAATGTGTAGAAATATCCGAACGATCCAAATGCCCATTGGCATAAAATTTACAGGCCTCAATGCCTATCGATAGAGGTATCAATCAACGAAATTGGAGCACAATTGCAGATTTTCGATTTTGTAGCTCTGATTTTGTGGTCTATAGTCCAGGTGATTTTCAATAAAATTGAATTTTCTACAAAATGTGTAGAAATATTTGAACGATCCAAATAATCGTTGTCATGAGCAAAATTGCAGGTTTTTAATTTTGTAGCTCTAATTTTGTGGTCTATAGTCCAAGTGATTTTCAATAAAATTGAATTTTCTACAAAATGTGTAGAAATATCCGAACGATCCAAATGCCCATTGGCATAAAATTTACAGGCCTCAATGCCTATCGATAGAGGTATCAATCAACGAAATCGGAGCACAATTGCAGATTTTCGATTTTGTAGCTCTGATTTTGTGGTCTATAGTCCAGGTGATTTTCAATAAAATTGAATTTTCTACAAAATGTGTAGAAATATCCGAACGATCCAAATGCCCATTGGCATAAAATTTACAGGCCTCAATGCCTATCGATAGAGGTATCAATCAACGAAATCGGAGCACAATTGCAGATTTTCGATTTTGTAGCTCTGATTTTGTGGTTTATAGTCCAGGTGATTTTCAATAAAATTGAATTTTCTACAAAATGTGAAGAAATATTCTAACGATCCAAATAATCGTTGTCATGAGCAAAATTGCAGGTTTTCGATTTTGTAGCTCTGATTTTGTGGTCTATAGTCCATCCAGGTGATTTACCATAAAATTGAATTTTCTACAAAATGTGTAGAAATATCCGAACGATCCAAATGCCCATTGGCATAAAATTTACAGGCCTCAATGCCTATCGATAGAGGTATCAATCAACGAAATCGGAGCACAATTGCAGATTTTCGATTTTGTAGCTCTGATTTTGTGGTCTATAATAGTCCAGGTGATTTTCAATAAAATTGAATTTTCTACAAAATGTGTAGAAATATTCTAACGATCCAAATAATCGTTGTCATGAGCAAAATTGCAGGTTTTCGATTTTGTAGCTCTGATTTTGTGGTCTATAGTCCAGGTGATTTACCATAAAATTGAATTTTCTACAAAATGTGTAGAAATATCCGAACGATCCAAATGCCCATTGGCATAAAATTTACAGGCCTCAATGCCTATCGATAGAGGTATCAATCAACGAAATCGGAGCACAATTGCAGATTTTCGATTTTGTAGCTCTGATTTTGTGGTTTATAGTCCAGGTGATTTTCAATAAAATTGAATTTTCTACAAAATGTGTAGAAATATTTGAACGATCCAAATAATCGTTGTCATGAGCAAAATTGCAGGTTTTCGATTTTGTAGCTCTGATTTTGTGGTCTATAGTCCAGGTGATTTACCATAAAATTGAATTTTCTACAAAATGTGTAGAAATATCCGAACGATCCAAATGCCCATTGGCATAAAATTTACAGGCCTCAATGCCTATCGATAGAGGTATCAATCAACGAAATCGGAGCACAATTGCAGATTTTCGATTTTGTAGCTCTGATTTTGTGGTTTATAGTCCAGGTGATTTTCAATAAAATTGAATTTTCTACAAAATGTGAAAAAATATTCTAACGATCCAAATAATCGTTGTCATGAGCAAAATTGCAGATTTTCGATTTTGTAGCTCTGATTTTGTGGTCTATAGTCCAGGTGATTTACAATAAAATTGAATTTTCTACAAAATGTGTAGAAATATCCGAACGATCCAAATGCCCATTGGCATAAAATTTACAGGCCTCAATGCCTATCGATCGAGGTATCAATCAACGAAATCGGAGCACAATTGCAGATTTTCGATTTTGTAGCTCTGATTTTGTGGTCTATAGTCCAGGTGATTTTCAATAAAATTGAATTTTCTACAAAATGTGAAAAAATATTCTAACGATCCAAATAATCGTTGTCATGAGCAAAATTGCAGATTTTCGATTTTGTAGCTCTGATTTTGTGGTCTATAGTCCAGGTGATTTACAATAAAATTGAATTTTCTACAAAATGTGTAGAAATATCCGAACGATCCAAATGCCCATTGGCATAAAATTTACAGGCCTCAATGCCTATCGATAGAGGTATCAATCAACGAAATCGGAGCACAATTGCAGATTTTCGATTTTGTAGCTCTGATTTTGTGGTTTATAGTCCAGGTGATTTTCAATAAAATTGAATTTTCTACAAAATGTGAAGAAATATTCTAACGATCCAAATAATCGTTGTCATGAGCAAAATTGCAGGTTTTCGATTTTGTAGCTCTGATTTTGTGGTCTATAGTCCAGGTGATTTACCATAAAATTGAATTTTCTACAAAATGTGTAGAAATATCCGAACGATCCAAATGCCCATTGGCATAAAATTTACAGGCCTCAATGCCTATCGATAGAGGTATCAATCAACGAAATCGGAGCACAATTGCAGATTTTCGATTTTGTAGCTCTGATTTTGTGGTTTATAGTCCAGCTGATTTTCAATAAAATTGAATTTTCTACAAAATGTGTAGAAATATTTTAACGATCCAAATAATCGTTGTCATGAGCAAAATTGCAGGTTTTCGATTTTGTAGCTCTGATTTTGTGGTCTATAGTCCAGGTGATTTACCATAAAATTGAATTTTCTACAAAATGTGTAGAAATATCCGAACGATCCAAATGCCCATTGGCATAAAATTTACAGGCCTCAATGCCTATCAATAGAGGTATCAATCAACGAAATCGGAGCACAATTGCAGATTTTCGATTTTGTAGCTCTGATTTTGTGGTCTATAGTCCAGGTGATTTTCAATAAAATTGAATTTTCTACAAAATGTGTAGAAATATTTGAACGATCCAAATGCCCATTAGCATAAAATTTACAGGCCTCAATGCCTATCGATAGAGGTATCAATCAACGAAATCGGAGCACAATTGCAGATTTTCGATTTTGTAGCTCTGATTTTGTGGTTTATAGTCCAGGTGATTTTCAATAAAATTGAATTTTCTACAAAATGTGAAAAAATATTCTAACGATCCAAATAATCGTTGTCATGAGCAAAATTGCAGATTTTCGATTTTGTAGCTCTGATTTTGTGGTCTATAGTCCAGGTGATTTACAATAAAATTGAATTTTCTACAAAATGTGTAGAAATATCCGAACGATCCAAATGCCCATTGGCATAAAATTTACAGGCCTCAATGCCTATCGATCGAGGTATCAATCATCGGAATCGGAGCACAATTGCAGGTTTTCGATTCTGATTTTGTGGTCTATAGTCCAGGTGATTTTCAATAAAATTGAATTTTCTACAAAATGTGTAGAAATATTCGAACGATCCAAATAATCGTTGTCATGAGCAAAATTTGCAGGTGTTCGATTTTGTAGCTCTGATTTTGTGGTCTATAGTCCAGGTGATTTTCAATAAAATTGAATTTTCTACAAAATGTGTAGAAATATTTGAACGATCCAAATGCCCATTGGCATAAAATTTACAGGCCTCAATGCCTATCGATAGAGGTATCAATCAATGAAATCGGAGCACAATTGCAGATTTTCGATTTTGTAGCTCTGATTTTGTGGTTTATAGTCCAGGTGATTTTCAATAAAATTGAATTTTCTACAAAATGTGAAAAAATATTCTAACGATCCAAATAATCGTTGTCATGAGCAAAATTGCAGATTTTCGATTTTGTAGCTCTGATTTTGTGGTCTATAGTCCAGGTGATTTACAATAAATTGAATTTTCTACAAAATGTGTAGAAATATCCGAACGATCCAAATGCCCATTAGCATAAAATTTACAGGCCTCAATGCCTATCGATAGAGGTATCAATCAACGAAATCGGAGCACAATTGCAGATTTTCGATTTTGTAGCTCTGATTTTGTGGTTTATAGTCCAGGTGATTTTCAATAAAATTGAATTTTCTACAAAATGTGAAGAAATATTCTAACGATCCAAATAATCGTTGTCATGAGCAAAATTGCAGGTTTTCGATTTTGTAGCTCTGATTTTGTGGTCTATAGTCCAGGTGATTTACCATAAAATTGAATTTTCTACAAAATGTGTAGAAATATCCGAACGATCCAAATGCCCATTGGCATAAAATTTACAGGCCTCAATGCCTATCGATAGAGGTATCAATCAACGAAATCGGAGCACAATTGCAGATTTTCGATTTTGTAGCTCTGATTTTGTGGTCTATAATAGTCCAGGTGATTTTCAATAAAATTGAATTTTCTACAAAATGTGTAGAAATATTCTAACGATCCAAATAATCGTTGTCATGAGCAAAATTGCAGGTTTTCGATTTTGTAGCTCTGATTTTGTGGTCTATAGTCCAGGTGATTTACCATAAAATTGAATTTTCTACAAAATGTGTAGAAATATCCGAACGATCCAAATGCCCATTGGCATAAAATTTACAGGCCTCAATGCCTATCGATAGAGGTATCAATCAACGAAATCGGAGCACAATTGCAGATTTTCGATTTTGTAGCTCTGATTTTGTGGTTTATAGTCCAGGTGATTTTCAATAAAATTGAATTTTCTACAAAATGTGAAAAAATATTCTAACGATCCAAATAATCGTTGTCATGAGCAAAATTGCAGATTTTCGATTTTGTAGCTCTGATTTTGTGGTGTCCAGGTGATTTACAATAAAATTGAATTTTCTACAAAATGTGTAGAAATATCCAAACGATCCAAATGCCCATTGGCATAAAATTTACAGGCCTCAATGCCTATCGATCGAGGTATCAATCATCGGAATCGGAGCACAATTGCAGGTTTTCGATTCTGATTTTGTGGTTTATAGTCCAGGTGATTTTCAATAAAATTGAATTTTCTACAAAATGTGTAGAAATATTTTAACGATCCAAATAATCGTTGTCATGAGCAAAATTGCAGGTTTTCGATTTTGTAGCTCTGATTTTGTGGTCTATAGTCCAGGTGATTTACCATAAAATTGAATTTTCTACAAAATGTGTAGAAATATCAAAACGATCCAAATGCCCATTGGCATAAAATTTACAGGCCTCAATGCCTATCGATAGAGGTATCAATCAACGAAATCGGAGCACAATTGCAGATTTTCGATTTTGTAGCTCTGATTTTGTGGTCTATAGTCCAGGTGATTTTCAATAAAATTGAATTTTCTACAAAATGTGTAGAAATATCCGAACGATCCAAATGCCCATTGGCATAAAATTTACAGGCCTCAATGCCTATCGATAGAGGTATCAATCAACGAAATCGGAGCACAATTGCAGATTTTCGATTTTGTAGCTCTGATTTTGTGGTTTATAGTCCAGGTGATTTTCAATAAAATTGAATTTTCTACAAAATGTGTAGAAATATTCTAACGATCCAAATAATCGTTGTCATGAGCAAAATTGCAGGTTTTCGATTTTGTAGCTCTGATTTTGTGGTCTATAGTCCAGGTGATTTACCATAAAATTGAATTTTCTACAAAATGTGTAGAAATATCCGAACGATCCAAATGCCCATTGGCATAAAATTTACAGGCCTCAATGCCTATCGATAGAGGTATCAATCAACGAAATCGGAGCACAATTGCAGATTTTCGATTTTGTAGCTCTGATTTTGTGGTTTATAGTCCAGGTGATTTTCAATAAAATTGAATTTTCTACAAAATGTGTAGAAATATTCTAACGATCCAAATAATCGTTGTCATGAGCAAAATTGCAGATTTTCGATTTTGTAGCTCTGATTTTGTGGTCTATAATAGTCCTGGTGATTTTCAATAAAATTGAATTTTCTACAAAATGTGTAGAAATATTCTAACGATCCAAATAATCGTTGTCATGAGCAAAATTGCAGGTTTTCGATTTTGTAGCTCTGATTTTGTGGTCTATAGTCCAGGTGATTTACCATAAAATTGAATTTTCTACAAAATGTGTAGAAATATCCGAACGATCCAAATGCCCATTGGCATAAAATTTACAGGCCTCAATGCCTATCGATAGAGGTATCAATCAACGAAATCGGAGCACAATTGCAGATTTTCGATTTTGTAGCTCTGATTTTGTGGTCTATAATAGTCCAGGTGATTTTCAATAAAATTGAATTTTCTACAAAATGTGTAGAAATATTCTAACGATCCAAATAATCGTTGTCATGAGCAAAATTGCAGGTTTTCGATTTTGTAGCTCTGATTTTGTGGTCTATAGTCCAGGTGATTTACCATAAAATTGAATTTTCTACAAAATGTGTAGAAATATCCGAACGATCCAAATGCCCATTGGCATAAAATTTACAGGCCTCAATGCCTATCGATAGAGGTATCAATCAACGAAATCGGAGCACAATTGCAGATTTTCGATTTTGTAGCTCTGATTTTGTGGTCTATAATAGTCCAGGTGATTTTCAATAAAATTGAATTTTCTACAAAATGTGTAGAAATATTCTAACGATCCAAATAATCGTTGTCATGAGCAAAATTGCAGGTTTTCGATTTTGTAGCTCTGATTTTGTGGTCTATAGTCCAGGTGATTTACCATAAAATTGAATTTTCTACAAAATGTGTAGAAATATCCGAACGATCCAAATGCCCATTGGCATAAAATTTACAGGCCTCAATGCCTATCGATAGAGGTATCAATCAACGAAATCGGAGCACAATTGCAGATTTTCGATTTTATAGCTCTGATTTTGTGGTTTATAGTCCAGGTGATTTTCAATAAAATTGAATTTTCTACAAAATGTGTAGAAATATTCTAACGATCCAAATAATCGTTGTCATGAGCAAAATTGCAGATTTTCGATTTTGTAGCTCTGATTTTGTGGTCTATAATAGTCCTGGTGATTTTCAATAAAATTGAATTTTCTACAAAATGTGTAGAAATATTCTAACGATCCAAATAATCGTTGTCATGAGCAAAATTGCAGGTTTTCGATTTTGTAGCTCTGATTTTGTGGTCTATAGTCCAGGTGATTTACCATAAAATTGAATTTTCTACAAAATGTGTAGAAATATCCGAACGATCCAAATGCCCATTGGCATAAAATTTACAGGCCTCAATGCCTATCGATAGAGGTATCAATCAACGAAATCGGAGCACAATTGCAGATTTTCGATTTTGTAGCTCTGATTTTGTGGTTTATAGTCCAGGTGATTTTCAATAAAATTGAATTTTCTACAAAATGTGTAGAAATATTTTAACGATCCAAATAATCGTTGTCATGAGCAAAATTGCAGGTTTTCGATTTTGTAGCTCTGATTTTGTGGTCTATAGTCCAGGTGATTTACCATAAAATTGAATTTTCTACAAAATGTGTAGAAATATCCGAACGATCCAAATGCCCATTGGCATAAAATTTACAGGCCTCAATGCCTACCGATAGAGGTATCAATCAACGAAATCGGAGCACAATTGCAGATTTTCGATTTTGTAGCTCTGATTTTGTGGTTTATAGTCCAGGTGATTTTCAATAAAATTGAATTTTCTACAAAATGTGAAAAAATATTCTAACGATCCAAATAATCGTTGTCATGAGCAAAATTGCAGATTTTCGATTTTGTAGCTCTGATTTTGTGGTCTATAGTCCAGGTGATTTACAATAAAATTGAATTTTCTACAAAATGTGTAGAAATATCCGAACGATCCAAATGCCCATTGGCATAAAATTTACAGGCCTCAATGCCTATCGATAGAGGTATCAATCAACGAAATCGGAGCACAATTGCAGATTTTCGATTTTGTAGCTCTGATTTTGTGGTTTATAGTCCAGGTGATTTTCAATAAAATTGAATTTTCTACAAAATGTGTAGAAATATTCTAACGATCCAAATAATCGTTGTCATGAGCAAAATTGCAGATTTTCGATTTTGTAGCTCTGATTTTGTGGTCTATAATAGTCCTGGTGATTTTCAATAAAATTGAATTTTCTACAAAATGTGTAGAAATATTCTAACGATCCAAATAATCGTTGTCATGAGCAAAATTGCAGGTTTTCGATTTTGTAGCTCTGATTTTGTGGTCTATAGTCCAGGTGATTTACCATAAAATTGAATTTTCTACAAAATGTGTAGAAATATCCGAACGATCCAAATGCCCATTGGCATAAAATTTACAGGCCTCAATGCCTATCGATAGAGGTATCAATCAACGAAATCGGAGCACAATTGCAGATTTTCGATTTTGTAGCTCTGATTTTGTGGTTTATAGTCCAGGTGATTTTCAATAAAATTGAATTTTCTACAAAATGTGTAGAAATATTTTAACGATCCAAATAATCGTTGTCATGAGCAAAATTGCAGGTTTTCGATTTTGTAGCTCTGATTTTGTGGTCTATAGTCCAGGTGATTTACCATAAAATTGAATTTTCTACAAAATGTGTAGAAATATCCGAACGATCCAAATGCCCATTGGCATAAAATTTACAGGCCTCAATGCCTATCGATAGAGGTATCAATCAACGAAATCGGAGCACAATTGCAGATTTTCGATTTTGTAGCTCTGATTTTGTGGTTTATAGTCCAGGTGATTTTCAATAAAATTGAATTTTCTACAAAATGTGTAGAAATATTTTAACGATCCAAATAATCGTTGTCATGAGCAAAATTGCAGGTTTTCGATTTTGTAGCTCTGATTTTGTGGTCTATAGTCCAGGTGATTTACCATAAAATTGAATTTTCTACAAAATGTGTAGAAATATCCGAACGATCCAAATGCCCATTGGCATAAAATTTACAGGCCTCAATGCCTACCGATAGAGGTATCAATCAACGAAATCGGAGCACAATTGCAGATTTTCGATTTTGTAGCTCTGATTTTGTGGTTTATAGTCCAGGTGATTTTCAATAAAATTGAATTTTCTACAAAATGTGAAAAAATATTCTAACGATCCAAATAATCGTTGTCATGAGCAAAATTGCAGATTTTCGATTTTGTAGCTCTGATTTTGTGGTCTATAGTCCAGGTGATTTACAATAAAATTGAATTTTCTACAAAATGTGTAGAAATATCCGAACGATCCAAATGCCCATTGGCATAAAATTTACAGGCCTCAATGCCTATCGATAGAGGTATCAATCAACGAAATCGGAGCACAATTGCAGATTTTCGATTTTGTAGCTCTGATTTTGTGGTTTATAGTCCAGGTGATTTTCAATAAAATTGAATTTTCTACAAAATGTGTAGAAATATTCTAACGATCCAAATAATCGTTGTCATGAGCAAAATTGCAGATTTTCGATTTTGTAGCTCTGATTTTGTGGTCTATAATAGTCCTGGTGATTTTCAATAAAATTGAATTTTCTACAAAATGTGTAGAAATATTCTAACGATCCAAATAATCGTTGTCATGAGCAAAATTGCAGGTTTTCGATTTTGTAGCTCTGATTTTGTGGTCTATAGTCCAGGTGATTTACCATAAAATTGAATTTTCTACAAAATGTGTAGAAATATCCGAACGATCCAAATGCCCATTGGCATAAAATTTACAGGCCTCAATGCCTATCGATAGAGGTATCAATCAACGAAATCGGAGCACAATTGCAGATTTTCGATTTTGTAGCTCTGATTTTGTGGTTTATAGTCCAGGTGATTTTCAATAAAATTGAATTTTCTACAAAATGTGTAGAAATATTTTAACGATCCAAATAATCGTTGTCATGAGCAAAATTGCAGGTTTTCGATTTTGTAGCTCTGATTTTGTGGTCTATAGTCCAGGTGATTTACCATAAAATTGAATTTTCTACAAAATGTGTAGAAATATCCGAACGATCCAAATGCCCATTGGCATAAAATTTACAGGCCTCAATGCCTATCGATAGAGGTATCAATCAACGAAATCGGAGCACAATTGCAGATTTTCGATTTTGTAGCTCTGATTTTGTGGTCTATAATAGTCCAGGTGATTTTCAATAAAATTGAATTTTCTACAAAATGTGTAGAAATATCCGAACGATCCAAATGCCCATTGGCATAAAATTTACAGGCCTCAATGCCTACCGATAGAGGTATCAATCAACGAAATCGGAGCACAATTGCAGATTTTCGATTTTGTAGCTCTGATTTTGTGGTTTATAGTCCAGGTGATTTTCAATAAAATTGAATTTTCTACAAAATGTGAAAAAATATTCTAACGATCCAAATAATCGTTGTCATGAGCAAAATTGCAGATTTTCGATTTTGTAGCTCTGATTTTGTGGTCTATAGTCCAGGTGATTTACAATAAAATTGAATTTTCTACAAAATGTGTAGAAATATCCGAACGATCCAAATGCCCATTGGCATAAAATTTACAGGCCTCAATGCCTATCGATAGAGGTATCAATCAACGAAATCGGAGCACAATTGCAGATTTTCGATTTTGTAGCTCTGATTTTGTGGTTTATAGTCCAGGTGATTTTCAATAAAATTGAATTTTCTACAAAATGTGTAGAAATATTCTAACGATCCAAATAATCGTTGTCATGAGCAAAATTGCAGATTTTCGATTTTGTAGCTTTGATTTTGTGGTCTATAGTCCAGGTGATTTACAATAAAATTGAATTTTCTACAAAATGTGTAGAAATATCCGAACGATCCAAATGCCCATTGGCATAAAATTTACAGGCCTCAATGCCTATCGATAGAGGTATCAATCAACGAAATCGGAGCACAATTGCAGATTTTCGATTTTGTAGCTCTGATTTTGTGGTCTATAATAGTCCAGGTGATTTTCAATAAAATTGAATTTTCTACAAAATGTGTAGAAATATTCTAACGATCCAAATAATCGTTGTCATGAGCAAAATTGCAGGTTTTCGATTTTGTAGCTCTGATTTTGTGGTCTATAGTCCAGGTGATTTACCATAAAATTGAATTTTCTACAAAATGTGTAGAAATATCCGAACGATCCAAATGCCCATTGGCATAAAATTTACAGGCCTCAATGCCTATCGATAGAGGTATCAATCAACGAAATCGGAGCACAATTGCAGATTTTCGATTTTGTAGCTCTGATTTTGTGGTTTATAGTCCAGGTGATTTTCAATAAAATTGAATTTTCTACAAAATGTGTAGAAATATTTTAACGATCCAAATAATCGTTGTCATGAGCAAAATTGCAGGTTTTCGATTTTGTAGCTCTGATTTTGTGGTCTATAGTCCAGGTGATTTACAATAAAATTGAATTTTCTACAAAATGTGTAGAAATATCCGAACGATCCAAATGCCCATTGGCATAAAATTTACAGGCCTCAATGCCTACCGATAGAGGTATCAATCAACGAAATCGGAGCACAATTGCAGATTTTCGATTTTGTAGCTCTGATTTTGTGGTTTATAGTCCAGGTGATTTTCAATAAAATTGAATTTTCTACAAAATGTGAAAAAATATTCTAACGATCCAAATAATCGTTGTCATGAGCAAAATTGCAGATTTTCGATTTTGTAGCTCTGATTTTGTGGTCTATAGTCCAGGTGATTTACAATAAAATTGAATTTTCTACAAAATGTGTAGAAATATCCGAACGATCCAAATGCCCATTGGCATAAAATTTACAGGCCTCAATGCCTATCGATAGAGGTATCAATCAACGAAATCGGAGCACAATTGCAGATTTTCGATTTTGTAGCTCTGATTTTGTGGTTTATAGTCCAGGTGATTTTCAATAAAATTGAATTTTCTACAAAATGTGTAGAAATATTCTAACGATCCAAATAATCGTTGTCATGAGCAAAATTGCAGATTTTCGATTTTGTAGCTCTGATTTTGTGGTCTATAATAGTCCTGGTGATTTTCAATAAAATTGAATTTTCTACAAAATGTGTAGAAATATTCTAACGATCCAAATAATCGTTGTCATGAGCAAAATTGCAGGTTTTCGATTTTGTAGCTCTGATTTTGTGGTCTATAGTCCAGGTGATTTACCATAAAATTGAATTTTCTACAAAATGTGTAGAAATATCCGAACGATCCAAATGCCCATTGGCATAAAATTTACAGGCCTCAATGCCTATCGATAGAGGTATCAATCAACGAAATCGGAGCACAATTGCAGATTTTCGATTTTGTAGCTCTGATTTTGTGGTTTATAGTCCAGGTGATTTTCAATAAAATTGAATTTTCTACAAAATGTGTAGAAATATTTTAACGATCCAAATAATCGTTGTCATGAGCAAAATTGCAGGTTTTCGATTTTGTAGCTCTGATTTTGTGGTCTATAGTCCAGGTGATTTACCATAAAATTGAATTTTCTACAAAATGTGTAGAAATATCCGAACGATCCAAATGCCCATTGGCATAAAATTTACAGGCCTCAATGCCTATCGATAGAGGTATCAATCAACGAAATCGGAGCACAATTGCAGATTTTCGATTTTGTAGCTCTGATTTTGTGGTCTATAATAGTCCAGGTGATTTTCAATAAAATTGAATTTTCTACAAAATGTGTAGAAATATTCTAACGATCCAAATAATCGTTGTCATGAGCAAAATTGCAGGTTTTCGATTTTGTAGCTCTGATTTTGTGGTCTATAGTCCAGGTGATTTACCATAAAATTGAATTTTCTACAAAATGTGTAGAAATATCCGAACGATCCAAATGCCCATTGGCATAAAATTTACAGGCCTCAATGCCTATCGATAGAGGTATCAATCAACGAAATCGGAGCACAATTGCAGATTTTAGATTTTGTAGCTCTGATTTTGTGGTTTATAGTCCAGGTGATTTTCAATAAAATTGAATTTTCTACAAAATGTGTAGAAATATTTTAACGATCCAAATAATCGTTGTCATGAGCAAAATTGCAGGTTTTCGATTTTGTAGCTCTGATTTTGTGGTCTATAGTCCAGGTGATTTACAATAAAATTGAATTTTCTACAAAATGTGTAGAAATATCCGAACGATCCAAATGCCCATTGGCATAAAATTTACAGGCCTCAATGCCTACCGATAGAGGTATCAATCAACGAAATCGGAGCACAATTGCAGATTTTCGATTTTGTAGCTCTGATTTTGTGGTTTATAGTCCAGGTGATTTTCAATAAAATTGAATTTTCTACAAAATGTGAAAAAATATTCTAACGATCCAAATAATCGTTGTCATGAGCAAAATTGCAGATTTTCGATTTTGTAGCTCTGATTTTGTGGTCTATAGTCCAGGTGATTTACAATAAAATTGAATTTTCTACAAAATGTGTAGAAATATCCGAACGATCCAAATGCCCATTGGCATAAAATTTACAGGCCTCAATGCCTATCGATAGAGGTATCAATCAACGAAATCGGAGCACAATTGCAGATTTTCGATTTTGTAGCTCTGATTTTGTGGTTTATAGTCCAGGTGATTTTCAATAAAATTGAATTTTCTACAAAATGTGTAGAAATATTCTAACGATCCAAATAATCGTTGTCATGAGCAAAATTGCAGATTTTCGATTTTGTAGCTCTGATTTTGTGGTCTATAATAGTCCTGGTGATTTTCAATAAAATTGAATTTTCTACAAAATGTGTAGAAATATTCTAACGATCCAAATAATCGTTGTCATGAGCAAAATTGCAGGTTTTCGATTTTGTAGCTCTGATTTTGTGGTCTATAGTCCAGGTGATTTACCATAAAATTGAATTTTCTACAAAATGTGTAGAAATATCCGAACGATCCAAATGCCCATTGGCATAAAATTTACAGGCCTCAATGCCTATCGATAGAGGTATCAATCAACGAAATCGGAGCACAATTGCAGATTTTCGATTTTGTAGCTCTGATTTTGTGGTTTATAGTCCAGGTGATTTTCAATAAAATTGAATTTTCTACAAAATGTGTAGAAATATTTTAACGATCCAAATAATCGTTGTCATGAGCAAAATTGCAGGTTTTCGATTTTGTAGCTCTGATTTTGTGGTCTATAGTCCAGGTGATTTACCATAAAATTGAATTTTCTACAAAATGTGTAGAAATATCCGAACGATCCAAATGCCCATTGGCATAAAATTTACAGGCCTCAATGCCTATCGATAGAGGTATCAATCAACGAAATCGGAGCACAATTGCAGATTTTCGATTTTGTAGCTCTGATTTTGTGGTCTATAGTCCAGGTGATTTACCATAAAATTGAATTTTCTACAAAATGTGTAGAAATATCCGAACGATCCAAATGCCCATTGGCATAAAATTTACAGGCCTCAATGCCTATCGATAGAGGTATCAATCAACGAAATCGGAGCACAATTGCAGATTTTCGATTTTGTAGCTCTGATTTTGTGGTCTATAATAGTCCAGGTGATTTTCAATAAAATTGAATTTTCTACAAAATGTGTAGAAATATTCTAACGATCCAAATAATCGTTGTCATGAGCAAAATTGCAGGTTTTCGATTTTGTAGCTCTGATTTTGTGGTCTATAGTCCAGGTGATTTACCATAAAATTGAATTTTCTACAAAATGTGTAGAAATATCCGAACGATCCAAATGCCCATTGGCATAAAATTTACAGGCCTCAATGCCTATCGATAGAGGTATCAATCAACGAAATCGGAGCACAATTGCAGATTTTCGATTTTGTAGCTCTGATTTTGTGGTTTATAGTCCAGGTGATTTTCAATAAAATTGAATTTTCTACAAAATGTGTAGAAATATTTTAACGATCCAAATAATCGTTGTCATGAGCAAAATTGCAGGTTTTCGATTTTGTAGCTCTGATTTTGTGGTCTATAGTCCAGGTGATTTACAATAAAATTGAATTTTCTACAAAATGTGTAGAAATATCCGAACGATCCAAATGCCCATTGGCATAAAATTTACAGGCCTCAATGCCTACCGATAGAGGTATCAATCAACGAAATCGGAGCACAATTGCAGATTTTCGATTTTGTAGCTCTGATTTTGTGGTTTATAGTCCAGGTGATTTACCATAAAATTGAATTTTCTACAAAATGTGTAGAAATATCCGAACGATCCAAATGCCCATTGGCATAAAATTTACAGGCCTCAATGCCTATCGATAGAGGTATCAAACAACGAAATCGGAGCACAATTGCAGATTTTCGATTTTGTAGCTCTGATTTTGTGGTTTATAGTCCAGGTGATTTTCAATAAAATTGAATTTTCTACAAAATGTGTAGAAATATTTTAACGATCCAAATAATCGTTGTCATGAGCAAAATTGCAGGTTTTCGATTTTGTAGCTCTGATTTTGTGGTCTATAGTCCAGGTGATTTACCATAAAATTGAATTTTCTACAAAATGTGTAGAAATATCCGAACGATCCAAATGCCCATTGGCATAAAATTTACAGGCCTCAATGCCTATCGATAGAGGTATCAATCAACGAAACCGGAGCACAATTGCAGATTTTCGATTTTGTAGCTCTGATTTTGTGGTCTATAATAGTCCAGGTGATTTTCAATAAAATTGAATTTTCTACAAAATGTGTAGAAATATTCTAACGATCCAAATAATCGTTGTCATGAGCAAAATTGCAGGTTTTCGATTTTGTAGCTCTGATTTTGTGGTCTATAGTCCAGGTGATTTACCATAAAATTGAATTTTCTACAAAATGTGTAGAAATATCCGAACGATCCAAATGCCCATTGGCATAAAATTTACAGGCCTCAATGCCTATCGATAGAGGTATCAATCAACGAAATCGGAGCACAATTGCAGATTTTCGATTTTGTAGCTCTGATTTTGTGGTTTATAGTCCAGGTGATTTTCAATAAAATTGAATTTTCTACAAAATGTGAAGAAATATTCTAACGATCCAAATAATCGTTGTCATGAGCAAAATTGCAGGTTCTCGATTTTGTAGCTCTGATTTTGTGGTCTATAGTCCAGGTGATTTACCATAAAATTGAATTTTCTACAAAATGTGTAGAAATATCCGAACGATCCAAATGCCCATTGGCATAAAATTTACAGGCCTCAATGCTTATCGATAGAGGTATCAATCAACGAAATCGGAGCACAATTGCAGATTTTCGATTTTGTAGCTCTGATTTTGTGGTCTATAATAGTCCTGGTGATTTTCAATAAAATTGAATTTTCTACAAAATGTGTAGAAATATTCTAACGATCCAAATAATCGTTGTCATGAGCAAAATTGCAGGTTTTCGATTTTGTAGCTCTGATTTTGTGGTCTATAGTCCAGGTGATTTACCATAAAATTGAATTTTCTACAAAATGTGTAGAAATATCCGAACGATCCAAATGCCCATTGGCATAAAATTTACAGGCCTCAATGCCTATCGATAGAGGTATCAATCAACGAAATCGGAGCACAATTGCAGATTTTCGATTTTGTAGCTCTTATTTTGTGGTTTATAGTCCAGGTGATTTTCAATAAAATTGAATTTTCTACAAAATGTGTAGAAATATTTTAACGATCCAAATAATCGTTGTCATGAGCAAAATTGCAGGTTTTCGATTATGTAGCTCTGATTTTGTGGTCTATAGTCCAGGTGATTTACCATAAAATTGAATTTTCTACAAAATGTGTAGAAATATCCGAACAATCCAAATGCCCATTGGCATAAAATTTACAGGCCTCAATGCCTATCGATAGAGGTATCAATCAACGAAATCGGAGCACAATTGCAGATTTTCGATTTTGTAGCTCTGATTTTGTGGTCTATAGTCCAGGTGATTTTCAATAAAATTGAATTTTCTACAAAATGTGTAGAAATATTTGAACGATCCAAATGCCCATTGGCATAAAATTTACAGGCCTCAATGCCTATCGATAGAGGTATCAATCAACGAAATCGGAGCACAATTGCAGATTTTCGATTTTGTAGCTCTGATTTTGTGGTTTATAGTCCAGGTGATTTTCAATAAAATTGAATTTTCTACAAAATGTGAAAAAATATTCTAACGATCCAAATAATCGTTGTCATGAGCAAAATTGCAGATTTTCGATTTTGTAGCTCTGATTTTGTGGTCTATAGTCCAGGTGATTTACCATAAAATTGAATTTTCTACAAAATGTGTAGAAATATCCGAACGATCCAAATGCCCATTGGCATAAAATTTACAGGCCTCAATGCCTATCGATAGAGGTATCAATCAACGAAATCGGAGCACAATTGCAGATTTTCGATTTTGTAGCTCTGATTTTGTGGTTTATAGTCCAGGTGATTTTCAATAAAATTGAATTTTCTACAAAATGTGAAGAAATATTCTAACGATCCAAATAATCGTTGTCATGAGCAAAATTGCAGGTTTTCGATTTTGTAGCTCTGATTTTGTGGTCTATAGTCCAGGTGATTTACCATAAAATTGAATTTTCTACAAAATGTGTAGAAATATCCGAACGATCCAAATGCCCATTGGCATAAAATTTACAGGCCTCAATGCCTATCGATAGAGGTATCAATCAACGAAATCGGAGCACAATTGCAGATTTTCGATTTTGTAGCTCTGATTTTGTGGTCTATAATAGTCCAGGTGATTTTCAATAAAATTGAATTTTCTACAAAATGTGTAGAAATATTCTAACGATCCAAATAATCGTTGTCATGAGCAAAATTGCAGGTTTTCGATTTTGTAGCTCTGATTTTGTGGTCTATAGTCCAGGTGATTTACCATAAAATTGAATTTTCTACAAAATGTGTAGAAATATCCGAACGATCCAAATGCCCATTGGCATAAAATTTACAGGCCTCAATGCCTATCGATAGAGGTATCAATCAACGAAATCGGAGCACAATTGCAGATTTTCGATTTTGTAGCTCTGATTTTGTGGTTTATAGTCCAGGTGATTTTCAATAAAATTGAATTTTCTACAAAATGTGTAGAAATATTTTAACGATCCAAATAATCGTTGTCATGAGCAAAATTGCAGGTTTTCGATTTTGTAGCTCTGATTTTGTGGTCTATAGTCCAGGTGATTTACCATAAAATTGAATTTTCTACAAAATGTGTAGAAATATCCGAACGATCCAAATGCCCATTGGCATAAAATTTACAGGCCTCAATGCCTATCGATAGAGGTATCAATCAACGAAATCGGAGCACAATTGCAGATTTTCGATTTTGTAGCTCTGATTTTGTGGTCTATAGTCCAGGTGATTTTCAATAAAATTGAATTTTCTACAAAATGTGTAGAAATATTTGAACGATCCAAATGCCCATTGGCATAAAATTTACATGCCTCAATGCCTATCGATAGAGGTATCAATCAACGAAATCGGAGCACAATTGCAGATTTTCGATTTTGTAGCTCTGATTTTGTGGTTTATAGTCCAGGTGATTTTCAATAAAATTGAATTTTCTACAAAATGTGAAAAAATATTCTAACGATCCAAATAATCGTTGTCATGAGCAAAATTGCAGATTTTCAATTTTGTAGCTGTGATTTTGTGGTCTATAGTCCAGGTGATTTACAATAAAATTGAATTTTCTACAAAATGTGTAGAAATATCCGAACGATCCAAATGCCCATTGGCATAAAATTTACAGGCCTCAATGCCTATCGATCAAGGTATCAATCAACGAAATCGAAGCACAATTGCAGATTTTCGATTTTGTAGCTCTGATTTTGTGGTCTATAGTCCAGGTGATTTACCATAAAATTGAATTTTCTACAAAATGTGTAGAAATATTCGAACGATCCAAATGCCCATTGGCATAAAATTTACAGGCCTCAATGCCTATCGATAGAGGTATCAATCAACGAAATCGGAGCACAATTGCAGATTTTCGATTTTGTAGCTCTGATTTTGTGGTTTATAGTCCAGGTGATTTTCAATAAAATTGAATTTTCTACAAAATGTGAAAAAATATTCTAACGATCCAAATAATCGTTGTCATGAGCAAAATTGCAGGTTTTCGATTTTGTAGCTCTGATTTTGTGGTCTATAGTCCAGGTGATTTACAATAAAATTGAATTTTCTACAAAATGTGTAGAAATATCCGAACGATCCAAATACCCATTGGCATAAAATTTACAGGCCTCAATGCCTATCGATCGAGGTATCAATCAACGAAATCGGAGCACAATTGCAGATTTTCGATTTTGTAGCTCTGATTTTGTGGTCTATAGTCCAGGTGATTTTCAATAAAATTGAATTTTCTACAAAATGTGTAGAAATATTCTAACGATCCAAATAATCGTTGTCATGAGCGAAATTGCAGGTTTTCGATTTTGTAGCTCTGATTTTGTGGTCTATAGTCCAGGTGATTTACCATAAAATTGAATTTTCTACAAAATGTGTAGAAATATCCGAACGATCCAAATGCCCATTGGCATAAAATTTACAGGCCTCAATGCCTATCGATAGAGGTATCAATCAACGAAATCGGAGCACAATTGCAGATTTTCGATTTTGTAGCTCTGATTTTGTGGTTTATAGTCCAGGTGATTTTCAATAAAATTGAATTTTCTACAAAATGTGTAGAAATATTTTAACGATCCAAATAATCGTTGTCATGAGCAAAATTGCAGGTTTTCGATTTTGTAGCTCTGATTTTGTGGTCTATAGTCCAGGTGATTTACCATAAAATTGAATTTTCTACAAAATGTGTAGAAATATCCGAACGATCCAAATGCCCATTGGCATAAAATTTACAGGCCTCAATGCCTATCGATAGAGGTATCAATCAACGAAATCGGAGCACAATTGCAGATTTTCGATTTTGTAGCTCTGATTTTGTGGTCTATAGTCCAGGTGATTTTCAATAAAATTGAATTTTCTACAAAATGTGTAGAAATATTCTAACGATCCAAATAATCGTTGTCATGAGCAAAATTGCAGGTTTTCGATTTTGTAGCTCTGATTTTGTGGTCTATAGTCCAGGTGATTTACCATAAAATTGAATTTTCTACAAAATGTGTAGAAATATCCGAACGATCCAAATGCCCATTGGCATAAAATTTACAGGCCTCAATGCCTATCGATAGAGGTATCAATCAACGAAATCGGAGCACAATTGCAGATTTTCGATTTTGTAGCTCAGATTTTGTGGTCTATAGTCCAGGTGATTTTCAATAAAATTGAATTTTCTACAAAATGTGTAGAAATATTCTAACGATCCAAATAATCGTTGTCATGAGCAAAATTGCAGGTTTTCGATTTTGTAGCTCTGATTTTGTGGTCTATAGTCCAGGTGATTTACCATAAAATTGAATTTTCTACAAAATGTGTAGAAATATCCGAACGATCCAAATGCCCATTGGCATAAAATTTACAGGCCTCAATGCCTATCGATAGAGGTATCAATCAACGAAATCGGAGCACAATTGCAGATTTTCGATTTTGTAGCTCTGATTTTGTGGTCTATAGTCCAGGTGATTTCAATAAAATTGAATTTTCTACAAAATGTGTAGAAATATTCTAACGATCCAAATAATCGTTGCCATGAGCAAAATTGCAGGTTTTCGATTTTGTAGCTCTGATTTTGTGGTCTGTAGTCCAGGTGATTTACCATAAAATTGAATTTTCTACAAAATGTGTAGAAATATCCGAACGATCCAAATGCCCATTGGCATAAAATTTACAGGCCTCAATGCCTATCAATAGAGGTATCAATCAACGAAATCGGAGCACAATTGCAGATTTTCGATTTTGTAGCTCTGATTTTGTGGTCTATAGTCCAGGTGATTTTCAATAAAATTGAATTGTCTACAAAATGTGTAGAAATATCCAAACGATCCAAATTCCCATTGGCATAAAATTTACAGGCCTCAATGCCTATCGATAGAGGTATCAATCAACGAAATCGGAGCACAATTGCAGATTTTCGATTTTGTAGCTCTGATTTTGTGGTCTATAGTCCAGGTGATTTCAATAAAATTGAATTTTCTACAAAATGTGAAGAAATATTCTAACGATCCAAATAATCGTTGTCATGAGCAAAATTGCAGGTTTTCGATTTTGTAGCTCTGATTTTGTGGTCTGTAGTCCAGGTGATTTACCATAAAATTGAATTTTCTACAAAATGTGTAGAAATATCCGAACGATCCAAATGCCCATTGGCATAAAACTTACAGGCCTCAATGCTTATCGATAGAGGTATCAATCAACGAAATCGGAGCACAATTGCAGATTTTCGATTTTGTAGCTCTGATTTTGTGGTCTATAGTCCAGGTGATTTTCAATAAAATTGAATTTTCTACAAAATGTGTAGAAATATCCGAACGATCCAAATGCCTATTGGCATAAAATTTACAGGCCTCAATGCCTTTCGATAGAGGTATCAATCAACGAAATCGGAGCACAATTGCAGATTTTCGATTTTGTAGCTCTGATTTTGTGGTCTATAGTCCAGGTGATTTTCAATAAAATTGAATTTTCTACAAAATGTGTAGAAATATTCTAACGATCCAAATAATCGTTGTCATGAGCAAAATTGCAGGTTTTCGATTTTGTAGCTCTGATTTTGTGGTCTATAGTCCAGGTGATTTACCATAAAATTGAATTTTCTACAAAATGTGTAGAAATATCCGAACGATCCAAATGCCCATTGGCATAAAATTTACAGGCCTCAATGCCTATCGATAGAGGTATCAATCAACGAAATCGGAGCACAATTGCAGATTTTCGATTTTGTAGCTCTGATTTTGTGGTCTATAGTCCAAGTGATTTTCAATAAAATTGAATTTTCTACAAAATGTGTAGAAATATTCTAACGATCCAAATAATCGTTGTCATGATCAAAATTGCAGGTTTTCGATTTTGTAGCTCTGATTTTGTGGTCTATAGTCCAGGTGATTTACCATAAAATTGAATTTTCTACAAAATGTGTAGAAATATCCGAACGATCCAAATGCCCATTGGCATAAAATTTACAGGCCTCAATGCCTATCGATAGAGGTATCAATCAACGAAATCGGAGCACAATTGCAGATTATCGAATTTGTAGCTCTGATTTTGTGGTCTATAGTCCAGGTGATTTTCAATAAAATTGAATTTTCTACAAAATGTGTAGAAATATTCTAACGATCCAAATAATCGTTGTCATGAGCAAAATTGCAGGTTTTCGATTTTGTAGCTCTGATTTTGTGGTCTATAGTCCAGGTGATTTACCATAATATTGAATTTTCTACAAAATGTGTAGAAATATCCGAACGATCCAAATGCCCATTGGCATAAAATTTACAGGCCTCAATGCCTATCAATAGAGGTATCAATCAACGAAATCGGAGCACAATTGCAGATTTTCGATTTTGTAGCTCTGATTTTGTGGTCTATAGTCCAGGTGATTTTCAATAATATGAATTTTCTACAAAATGTGTAGAAATATTCTAACGATCTAAATAATCGTTGTCATGAGCAAAATTGCAGGTTTTCGATTTTGTAGCTCTGATTTTGTGGTCTATAGTCCAGGTGATTTACCATAAAATTGAATTTTCTACAAAATGTGTAGAAATATCCGAACGATCCAAATGCCCATTGGCATAAAATTTACAGGCCTCAATGCCTATCGATAGAGGTATCAATCAACGAAATCGGAGCACAATTGCAGATTTTCGATTTTGTAGCTCTGATTTTGTGGTCTATAGTCCAGGTGATTTACCATAATATTGAATTTTCTACAAAATGTGTAGAAATATCCGAACGATCCAAATGCCTATTGGCATAAAATTTACAGGCCTCAATGCCTATCAATAGAGGTATCAATCAACGAAATCGGAGCACAATTGCAGATTTTCGATTTTGTAGCTCTGATTTTGTGGTCTATAGTCCAGGTGATTTTCAATAATATGAATTTTCTACAAAATGTGTAGAAATATTCTAACGATCCAAATAATCGTTGTCATGAGCAAAATTGCAGGTTTTCGATTTTGTAGCTCTGATTTTGTGGTCTATAGTCCAGGTGATTTACCATAAAATTGAATTTTCTACAAAATGTGTAGAACTATCCGAACGATCCAAATGCCCATTGGCATAAAATTTACAGGCCTCAATGCCTATCGATAGAGGTATCAATCAACGAAATCGGAGCACAATTGCAGGTTTTCGATTTTGTAGCTCTGATTTTGTGGTCTATAGTCCAGGTGATTTACCATAATATTGAATTTTCTACAAAATGTGTAGAAATATCCGAACGATCCAAATGCCCATTGGCATAAAATTTACAGGCCTCAATGCCTATCAATAGAGGTATCAATCAACGAAATCGGAGCACAATTGCAGATTTTCGATTTTGTAGCTCTGATTTTGTGGTCTATAGTCCAGGTGATTTTCAATAATATGAATTTTCTACAAAATGTGTAGAAATATTCTAACGATCCAAATAATCGTTGTCATGAGCAAAATTTGCAGGTTTTCGATTTTGTAGCTCTGATTTTGTGGTCTATATTCCAGGTGATTTACCATAAAATTGAATTTTCTACAAAATGTGTAGAAATATCCGAACGATCCAAATGCCCATTGGCATAAAATTTACAGGCCTCAATGCCTATCGATAGAGGTATCAATCAACGAAATCGGAGCACAATTGCAGATTTTCGATTTTGTAGCTCTGATTTTGTGGTCTATAGTCCAGGTGATTTTCAATAAAATTGAATTCTCTACAAAATGTGTAGAAATATTCTAACGATCCAAATAATCGTTGTCATGAGCAAAATTGCAGGTTTTCGATTTTGTAGCTCTGATTTTGTGGTCTATAGTCCATCCAGGTGATTTACCATAAAATTGAATTTTCTACAAAATGTGTAGATATATATAAACGATCCAAATGCCCATTGGCATAAAATTTACAGGCCTCAATGCCTATCGATAGAGGTATCAATCAACGAAATCGGAGCACAATTGCAGATTTTCGATTTTGTAGCTCTGATTTTATGGTCTATAGTCCAGGTGATTTTCAATAAAATTGAATTTTCTACAAAATGTGTAGAAATATTCTAACGATCCAAATAATCGTTGTCATGAGCAAAATTGCAGGTTTTCGATTTTGTAGCTCTGATTTTGTGGTCTATAGTCCAGGTGATTTACCATAAAATTGACTTTTCTACAAAATGTGTAGAAATATTCGAACGATCCAAATGCCCATTGGCATAAAATTTACAGGCCTCAATGCCTATCGATAGAGGTATCAATCAACGAAATCGGAGCACAATTGCAGATTTTCGATTTTGTAGCTCTGATTTTGTGGTCTATAGTCCAGGTGATTTTCAATAAAATTGAATTTTCTACAAAATGTGTAGAAATATCCGAACGATCCAAATGCCCATTGGCATAAAATTTACAGGCCTCAATGCCTATCGATAGAGGTATCAATCAACGAAATCGGAGCACAATTGCAGATTTTCGATTTTGTAGCTCTGATTTTGTGGTTTATAGTCCAGGTGATTTTCAATAAAATTGAATTTTCTACAAAATGTGAAAAAATATTCTAACGATCCAAATAATCGTTGTCATGAGCAAAATTGCAGGTTTTCGATTTTGTAGCTCTGATTTTGTGGTCTATAGTCCAGGTGATTTACAATAAAATTGAATTTTCTACAAAATGTGTAGAAATATCCGAACGATCCAAATACCCATTGGCATAAAATTTACAGGCCTCAATGCCTATCAATAGAGGTATCAATCAACGAAATCGGAGCACAATTGCAGATTTTCGATTTTGTAGCTCTGATTTTGTGGTCTATAGTCCAGGTGATTTTCAATAAAATTGAATTTTCTACAAAATGTGTAGAAATATTCTAACGATCCAAATAATCGTTGTCATGAGCAAAATTGCAGGTTTTCGATTTTGTAGCTCTGATTTTGTGGTCTATAGTCCAGGTGATTTACCATAAAATTGAATTTTCTACAAAATGTGTAGAAATATCCGAACGATCCAAATGCCCATTGGCATAAAATTTACAGGCCCTAATGCCTATCAATAGAGGTATCAATCAACGAAATCGGAGCACAATTGCAGATTTTCGATTTTGTAGCTCTGATTTTGTGGTCTATAGTCCAGGTGATTTTCAATAAAATTGAATTTTCTACAAAATGTGTAGAAATATTCTAACGATCCAAATAATCGTTGTCATGAGCAAAATTGCAGGTTTTCGATTTTGTAGCTCTGATTTTGTGGTCTATAGTCCAGGTGATTTACCATAAAATTGAATTTTATACAAAATGTGTAGAAATATCCGAACGATCCAAATGCCCATTGGCATAAAATTTACAGGCCTCAATGCCTATCGATAGAGGTATCAATCAACGAAATCGGAGCAAAATTGCAGGTTTTCGATTTTGTAGCTCTGATTTTGTGGTCTATAGTCCAGGTGATTTACCATAAAATTGAATTTTCTACAAAATGTGTAGAAATATCCGGACGATCCAAATGCCCATTGGCATAAAATTTACAGGCCTCAATGCCTATCGATAGAGGTATCAATCAACGAAATCGGAGCACAATTGCAGGTTTTCGATTTTGTAGCTCTGATTTTGTGGTCTATATTCCAGGTGATTTACCATAAAATTGAATTTTCTACAAAATGTGTAGAAATATCCGAACGATCCAAATGCCAATTGGCATAAAATTTACAGGCCTCAATGCCTATCAATAGAGGTATCAATCAACGAAATCGGAGCACAATTGCAGATTTTCGATTTTGTAGCTCTGATTTTGTGGTCTATAGTCCAGGTGATTTTCAATAAAATTGAATTTTCTACAAAATGTGTAGAAATATTCTAACGATCCAAATAATCGTTGTCATGAGCAAAATTGCAGGTTTTCGATTTTGTAGCTCTGATTTTGTGGTCTATAGTCCAGGTGATTTACCATAAAATTGAATTTTCTACAAAATGTGTAGAAATATCCGAACGATCCAAATGCCCATTGGCATAAAATTTACAGGCCCTAATGCCTATCAATAGAGGTATCAATCAACGAAATCGGAGCACAATTGCAGATTTTCGATTTTGTAGCTCTGATTTTGTGGTCTATAGTCCAGGTGATTTTCAATAAAATTGAATTTTCTACAAAATGTGTAGAAATATTCTAACGATCCAAATAATCGTTGTCATGAGCAAAATTGCAGGTTTTCGATTTTGTAGCTCTGATTTTGTGGTCTATAGTCCAGGTGATTTACCATAAAATTGAATTTTATACAAAATGTGTAGAAATATCCGAACGATCCAAATGCCCATTGGCATAAAATTTACAGGCCTCAATGCCTATCGATAGAGGTATCAATCAACGAAATCGGAGCAAAATTGCAGGTTTTCGATTTTGTAGCTCTGATTTTGTGGTCTATAGTCCAGGTGATTTACCATAAAATTGAATTTTCTACAAAATGTGTAGATATATCCGGACGATCCAAATGCCCATTGGCATAAAATTTACAGGCCTCAATGCCTATCGATAGAGGTATCAATCAACGAAATCGGAGCACAATTGCAGGTTTTCGATTTTGTAGCTCTGATTTTGTGGTCTATATTCCAGGTGATTTACCATAAAATTGAATTTTATACAAAATGTGTAGAAATATCCGAACGATCCAAATGCCAATTGGCATAAAATTTACAGGCCTCAATGCCTATCAATAGAGGTATCAATCAACGAAATCGGAGCACAATTGCAGATTTTCGATTTTGTAGCTCTGATTTTGTGGTCTATAGTCCAGGTGATTTTCAATAAAATTGAATTTTCTACAAAATGTGTAGAAATATTCTAACGATCCAAATAATCGTTGTCATGAGCAAAATTGCAGGTTTTCGATTTTGTAGCTCTGATTTTGTGGTCTATAGTCCAGGTGATTTACCATAAAATAGAATTTTCTACAAAATGTGTAGAAATATCCGAACGATCCAAATGCCCATTGGCATAAAATTTACAGGCCTCAATGCCTATCGATAGAGGTATCAATCAACGAAATCGGAGCACAATTGCAGATTTTCGATTTTGTAGCTCAGATTTTGTAGTCTATAGTCCAGCTGATTTTCAATAAAATTGAATTTTCTACAAAATGTGTAGAAATATTCTAACGATCCAAATAATCGTTGTCATGAGCAAAATTGCAGGTTTTCGATTTTGTAGCTCTGATTTTGTGGTCTATAGTCCAGGTGATTTACCATAAAATTGAATTTTCTACAAAATGTGTAGAAATATCCGAACGATCCAAATGCCCATTGGCATAAAATTTACAGGCCTCAATGCCTATCAATAGAGGTATCAATCAACGAAATCGGAGCACAATTGCAGATTTTCGATTTTGTAGCTCTGATTTTGTGGTCTATAGTCCAGGTGATTTTCAATAAAATTGAATTTTCTACAAAATGTGTAGAAATATTCTAACGATCCAAATAATCGTTGTCATGAGCAAAATTGCAGGTTTTCGATTTTGTAGCTCTGATTTTGTGGTCTATAGTCCGGGTGATTTACCATAAAATTGAATTTTCTACAAAATGTGTAGAAATATCCGAACGATCCAAATGCCCATTGGCATAAAATTTACAGGCCTCAATGCCTATCAATAGAGGTATCAATCAACGAAATCGGAGCACAATTGCAGATTTTCGATTTTGTAGCTCTGATTTTGTGGTCTATAGTCCAGGTGATTTTCAATAAAATTGAATTTTCTACAAAATGTGTAGAAATATTCTAACGATCCAAATAATCGTTGTCATGAGCAAAATTGCAGGTTTTCGATTTTGTAGCTCTGATTTTGTGGTCTATAGTCCAGGTGATTTACCATAAAATTGAATTTTCTACAAAATGTGTAGAAATATCCGAACGATCCAAATGCCCATTGGCATAAAATTTACAGGCCTCAATGCCTATCGATAAAGGTATCAATCAACGAAATCGGAGCACAATTGCAGATTTTCGATTTTGTAGCTCAGATTTTGTGGTCTATAGTCCAGGTGATTTTCAATAAAATTGAATTTTCTACAAAATGTGTAGAAATATTCTAACGATCCAAATAATCGTTGTCATGAGCAAAATTGCAGGTTTTCGATTTTGTAGCTCTGATTTTGTGGTCTATAGTCCAGGTGATTTACCATAAAATTGAATTTTCTACAAAATGTGTAGAAATATCTGAACGATCCAAATGCCCATTGGCATAAAATTTACAGGCCTCAATTCCTATCAATAGAGGTATCAATCAACGAAATCGGAGCACAATTGCAGATTTTCGATTTTGTAGCTCTAATTTTGTGGTCTATAGTCCAGGTGATTTTCAATAAAATTGAATTTTCTACAAAATGTGTAGAAATATTCTAACGATCCAAATAATCGTTGTCATGAGCAAAATTGCAGGTTTTCGATTTTGTAGCTCTGATTTTGTGGTCTATAGTCCAGGTGATTTACCATAAAATTGAATTTTCTACAAAATGTGTAGATATATCCTAACGATCCAAATGCCCATTGGCATAAAATTTACAGGCCTCAATGCCTATCAATAGAGGTATCAATCAACGAAATCGAAGCACAATTGCAGATTTTCGATTTTGTAGCTCTGATTTGGTGCTCTATAGTCCAGGTGATTTTCAATAAAATTGAATTTTCTACAAAATGTGTAGAAATATCCGAACGATCCAAATGCCCATTGGCATAAAATTTACAGGCCTCAATGCCTATCGATAGAGGTATCAATCAACGAAATCGGAGCACAATTGCAGATTTTCGATTTTGTAGCTCAGATGTTGTGGTCTATAGTCCAGGTGATTTTCAATAAAATTGAATTTTCTACAAAATGTGTAGAAATATTCTAACGATCCAAATAATCGTTGTCATGAGCAAAATTGCAGGTTTTCGATTTTGTAGCTCTGATTTTGTGGTCTATAGTCCAGGTGATTTACCATAAAATTGAATTTTCTACAAAATGTGTAGATATATCCGAACGATCCAAATGCCCATTGGCATAAAATTTACAGGCCTCAATGCCTATCAATAGAGGTATCAATCAACGAAATCGAAGCACAATTGCAGATTTTCGATTTTGTAGCTCTGATTTGTTGCTCTATAGTCCAGGTGATTTTCAATAAAATTGAATTTTCTACAAAATGTGTAGAAATATTCTAACGATCCAAATAATCGTTGTCATGAGCAAAATTGCAGGTTTTCGATTTTGTAGCTCTGATTTTGTGGTCTATAGTCCAGGTGATTTACCATAAAATTGAATTTTCTACAAAATGTGTAGAAATATCCGAACGATCCAAATGCCCATTGGCATACAATTTACAGGCCTCAATGCCTATCGATCGAGGTATCAATCAACGAAATCGGAGCACAATTGCAGATTTTCGATTTTGTAGCTCAGATTTTGTGGTCTATAGTCCAGGTGATTTTCGATAAAATTGAATTTTCTACAAAATGTGTAGAAATATTCTAACGATCCAAATAATCGTTGTCATGAGCAAAATTGCAGGTTTTCGATTTTGTAGCTCTGATTTTGTGGTCTATATTCCAGGTGATTTACCATAAAATTGAATTTTCTACAAAATGTGTAGAAATATCCGAACGATCCAAATGCCCATTGGCATAAAATTTACAGGCCTCAATGCCTATCAATAGAAGTATCAATCAACGAAATCGGAGCACAATTGCAGATTTTCGATTTTGTAGCTCTGATTTTGTGGTCTATAGTCCAGGTGATTTTCAATAAAATTGAATTTTCTACAAAATGTGTAGAAATATTCTAACGATCCAAATAATCGTTGTCATGAGCAAAATTGCAGGTTTTCGATTTTGTAGCTCTGATTTTGTGGTCTATAGTCCAGGTGATTTACCATAAATTGAATTTTCTACAAAATGTGTAGAAATATCCGAACGATCCAAATGCCCATTGGCATAAAATTTACAGGCCTCAATGCCTATCGATAGAGGTATCAATCAACGAAATCGGAGCACAATTGCAGATTTTCGATTTTGTAGCTCAGATTTTGTGGTCTATAGTCCAGGTGATTTTCAATAAAATTGAATTTTCTACAAAATGTGTAGAAATATTCTAACGATCCAAATAATCGTTGTCATGAGCAAAATTGCAGGTTTTCGATTTTGTATCTCTGATTTTGTGGTCTATAGTCCAGGTGATTTACCATAAAATTGAATTTTCTACAAAATGTGTAGAAATATCCGAACGATCCAAATACCCATTGGCATAATATTTACAGGCCTCAATGCCTATCAATAGAGGTATCAATCAACGAAATCGGAGCACAATTGCAGATTTTCGATTTTGTAGCTCTGATTTTGTGGTCTATAGTCCAGGTGATTTTCAATAAAATTGAATTTTCTACAAAATGTGTAGAAATATTCTAACGATCCAAATAATCGTTGTCATGAGCAAAATTGCAGGTTTTCGATTTTGTAGCTCTGATTTTGTGGTCTATAGTCCGGGTGATTTACCATAAAATTGAATTTTCTACAAAATGTGTAGAAATATCCGAACGATCCAAATGCCCATTGGCATAAAATTTACAGGCCTCAATGCCTATCAATAGAGGTATCAATCAACGAAATCGGAGCACAATTGCAGATTTTCGATTTTGTAGCTCTGATTTTGTGGTCTATAGTCCAGGTGATTTTCAATAAAATTGAATTTTCTACAAAATGTGTAGAAATATTCTAACGATCCAAATAATCGTTGTCATGAGCAAAATTGCAGGTTTTCGATTTTGTAGCTCTGATTTTGTGGTCTATAGTCCAGGTGATTTACCATAAAATTGAATTTTCTACAAAATGTGTAGAAATATCCGAACGATCCAAATGCCCATTGGCATAAAATTTACAGGCCTCAATGCCTATCGATAAAGGTATCAATCAACGAAATCGGAGCACAATTGCAGATTTTCGATTTTGTAGCTCAGATTTTGTGGTCTATAGTCCAGGTGATTTTCAATAAAATTGAATTTTCTACAAAATGTGTAGAAATATTCTAACGATCCAAATAATCGTTGTCATGAGCAAAATTGCAGGTTTTCGATTTTGTAGCTCTGATTTTGTGGTCTATAGTCCAGGTGATTTACCATAAAATTGAATTTTCTACAAAATGTGTAGAAATATCTGAACGATCCAAATGCCCATTGGCATAAAATTTACAGGCCTCAATTCCTATCAATAGAGGTATCAATCAACGAAATCGGAGCACAATTGCAGATTTTCGATTTTGTAGCTCTAATTTTGTGGTCTATAGTCCAGGTGATTTTCAATAAAATTGAATTTTCTACAAAATGTGTAGAAATATTCTAACGATCCAAATAATCGTTGTCATGAGCAAAATTGCAGGTTTTCGATTTTGTAGCTCTGATTTTGTGGTCTATAGTCCAGGTGATTTACCATAAAATTGAATTTTCTACAAAATGTGTAGATATATCCTAACGATCCAAATGCCCATTGGCATAAAATTTACAGGCCTCAATGCCTATCAATAGAGGTATCAATCAACGAAATCGAAGCACAATTGCAGATTTTCGATTTTGTAGCTCTGATTTGGTGCTCTATAGTCCAGGTGATTTTCAATAAAATTGAATTTTCTACAAAATGTGTAGAAATATCCGAACGATCCAAATGCCCATTGGCATAAAATTTACAGGCCTCAATGCCTATCGATAGAGGTATCAATCAACGAAATCGGAGCACAATTGCAGATTTTCGATTTTGTAGCTCAGATGTTGTGGTCTATAGTCCAGGTGATTTTCAATAAAATTGAATTTTCTACAAAATGTGTAGAAATATTCTAACGATCCAAATAATCGTTGTCATGAGCAAAATTGCAGGTTTTCGATTTTGTAGCTCTGATTTTGTGGTCTATAGTCCAGGTGATTTACCATAAAATTGAATTTTCTACAAAATGTGTAGATATATCCGAACGATCCAAATGCCCATTGGCATAAAATTTACAGGCCTCAATGCCTATCAATAGAGGTATCAATCAACGAAATCGAAGCACAATTGCAGATTTTCGATTTTGTAGCTCTGATTTGTTGCTCTATAGTCCAGGTGATTTTCAATAAAATTGAATTTTCTACAAAATGTGTAGAAATATTCTAACGATCCAAATAATCGTTGTCATGAGCAAAATTGCAGGTTTTCGATTTTGTAGCTCTGATTTTGTGGTCTATAGTCCAGGTGATTTACCATAAAATTGAATTTTCTACAAAATGTGTAGAAATATCCGAACGATCCAAATGCCCATTGGCATACAATTTACAGGCCTCAATGCCTATCGATCGAGGTATCAATCAACGAAATCGGAGCACAATTGCAGATTTTCGATTTTGTAGCTCAGATTTTGTGGTCTATAGTCCAGGTGATTTTCAATAAAATTGAATTTTCTACAAAATGTGTAGAAATATTCTAACGATCCAAATAATCGTTGTCATGAGCAAAATTGCAGGTTTTCGATTTTGTAGCTCTGATTTTGTGGTCTATATTCCAGGTGATTTACCATAAAATTGAATTTTCTACAAAATGTGTAGAAATATCCGAACGATCCAAATGCCCATTGGCATAAAATTTACAGGCCTCAATGCCTATCAATAGAAGTATCAATCAACGAAATCGGAGCACAATTGCAGATTTTCGATTTTGTAGCTCTGATTTTGTGGTCTATAGTCCAGGTGATTTTCAATAAAATTGAATTTTCTACAAAATGTGTAGAAATATTCTAACGATCCAAATAATCGTTGTCATGAGCAAAATTGCAGGTTTTCGATTTTGTAGCTCTGATTTTGTGGTCTATAGTCCAGGTGATTTACCATAAATTGAATTTTCTACAAAATGTGTAGAAATATCCGAACGATCCAAATGCCCATTGGCATAAAATTTACAGGCCTCAATGCCTATCGATAGAGGTATCAATCAACGAAATCGGAGCACAATTGCAGATTTTCGATTTTGTAGCTCAGATTTTGTGGTCTATAGTCCAGGTGATTTTCAATAAAATTGAATTTTCTACAAAATGTGTAGAAATATTCTAACGATCCAAATAATCGTTGTCATGAGCAAAATTGCAGGTTTTCGATTTTGTATCTCTGATTTTGTGGTCTATAGTCCAGGTGATTTACCATAAAATTGAATTTTCTACAAAATGTGTAGAAATATCCGAACGATCCAAATACCCATTGGCATAATATTTACAGGCCTCAATGCCTATCAATAGAGGTATCAATCAACGAAATCGGAGCACAATTGCAGATTTTCAATTTTGTAGCTCTGATTTTGTGGTCTATAGTCCAGGTGATTTTCAATAAAATTGAATTTTCTACAAAATGTGTAGAAATATTCTAACGATCCAAATAATCGTTGTCATGAGCAAAATTGCAGGTTTTCGATTTTGTAGCTCTGATTTTGTGGTCTATAGTCCAGGTGATTTACCATAAAATTGAATTTTCTACAAAATGTGTAGAAATATCCGAACGATCCAAATGCCCATTGGCATAAAATTTACAGGCCTCAATGCCTATCGATAGAGGTATCAATCAACGAAATCGGAGCACAATTGCAGATTTTCGATTTTGTAGCTCAGATTTTGTGGTCTATAGTCCAGGTGATTTTCAATAAAATTGAATTTTCTACAAAATGTGTAGAAATATTCTAACGATCCAAATAATCGTTGTCATGAGCAAAATTGCAGGTTTTCGATTTTGTAGCTCTGATTTTGTGGTCTATAGTCCAGGTGATTTACCATAAAATTGAATTTTCTACAAAATGTGTAGAAATATCCGAACGATCCAAATGCCCATTGGCATAAAATTTACAGGCCTCAATGCCTATCAATAGAGGTATCAATCAACGAAATCGGAGCACAATTGCAGATTTTCGAATTTGTAGCTCTGATTTTGTGGTCTATAGTCCAGGTGATTTTCAATAAAATTGAATTTTCTACAAAATGTGTAGAAATATTCTAACGATCCAAATAATCGTTGTCATGAGCAAAATTGTAGGTTTTCGATTTTGTGGTCTATAGTCCAGGTGATTTACCATAAAATTGAATTTTCTGCAAAATGTGTAGAAATATCCGAACGATCCAAATGCCCATTGGCATAAAATTTACAGGCCTCAATGCCTATCGATAGAGGTATCAATCAACGAAATCGGAGCACAATTGCAGATTTTCGATTTTGTAGCTCTGATTTTGTGGTCTATAGTCCAGGTGATTTTCAATAAAATTGAATTTTCTACAAAATGTGTAGAAATATTCTAACGATCCAAATAATCGTTGTCATGAGCAAAATTGCAGGTTTTCGATTTTGTAGCTCTGATTTTGTGGTCTATAGTCCAAGTGATTTACCATAAAATTGAATTTTCTACAAAATGTGTAGAAATATCCGAACGATCCAAATGCCCATTGGCATAAAATTTACAGGCCTCAATGCCTATCAATAGAGGTATCAATCAACGAAATCGGAGCACAATTGCAGATTTTCGATTTTGTAGCTCTGATTTTGTGGTCTATAGTCCAGGTGATTTTCAATAAAATTGAATTTTCTACAAAATGTGTAGAAATATTCTAACGATCCAAATAATCGTTGTCATGAGCAAAATTGCAGGTTTTCGATTTTGTAGCTCTGATTTTGTGGTCTATAGTCCAGGTGATTTACCATAAAATTGAATTTTCTACAAAATGTGTAGAAATATCCGAACGATCCAAATGCCCATTGGCATAAAATTTACAGGCATCAATGCCTATCGATAGAGGTATCAATCAACGAAATCGGAGCACAATTGCAGATTTTCGATTTTGTAGCTCAGATTTTGTGGTCTATAGTCCAGGTGATTTTCAATAAAATTGAATTTTCTACAAAATGTGTAGAAATATTCTAACGATCCAAATAATCGTTGTCATGAGCAAAATTGCAGGTTTTCGATTTTGTAGCTCTGATTTTGTGGTCTATAGTCCAGGTGATTTACCATAAAATTGAATTTTCTACAAAATGTGTAGAAATATCCGAACGATCCAAATGCCCATTGGCATAAAATTTACAGGCCTCAATGCCTATCGATAGAGGTATCAATCAACGAAATCGGAGCACAATTGCAGATTTTCAATTTTGTAGCTCAGATTTTGTGGTTTATAGTCCAGGTGATTTTCAATAAAATTGAATTTTCTACAAAATGTGTAGAAATATTCTAACGATCCAAATAATCGTTGTCATGAGCAAAATTGCAGGTTTTTCGATTTTGTAGCTCTGATTTTGTGGTCTATAGTCCAGGTGATTTACCATAAAATTGAATTTTCTACAAAATGTGTAGAAATATCCGAACGATCCAAATGCCCATTGGCATAAAATTTACAGGCCTCAATGCCAATCAATAGAGGTATCAATCAACGAAATCGGAGCACAATTGCAGATTTTCGATTTTGTAGCTCTGATTTTGTGGTCTATAGTCCAGGTGATTTTCAATAAAATTGAATTTTCTACAAAATGTGTAGAAATATTCTAACGATCCAAATAATCGTTGTCATGAGCAAAATTGCAGGTTTTCGATTTTGTAGCTCTGATTTTGTGGTCTATATTCCAGGTGATTTACCATAAAATTGAATTTTCTACAAAATGTGTAGAAATATCCGAACGATCCAAATGCCCATTGGCATAAAATTTACAGGCCTCAATGCCTATCGATAGAGGTATCAATCAACAAAATCGGAGCACAATTGCAGATTTTCGATTTTGTAGCTCTGATTTTGTGGTCTATAGTCCAGGTGATTTTCAATAAAATTGAATTTTCTACAAAATGTGTAGAAATATTCTAACGATCCAAATAATCGTTGTCATGAGCAAAATTGCAGGTTTTCGATTTTGTAGCTCTGATTTTGTGGTCTATAGTCCAGGTGATTTACCATAAAATTGAATTTTCTACAAAATGTGTAGAAATATCCGAACGATCCAAATGCCCATTGGCATAAAATTTACAGGCCTCAATGCCTATCGATAGAGGTATCAATCAACGAAATCGGAGCACAATTGCAGATTTTCGATTTTGTAGCTCAGATTTTGTGGTCTATAGTCCAGGTGATTTTCAATAAAATTGAATTTTCTACAAAATGTGTAGAAATATTCTAACGATCCAAATAATCGTTGTCATGAGCAAAATTGCAGGTTTTCGATTTTGTAGCTCTGATTTTGTGGTCTATAGTCCAGGTGATTTACCATAAAATTGAATTTTCTACAAAATGTGTAGAAATATCCGAACGATCCAAATGCCCATTGGCATAAAATTTACAAACCTCAATGCCTATCGATAGAGGTATCAATCAACGAAATCGGAGCAAAATTGCAGGTTTTCGATTTTGTAGCTCTGATTTTGTGGTCTATAGTCCAGGTGATTTACCATAAAATTGAATTTTCTACAAAATGTGTAGAAATATCCGAACGATCCAAATGCCCATTGGCATAAAATTTACAGGCCTCAATGCCTATCGATAGAGGTATCAATCAACGAAATCGGAGCACAATTGCAGATTTTCGATTTTGTAGCTCTGATTTTGTGGTCTATAGTCCAGGTGATTTTCAATAAAATTGAATTTTCTACAAAATGTGTAGAAATATTCTAACGATCCAAATAATTGTTGTCATGAGCAAAATTGCAGGTTTTCGATTTTGTAGCTCTGATTTTGTGGTCTATATTCCAGGTGATTTACCATAAAATTGAATTTTCTACAAAATGTGTAGAAATATCCGAACGATCCAAATGCCCATTGGCATAAAATTTACAGGCCTCAATGCCTATCGATAGAGGTATCAATCAACGAAATCGGAGCACAATTGCAGATTTTCGATTTTGTAGCACTGATTTTGTGGTCTATAGTCCAGGTGATTTTCAATAAAATTGAATTTTCTACAAAATGTGTAGAAATATTCTAACGATCCAAATAATCGTTGTCATGAGCAAAATTGCAGGTTTTCGATTTTGTAGCTCTGATTTTGTGGTCTATAGTCCAGGTGATTTACCATAAAATTGAATTTTCTACAAAATGTGTAGAAATATCCGAACGATCCAAATGCCTATTGGCATAAAATTTACAGGCCTCAATGCCTATCGATAGAGGTATCAATCAACGAAATCGGAGCACAATTGCAGATTTTCGATTTTGTAGCTCAGATTTTGTGGTCTATAGTCCAGGTGATTTTCAATAAAATTGAATTTTCTACAAAATGTGTAGAAATATTCTAACGATCCAAATAATCGTTGTCATGAGCAAAATTGCAGGTTTTCGATTTTGTAGCTCTGATTTTGTGGTCTATAGTCCAGGTGATTTACCATAAAATTGAATTTTCTACAAAATGTGTAGAAATATCCGAACGATCCAAATGCCCATTGGCATAAAATTTTCATGCCTCAATGCCTATCAATAGAGGTATCAATCAACGAAATCGGAGCACAATTGCAGATTTTCGATTTTGTAGCTCTCATTTTGTGGTCTATAGTCCAGGTGATTTTCAATAAAATTGAATTTTCTACAAAATGTGTAGAAATATTCTAACGATCCAAATAATCGTTGTCATGAGCAAAATTGCAGGTTTTCGATTTTGGAGCTCTGATTTTGTGGTCTATAGTCCAGGTGATTTACCATAAAATTGAATTTTCTACAAAATGTGTAGAAATATCCGAACGATCCAAATGCCCATTGGCATAAAATTTACAGGCCTCAATGCCTATCGATAGAGGTATCAATCAACGAAATCGGAGCACAATTGCAGATTTTCGATTTTGTAGCTCAGATTTTGTGGTCTATAGTCCAGGTGATTTTCAATAAAATTGAATTTTCTACAAAATGTGTAGAAATATTCTAACGATCCAAATAATCGTTGTCATGAGCAAAATTGCAGGTTTTCGATTTTGTAGCTCTGATTTTGTGGTCTATATTCAGGTGATTTACCATAAAATTGAATTTTCTACAAAATGTGTAGAAATATCCGAACGATCCAAATGCCCATTGGCAAAAAATTTACAGGCCTCAATGCCTATCAATAGAGGTATCAATCAACGAAATCGGAGCACAATTGCAGATTTTCGATTTTGTAGCTCTGATTTTGTGGTCTATAGTCCAGGTGATTTACCATAAAATTGAATTTTCTACAAAATGTGTAGAAATATCCGAACGATCCAAATGCCAATTGGCATAAAATTTACAGGCCTCAATGCCTATCGATAGAGGTATCAATCAACGAAATCGGAGCACAATTGCAGATTTTCGATTTTGTAGCTCAGATTTTGTGGTCTATAGTCCAGGTGATTTTCAATAAAATTGAATTTTCTACAAAATGTGTAGAAATATTCTAACGATCCAAATAATCGTTGTCATGAGCAAAATTGCAGGTTTTCGATTTTGTAGCTCTGATTTTGTGGTCTATAGTCCAGGTGATTTACCATAAAATTGAATTTTCTACAAAATGTGTAGAAATATCTGAACGATCCAAATGCCCATTGGCATAAAATTTACAGGCCTCAATGCCTATCGATAGAGGTATCAATCAACGAAATCGGAGCACAATTGCAGATTTTCGATTTTGTAGCTCAGATTTTGTGGTCTATAGTCCAGGTGATTTTCAATAAAATTGAATTTTCTACAAAATGTGTAGAAATATTCTAACGATCCAAATAATCGTTGTCATGAGCAAAATTGCAGTTTTTCAATTTTGTAGCTCTGATTTTGTGGTCTATAGTCCAGGTGATTTACCATATAATTGAATTTTCTACAAAATGTGTAGAAATATCCGAACGATCCAAATGCCCATTGGCATAAAATTTACAGGCCTCAATGCCTATCAATAGAGGTATCAATCAACGAAATCGGAGCACAATTGCAGATTTTCGATTTTGTAGCTCTGATTTTGTGGTCTATAGTCCAGGTGATTTTCAATAAAATTGAATTTTCTACAAAATGTGTAGAAATATTCTAACGATCCAAATAATCGTTGTCATGAGCAAAATTGCAGGTTTTCGATTTTGTAGCTCTGATTTTGTGGTCTATAGTCCAGGTGATTTACCATAAAATTGAATTTTCTACAAAATGTGTAGAAATATCCGAACGATCCAAATGCCCATTGGCATAAAATTTACAGGCCTCAATGCCTATCGATAGAGGTATCAATCAACGAAATCGGAGCACAATTGCAGATTTTCGATTTTGTAGCTCAGATTTTGTGGTCTATAGTCCAGGTGATTTTCAATAAAATTGAATTTTCTACAAAATGTGTAGAAATATTCTAACGATCCAAATAATCGTTGTCATGAGCAAAATTGCAGGTTTTCGATTTTGTAGCTCTGATTTTGTGGTCTATAGTCCAGGTGATTTACCATAAAATTGAATTTTCTACAAAATGTGTAGAAATATCCGAACGATGCAAATGCCCATTGGCATAAAATTTACAGGCCTCAATGCCTATCAATAGAGGTATCAATCAACGAAATCGGAGCACAATTGCAGATTTTCGATTTTGTAGCTCTGATTTTGTGGTCTATAGTCCAGGTGATTTTCAATAAAATTGAATTTTCTACAAAATGTGTAGAAATATTCTAACGATCCAAATAATCGTTGTCATGAGCAAAATTGCAGGTTTTCGATTTTGTAGCTCTGATTTTGTGGTCTATAGTCCAGGTGATTTACCATAAAATTGAATTTTCTACAAAATGTGTAGAAATATCCGAACGATCCAAATGCCCATTGGCATAAAATTTACAGGCCTCAATGCCTATCGATAGAGGTATCAATCAACGAAATCGGAGCACAATTGCAGATTTTCGATTTTGTAGCTCAGATTTTGTGGTCTATAGTCCAGGTGATTTTCAATAAAATTGAATTTTCTACAAAATGTGTAGAAATATTCTAACGATCCAAATAATCGTTGTCATGAGCAAAATTGCAGGTTTTCGATTTTGTAGCTCTGATTTTGTGGTCTATAGTCCAGGTGATTTACCATAAAATTGAATTTTCTACAAAATGTGTAGAAATATCTGAACGATCCAAATGCCCATTGGCATAAAATTTACAGGCCTCAATGCCTATCGATAGAGGTATCAATCAACGAAATCGGAGCACAATTGCAGATTTTCGATTTTGTAGCTCTGATTTTGTGGTCTATAGTCCAGGTGATTTTCAATAAAATTGAATTTTCTACAAAATGTGTAGAAATATTCTAACGATCCAAATAATCGTTGTCATGAGCAAAATTGCAGTTTTTCGATTTTGTAGCTCTGATTTTGTGGTCTATAGTCCAGGTGATTTACCATATAATTGAATTTTCTACAAAATGTGTAGAAATATCCGAACGATCCAAATGCCCATTGGCATAAAATTTACAGGCCTCAATGCCTATCAATAGAGGTATCAATCAACGAAATCGGAGCACAATTGCAGATTTTCGATTTAGTAGCTCTGATTTTGTGGTCTATAGTCCAGGTGATTTTCAATAAAATTGAATTTTCTACAAAATGTGTAGAAGTATTCTAACGATCCAAATAATCGTTGTCATGAGCAAAATTGCAGGTTTTCGATTTTGTAGCTCTGATTTTGTGGTCTATAGTCCAGGTGATTTACCATAAAATTGAATTTTCTACAAAATGTGTGTAGAAATATCCGAACGATCCAAATGCCCATTGGCATAAAATTTACAGGCCTCAATGCCTATCGATAGAGGTATCAATCAACGAAATCGGAGCACAATTGCAGATTTTCGATTTTGTAGCTCAGATTTTGTGGTCTATAGTCCAGGTGATTTTCAATAAAATTGAATTTTCTACAAAATGTGTAGAAATATTCTAACGATCCAAATAATCGTTGTCATGAGCAAAATTGCAGGTTTTCGATTTTGTAGCTCTGATTTTGTGGTCTATAGTCCAGGTGATTTACCATAAAATTGAATTTTCTACAAAATGTGTAGAAATATCCGAACGATCCAAATGCCCATTGGCATAAAATTTACAGGCCTCAATGCCTATCAATAGAGGTATCAATCAACGAAATCGGAGCACAATTGCAGATTTTCGATTTTGTAGCTCTGATTTTGTGGTCCATAGTCCAGGTGATTTTCAATAAAATTGAATTTTCTACAAAATGTGTAGAAATATTCTAACGATCCAAATAATCGTTGTCATGAGCAAAATTGCAGGTTTTCGATTTTGTAGCTCTGATTTTGTGGTCTATAGTCCAGGTGATTTACCATAAAATTGAATTTTCTACAAAATGTGTAGAAATATCCGAACGATCCAAATTCCCATTGGCATAAAATTTACAGGCCTCAATGCCTATCGATAGAGGTATCAATCAACGAAATCGGAGCAAAATTGCAGGTTTTCGATTTTGTAGCTCTGATTTTGTGGTCTATAGTCCAGGTGATTTACCATAAAATTGAATTTTCTACAAAATGTGTAGAAATATCCGAACGATCCAAATGCCCATTGGCATAAAATTTACAGGCCTCAATGCCTATCGATAGAGGTATCAATCAACGAAATCGGAGCACAATTGCAGATTTTCGATTTTGTAGCTCTGTTTTTGTGGTCTATATTCCAGGTGATTTACCATAAAATTGAATTTTCTACAAAATGTGTAGAAATATCCGAACGATCCAAATGCCCATTGGCATAAAATTTACAGGCCTCAATGCCTATCAATAGAGGTATCAATAAACGAAATCGGAGCACAATTGCAGATTTTCGATTTTGTAGCTCTGATTTTGTGGTCTATAGTCCAGGTGATTTTCAATAAAATTGAATTTTCTACAAAATGTGTAGAAATATTCTAACGATCCAAATAATCGTTGTCATGAGCAAAATTGCAGGTTTTCGATTTTGTAGCTCTGATTTTGTGGTCTATAGTCCAGGTGATTTACCATAAAATTGAATTTTCTACAAAATGTGTAGAAATATCCGAACGATCCAAATGCCCATTGGCATAAAATTTACAGGCTTCAATGCCTATCGATAGAGGTATCAATCAACGAAATCGGAGCACAATTGCAGATTTTCGATTTTGTAGCTCTGATTTTGTGGTCTATAGTCCAGGTGATTTTCAATAAAATTGAATTTTCTACAAAATGTGTAGAAATATTCTAACGATCCAAATAATCGTTGTCATGAGCAAAATTGCAGGTTTTCGATTTTGTAGCTCTGATTTTGTGGTCTATATTCCAGGTGATTTACCATAAAATTGAATTTTCTACAAAATGTGTAGAAATATCCGAACGATCCAAATGCCCATTGGCATAACATTTACAGGCCTCAATGCCTATCAATAGAGGTATCAATCAACGAAATCGGAGCACAATTGCAGATTTTCGATTTTGTAGCTCTGATTTTGTGGTCTATAGTCCAGGTGATTTTCAATAAAATTGAATTTTCTACAAAATGTGTAGAAATATTCTAACGATCCAAATAATCGTTGTCATGAGCAAAATTGCAGGTTTTCGATTTTGTAGCTCTGATTTTGTGGTCTATAGTCCAGGTGATTTACCATAAAATTGAATTTTCTACAAAATGTGTAGAAATATCCGAACGATCCAAATGCCCATTGGCATAAAATTTACAGGCCTCAATGCCTATCGATAGAGGTATCAATCAACGAAATCGGAGCACAATTGCAGATTTTCGATTTTGTAGCTCAGATTTTGTGGTCTATAGTCCAGGTGATTTTCAATAAAATTGAATTTTCTACAAAATGTGTAGAAATATTCTAACGATCTAAATAATCGTTGTCATGAGCAAAATTGCAGGTTTTCGATTTTGTAGCTCTGATTTTGTGGTCTATAGTCCAGGTGATTTACCATAAAATTGAATTTTCTACAAAATGTGTAGAAATATCCGAACGATCCAAATGCCCATTGGCATAAAATTTACAGGCCTCAATGCCTATCAATAGAGGTATCAATCAACGAAATCGGAGCACAATTGCAGATTTTCGATTTTGTAGCTCTGATTTTGTGGTCTATAGTCCAGGTGATTTTCAATAAAATTGAATTTTCTACAAAATGTGTAGAAATATTCTAACGATCCAAATAATCGTTGTCATGAGCAAAATTGCAGGTTTTCGATTTTGTAGCTCTGATTTTGTGGTCTATAGTCCAGGTGATTTACCATAAAATTGAATTTTCTACAAAATGTGTAGAAATATCCGAACGATCCAAATGCCCATTGGCATAAAATTTACAGGCCTCAATGCCTATCGATAGAGGTATCAATCAACGAAATCGGAGCAAAATTGCAGGTTTTCGATTTTGTAGCTCTGATTTTGTGGTCTATAGTCCAGGTGATTTACCATAAAATTGAATTTTCTACAAAATGTGTAGAAATATCCGAACGATCCAAATGCCCATTGGCATAAAATTTACAGGCCTCAATGCCTATCGATAGAGGTATCAATCAACGAAATCGGAGCACAATTGCAGATTTTCGATTTTGTAGCTCAGATTTTGTGGTCTATAGTCCAGGTGATTTTCAATAAAATTGAATTTTCTACAAAATGTGTAGAAATATTCTAACGATCCAAATAATCGTTGTCATGAGCAAAATTGCAGGTTTTCGATTTTGTAGCTCTGATTTTGTGGTCTATAGTCCAGGTGATTTACCATAAAATTGAATTTTCTACAAAATGTGTAGAAATATCCGAACGATCCAAATGCCCATTGGCATAAAATTTACAGGCCTCAATGCCTATCAATAGAGGTATCAATCAACGAAATCGGAGCACAATTGCAGATTTTCGATTTTGTAGCTCTGATTTTGTGGTCTATAGTCCAGGTGATTTTCAATAAAATTGAATTTTCTACAAAATGTGTAGAAATATTCTAACGATCCAAATAATCGTTGTCATGAGCAAAATTGCAGGTTTTCGATTTTGTAGCTCTGATTTTGTGGTCTATAGTCCAGGTGATTTACCATAAAATTGAATTTTCTACAAAATGTGTAGAAATATCCGAACGATCCAAATGCCCATTGGCATAAAATTTACAGGCCTCAATGCCTATCGATAGAGGTATCAATCAACGAAATCGGAGCACAATTGCAGATTTTCGATTTTGTAGCTCAGATTTTGTGGTCTATAGTCCAGGTGATTTTCAATAAAATTGAATTTTCTACAAAATGTGTAGAAATATTCTAACGATCCAAATAATCGTTGTCATGAGCAAAATTGCAGTTTTTCGATTTTGTAGCTCTGATTTTGTGGTCTATAGTCCAGGTGATTTACCATATAATTGAATTTTCTACAAAATGTGTAGAAATATCCGAACGATCCAAATGCCCATTGGCATAAAATTTACAGGCCTCAATGCCTATCAATAGAGGTATCAATCAACGAAATCGGAGCACAATTGCAGATTTTCGATTTTGTAGCTCTGATTTTGTGGTCTATAGTCCAGGTGATTTTCAATAAAATTGAATTTTCTACAAAATGTGTAGAAATATTCTAACGATCCAAATAATCGTTGTCATGAGCAAAATTGCAGGTTTTCGATTTTGTAGCTCTGATTTTGTGGTCTATAGTCCAGGTGATTTACCATAAAATTGAATTTTCTACAAAATGTGTAGAAATATCCGAACGATCCAAATGCCCATTGGCATAAAATTTACAGGCCTCAATGCCTATCGATAGAGGTATCAATCAACGAAATCGGAGCAAAATTGCAGGTTTTCGATTTTGTAGCTCTGATTTTGTGGTCTATAGTCCAGGTGATTTACCATAAAATTGAATTTTCTACAAAATGTGTAGAAATATCCGAACGATCCAAATGCCCATTGGCATAAAATTTACAGGCCTCAATGCCTATCGATAGAGGTATCAATCAACGAAATCGGAGCACAATTGCAGATTTTCGATTTTGTAGCTCTGTTTTTGTGGTCTATATTCCAGGTGATTTACCATAAAATTGAATTTTCTACAAAATGTGTAGAAATATCCGAACGATCCAAATGCCCATTGGCATAAAATTTACAGGCCTCAATGCCTATCAATAGAGGTATCAATAAACGAAATCGGAGCACAATTGCAGATTTTCGATTTTGTAGCTCTGATTTTGTGGTCTATAGTCCAGGTGATTTTCAATAAAATTGAATTTTCTACAAAATGTGTAGAAATATTCTAACGATCCAAATAATCGTTGTCATGAGCAAAATTGCAGGTTTTCGATTTTGTAGCTCTGATTTTGTGGTCTATAGTCCAGGTGATTTACCATAAAATTGAATTTTCTACAAAATGTGTAGAAATATCCGAACGATCCAAATGCCCATTGGCATAAAATTTACAGGCTTCAATGCCTATCGATAGAGGTATCAATCAACGAAATTGGAGCACAATTGCAGATTTTCGATTTTGTAGCTCTGATTTTGTGGTCTATAGTCCAGGTGATTTTCAATAAAATTGAATTTTCTACAAAATGTGTAGAAATATTCTAACGATCCAAATAATCGTTGTCATGAGCAAAATTGCAGGTTTTCGATTTTGTAGCTCTGATTTTGTGGTCTATATTCCAGGTGATTTACCATAAAATTGAATTTTCTACAAAATGTGTAGAAATATCCGAACGATCCAAATGCCCATTGGCATAACATTTACAGGCCTCAATGCCTATCAATAGAGGTATCAATCAACGAAATCGGAGCACAATTGCAGATTTTCGATTTTGTAGCTCTGATTTTGTGGTCTATAGTCCAGGTGATTTTCAATAAAATTGAATTTTCTACAAAATGTGTAGAAATATTCTAACGATCCAAATAATCGTTGTCATGAGCAAAATTGCAGGTTTTCGATTTTGTAGCTCTGATTTTGTGGTCTATAGTCCAGGTGATTTACCATAAAATTGAATTTTCTACAAAATGTGTAGAAATATCCGAACGATCCAAATGCCCATTGGCATAAAATTTACAGGCCTCAATGCCTATCGATAGAGGTATCAATCAACGAAATCGGAGCACAATTGCAGATTTTCGATTTTGTAGCTCAGATTTTGTGGTCTATAGTCCAGGTGATTTTCAATAAAATTGAATTTTCTACAAAATGTGTAGAAATATTCTAACGATCTAAATAATCGTTGTCATGAGCAAAATTGCAGGTTTTCGATTTTGTAGCTCTGATTTTGTGGTCTATAGTCCAGGTGATTTACCATAAAATTGAATTTTCTACAAAATGTGTAGAAATATCCGAACGATCCAAATGCCCATTGGCATAAAATTTACAGGCCTCAATGCCTATCAATAGAGGTATCAATCAACGAAATCGGAGCACAATTGCAGATTTTCGATTTTGTAGCTCTGATTTTGTGGTCTATAGTCCAGGTGATTTTCAATAAAATTGAATTTTCTACAAAATGTGTAGAAATATTCTAACGATCCAAATAATCGTTGTCATGAGCAAAATTGCAGGTTTTCGATTTTGTAGCTCTGATTTTGTGGTCTATAGTCCAGGTGATTTACCATAAAATTGAATTTTCTACAAAATGTGTAGAAATATCCGAACGATCCAAATGCCCATTGGCATAAAATTTACAGGCCTCAATGCCTATCGATAGAGGTATCAATCAACGAAATCGGAGCAAAATTGCAGGTTTTCGATTTTGTAGCTCTGATTTTGTGGTCTATAGTCCAGGTGATTTACCATAAAATTGAATTTTCTACAAAATGTGTAGAAATATCCGAACGATCCAAATGCCCATTGGCATAAAATTTACAGGCCTCAATGCCTATCGATAGAGGTATCAATCAACGAAATCGGAGCACAATTGCAGATTTTCGATTTTGTAGCTCTGATTTTGTGGTCTATAGTCCAGGTGATTTTCAATAAAATTGAATTTTCTACAAAATGTGTAGAAATATTCTAACGATCCAAATAATCGTTGTCATGAGCAAAATTGCAGGTTTTCGATTTTGTAGCTCTGATTTTGTGGTCTATATTCCAGGTGATTTACCATATAATTGAATTTTCTACAAAATGTGTAGAAATATCCGAACGATCCAAATGCCCATTGGCATAAAATTTACAGGCCTCAATGCCTATCAATAGAGGTATCAATCAACGAAATCGGAGCACAATTGCAAAATTTCCATTTTGTAGCTCTGATTTTGTGGTCTATAGTCCAGGTGATTTTCAATAAAATTGAATTTTCTACAAAATGTGTAGAAATATTCTAACGATCCAAATAATCGTTGTCATGAGCAAAATTGCAGGTTTTCGATTTTGTAGCTCTGATTTTGTGGTCTATAGTCCAGGTGATTTACCATAAAATTGAATTTTCTACAAAATGTGTAGAAATATCCGAACGATCCAAATGCCCATTGGCATAAAATTTACAGGCCTCAATGCCTATCGATAGAGGTATCAATCAACGAAATCGGAGCACAATTGCAGATTTTCGATTTTGTAGCTCAGATTTTGTGGTCTATAGTCCAGGTGATTTTCAATAAAATTGAATTTTCTACAAAATGTGTAGAAATATTCTAACGATCCAAATAATCGTTGTCATGAGCAAAATTGCAGGTTTTCGATTTTGTAGCTCTGATTTTGTGGTCTATAGTGCAAATGATTTACCATAAAATTGAATTTTCTACAAAATGTGTAGAAATATCCGAACGATCCAAATGCCCATTGGCATAAAATTTACAGGCCTCAATGCCTATCAATAGAGGTATCAATCAACGAAATCGGAGCACAATTGCAGATTTTCGATTTTGTAGCTCAGATTTTATGGTTTATAGTCCAGGTGATTTTCAATAAAATTGAATTTTCTACAAAATGTGTAGAAATATTCGAACGATCCAAATAATCGTTGTCATGAGCAAAATTGCAGATTTTCGATTTTGTAGCTCTGATTTTGTGGTCTATAGTCCAGGTGATTTACCATAAAATTGAATTTTCTACAAAATGTGTAGAAATATCCGAACGATCCAAATGCCCATTGGCATAAAATTTACAGGCCTCAATGCCTATCGATAGAGGTATCAATCAACGAAATCGGAGCACAATTGCAGATTTTCGATTTTGTAGCTCAGATTTTGTGGTCTATAGTCCAGGTGATTTTCAATAAAATTGAATTTTCTACAAAATGTGTAGAAATATTCTAACGATCCAAATAATCGTTGTCATGAGCAAAATTGCAGGTTTTCGATTTTGTAGCTCTGATTTTGTGGTCTATAGTCCAGGTGATTTACCATAAAATTGAATTTTCTACAAAATGTGTAGAAATATCCGAACGATCCAAATGCCCATTGGCATAAAATTTACAGGCCTCAATGCCTATCGATAGAGGTATCAATCAACGAAATCGGAGCACAATTGCAGATTTTCGATTTTGTAGCTCAGATTTTGTGGTCTATAGTCCAGGTGATTTTCAATAAAATTGAATTTTCTACAAAATGTGTAGAAATATTCTAACGATCCAAATAATCGTTGTCATGAGCAAAATTGCAGGTTTTCGATTTTGTAGCTCTGATTTTGTGGTCTATAGTCCAGGTGATTTACCATAAAATTGAATTTTCTACAAAATGTGTAGAAATATCCGAATGATCCAAATGCCCATTGGCATAAAATTTACAGGCCTCAATGCCTATCAATAGAGGTATCAATCAACGAAATCGGAGCACAATTGCAGATTTTCGATTTTGTAGCTCTGATTTTGTGGTCTATAGTCCAGGTGATTTTCAATAAAATTGAATTTTCTACAAAATGTGTAGAAATATTCTAACGATCCAAATAATCGTTGTCATGAGCAAAATTGCAGGTTTTCGATTTTGTAGCTCTGATTTTGTGGTCTATAGTCCAGGTGATTTACCATAAAATTGAATTTTCTACAAAATGTGTAGAAATATCCGAACGATCCAAATGCCCATTGGCATAAAATTTACAGGCCTCAATGCCTATCAATAGAGGTATCAATCAACGAAATCGGAGCACAATTGCAGATTTTCGATTTTGTAGCTCTGATTTTGTGGTCTATAGTCCAGGTGATTTTCAATAAAATTGAATTTTCTACAAAATGTGTAGAAATATTCTAACGATCCAAATAATCGTTGTCATGAGCAAAATTGCAGGTTTTCGATTTTGTAGCTCTGATTTTGTGGTCTATAGTCCAGGTGATTTACCATAAAATTGAATTTTCTACAAAATGTGTAGAAATATCCGAACGATCCAAATGCCCATTGGCATAAAATTTACAGGCCTCAATGCCTATCGATAGAGGTATCAATCAACGAAATCGGAGCAAAATTGCAGGTTTTCGATTTTGTAGCTCTGATTTTGTGGTCTATAGTCCAGGTGATTTACCATAAAATTGAATTTTCTACAAAATGTGTAGAAATATCCGAACGATCCAAATGCCCATTGGCATAAAATTTACAGGCCTCAATGCCTATCGATAGAGGTATCAATCAACGAAATCGGAGCACAATTGCAGATTTTCGATTTTGTAGCTCTGATTTTGTGGTCTATAGTCCAGGTGATTTTCAATAAAATTGAATTTTCTACAAAATGTGTAGAAATATTCTAACGATCCAAATAATCGTTGTCATGAGCAAAATTGCAGGTTTTCGATTTTGTAGCTCTGATTTTGTGGTCTATATTCCAGGTGATTTACCATAAAATTGAATTTTCTACAAAATGTGTAGAAATATCCGAACGATCCAAATGCCCATTGGCATAAAATTTACAGGCCTCAATGCCTATCAATAGAGGTATCAATCAACGAAATCGGAGCACAATTGCAGATTTTCGATTTTGTAGCTCTGATTTTGTGGTCTATAGTCCAGGTGATTTTCAATAAAATTGAATTTTCTACAAAATGTGTAGAAATATTCTAACGACCCAAATAATCGTTGTCATGAGCAAAATTGCAGGTTTTCGATTTTGTAGCTCTGATTTTGTGGTCTATAGTCCAGGTGATTTACCATAAAATTGAATTTTCTACAAAATGTGTAGAAATATCCGAACGATCCAAATGCCCATTGGCATAAAATTTACAGGCCTCAATGCTTATCGATAGAGGTATCAATCAACGAAATCGGAGCACAATTGCAGATTTTCGATTTTGTAAATCAGATTTTGTGGTCTATAGTCCAGGTGATTTTCAATAAAACTGAATTTTCTACAAAATGTGTAGAAATATTCTAACGATCCAAATAATCGTTGTCATGAGCAAAATTGCAGGTTTTCGATTTTGTAGCTCTGATTTTGTGGTCTATAGTCCAGGTGATTTACCATAAAATTGAATTTTCTACAAAATGTGTAGAAATATCCGAACGATCCAAATGCCCATTGGCATAAAATTTACAGGCCTCAATGCCTATCAATAGAGGTATCAATCAACGAAATCGGAGCACAATTGCAGATTTTCGATTTTGTAGCTCTGATTTTGTGGTCTATAGTCCAGGTGATTTTCAATAAAATTGAATTTTCTACAAAATGTGTAGAAATATTCTAACGATCCAAATAATCGTTGTCATGAGCAAAATTGCAGGTTTTCGATTTTGTAGCTCTGATTTTGTGGTCTATAGTCCAGGTGATTTACCATAAAATTGAATTTTCTACAAAATGTGTAGAAATATCCGAACGATCCAAATGCCCATTGGCATAAAATTTACAGGCCTCAATGCCTATCAATAGAGGTATCAATCAACGAAATCGGAGCACAATTGCAGATTTTCGATTTTGTAGCTCTGATTTTGTGGTCTATAGTCCAGGTGATTTTCAATAAAATTGAATTTTCTACAAAATGTGTAGAAATATTCTAACGATCCAAATAATCGTTGTCATGAGCAAAATTGCAGGTTTTCGATTTTGTAGCTCTGATTTTGTGGTCTATAGTCCAGGTGATTTACCATAAAATTGAATTTTCTACAAAATGTGTAGAAATATCCGAACGATCCAAATGCCCATTGGCATAAAATTTACAGGCCTCAATGCCTATCGATAGAGGTATCAATCAACGAAATCGGAGCACAATTGCAGATTTTCGATTTTGTAGCTCAGATTTTGTGGTCTATAGTCCAGGTGATTTTCAATAAAACTGAATTTTCTACAAAATGTGTAGAAATATTCTAACGATCCAAATAATCGTTGTCATGAGCAAAATTGCAGGTTTTCGATTTTGTAGCTCTGATTTTGTGGTCTATAGTCCAGGTGATTTACCATAAAATTGAATTTTCTACAAAATGTGTAGAAATATCCGAACGATCCAAATGCCCATTGGCATAAAATTTACAGGCCTCAATGCCTATCAATAGAGGTATCAATCAACGAAATCGGAGCACAATTGCAGATTTTCGATTTTGTAGCTCTGATTTTGTGGTCTATAGTCCAGGTGATTTTCAATAAAATTGAATTTTCTACAAAATGTGTAGAAATATTCTAACGATCCAAATAATCGTTGTCATGAGCAAAATTGCAGGTTTTCGATTTTGTAGCTCTGATTTTGTGGTCTATAGTCCAGGTGATTTACCATAAAATTGAATTTTCTACAAAATGTGTAGAAATATCCGAACGATCCAAATGCCCATTGGCATAAAATTTACAGGCCTCAATGCCTATCAATAGAGGTATCAATCAACGAAATCGGAGCACAATTGCAGATTTTCGATTTTGTAGCTCTGATTTTGTGGTCTATAGTCCAGGTGATTTTCAATAAAATTGAATTTTCTACAAAATGTGTAGAAATATTCTAACGATCCAAATAATCGTTGTCATGAGCAAAATTGCAGGTTTTCGATTTTGTAGCTCTGATTTTGTGGTCTATAGTCCAGGTGATTTACCATAAAATTGAATTTTCTACAAAATGTGTAGAAATATCCGAACGATCCAAATGCCCATTGGCATAAAATTTACAGGCCTCAATGCCTATCAATAGAGGTATCAATCAACGAAATCGGAGCACAATTGCAGATTTTCGATTTTGTAGCTCTGATTTTGTGGTCTATAATCCAGGTGATTTTCAATAAAATTGAATTTTCTACAAAATGTGTAGAAATATTCTAACGATCCAAATAATCGTTGTCATGAGCAAAATTGCAGGTTTTCGATTTTGTAGCTCTGATTTTGTGGTCTATAGTCCAGGTGATTTACCATAAAATTGAATTTTCTACAAAATGTGTAGAAATATCCGAACGATCCAAATGCCCATTGGCATAAAATTTACAGGCCTCAATGCCTATCGATAGAGGTATCAATCAACGAAATCGGAGCACAATTGCAGATTTTCGATTTTGTAGCTCAGATTTTGTGGTCTATAGTCCAGGTGATTTTCAATAAAACTGAATTTTCTACAAAATGTGTAGAAATATTCTAACGATCCAAATAATCGTTGTCATGAGCAAAATTGCAGGTTTTCGATTTTGTAGCTCTGATTATGTGGTCTATAGTCCAGGTGATTTACCATAAAATTGAATTTTCTACAAAATGTGTAGAAATATCCGAACGATCCAAATGCCCATTGGCATAAAATTTACAGGCCTCAATGCCTATCAATAGAGGTATCAATCAACGAAATCGGAGCACAATTGCAGATTTTCGATTTTGTAGCTCTGATTTTGTGGTCTATAGTCCAGGTGATTTTCAATAAAATTGAATTTTCTACAAAATGTGTAGAAATATTCTAACGATCCAAATAATCGTTGTCATGAGCAAAATTGCAGGTTTTCGATTTTGTAGCTCTGATTTTGTGGTCTATAGTCCAGGTGATTTACCATAAAATTGAATTTTCTACAAAATGTGTAGAAATATCCGAACGATCCAAATGCCCATTGGCATAAAATTTACAGGCCTCAATGCCTATCGATAGAGGTATCAATCAACGAAATCGGAGCAAAATTGCAGGTTTTCGATTTTGTAGCTCTGATTTTGTGGTCTATAGTCCAGGTGATTTACCATAAAATTGAATTTTCTACAAAATGTGTAGAAATATCCGAACGATCCAAATGCCCATTGGCATAAAATTTACAGGCCTCAATGCCTATCAATAGAGGTATCAATCAACGAAATCGGAGCACAATTGCAGATTTTCGATTTTGTAGCTCTGATTTTGTGGTCTATAGTCCAGGTGATTTTCAATAAAATTGAATTTTCTACAAAATGTGTAGAAATATTCTAACGATCCAAATAATCGTTGTCATGAGCAAAATTGCAGGTTTTCGATTTTGTAGCTCTGATTTTGTGGTCTATAGTCCAGGTGATTTACCATAAAATTGAATTTTCTACAAAATGTGTAGAAATATCCGAACGATCCAAATGCCCATTGGCATAAAATTTACAGGCCTCAATGCCTATCAATAGAGGTATCAATCAAGGAAATCGGAGCACAATTGCAGATTTTCGATTTTGTAGCTCTGATTTTGTGGTCTATAGTCCAGGTGATTTTCAATAAAATTGAATTTTCTACAAAATGTGTAGAAATATTCTAACGATCCAAATAATCGTTGTCATGAGCAAAATTGCAGGTTTTCGATTTTGTAGCTCTGATTTTGTGGTCTATAGTCCAGGTGATTTACCATAAAATTGAATTTTCTACAAAATGTGTAGAAATATCCGAACGATCCAAATGCCCATTGGCATAAAATTTACAGGCCTCAATGCCTATCAATAGAGGTATCAATCAACGAAATCGGAGCACAATTGCAGATTTTCGATTTTGTAGCTCTGATTTTGTGGTCTATAGTCCAGGTGATTTTCAATAAAATTGAATTTTCTACAAAATGTGTAGAAATATTCTAACGATCCAAATAATCGTTGTCATGAGCAAAATTGCAGGTTTTCGATTTTGTAGCTCTGATTTTGTGGTCTATAGTCCAGGTGATTTACCATAAAATTGAATTTTCTACAAAATGTGTAGAAATATCCGAACGATCCAAATGCCCATTGGCATAAAATTTACAGGCCTCAATGCCTATCGATAGAGGTATCAATCAACGAAATCGGAGCACAATTGCAGATTTTCGATTTTGTAGCTCTGATTTTGTGCTCTATAGTCCAGGTGATTTTCAATAAAATTGAATTTTCTACAAAATGTGTAGAAATATTCTAACGATCCAAATAATCGTTGTCATGAGCAAAATTGCAGGTTTTCGATTTTGTAGCTCTGATTTTGTGGTCTATATTCCAGGTGATTTACCATAAAATTGAATTTTCTACAAAATGTGTAGAAATATCCGAACGATCCAAATGCCCATTGGCATAAAATTTACAGGCCTCAATGCCTATCAATAGAGGTATCAATCAACGAAATCGGAGCACAATTGCAGATTTTCGATTTTGTAGCTCTGATTTTGTGGTCTATAGTCCAGGTGATTTTCAATAAAATTGAATTTTCTACAAACTGTGTAGAAATATTCTAACGATCCAAATAATCGTTGTCATGAGCAAAATTGCAGGTTTTCGATTTTGTAGCTCTGATTTTGTGGTCTATAGTCCAGGTGATTTACCATAAAATTGAATTTTCTACAAAATGTGTAGAAATATCCGAACGATCCAAATGCCCATTGGCATAAAATTTACAGGCCTCAATGCCTATCGATAGAGGTATCAATCAACGAAATCGGAGCACAATTGCAGATTTTCGATTTTGTAGCTCAGATTTTGTGGTCTATAGTCCAGGTGATTTTCAATAAAACTGAATTTTCTACAAAATGTGTAGAAATATTCTAACGATCCAAATAATCGTTGTCATGAGCAAAATTGCAGGTTTTCGATTTTGTAGCTCTGATTTTGTGGTCTATAGTCCAGGTGATTTACCATAAAATTGAATTTTCTACAAAATGTGTAGAAATATCCGAACGATCCAAATGCCCATTGGCATAAAATTTACAGGCCTCAATGCCTATCAATAGAGGTATCAATCAACGAAATCGGAGCACAATTGCAGATTTTCGATTTTGTAGCTCTGATTTTGTGGTCTATAGTCCAGGTGATTTTCAATAAAATTGAATTTTCTACAAAATGTGTAGAAATATTCTAACGATCCAAATAATCGTTGTCATGAGCAAAATTGCAGGTTTTCGATTTTGTAGCTCTGATTTTGTGGTCTATAGTCCAGGTGATTTACCATAAAATTGAATTTTCTACAAAATGTGTAGAAATATCCGAACGATCCAAATGCCCATTGGCATAAAATTTACAGGCCTCAATGCCTATCAATAGAGGTATCAATCAACGAAATCTAAGCACAATTGCAGATTTTCGATTTTGTAGCTCTGATTTTGTGGTCTATAGTCCAGGTGATTTTCAATAAAATTGAATTTTCTACAAAATGTGTAGAAATATTCTAACGATCCAAATAATCGTTGTCATGAGCAAAATTGCAGGTTTTCGATTTTGTAGCTCTGATTTTGTGGTCTATAGTCCAGGTGATTTACCATAAAATTGAATTTTCTACAAAATGTGTAGAAATATCCGAACGATCCAAATGCCCATTGGCATAAAATTTACAGGCCTCAATGCCTATCAATAGAGGTATCAATCAACGAAATCGGAGCACAATTGCAGATTTTCGATTTTGTAGCTCTGATTTTGTGGTCTATAGTCCAGGTGATTTTCAATAAAATTGAATTTTCTACAAAATGTGTAGAAATATTCTAACGATCCAAATAATCGTTGTCATGAGCAAAATTGCAGGTTTTCGATTTTGTAGCTCTGATTTTGTGGTCTATAGTCCAGGTGATTTACCATAAAATTGAATTTTCTACAAAATGTGTAGAAATATCCGAACGATCCAAATGCCCATTGGCATAAAATTTACAGGCCTCAATGCCTATCAATAGAGGTATCAATCAACGAAATCGGAGCACAATTGCAGATTTTCGATTTTGTAGCTCTGATTTTGTGGTCTATAGTCCAGGTGATTTTCAATAAAATTGAATTTTCTACAAAATGTGTAGAAATATTCTAACGATCCAAATAATCGTTGTCATGAGCAAAATTGCAGGTTTTCGATTTTGTAGCTCTGATTTTGTGGTCTATAGTCCAGGTGATTTACCATAAAATTGAATTTTCTACAAAATGTGTAGAAATATCCGAACGATCCAAATGCCCATTGGCATAAAATTTACAGGCCTCAATGCCTATCGATAGAGGTATCAATCAACGAAATCGGAGCACAATTGCAGATTTTCGATTTTGTAGCTCTGATTTTGTGGTCTATAGTCCAGGTGATTTTCAATAAAATTGAATTTTCTACAAAATGTGTAGAAATATTCTAACGATCCAAATAATCGTTGTCATGAGCAAAATTGCAGGTTTTCGATTTTGTAGCTCTGATTTTGTGGTCTATATTCCAGGTGATTTACCATAAAATTGAATTTTCTACAAAATGTGTAGAAATATCCGAACGATCCAAATGCCCATTGGCATAAAATTTACAGGCCTCAATGCCTATCAATAGAGGTATCAATCAACGAAATCGGAGCACAATTGCAGATTTTCGATTTTGTAGCTCTGATTTTGTGGTCTATAGTCCAGGTGATTTTCAATAAAATTGAATTTTCTACAAAATGTGTAGAAATATTCTAACGATCCAAATAATCGTTGTCATGAGCAAAATTGCAGGTTTTCGATTTTGTAGCTCTGATTTTGTGGTCTATAGTCCAGGTGATTTACCATAAAATTGAATTTTCTACAAAATGTGTAGAAATATCCGAACGATCCAAATGCCCATTGGCATAAAATTTACAGGCCTCAATGCCTATCGATAGAGGTATCAATCAACGAAATCGGAGCACAATTGCAGATTTTCGATTTTGTAGCTCAGATTTTGTGGTCTATAGTCCAGGTGATTTTCAATAAATCTGAATTTTCTACAAAATGTGTAGAAATATTCTAACGATCCAAATAATCGTTGTCATGAGCAAAATTGCAGGTTTTCGATTTTGTAGCTCTGATTTTGTGGTCTATAGTCCAGGTGATTTACCATAAAATTGAATTTTCTACAAAATGTGTAGAAATATCCGAACGATCCAAATGCCCATTGGCATAAAATTTACAGGCCTCAATGCCTATCAATAGAGGTATCAATCAACGAAATCGGAGCACAATTGCAGATTTTCGATTTTGTAGCTCTGATTTTGTGGTCTATAGTCCAGGTGATTTTCAATAAAATTGAATTTTCTACAAAATGTGTAGAAATATTCTAACGATCCAAATAATCGTTGTCATGAGCAAAATTGCAGGTTTTCGATTTTGTAGCTCTGATTTTGTGGTCTATAGTCCAGGTGATTTACCATAAAATTGAATTTTCTACAAAATGTGTAGAAATATCCGAACGATCCAAATGCCCATTGGCATAAAATTTACAGGCCTCAATGCCTATCAATAGAGGTATCAATCAACGAAATCGGAGCACAATTGCAGATTTTCGATTTTGTAGCTCTGATTTTGTGGTCTATAGTCCAGGTGATTTTCAATAAAATTGAATTTTCTACAAAATGTGTAGAAATATTCTAACGATCCAAATAATCGTTGTCATGAGCAAAATTGCAGGTTTTCGATTTTGTAGCTCTGATTTTGTGGTCTATAGTCCAGGTGATTTACCATAAAATTGAATTTTCTACAAAATGTGTAGAAATATCCGAACGATCCAAATGCCCATTGGCATAAAATTTACAGGCCTCAATGCCTATCGATAGAGGTATCAATCAACGAAATCGGAGCACAATTGCAGATTTTCGATTTTGTAGCTCAGATTTTGTGGTCTATAGTCCAGGTGATTTTCAATAAAACTGAATTTTCTACAAAATGTGTAGAAATATTCTAACGATCCAAATAATCGTTGTCATGAGCAAAATTGCAGGTTTTCGATTTTATAGCTCTGATTTTGTGGTCTATAGTCCAGGTGATTTACCATAAAATTGAATTTTCTACAAAATGTGTAGAAATATCCGAACGATCCAAATGCCCATTGGCATAAAATTTACAGGCCTCAATGCCTATCAATAGAGGTATCAATCAACGAAATCGGAGCACAATTGCAGATTTTCGATTTTGTAGCTCTGATTTTGTGGTCTATAGTCCAGGTGATTTTCAATAAAATTGAATTTTCTACAAAATGTGTAGAAATATTCTAACGATCCAAATAATCGTTGTCATGAGCAAAATTGCAGGTTTTCGATTTTGTAGCTCTGATTTTGTGGTCTATATTCCAGGTGATTTACCATATAATTGAATTTTCTACAAAATGTGTAGAAATATCCGAACGATCCAAATGCCCATTGGCATAAAATTTACAGGCCTCAATGCCTATCAATAGAGGTATCAATCAACGAAATCGGAGCACAATTGCAGATTTTCGATTTTGTAGCTCTGATTTTGTGGTCTATAGTCCAGGTGATTTTCAATAAAATTGAATTTTCTACAAAATGTGTAGAAATATTCTAACGATCCAAATAATCGTTGTCATGAGCAAAATTGCAGGTTTTCGATTTTGTAGCTCTGATTTTGTGGTCTATAGTCCAGGTGATTTACCATAAAATTGAATTTTCTACAAAATGTGTAGAAATATCCGAACGATCCAAATGCCCATTGGCATAAAATTTACAGGCCTCAATGCCTATCGATAGAGGTATCAATCAACGAAATCGGAGCAAAATTGCAGGTTTGCGATTTTGTAGCTCTGATTTTGTGGTCTATAGTCCAGGTGATTTACCATAAAATTGAATTTTCTACAAAATGTGTAGAAATATCCGAACGATCCAAATGCCCATTGGCATAAAATTTACAGGCCTCAATGCCTATCAATAGAGGTATCAATCAACGAAATCGGAGCACAATTGCAGATTTTCGATTTTGTAGCTCTGATTTTGTGGTCTATAGTCCAGGTGATTTTCAATAAAATTGAATTTTCTACAAAATGTGTAGAAATATTCTAACGATCCAAATAATCGTTGTCATGAGCAAAATTGCAGGTTTTCGATTTTGTAGCTCTGATTTTGTGGTCTATAGTCCAGGTGATTTACCATAAAATTGAATTTTCTACAAAATGTGTAGAAATATCCGAACGATCCAAATGCCCATTGGCATAAAATTTACAGGCCTCAATGCCTATCAATAGAGGTATCAATCAACGAAATCGGAGCACAATTGCAGATTTTCGATTTTGTAGCTCTGATTTTGTGGTCTATAGTCCAGGTGATTTTCAATAAAATTGAATTTTCTACAAAATGTGTAGAAATATTCTAACGATCCAAATAATCGTTGTCATGAGCAAAATTGCAGGTTTTCGATTTTGTAGCTCTGATTTTGTGGTCTATAGTCCAGGTGATTTACCATAAAATTGAATTTTCTACAAAATGTGTAGAAATATCCGAACGATCCAAATGCCCATTGGCATAAAATTTACAGGCCTCAATGCCTATCGATAGAGGTATCAATCAACGAAATCGGAGCACAATTGCAGATTTTCGATTTTGTAGCTCTGATTTTGTGGTCTATAGTCCAGGTGATTTTCAATAAAATTGAATTTTCTACAAAATGTGTAGAAATATTCTAACGATCCAAATAATCGTTGTCATGAGCAAAATTGCAGGTTTTCGATTTTGTAGCTCTGATTTTGTGGTCTATAGTCCAGGTGATTTACCATAAAATTGAATTTTCTACAAAATGTGTAGAAATATCCGAACGATCCAAATGCCCATTGGCATAAAATTTACAGGCCTCAATGCCTATCGATAGAGGTATCAATCAACGAAATCGGAGCAAAATTGCAGGTTTTCGATTTTGTAGCTCTGATTTTGTGGTCTATAGTCCAGGTGATTTACCATAAAATTGAATTTTCTACAAAATGTGTAGAAATATCCGAACGATCCAAATGCCCATTGGCATAAAATTTACAGGCCTCAATGCCTATCAATAGAGGTATCAATCAACGAAATCGGAGCACAATTGCAGATTTTCGATTTTGTAGCTCTGATTTTGTGGTCTATAGTCCAGGTGATTTTCAATAAAATTGAATTTTCTACAAAATGTGTAGAAATATTCTAACGATCCAAATAATCGTTGTCATGAGCAAAATTGCAGGTTTTCGATTTTGTAGCTCTGATTTTGTGGTCTATAGTCCAGGTGATTTACCATAAAATTGAATTTTCTACAAAATGTGTAGAAATATCCGAACGATCCAAATGCCCATTGGCATAAAATTTACAGGCCTCAATGCCTATCGATAGAGGTATCAATCAACGAAATCGGAGCACAATTGCAGATTTTCGATTTTGTAGCTCTGATTTTGTGGTCTATAGTCCAGGTGATTTTCAATAAAATTGAATTTTCTACAAAATGTGTAGAAATATTCTAACGATCCAAATAATCGTTGTCATGAGCAAAATTGCAGGTTTTCGATTTTGTAGCTCTGATTTTGTGGTCTATATTCCAGGTGATTTACCATAAAATTGAATTTTCTACAAAATGTGTAGAAATATCCGAACGATCCAAATGCCCATTGGCATAAAATTTACAGGCCTCAATGCCTATCAATAGAGGTATCAATCAACGAAATCGGAGCACAATTGCAGATTTTCGATTTTGTAGCTCTGATTTTGTGGTCTATAGTCCAGGTGATTTTCAATAAAATTGAATTTTCTACAAAATGTGTAGAAATATTCTAACGATCCAAATAATCGTTGTCATGAGCAAAATTGCAGGTTTTCGATTTTGTAGCTCTGATTTTGTGGTCTATATTCCAGGTGATTTACCATAAAATTGAATTTTCTACAAAATGTGTAGAAATATCCGAACGATCCAAATGCCCATTGGCATAAAATTTACAGGCCTCAATGCCTATCGATAGAGGTATCAATCAACGAAATCGGAGCACAATTGCAGATTTTCGATTTTGTAGCTCAGATTTTGTGGTCTATAGTCCAGGTGATTTTCAATAAAACTGAATTTTCTACAAAATGTGTAGAAATATTCTAACGATCCAAATAATCGTTGTCATGAGCAAAATTGCAGGTTTTCGATTTTGTAGCTCTGATTTTGTGGTCTATAGTCCAGGTGATTTACCATAAAATTGAATTTTCTACAAAATGTGTAGAAATATCCGAACGATCCAAATGCCCATTGGCATAAAATTTACAGGCCTCAATGCCTATCAATAGAGGTATCAATCAACGAAATCGGAGCACAATTGCAGATTTTCGATTTTGTAGCTCTGATTTTGTGGTCTATAGTCCAGGTGATTTTCAATAAAATTGAATTTTCTACAAAATGTGTAGAAATATTCTAACGATCCAAATAATCGTTGTCATGAGCAAAATTGCAGGTTTTCGATTTTGTAGCTCTGATTTTGTGGTCTATAGTCCAGGTGATTTACCATAAAATTGAATTTTCTACAAAATGTGTAGAAATATCCGAACGATCCAAATGCCCATTGGCATAAAATTTACAGGCCTCAATGCCTATCAATAGAGGTATCAATCAACGAAATCGGAGCACAATTGCAGATTTTCGATTTTGTAGCTCTGATTTTGTGGTCTATAGTCCAGGTGATTTTCAATAAAATTGAATTTTCTACAAAATGTGTAGAAATATTCTAACGATCCAAATAATCGTTGTCATGAGCAAAATTGCAGGTTTTCGATTTTGTAGCTCTGATTTTGTGGTCTATAGTCCAGGTGATTTACCATAAAATTGAATTTTCTACAAAATGTGTAGAAATATCCGAACGATCCAAATGCCCATTGGCATAAAATTTACAGGCCTCAATGCCTATCAATAGAGGTATCAATCAACGAAATCGGAGCACAATTGCAGATTTTCGATTTTGTAGCTCTGATTTTGTGGTCTATAGTCCAGGTGATTTTCAATAAAATTGAATTTTCTACAAAATGTGTAGAAATATTCTAACGATCCAAATAATCGTTGTCATGAGCAAAATTGCAGGTTTTCGATTTTGTAGCTCTGATTTTGTGGTCTATAGTCCAGGTGATTTACCATAAAATTGAATTTTCTACAAAATGTGTAGAAATATCCGAACGATCCAAATGCCCATTGGCATAAAATTTACAGGCCTCAATGCCTATCAATAGAGGTATCAATCAACGAAATCGGAGCACAATTGCAGATTTTCGATTTTGTAGCTCTGATTTTGTGGTCTATAGTCCAGGTGATTTTCAATAAAATTGAATTTTCTACAAAATGTGTAGAAATATTCTAACGATCCAAATAATCGTTGTCATGAGCAAAATTGCAGGTTTTCGATTTTGTAGCTCTGATTTTGTGGTCTATAGTCCAGGTGATTTACCATAAAATTGAATTTTCTACAAAATGTGTAGAAATATCCGAACGATCCAAATGCCCATTGGCATAAAATTTACAGGCCTCAATGCCTATCGATAGAGGTATCAATCAACGAAATCGGAGCACAATTGCAGATTTTCGATTTTGTAGCTCAGATTTTGTGGTCTATAGTCCAGGTGATTTTCAATAAAACTGAATTTTCTACAAAATGTGTAGAAATATTCTAACGATCCAAATAATCGTTGTCATGAGCAAAATTGCAGGTTTTCGATTTTGTAGCTCTGATTTTGTGGTCTATATTCCAGGTGATTTACCATAAAATTGAATTTTCTACAAAATGTGTAGAAATATCCGAACGATCCAAATGCCCATTGGCATAAAATTTACAGGCCTCAATGCCTATCGATAGAGGTATCAATCAACGAAATCGGAGCACAATTGCAGATTTTCGATTTTGTAGCTCAGATTTTGTGGTCTATAGTCCAGGTGATTTTCAATGAAACTGAATTTTCTACAAAATGTGTAGAAATATTCTAACGATCCAAATAATCGTTGTCATGAGCAAAATTGCAGGTTTTCGATTTTGTAGCTCTGATTTTGTGGTCTATAGTCCAGGTGATTTACCATAAAATTGAATTTTCTACAAAATGTGTAGAAATATCCGAACGATCCAAATGCCCATTGGCATAAAATTTACAGGCCTCAATGCCTATCAATAGAGGTATCAATCAACGAAATCGGAGCACAATTGCAGATTTTCGATTTTGTAGCTCTGATTTTGTGGTCTATAGTCCAGGTGATTTTCAATAAAATTGAATTTTCTACAAAATGTGTAGAAATATTCTAACGATCCAAATAATCGTTGTCATGAGCAAAATTGCAGGTTTTCGATTTTGTAGCTCTGATTTTGTGGTCTATAGTCCAGGTGATTTACCATAAAATTGAATTTTCTACAAAATGTGTAGAAATATCCGAACGATCCAAATGCCCATTGGCATAAAATTTACAGGCCTCAATGCCTATCAATAGAGGTATCAATCAACGAAATCTAAGCACAATTGCAGATTTTCGATTTTGTAGCTCTGATTTTGTGGTCTATAGTCCAGGTGATTTTCAATAAAATTGAATTTTCTACAAAATGTGTAGAAATATTCTAACGATCCAAATAATCGTTGTCATGAGCAAAATTGCAGGTTTTCGATTTTGTAGCTCTGATTTTGTGGTCTATAGTCCAGGTGATTTACCATAAAATTGAATTTTCTACAAAATGTGTAGAAATATCCGAACGATCCAAATGCCCATTGGCATAAAATTTACAGGCCTCAATGCCTATCAATAGAGGTATCAATCAACGAAATCGGAGCACAATTGCAGATTTTCGATTTTGTAGCTCTGATTTTGTGGTCTATAGTCCAGGTGATTTTCAATAAAATTGAATTTTCTACAAAATGTGTAGAAATATTCTAACGATCCAAATAATCGTTGTCATGAGCAAAATTGCAGGTTTTCGATTTTGTAGCTCTGATTTTGTGGTCTATAGTCCAGGTGATTTACCATAAAATTGAATTTTCTACAAAATGTGTAGAAATATCCGAACGATCCAAATGCCCATTGGCATAAAATTTACAGGCCTCAATGCCTATCGATAGAGGTATCAATCAACGAAATCGGAGCACAATTGCAGATTTTCGATTTTGTAGCTCAGATTTTTTGGTCTATAGTCCAGGTGATTTTCAATAAAACTGAATTTTCTACAAAATGTGTAGAAATATTCTAACGATCCAAATAATCGTTGTCATGAGCAAAATTGCAGGTTTTCGATTTTGTAGCTCTGATTTTGTGGTCTATAGTCCAGGTGATTTACCATAAAATTGAATTTTCTACAAAATGTGTAGAAATATCCGAACGATCCAAATGCCCATTGGCATAAAATTTACAGGCCTCAATGCCTATCAATAGAGGTATCAATCAACGAAATCGGAGCACAATTGCAGATTTTCGATTTTGTAGCTCTGATTTTGTGGTCTATAGTCCAGGTGATTTTCAATAAAATTGAATTTTCTACAAAATGTGTAGAAATATTCTAACGATCCAAATAATCGTTGTCATGAGCAAAATTGCAGGTTTTCGATTTTGTAGCTCTGATTTTGTGGTCTATAGTCCAGGTGATTTACCATAAAATTGAATTTTCTACAAAATGTGTAGAAATATCCGAACGATCCAAATGCCCATTGGCATAAAATTTACAGGCCTCAATGCCTATCGATAGAGGTATCAATCAACGAAATCGGAGCACAATTGCAGATTTTCGATTTTGTAGCTCAGATTTTGTGGTCTATAGTCCAGGTGATTTTCAATAAAATTGAATTTTCTACAAAATGTGTAGAAATATTCTAACGATCCAAATAATCGTTGTCATGAGCAAAATTGCAGGTTTTCGATTTTGTAGCTCTGATTTTGTGGTCTATAGTCCAGGTGATTTACCATAAAATTGAATTTTCTACAAAATGTGTAGAAATATTCTAACGATCCAAATAATCGTTGTCATGAGCAAAATTGCAGGTTTTCGATTTTGTAGCTCTGATTTTGTGGTCTATATTCCAGGTGATTTACCATAAAATTGAATTTTCTACAAAATGTGTAGAAATATCCGAACGATCCAAATGCCCATTGGCATAAAATTTACAGGCCTAAATGCCTATCAATAGAGGTATCAATCAACGAAATCGGAGCACAATTGCAGATTTTCGATTTTGTAGCTCAGATTTTGTGGTCTATAGTGTGGTCTATAGGTGATTTTCAATAAAATTGAATTTTCTACAAAATGTGTAGAAATATTCTAACGATCCAAATAATCGTTGTCATGAGCAAAATTGCAAGTTTTCGATTTTGTAGCTCTGATTTTGTGGTCTATATTCCAGGTGATTTACCATAAAATTGAATTTTCTACAAAATGTGTAGAAATATCTGAACGATCCAAATGCCCATTGGCATAAAATTTACAGGCCTCAATGCCTATCAATAGAGGTATCAATCAACGAAATCGGAGCACAATTGCAGATTTTCGATTTTGTAGCTCTGATTTTGTGGTCTATAGTCCAGGTGATTTTCAATAAAATTGAATTTTCTACAAAATGTGTAGAAATATTCTAACGATCCAAATAATCGTTGTCATGAGCAAAATTGCAGGTTTTCGATTTTGTAGCTCTGATTTTGTGGTCTATAGTCCAGGTGATTTACCATAAAATTGAATTTTCTACAAAATGTGTAGAAATATCCGAACGATCCAAATGCCCATTGGCATAAAATTTACAGGCCTCAATGCCTATCGATAGAGGTATCAATCAACGAAATCGGAGCACAATTGCAGATTTTCGATTTTGTAGCTCAGATTTTGTGGTCTATAGTCCAGGTGATTTTCAATAAAATTGAATTTTCTACAAAATGTGTAGAAATATTCTAACGATCCAAATAATCGTTGTCATGAGCAAAATTGCAGGTTTTCGATTTTGTAGCTCCGATTTTGTGGTCTATAGTCCAGGTGATTTACCATAAAATTGAATTTTCTACAAAATGTGTAGAAATATCCGAACGATCCAAATGCCCATTGGCATAAAATTTACAGGCCTCAATGCCTATCAATAGAGGTATCAATAAACGAAATCCGAGCACAATTGCAGATTTTCGATTTTGTAGCTCTGATTTTGTGGTCTATAGTCCAGGTGATTTTCAATAAAATTGAATTTTCTACAAAATGTGTAGAAATATTCTAACGATCCAAATAATCGTTGTCATGAGCAAAATTGCAGGTTTTCGATTTTGTAGCTCTGATTTTGTGGTCTATAGTCCAGGTGATTTACCATAAAATTGAATTTTCTACAAAATGTGTAGAAATATCCGAACGATCCAAATGCCCATTGGCATAAAATTTACAGGCCTCAATGCCTATCAATAGAGGTATCAATCAACGAAATCGGAGCACAATTGCAGATTTTCGATTTTGTAGCTCTGATTTTGTGGTCTATAGTCCAGGTGATTTTCAATAAAATTGAATTTTCTACAAAATGTGTAGAAATATTCTAACGATCCAAATAATCGTTGTCATGAGCAAAATTGCAGGTTTTCGATTTTGTAGCTCTGATTTTGTGGTCTATAGTCCAGGTGATTTACCATAAAATTGAATTTTCTACAAAATGTGTAGAAATATCCGAACGATCCAAATGCCCATTGGCATAAAATTTACAGGCCTCAATGCCTATCAATAGAGGTATCAATCAACGAAATCGGAGCACAATTGCAGATTTTCGATTTTGTAGCTCAGATTTTGTGGTCTATAGTCCAGGTGATTTTCAATAAAATTGAATTTTCTACAAAATGTGTAGAAATATTCTAACGATCCAAATAATCGTTGTCATGAGCAAAATTGCAGGTTTTCGATTTTGTAGCTCTGATTTTGTGGTCTATAGTCCAGGTGATTTACCATAAAATTGAATTTTCTACAAAATGTGTAGAAATATCCGAACGATCCAAATGCCCATTGGCATAAAATTTACAGGCCTCAATGCCTATCGATAGAGGTATCAATCAACGAAATCGGAGCACAATTGCAGATTTTCGATTTTGTAGCTCAGATTTTGTGGTCTATAGTCCAGGTGATTTTCAATAAAATTGAATTTTCTACAAAATGTGTAGAAATATTCTAACGATCCAAATAATCGTTGTCATGAGCAAAATTGCAGGTTTTCGATTTTGTAGCTCTGATTTTCTGGTCTGTAGTCCAGGTGATTTACCATAAAATTGAATTTTCTACAAAATGTGTAGAAATATTCTAACGATCCAAATAATCGTTGTCATGAGCAAAATTGCAGGTTTTCGATTTTGTAGCTCTGATTTTGTGGTCTATAGTCCAGGTGATTTACCATAAAATTGAATTTTCTACAAAATGTGTAGAAATATCCGAACGATCCAAATGCCCATTGGCATAAAATTTACAGGCCTCAATGCCTATCAATAGAGGTATCAATAAACGAAATCCGAGCACAATTGCAGATTTTCGATTTTGTAGCTCTGATTTTGTGGTCTATAGTCCAGGTGATTTTCAATAAAATTGAATTTTCTACAAAATGTGTAGAAATATTCTAACGATCCAAATAATCGTTGTCATGAGCAAAATTGCAGGTTTTCGATTTTGTAGCTCTGATTTTGTGGTCTATAGTCCAGGTGATTTACCATAAAATTGAATTTTCTACAAAATGTGTAGAAATATCCGAACGATCCAAATGCCCATTGGCATAAAATTTACAGGCCTCAATGCCTATCAATAGAGGTATCAATCAACGAAATCGGAGCACAATTGCAGATTTTCGATTTTGTAGCTCTGATTTTGTGGTCTATAGTCCAGGTGATTTTCAATAAAATTGAATTTTCTACAAAATGTGTAGAAATATTCTAACGATCCAAATAATCGTTGTCATGAGCAAAATTGCAGGTTTTCGATTTTGTAGCTCTGATTTTGTGGTCTATAGTCCAGGTGATTTACCATAAAATTGAATTTTCTACAAAATGTGTAGAAATATCCGAACGATCCAAATGCCCATTGGCATAAAATTTACAGGCCTCAATGCCTATCAATAGAGGTATCAATCAACGAAATCGGAGCACAATTGCAGATTTTCGATTTTGTAGCTCAGATTTTGTGGTCTATAGTCCAGGTGATTTTCAATAAAATTGAATTTTCTACAAAATGTGTAGAAATATTCTAACGATCCAAATAATCGTTGTCATGAGCAAAATTGCAGGTTTTCGATTTTGTAGCTCTGATTTTGTGGTCTATAGTCCAGGTGATTTACCATAAAATTGAATTTTCTACAAAATGTGTAGAAATATCCGAACGATCCAAATGCCCATTGGCATAAAATTTACAGGCCTCAATGCCTATCGATAGAGGTATCAATCAACGAAATCGGAGCACAATTGCAGATTTTTGATTTTGTAGCTCAGATTTTGTGGTCTATAGTCCAGGTGATTTTCAATAAAATTGAATTTTCTACAAAATGTGTAGAAATATTCTAACGATCCAAATAATCGTTGTCATGAGCAAAATTGCAGGTTTTCGATTTTGTAGCTCTGATTTTCTGGTCTGTAGTCCAGGTGATTTACCATAAAATTGAATTTTCTACAAAATGTGTAGAAATATTCTAACGATCCAAATAATCGTTGTCATGAGCAAAATTGCAGGTTTTCGATTTTGTAGCTCTGATTTTGTGGTCTATATTCCAGGTGATTTACCATAAAATTGAATTTTCTACAAAATGTGTAGAAATATCTGAACGATCCAAATGCCCATTGGCATAAAATTTACAGGCCTCAATGCCTATCAATAGAGGTATCAATCAACGAAATCGGAGCACAATTGCAGATTTTCGATTTTGTAGCTCTGATTTTGTGGTCTATAGTCCAGGTGATTTTCAATAAAATTGAATTTTCTACAAAATGTGTAGAAATATTCTAACGATCCAAATAATCGTTGTCATGAGCAAAATTGCAGGTTTTCGATTTTGTAGCTCTGATTTTGTGGTCTATATTCCAGGTGATTTACCATAAAATTGAATTTTCTACAAAATGTGTAGAAATATCCGAACGATCCAAATGCCCATTGGCATAAAATTTACAGGCCTCAATGCCTATCAATAGAGGTATCAATCAACGAAATCGGAGCACAATTGCAGATTTTCGATTTTGTAGCTCTGATTTTGTGGTCTATAGTCCAGGTGATTTTCAATAAAATTGAATTTTCTACAAAATGTGTAGAAATATTCTAACGATCCAAATAATCGTTGTCATGAGCAAAATTGCAGGTTTTCGATTTTGTAGCTCTGATTTTGTGGTCTATAGTCAAGGTGATTTACCATAAAATTGAATTTTCTACAAAATGTGTAGAAATATCCGAACGATCCAAATGCCCATTGGCATAAAATTTACAGGCCTCAATGCCTATCGATAGAGGTATCAATCAACGAAATCGGAGCACAATTGCAGATTTTCGATTTTGTAGCTCAGATTTTGTGGTCTATAGTCCAGGTGATTTTCAATAAAATTGAATTTTCTACAAAATGTGTAGAAATATTCTAACGATCCAAATAATCGTTGTCATGAGCAAAATTGCAGGTTTTCGATTTTGTAGCTCTGATTTTGTGGTCTATATTCCAGGTGATTTACCATAAAATTGAATTTTCTACAAAATGTGTAGAAATATCCGAACGATCCAAATGCCCATTGGCATAAAATTTACAGGCCTCAATGCCTATCAATAGAGGTATCAATCAACGAAATCGGAGCACAATTGCAGATTTTCGATTTTGTAGCTCTGATTTTGTGGTCTATAGTCCAGGTGATTTTCAATAAAATTGAATTTTCTACAAAATGTGTAGAAATATTCTAACGATCCAAATAATCGTTGTCATGAGCAAAATTGCAGGTTTTCGATTTTGTAGCTCTGATTTTGTGGTCTATAGTCCAGGTGATTTACCATAAAATTGAATTTTCTACAAAATGTGTAGAAATATCCGAACGATCCAAATGCCCATTGGCATAAAATTTACAGGCCTCAATGCCTATCGATAGAGGTATCAATCAATGAAATCGGAGCACAATTGCAGATTTTCGATTTTGTAGCTCTGATTTTGTGGTCTATAGTCCAGGTGATTTACCATAAAATTGAATTTTCTACAAAATGTGTAGAAATATCCGAACGATCCAAATGCCCATTGGCATAAAATTTACAGGCCTCAATGCCTATCAATAGAGGTATCAATCAACGAAATCGGAGCACAATTGCAGATTTTCGATTTTGTAGCTCTGATTTTGTGGTCTATAGTCCAGGTGATTTTCAATAAAATTGAATTTTCTACAAAATGTGTAGAAATATTCTAACGATCCAAATAATCGTTGTCATGAGCAAAATTGCAGGTTTTCGATTTTGTAGCTCTGATTTTGTGGTCTATAGTCCAGGTGATTTACCATAAAATTGAATTTTCTACAAAATGTGTAGAAATATCCGAACGATCCAAATGCCCATTGGCATAAAATTTACAGGCCTCAATGCCTATCGATAGAGGTACCAATCAACGAAATCGGAGCAAAATTGCAGGTTTTCGATTTTGTAGCTCTGATTTTGTGGTCTATAGTCCAGGTGATTTACCATAAAATTGAATTTTCTACAAAATATGTAGAAATATCCGAACGATCCAAATGCCCATTGGCATAAAATTTACAGGCCTCAATGCCTATCGATAGAGGTATCAATCAACGAAATCGGAGCACAATTGCAGATTTTCGATTTTGTAGCTCTGATTTTGTGGTCTATAGTCCAGGTGATTTTCAATAAAATTGAATTTTCTACAAAATGTGTAGAAATATTCTAACGATCCAAATAATCGTTGTCATGAGCAAAATTGCAGGTTTTCGATTTTGTAGCTCTGATTTTGTGGTCTATATTCCAGGTGATTTACCATAAAATTGAATTTTCTACAAAATGTGTAGAAATATCCGAACGATCCAAATGCCCATTGGCATAAAATTTACAGGCCTCAATGTCTATCAATAGAGGTATCAATCAACGAAATCGGAGCACAATTGCAGATTTTCGATTTTGTAGCTCTGATTTTGTGGTCTATAGTCCAGGTGATTTTCAATAAAATTGAATTTTCTACAAAATGTGTAGAAATATTCTAACGATCCAAATAATCGTTGTCATGAGCAAAATTGCAGGTTTTCGATTTTGTAGCTCTGATTTTGTGGTCTATAGTCCAGGTGATTTACCATAAAATTGAATTTTCTACAAAATGTGTAGAAATATCCGAACGATCCAAATGCCCATTGGCATAAAATTTACAGGCCTCAATGCCTATCAATAGAGGTATCAATCAACGAAATCGGAGCACAATTGCAGATTTTCGATTTTGTAGCTCAGATTTTGTGGTCTATAGTCCAGGTGATTTTCAATAAAATTGAATTTTCTACAAAATGTGTAGAAATATTCTAACGATCCAAATAATCGTTGTCATGAGCAAAATTGCAGGTTTTCGATTTTGTAGCTCTGATTTTGTGGTCTATAGTCCAGGTGATTTACCATAAAATTGAATTTTCTACAAAATGTGTAGAAATATCCGAACGATCCAAATGCCCATTGGCATAAAATTTACAGGCCTCAATGCCTATCAATAGAGGTATCAATCAACGAAATCGGAGCACAATTGCAGATTTTCGATTTTGTAGCTCTGATTTTGTGGTCTATAGTCCAGGTGATTTTCAATAAAATTGAATTTTCTACAAAATGTGTAGAAATATTCTAACGATCCAAATAATCGTTGTCATGAGCAAAATTGCAGGTTTTCGATTTTGTAGCTCTGATTTTGTGGTCTATAGTCCAGGTGATTTACCATAAAATTGAATTTTCTACAAAATGTGTAGAAATATCCGAACGATCCAAATGCCCATTGGCATAAAATTTACAGGCCTCAATGCCTATCGATAGAGGTATCAATCAACGAAATCGGAGCAAAATTGCAGGTTTTCGATTTTGTAGCTCTGATTTTGTGGTCTATAGTCCAGGTGATTTACCATTAAATTGAATTTTCTACAAAATGTGTAGAAATATCCGAACGATCCAAATGCCCATTGGCATAAAATTTACAGGCCTCAATGCCTATCGATAGAGGTATCAATCAACGAAATCGGAGCACAATTGCAGATTTTCGATTTTGTAGCTCTTATTTTGTGGTCTATAGTCCAGGTGATTTTCAATAAAATTGAATTTTTTACAAAATATGTAGAAATATTCTAACGATCCAAATAATCGTTGTCATGAGCAAAATTGCAGGTTTTCGATTTTGTAGCTCTGATTTTGTGGTCTATATTCCAGGTGATTTACCATAAAATTGAATTTTCTACAAAATGTGTAGAAATATCCGAACGATCCAAATGCCCATTGGCATAAAATTTACAGGCCTCAATGCCTATCAATAGAGGTATCAATCAACGAAATCGGAGCACAATTGCAGATTTTCGATTTTGTAGCTCTGATTTTGTGGTCTATAGTCCAGGTGATTTTCAATAAAATTGAATTTTCTACAAAATGTGTAGAAATATTCTAACGATCCAAATAATCGTTGTCATGAGCAAAATTGCAGGTTTTCGATTTTGTAGCTCTGATTTTGTGGTCTATAGTCCAGGTGATTTACCATAAAATTGAATTTTCTACAAAATGTGTAGAAATATCCGAACGATTCAAATGCCCATTGGCATAAAATTTACAGGCCTCAATGCCTATCGATAGAGGTATCAATCAACGAAATCGGAGCACAATTGCAGATTTTCGATTTTGTAGCTCAGATTTTGTGGTCTATAGTCCAGGTGATTTTCAATAAAATTTAATTTTCTACAAAATGTGTAGAAATATTCTAACGATCCAAATAATCGTTGTCATGAGCAAAATTGCAGGTTTTCGATTTTGTAGCTCTGATTTTGTGGTCTATAGTCCAGGTGATTTACCATAAAATTGAATTTTCTACAAAATGTGTAGAAATATCCGAACGATCCAAATGCCCATTGGCATAAAATTTACAGGCCTCAATGCCTATCGATAGAGGTATCAATCAACGAAATCGGAGCACAATTGCAGATTTTCGATTTTGTAGCTCAGATTTTGTGGTCTATAGTCCAGGTGATTTTCAATAAAATTGAATTTTCTACAAAATGTGTAGAAATATTCTAACGATCCAAATAATCGTTGTCATGAGCAAAATTGCAGGTTTTCGATTTTGTAGCTCTGATTTTGTGGTCTATATTCCAGGTGATTTACCATAAAATTGAATTTTCTACAAAATGTGTAGAAATATCCGAACGATCCAAATGCCCATTGGCATAAAATTTACAGGCCTCAATGCCTATCAATAGAGGTATCAATCAACGAAATCGGAGCACAATTGCAGATTTTCGATTTTGTAGCTCTGATTTTGTGGTCTATAGTCCAGGTGATTTTCAATAAAATTGAATTTTCTACAAAATGTGTAGAAATATTCTAACGATCCAAATAATCGTTGTCATGAGCAAAATTGCAGGTTTTCGATTTTGTAGCTCTGATTTTGTGGTCTATAGTCCAGGTGATTTACCATAAAATTGAATTTTCTACAAAATGTGTAGAAATATCCGAACGATCCAAATGCCCATTGGCATAAAATTTACAGGCCTCAATGCCTATCGATAGAGGTATCAATCAACGAAATCGGAGCACAATTGCAGATTTTCGATTTTGTAGCTCAGATTTTGTGGTCTATAGTCCAGGTGATTTTCAATAAAATTGAATTTTCTACAAAATGTGTAGAAATATTCTAACGATCAAAATAATCGTTGTCATGAGCAAAATTGCAGGTTTTCGATTTTGTAGCTCTGATTTTGTGGTCTATAGTCCAGGTGATTTACCATAAAATTGAATTTTCTACAAAATGTGTAGAAATATCCGAACGATCCAAATGCCCATTGGCATAAAATTTACAGGCCTCAATGCCTATCGATAGAGGTATCAATCAACGAAATCGGAGCACAATTGCAGATTTTCGATTTTGTAGCTCAGATTTTGTGGTCTATAGTCCAGGTGATTTTCAATAAAATTGAATTATCTACAAAATGTGTAGAAATATTCTAACGATCCAAATAATCGTTGTCATGAGCAAAATTGCAGGTTTTCGATTTTGTAGCTCTGATTTTGTGGTCTATAGTCCAGGTGATTTACCATAAAATTGAATTTTCTACAAAATGTGTAGAAATATCCGAACGATCCAAATGCCCATTGGCATAAAATTTACAGGCCTCAATGCCTATCGATAGAGGTATCAATCAACGAAATCGGAGCACAATTGCAGATTTTCGATTTTGTAGCTCAGATTTTGTGGTCTATAGTCCAGGTGATTTTCAATAAAATTGAATTTTCTACAAAATGTGTAGAAATATTCTAACGATCCAAATAATCGTTGTCATGAGCAAAATTGCAGGTTTTCGATTTTGTAGCTCTGATTTTGTGGTCTATAGTCCAGGTGATTTACCATAAAATTGAATTTTCTACAAAATGTGTAGAAATATCCGAACGATCCAAATGCCCATTGGCATAAAATTTACAGGCCTCAATGCCTATCAATAGAGGTATCAATCAACGAAATCGGAGCACAATTGCAGATTTTCGATTTTGTAGCTCTGATTTTGTGGTCTATAGTCCAGGTGATTTTCAATAAAATTGAATTTTCTACAAAATGTGTAGAAATATTCTAACGATCCAAATAATCGTTGTCATGAGCAAAATTGCAGGTTTTCGATTTTGTAGCTCTGATTTTGTGGTCTATAGTCCAGGTGATTTACCATAAAATTGAATTTTCTACAAAATGTGTAGAAATATCCGAACGATCCAAATGCCCATTTGCATAAAATTTACAGGCCTCAATGCCTATCAATAGAGGTATCAATCAACGAAATCGGAGCACAATTGCAGATTTTCGATTTTGTAGCTCTGATTTTGTGGTATAGTCCAGGTGATTTTCAATAAAATTGAATTTTCTACAAAATGTGTAGAAATATTCTAACGATCCAAATAATCGTTGTCATGAGCAAAATTGCAGGTTTTCGATTTTGTAGCTCTGATTTTGTGGTCTATAGTCCAGGTGATTTACCATAAAATTGAATTTTCTACAAAATGTGTAGAAATATCCGAACGATCCAAATGCCTATTGGCATAAAATTTACAGGCCTCAATGCCTATCGATAGAGGTATCAATCAACGAAATCGGAGCACAATTGCAGATTTTCGATTTTGTAGCTCTGATTTTGTGGTCTATAGTCCAGGTGATTTTCAATAAAATTGAATTTTCTACAAAATGTGTAGAAATATTCTAACGATCCAAATAATCGTTGTCATGAGCAAAATTGCAGGTTTTCGATTTTGTAGCTCTGATTTTGTGGTATATATTCCAGGTGATTTACCATAAAATTGAATTTTCTACAAAATGTGTAGAAATATCCGAACGATCCAAATGCCCATTGGCATAAAATTTACAGGCCTCAATGCCTATCAATAGAGGTATCAATCAACGAAATCGGAGCACAATTGCAGATTTTCGATTTTGTAGCTCTGATTTTGTGGTCTATAGTCCAGGTGATTTTCAATAAAATTGAATTTTCTACAAAATGTGTAGAAATATTCTAACGATCCAAATAATCGTTGTCATGAGCAAAATTGCAGGTTTTCGATTTTGTAGCTCTGATTTTGTGGTCTATAGTCCAGGTGATTTACCATAAAATTGAATTTTCTACAAAATGTGTAGAAATATCCGAACGATCCAAATGCCCATTGGCATAAAATTTACAGGCCTCAATGCCTATCGATAGAGGTATCAATCAACGAAATCGGAGCACAATTGCAGATTTTCGATTTTGTAGCTCAGATTTTGTGGTCTATAGTCCAGGTGATTTTCAATAAAATTGAATTTTCTACAAAATGTGTAGAAATATTCTAACGATCCAAATAATCGTTGTCATGAGCAAAATTGCAGGTTTTCGATTTTGTAGCTCTGATTTTGTGGTCTATAGTCCAGGTGATTTACCATAAAATTGAATTTTCTACAAAATGTGTAGAAATATCCGAACGATCCAAATGCCCATTGGCATAAAATTTACAGGCCTCAATGCCTATCGATAGAGGTATCAATCAACGAAATCGGAGCACAATTGCAGATTTTCGATTTTGTAGCTCTGATTTTGTGGTCTATAGTCCAGGTGATTTACCATAAAATTGAATTTTCTACAAAACGTGTAGAAATATCCGAACGATCCAAATGCCCATTGGCATAAAATTTACAGGCCTCAATGCCTATGAATAGAGGTATCAATCAACGAAATCGGAGCACAATTGCAGATTTTCGATTTTGTAGCTCTGATTTTGTGGTCTATAGTCCAGGTGATTTTCAATAAAATTGAATTTTCTACAAAATGTGTAGAAATATTCTAACGATCCAAATAATCGTTGTCATGAGCAAAATTGCAGGTTTTCGATTTTGTAGCTCTGATTTTGTGGTCTATAGTCCAGGTGATTTACCATAAAATTGAATTTTCTACAAAATGTGTAGAAATATCCGAACGATCCAAATGCCCATTGGCATAAAATTTACAGGCCTCAATGCCTATCGATAGAGGTATCAATCAACGAAATCGGAGCACAATTGCAGATTTTCGATTTTGTAGCTCAGATTTTGTGGTCTATAGTCCAGGTGATTTTCAATAAAATTGAATTTTCTACAAAATGTGTAGAAATATTCTAACGATCCAAATAATCGTTGTCATGAGCAAAATTGCAGGTTTTCGATTTTGTAGCTCTGATTTTGTGGTCTATAGTCCAGGTGATTTACCATAAAATTGAATTTTCTACAAAATGTGTAGAAATATCCGAACGATCCAAATGCCCATTGGCATAAAATTTACAGGCCTCAATGCCTATCAATAGAGGTATCAATCAACGAAATCGGAGCACAATTGCAGATTTTCGATTTTGTAGCTCTGATTTTGTGGTCTATAGTCCAGGTGATTTTCAATAAAATTGAATTTTCTACAAAATGTGTAGAAATATTCTAACGATCCAAATAATCGTTGTCATGAGCAAAATTGCAGGTTTTCGATTTTGTAGCTCTGATTTTGTGGTCTATAGTCCAGGTGATTTACCATAAAATTGAATTTTCTACAAAATGTGTAGAAATATCCGAACGATCCAAATGCCCATTGGCATAAAATTTACAGGCCTCAATGCCTATCGATAGAGGTATCAATCAACGAAATCGGAGCACAATTGCAGATTTTCGATTTTGTAGCTCTGATTTTGTGGTCTATATTCCAGGTGATTTACCATAAAATTGAATTTTCTATAAAATGTGTAGAAATATCCGAACGATCCAAATGCCCATTGGCATAAAATTTACAGGCCTCAATGCCTATCGATAGAGGTATCAATCAACGAAATCGGAGCACAATTGCAGATTTTCGATTTTGTAGCTCTGATTTTGTGGTCTATAGTCCAGGTGATTTTCAATAAAATTGAATTTTCTACAAAATGTGTAGAAATATTCTAACGATCCAAATAATCGTTGTCATGAGCAAAATTGCAGGTTTTCGATTTTGTAGCTCTGATTTTGTGGTCTATAGTCCAGGTGATTTACCATAAAATTGAATTTTCTACAAAATGTGTAGAAATATCCGAACGATCCAAATGCCCATTGGCATAAAATTTACAGGCCTCAATGCCTATCGATAGAGGTATCAATCAACGAAATCGGAGCACAATTGCAGATTTCGATTTTGTAGCTCAGATTTTGTGGTCTATAGTCCAGGTGATTTTCAATAAAATTGAATTTTCTACAAAATGTGTAGAAATATTCTAACGATCCAAATAATCGTTGTCATGAGCAAAATTGCAGGTTTTCGATTTTGTAGCTCTGATTTTGTGGTCTATAGTCCAGGTGATTTACCATAAAATTGAATTTTCTACAAAATGTGTAGAAATATCCGAACGATCCAAATGCCCATTGGCATAAAATTTACAGGCCTCAATGCCTATCAATAGAGGTATCAATCAACAAAATCGGAGCACAATTGCAGATTTTCGATTTTGTAGCTCTGATTTTGTGGTCTATAGTCCAGGTGATTTTCAATAAAATTGAATTTTCTACAAAATGTGTAGAAATATTCTAACGATCCAAATAATCGTTGTCATGAGCAAAATTGCAGGTTTTCGATTTTGTAGCTCTGATTTTGTGGTCTATAGTCCAGGTGATTTACCATAAAATTGAATTTTCTACAAAATGTGTAGAAATATCCGAACGATCCAAATGCCCATTGGCATAAAATTTACAGGCCTCAATGCCTATCAATAGAGGTATCAATCAACGAAATCGGAGCACAATTGCAGATTTTCGATTTTGTAGCTCTGATTTTGTGGTCTATAGTCCAGGTGATTTACTATAAAATTGAATTTTCTACAAAATGTGTAGAAATATCCGAACGATCCAAATGCCCATTGGCATAAAATTTACAGGCCTCAATGCCTATCAATAGAGGTATCAATCAACGAAATCGGAGCACAATTGCAGATTTTCGATTTTGTAGCTCTGATTTTGTGGTCTATAGTCCAGGTGATTTTCAATAAAATTGAATTTTCTACAAAATGTGTAGAAATATTCTAACGATCCAAATAATCGTTGTCATGAGCAAAATTGCAGGTTTTCGATTTTGTAGCTCTGATTTTGTGGTCTATAGTCCAGGTGATTTACCATAAAATTGAATTTTCTACAAAATGTGTAGAAATATCCGAACGATCCAAATGCCCATTGGCATAAAATTTACAGGCCTCAATGCCTATCAATAGAGGTATCAATCAACGAAATCGGAGCACAATTGCAGATTTTCGATTTTGTAGCTCTGATTTTGTGGTCTATAGTCCAGGTGATTTTCAATAAAATTGAATTTTCTACAAAATGTGTAGAAATATTCTAACGATCCAAATAATCGTTGTCATGAGCAAAATTGCAGGTTTTCGATTTTGTAGCTCTGGTTTTGTGGTCTATAGTCCAGGTGATTTACCATAAAATTGAATTTTCTACAAAATGTGTAGAAATATCCGAACGATCCAAATGCCCATTGGCATAAAATTTACAGGCCTCAATGCCTATCGATAGAGGTATCAATCAACGTAATCGGAGCACAATTGCAGATTTGCGATTTTGTAGCTCAGATTTTGTGGTCTATAGTCCAGGTGATTTTCAATAAAATTGAATTTGCTACAAAATGTGTAGAAATATTCTAACGATCCAAATAATCGTTGTCATGAGCAAAATTGCAGGTTTTCGATTTTGTAGCTCTGATTTTGTGGTCTATAGTCCAGGTGATTTACCATAAAATTGAATTTTCTACAAAATGTGAAGAAATATCCGAACGATCCAAATGCCCATTGGCATAAAATTTACAGGCCTCAATGCCTATCGATAGAGGTATCAATCAACGAAATCGGAGCACAATTGCAGATTTTCGATTTTGTAGCTCAGATTTTGTGGTCTATAGTCCAGGTGATTTTCAATAAAATTGAATTATCTACAAAATGTGTAGAAATATTCTAACGATCCAAATAATCGTTGTCATGAGCAAAATTGCAGGTTTTCGATTTTGTAGCTCTGATTTTGTGGTCTATAGTCCAGGTTATTTACCATAAAATTGAATTTTCTACAAAATGTGTAGAAATATCCGAACGATCCAAATGCCCATTTGCATAAAATTTACAGGCCTCAATGCCTATCAATAGAGGTATCAATCAACGAAATCGGAGCACAATTGCAGATTTTCGATTTTGTAGCTCTGATTTTGTGGTCTATAGTCCAGGTGATTTTCAATAAAATTGAATTTTCTACAAAATGTGTAGAAATATTCTAACGATCCAAATAATCGTTGTCATGAGCAAAATTGCAGGTTTTCGATTTTGTAGCTCTGATTTTGTGGTCTATAGTCCAGGTGATTTACCATAAAATTGAATTTTCTACAAAATGTGTAGAAATATTCTAACGATCCAAATAATCGTTGTCATGAGCAAAATTGCAGGTTTTCGATTTTGTAGCTCTGATTTTGTGGTCTATAGTCCAGGTTATTTACCATAAAATTGAATTTTCTACAAAATGTGTAGAAATATCCTAACGATCCAAATGCCCATTGGCATAAAATTTACAGGCCTCAATGCCTATCAATAGAGGTATCAATCAACGAAATCGGAGCACAATTGCAGATTTGCGATTTTGTAGCTCTGATTTTGTGGTCTATAGTCCAGGTGATTTTCAATAAAATTGAATTTTCTACAAAATGTGTAGAAATATTCTAACGATCCAAATAATCGTTGTCATGAGCAAAATTGCAGGTTTTCGATTTTGTAGCTCTGATTTTGTGGTCTATAGTCCAGGTGATTTACCATAAAATTGAATTTTCTACAAAATGTGTAGAAATATCCGAACGATCCAAATGCCCATTTGCATAAAATTTACAGGCCTCAATGCCTATCAATAGAGGTATCAATCAACGAAATCGGAGCACAATTGCAGATTTTCGATTTTGTAGCTCTGATTTTGTGGTCTATAGTCCAGGTGATTTTCAATAAAATTGAATTTTCTACAAAATGTGTAGAAATATTCTAACGATCCAAATAATCGTTGTCATGAGCAAAATTGCAGGTTTTCGATTTTGTAGCTCTGATTTTGTGGTCTATAGTCCAGGTGATTTACCATAAAATTGAATTTTCTACAAAATGTGTAGAAATATCCGAACGATCCAAATGCCCATTGGCATAAAATTTACAGGCCTCAATGCCTATCGATAGAGGTATCAATCAACGAAATCGGAGCACAATTGCAGATTTTCGATTTTGTAGCTCTGATTTTGTGGTCTATAGTCCAGGTGATTTTCAATAAAATTGAATTTTCTACAAAATGTGTAGAAATATTCTAACGATCCAAATAATCGTTGTCATGAGCAAAATTGCAGGTTTTCGATTTTGTAGCTCTGATTTTGTGGTATATATTCCAGGTGATTTACCATAAAATTGAATTTTCTACAAAATGTGTAGAAATATCCGAACGATCCAAATGCCCATTGGCATAAAATTTACAGGCCTCAATGCCTATCAATAGAGGTATCAATCAACGAAATCGGAGCACAATTGCAGATTTTCGATTTTGTAGCTCTGATTTTGTGGTCTATAGTCCAGGTGATTTTCAATAAAATTGAATTTTCTACAAAATGTGTAGAAATATTCTAACGATCCAAATAATCGTTGTCATGAGCAAAATTGCAGGTTTTCGATTTTGTAGCTCTGATTTTGTGGTCTATAGTCCAGGTGATTTACCATAAAATTGAATTTTCTACAAAATGTGTAGAAATATCCGAACGATCCAAATGCCCATTGGCATAAAATTTACAGGCCTCAATGCCTATCGATAGAGGTATCAATCAACGAAATCGGAGCACAATTGCAGATTTTCGATTTTGTAGCTCAGATTTTGTGGTCTATAGTCCAGGTGATTTTCAATAAAATTGAATTTTCTACAAAATGTGTAGAAATATTCTAACGATCCAAATAATCGTTGTCATGAGCAAAATTGCAGGTTTTCGATTTTGTAGCTCTGATTTTGTGGTCTATAGTCCAGGTGATTTACCATAAAATTGAATTTTCTACAAAATGTGTAGAAATATCCGAACGATCCAAATGCCCATTGGCATAAAATTTACAGGCCTCAATGCCTATCGATAGAGGTATCAATCAACGAAATCGGAGCACAATTGCAGATTTTCGATTTTGTAGCTCTGATTTTGTGGTCTATAGTCCAGGTGATTTACCATAAAATTGAATTTTCTACAAAACGTGTAGAAATATCCGAACGATCCAAATGCCCATTGGCATAAAATTTACAGGCCTCAATGCCTATGAATAGAGGTATCAATCAACGAAATCGGAGCACAATTGCAGATTTTCGATTTTGTAGCTCTGATTTTGTGGTCTATAGTCCAGGTGATTTTCAATAAAATTGAATTTTCTACAAAATGTGTAGAAATATTCTAACGATCCAAATAATCGTTGTCATGAGCAAAATTGCAGGTTTTCGATTTTGTAGCTCTGATTTTGTGGTCTATAGTCCAGGTGATTTACCATAAAATTGAATTTTCTACAAAATGTGTAGAAATATCCGAACGATCCAAATGCCCATTGGCATAAAATTTACAGGCCTCAATGCCTATCGATAGAGGTATCAATCAACGAAATCGGAGCACAATTGCAGATTTTCGATTTTGTAGCTCAGATTTTGTGGTCTATAGTCCAGGTGATTTTCAATAAAATTGAATTTTCTACAAAATGTGTAGAAATATTCTAACGATCCAAATAATCGTTGTCATGAGCAAAATTGCAGGTTTTCGATTTTGTAGCTCTGATTTTGTGGTCTATAGTCCAGGTGATTTACCATAAAATTGAATTTTCTACAAAATGTGTAGAAATATTCTAACGATCCAAATAATCGTTGTCATGAGCAAAATTGCAGGTTTTCGATTTTGTAGCTCTGATTTTGTGGTCTATAGTCCAGGTTATTTACCATAAAATTGAATTTTCTACAAAATGTGTAGAAATATCCTAACGATCCAAATGCCCATTGGCATAAAATTTACAGGCCTCAATGCCTATCAATAGAGGTATCAATCAACGAAATCGGAGCACAATTGCAGATTTGCGATTTTGTAGCTCTGATTTTGTGGTCTATAGTCCAGGTGATTTTCAATAAAATTGAATTTTCTACAAAATGTGTAGAAATATTCTAACGATCCAAATAATCGTTGTCATGAGCAAAATTGCAGGTTTTCGATTTTGTAGCTCTGATTTTGTGGTCTATAGTCCAGGTGATTTACCATAAAATTGAATTTTCTACAAAATGTGTAGAAATATCCGAACGATCCAAATGCCCATTTGCATAAAATTTACAGGCCTCAATGCCTATCAATAGAGGTATCAATCAACGAAATCGGAGCACAATTGCAGATTTTCGATTTTGTAGCTCTGATTTTGTGGTCTATAGTCCAGGTGATTTTCAATAAAATTGAATTTTCTACAAAATGTGTAGAAATATTCTAACGATCCAAATAATCGTTGTCATGAGCAAAATTGCAGGTTTTCGATTTTGTAGCTCTGATTTTGTGGTCTATAGTCCAGGTGATTTACCATAAAATTGAATTTTCTACAAAATGTGTAGAAATATCCGAACGATCCAAATGCCCATTGGCATAAAATTTACAGGCCTCAATGCCTATCGATAGAGGTATCAATCAACGAAATCGGAGCACAATTGCAGATTTTCGATTTTGTAGCTCTGATTTTGTGGTCTATAGTCCAGGTGATTTTCAATAAAATTGAATTTTCTACAAAATGTGTAGAAATATTCTAACGATCCAAATAATCGTTGTCATGAGCAAAATTGCAGGTTTTCGATTTTGTAGCTCTGATTTTGTGGTATATATTCCAGGTGATTTACCATAAAATTGAATTTTCTACAAAATGTGTAGAAATATCCGAACGATCCAAATGCCCATTGGCATAAAATTTACAGGCCTCAATGCCTATCAATAGAGGTATCAATCAACGAAATCGGAGCACAATTGCAGATTTTCGATTTTGTAGCTCTGATTTTGTGGTCTATAGTCCAGGTGATTTTCAATAAAATTGAATTTTCTACAAAATGTGTAGAAATATTCTAACGATCCAAATAATCGTTGTCATGAGCAAAATTGCAGGTTTTCGATTTTGTAGCTCTGATTTTGTGGTCTATAGTCCAGGTGATTTACCATAAAATTGAATTTTCTACAAAATGTGTAGAAATATCCGAACGATCCAAATGCCCATTGGCATAAAATTTACAGGCCTCAATGCCTATCGATAGAGGTATCAATCAACGAAATCGGAGCACAATTGCAGATTTTCGATTTTGTAGCTCAGATTTTGTGGTCTATAGTCCAGGTGATTTTCAATAAAATTGAATTTTCTACAAAATGTGTAGAAATATTCTAACGATCCAAATAATCGTTGTCATGAGCAAAATTGCAGGTTTTCGATTTTGTAGCTCTGATTTTGTGGTCTATAGTCCAGGTGATTTACCATAAAATTGAATTTTCTACAAAATGTGTAGAAATATCCGAACGATCCAAATGCCCATTGGCATAAAATTTACAGGCCTCAATGCCTATCGATAGAGGTATCAATCAACGAAATCGGAGCACAATTGCAGATTTTCGATTTTGTAGCTCTGATTTTGTGGTCTATAGTCCAGGTGATTTACCATAAAATTGAATTTTCTACAAAACGTGTAGAAATATCCGAACGATCCAAATGCCCATTGGCATAAAATTTACAGGCCTCAATGCCTATGAATAGAGGTATCAATCAACGAAATCGGAGCACAATTGCAGATTTTCGATTTTGTAGCTCTGATTTTGTGGTCTATAGTCCAGGTGATTTTCAATAAAATTGAATTTTCTACAAAATGTGTAGAAATATTCTAACGATCCAAATAATCGTTGTCATGAGCAAAATTGCAGGTTTTCGATTTTGTAGCTCTGATTTTGTGGTCTATAGTCCAGGTGATTTACCATAAAATTGAATTTTCTACAAAATGTGTAGAAATATCCGAACGATCCAAATGCCCATTGGCATAAAATTTACAGGCCTCAATGCCTATCGATAGAGGTATCAATCAACGAAATCGGAGCACAATTGCAGATTTTCGATTTTGTAGCTCAGATTTTGTGGTCTATAGTCCAGGTGATTTTCAATAAAATTGAATTTTCTACAAAATGTGTAGAAATATTCTAACGATCCAAATAATCGTTGTCATGAGCAAAATTGCAGGTTTTCGATTTTGTAGCTCTGATTTTGTGGTCTATAGTCCAGGTGATTTACCATAAAATTGAATTTTCTACAAAATGTGTAGAAATATCCGAACGATCCAAATGCCCATTGGCATAAAATTTACAGGCCTCAATGCCTATCAATAGAGGTATCAATCAACGAAATCGGAGCACAATTGCAGATTTTCGATTTTGTAGCTCTGATTTTGTGGTCTATAGTCCAGGGCCCGAATTCCGGATCAATGACAAATGAGAATGAGAAATGACTTTATGTTTTATTTCGCCTACTCTAAATAAAAATGCAACCGACTAGTTGAAATAAAAAATCAAGTCATTTCTCATTATCATTTGTCACCGAACCGGAATTCAGGCCCAGGTGATTTTCAATAAAATTGAATTTTCTACAAAATGTGTAGAAATATTCTAACGATCCAAATAATCGTTGTCATGAGCAAAATTGCAGGTTTTCGATTTTGTAGCTCTGATTTTGTGGTCTATATTCCAGGTGATTTACCATAAAATTGAATTTTCTACAAAATGTGTAGAAATATCCGAACGATCCAAATGCCCATTGGCATAAAATTTACAGGCCTCAATGCCTCTAGATAGAGGTATCAATCAACGAAATCGGAGCACAATTGCAGATTTTCGATTTTGTAGCTCTGATTTTGTGGTCTATAGTCCAGGTGATTTTCAATAAAATTGAATTTTCTACAAAATGTGTAGAAATATTCTAACGATCCAAATAATCGTTGTCATGAGCAAAATTGCAGGTTTTCGATTTTGTAGCTCTGATTTTGTGGTCTATAGTCCAGGTGATTTACCATAAAATTGAATTTTCTACAAAATGTGTAGAAATATCCGAACGATCCAAATGCCCATTGGCATAAAATTTACAGGCCTCAATGCCTATCGATAGAGGTATCAATCAACGAAATCGGAGCACAATTGCAGATTTTCGATTTTGTAGCTCAGATTTTGTGGTCTATAGTCCAGGTGATTTTCAATAAAATTGAATTTTCTACAAAATGTGTAGAAATATTCTAACGATCCAAATAATCGTTGTCATGAGCAAAATTGCAGGTTTTCGATTTTGTAGCTCTGATTTTGTGGTCTATAGTCCAGGTGATTTACCATAAAATTGAATTTTCTACAAAATGTGTAGAAATATCCGAACGATCCAAATGCCCATTGGCATAAAATTTACAGGCCTCAATGCCTATCAATAGAGGTATCAATCAACGAAATCGGAGCACAATTGCAGATTTTCGATTTTGTAGCTCAGATTTTGTGGTCTATAGTCCAGGTGATTTTCAATAAAATTGAATTTTCTACAAAATGTGTAGAAATATTCTAACGATCCAAATAATCGTTGTCATGAGCAAAATTGCAGGTTTTCGATTTTGTAGCTCTGATTTTGTGGTCTATAGTCCAGGTGATTTACCATAAAATTGAATTTTCTACAAAATGTGTAGAAATATCCGAACGATCCAAATGCCCATTGGCATAAAATTTACAGGCCTCAATGCCTATCGATAGAGGTATCAATCAACGAAATCGGAGCACAATTGCAGATTTTCGATTTTGTAGCTCAGATTTTGTGGTCTATAGTCCAGGTGATTTTCAATAAAATTGAATTTTCTACAAAATGTGTAGAAATATTCTAACGATCCAAATAATCGTTGTCATGAGCAAAATTGCAGGTTTTCGATTTTGTAGCTCTGATTTTGTGGTCTATAGTCCAGGTGATTTACCATAAAATTGAATTTTCTACAAAATGTGTAGAAATATCCGAACGATCCAAATGCCCATTGGCATAAAATTTACAGGCCTCAATGCCTATCGATAGAGGTATCAATCAACGAAATCGGAGCACAATTGCAGATTTTCGATTTTGTAGCTCAGATTTTGTGGTCTATAGTCCAGGTGATTTTCAATAAAATTGAATTTTCTACAAAATGTGTAGAAATATTCTAACGATCCAAATAATCGTTGTCATGAGCAAAATTGCAGGTTTTCGATTTTGTAGCTCTGATTTTGTGGTCTATAGTCCAGGTGATTTACCATAAAATTGAATTTTCTACAAAATGTGTAGAAATATCCGAACGATCCAAATGCCCATTGGCATAAAATTTACAGGCCTCAATGCCTATCAATAGAGGTATCAATCAACGAAATCGGAGCACAATTGCAGATTTTCGATTTTGTAGCTCAGATTTTGTGGTCTATAGTCCAGGTGATTTTCAATAAAATTGAATTTTCTACAAAATGTGTAGAAATATTCTAACGATCCAAATAATCGTTGTCATGAGCAAAATTGCAGGTTTTCGATTTTGTAGCTCTGATTTTGTGGTCTATAGTCCAGGTGATTTACCATAAAATTGAATTTTCTACAAAATGTGTAGAAATATCCGAACGATCCAAATGCCCATTGGCATAAAATTTACAGGCCTCAATGCCTATCGATAGAGGTATCAATCAACGAAATCGGAGCACAATTGCAGATTTTCGATTTTGTAGCTCAGATTTTGTGGTCTATAGTCCAGGTGATTTTCAATAAAATTGAATTTTCTACAAAATGTGTAGAAATATTCTAACGATCCAAATAATCGTTGTCATGAGCAAAATTGCAGGTTTTCGATTTTGTAGCTCTGATTTTGTGGTCTATAGTCCAGGTGATTTACCATAAAATTGAATTTTCTACAAAATGTGTAGAAATATCCGAACGATCCAAATGCCCATTGGCATAAAATTTACAGGCCTCAATGCCTATCGATAGAGGTATCAATCAACGAAATCGGAGCACAATTGCAGATTTTCGATTTTGTAGCTCAGATTTTGTGGTCTATAGTCCAGGTGATTTTCAATAAAATTGAATTTTCTACAAAATGTGTAGAAATATTCTAACGATCCAAATAATCGTTGTCATGAGCAAAATTGCAGGTTTTCGATTTTGTAGCTCTGATTTTGTGGTCTATATTCCAGGTGATTTACCATAAAATTGAATTTTCTACAAAATGTGTAGAAATATCCGAACGATCCAAATGCCCATTGGCATAAAATTTACAGGCCTCAATGCCTCTAGATAGAGGTATCAATCAACGAAATCGGAGCACAATTGCAGATTTTCGATTTTGTAGCTCTGATTTTGTGGTCTATAGTCCAGGTGATTTTCAATAAAATTGAATTTTCTACAAAATGTGTAGAAATATTCTAACGATCCAAATAATCGTTGTCATGAGCAAAATTGCAGGTTTTCGATTTTGTAGCTCTGATTTTGTGGTCTATAGTCCAGGTGATTTACCATAAAATTGAATTTTCTACAAAATGTGTAGAAATATCCGAACGATCCAAATGCCCATTGGCATAAAATTTACAGGCCTCAATGCCTATCGATAGAGGTATCAATCAACGAAATCGGAGCACAATTGCAGATTTTCGATTTTGTAGCTCAGATTTTGTGGTCTATAGTCCAGGTGATTTTCAATAAAATTGAATTTTCTACAAAATGTGTAGAAATATTCTAACGATCCAAATAATCGTTGTCATGAGCAAAATTGCAGGTTTTCGATTTTGTAGCTCTGATTTTGTGGTCTATAGTCCAGGTGATTTACCATAAAATTGAATTTTCTACAAAATGTGTAGAAATATCCGAACGATCCAAATGTCCATTGGCATAAAATTTACAGGCCTCAATGCCTATCAATAGAGGTATCAATCAACGAAATCGGAGCACAATTGCAGATTTTCGATTTTGTAGCTCAGATTTTGTGGTCTATAGTCCAGGTGATTTTCAATAAAATTGAATTTTCTACAAAATGTGTAGAAATATTCTAACGATCCAAATAATCGTTGTCATGAGCAAAATTGCAGGTTTTCGATTTTGTAGCTCTGATTTTGTGGTCTATAGTCCAGGTGATTTACCATAAAATTGAATTTTCTACAAAATGTGTAGAAATATCCGAACGATCCAAATGCCCATTGGCATAAAATTTACAGGCCTCAATGCCTATCGATAGAGGTATCAATCAACGAAATCGGAGCACAATTGCAGATTTTCGATTTTGTAGCTCAGATTTTGTGGTCTATAGTCCAGGTGATTTTCAATAAAATTGAATTTTCTACAAAATGTGTAGAAATATTCTAACGATCCAAATAATCGTTGTCATGAGCAAAATTGCAGGTTTTCGATTTTGTAGCTCTGATTTTGTGGTCTATAGTCCAGGTGATTTACCATAAAATTGAATTTTCTACAAAATGTGTAGAAATATCCGAACGATCCAAATGCCCATTGGCATAAAATTTACAGGCCTCAATGCCTATCGATAGAGGTATCAATCAACGAAATCGGAGCACAATTGCAGATTTTCGATTTTGTAGCTCAGATTTTGTGGTCTATAGTCCAGGTGATTTTCAATAAAATTGAATTTTCTACAAAATGTGTAGAAATATTCTAACGATCCAAATAATCGTTGTCATGAGCAAAATTGCAGGTTTTCGATTTTGTAGCTCTGATTTTGTGGTCTATAGTCCAGGTGATTTACCATAAAATTGAATTTTCTACAAAATGTGTAGAAATATCCGAACGATCCAAATGCCCATTGGCATAAAATTTACAGGCCTCAATGCCTATCGATAGAGGTATCAATCAACGAAATCGGAGCACAATTGCAGATTTTCGATTTTGTAGCTCAGATTTTGTGGTCTATAGTCCAGGTGATTTTCAATAAAATTGAATTTTCTACAAAATGTGTAGAAATATTCTAACGATCCAAATAATCGTTGTCATGAGCAAAATTGCAGGTTTTCGATTTTGTAGCTCTGATTTTGTGGTCTATAGTCCAGGTGATTTACCATAAAATTGAATTTTCTACAAAATGTGTAGAAATATCCGAACGATCCAAATGCCCATTGGCATAAAATTTACAGGCCTCAATGCCTATCGATAGAGGTATCAATCAACGAAATCGGAGCACAATTGCAGATTTTCGATTTTGTAGCTCAGATTTTGTGGTCTATAGTCCAGGTGATTTTCAATAAAATTGAATTTTCTACAAAATGTGTAGAAATATTCTAACGATCCAAATAATCGTTGTCATGAGCAAAATTGCAGGTTTTCGATTTTGTAGCTCTGATTTTGTGGTCTATAGTCCAGGTGATTTACCATAAAATTGAATTTTCTACAAAATGTGTAGAAATATCCGAACGATCCAAATGCCCATTGGCATAAAATTTACAGGCCTCAATGCCTATCAATAGAGGTATCAATCAACGAAATCGGAGCACAATTGCAGATTTTCGATTTTGTAGCTCAGATTTTGTGGTCTATAGTCCAGGTGATTTTCAATAAAATTGAATTTTCTACAAAATGTGTAGAAATATTCTAACGATCCAAATAATCGTTGTCATGAGCAAAATTGCAGGTTTTCGATTTTGTAGCTCTGATTTTGTGGTCTATAGTCCAGGTGATTTACCATAAAATTGAATTTTCTACAAAATGTGTAGAAATATCCGAACGATCCAAATGCCCATTGGCATAAAATTTACAGGCCTCAATGCCTATCGATAGAGGTATCAATCAACGAAATCGGAGCACAATTGCAGATTTTCGATTTTGTAGCTCAGATTTTGTGGTCTATAGTCCAGGTGATTTTCAATAAAATTGAATTTTCTACAAAATGTGTAGAAATATTCTAACGATCCAAATAATCGTTGTCATGAGCAAAATTGCAGGTTTTCGATTTTGTAGCTCTGATTTTGTGGTCTATAGTCCAGGTGATTTACCATAAAATTGAATTTTCTACAAAATGTGTAGAAATATCCGAACGATCCAAATGCCCATTGGCATAAAATTTACAGGCCTCAATGCCTATCGATAGAGGTATCAATCAACGAAATCGGAGCACAATTGCAGATTTTCGATTTTGTAGCTCAGATTTTGTGGTCTATAGTCCAGGTGATTTTCAATAAAATTGAATTTTCTACAAAATGTGTAGAAATATTCTAACGATCCAAATAATCGTTGTCATGAGCAAAATTGCAGGTTTTCGATTTTGTAGCTCTGATTTTGTGGTCTATATTCCAGGTGATTTACCATAAAATTGAATTTTCTACAAAATGTGTAGAAATATCCGAACGATCCAAATGCCCATTGGCATAAAATTTACAGGCCTCAATGCCTCTAGATAGAGGTATCAATCAACGAAATCGGAGCACAATTGCAGATTTTCGATTTTGTAGCTCTGATTTTGTGGTCTATAGTCCAGGTGATTTTCAATAAAATTGAATTTTCTACAAAATGTGTAGAAATATTCTAACGATCCAAATAATCGTTGTCATGAGCAAAATTGCAGGTTTTCGATTTTGTAGCTCTGATTTTGTGGTCTATAGTCCAGGTGATTTACCATAAAATTGAATTTTCTACAAAATGTGTAGAAATATCCGAACGATCCAAATGCCCATTGGCATAAAATTTACAGGCCTCAATGCCTATCGATAGAGGTATCAATCAACGAAATCGGAGCACAATTGCAGATTTTCGATTTTGTAGCTCAGATTTTGTGGTCTATAGTCCAGGTGATTTTCAATAAAATTGAATTTTCTACAAAATGTGTAGAAATATTCTAACGATCCAAATAATCGTTGTCATGAGCAAAATTGCAGGTTTTCGATTTTGTAGCTCTGATTTTGTGGTCTATAGTCCAGGTGATTTACCATAAAATTGAATTTTCTACAAAATGTGTAGAAATATCCGAACGATCCAAATGCCCATTGGCATAAAATTTACAGGCCTCAATGCCTATCAATAGAGGTATCAATCAACGAAATCGGAGCACAATTGCAGATTTTCGATTTTGTAGCTCAGATTTTGTGGTCTATAGTCCAGGTGATTTTCAATAAAATTGAATTTTCTACAAAATGTGTAGAAATATTCTAACGATCCAAATAATCGTTGTCATGAGCAAAATTGCAGGTTTTCGATTTTGTAGCTCTGATTTTGTGGTCTATAGTCCAGGTGATTTAACATAAAATTGAATTTTCTACAAAATGTGTAGAAATATCCGAACGATCCAAATGCCCATTGGCATAAAATTTACAGGCCTCAATGCCTATCGATAGAGGTATCAATCAACGAAATCGGAGCACAATTGCAGATTTTCGATTTTGTAGCTCAGATTTTGTGGTCTATAGTCCAGGTGATTTTCAATAAAATTGAATTTTCTACAAAATGTGTAGAAATATTCTAACGATCCAAATAATCGTTGTCATGAGCAAAATTGCAGGTTTTCGATTTTGTAGCTCTGATTTTGTGGTCTATAGTCCAGGTGATTTACCATAAAATTGAATTTTCTACAAAATGTGTAGAAATATCCGAACGATCCAAATGCCCATTGGCATAAAATTTACAGGCCTCAATGCCTATCGATAGAGGTATCAATCAACGAAATCGGAGCACAATTGCAGATTTTCGATTTTGTAGCTCAGATTTTGTGGTCTATAGTCCAGGTGATTTTCAATAAAATTGAATTTTCTACAAAATGTGTAGAAATATTCTAACGATCCAAATAATCGTTGTCATGAGCAAAATTGCAGGTTTTCGATTTTGTAGCTCTGATTTTGTGTTCTATAGTCCAGGTGATTTACCATAAAATTGAATTTTCTACAAAATGTGTAGAAATATCCGAACGATCCAAATGCCCATTGGCATAAAATTTACAGGCCTCAATGCCTATCGATAGAGGTATCAATCAACGAAATCGGAGCACAATTGCAGATTTTCGATTTTGTAGCTCAGATTTTGTGGTCTATAGTCCAGGTGATTTTCAATAAAATTGAATTTTCTACAAAATGTGTAGAAATATTCTAACGATCCAAATAATCGTTGTCATGAGCAAAATTGCAGGTTTTCGATTTTGTAGCTCTGATTTTGTGGTCTATAGTCCAGGTGATTTACCATAAAATTGAATTTTCTACAAAATGTGTAGAAATATCCGAACGATCCAAATGCCCATTGGCATAAAATTTACAGGCCTCAATGCCTATCGATAGAGGTATCAATCAACGAAATCGGAGCACAATTGCAGATTTTCGATTTTGTAGCTCAGATTTTGTGGTCTATAGTCCAGGTGATTTTCAATAAAATTGAATTTTCTACAAAATGTGTAGAAATATTCTAACGATCCAAATAATCGTTGTCATGAGCAAAATTGCAGGTTTTCGATTTTGTAGCTCTGATTTTGTGGTCTATAGTCCAGGTGATTTACCATAAAATTGAATTTTCTACAAAATGTGTAGAAATATCCGAACGATCCAAATGCCCATTGGCATAAAATTTACAGGCCTCAATGCCTATCAATAGAGGTATCAATCAACGAAATCGGAGCACAATTGCAGATTTTCGATTTTGTAGCTCAGATTTTGTGGTCTATAGTCCAGGTGATTTTCAATAAAATTGAATTTTCTACAAAATGTGTAGAAATATTCTAACGATCCAAATAATCGTTGTCATGAGCAAAATTGCAGGTTTTCGATTTTGTAGCTCTGATTTTGTGGTCTATAGTCCAGGTGATTTACCATAAAATTGAATTTTCTACAAAATGTGTAGAAATATCCGAACGATCCAAATGCCCATTGGCATAAAATTTACAGGCCTCAATGCCTATCGATAGAGGTATCAATCAACGAAATCGGAGCACAATTGCAGATTTTCGATTTTGTAGCTCAGATTTTGTGGTCTATAGTCCAGGTGATTTTCAATAAAATTGAATTTTCTACAAAATGTGTAGAAATATTCTAACGATCCAAATAATCGTTGTCATGAGCAAAATTGCAGGTTTTCGATTTTGTAGCTCTGATTTTGTGGTCTATAGTCCAGGTGATTTACCATAAAATTGAATTTTCTACAAAATGTGTAGAAATATCCGAACGATCCAAATGCCCATTGGCATAAAATTTACAGGCCTCAATGCCTATCGATAGAGGTATCAATCAACGAAATCGGAGCACAATTGCAGATTTTCGATTTTGTAGCTCAGATTTTGTGGTCTATAGTCCAGGTGATTTTCAATAAAATTGAATTTTCTACAAAATGTGTAGAAATATTCTAACGATCCAAATAATCGTTGTCATGAGCAAAATTGCAGGTTTTCGATTTTGTAGCTCTGATTTTGTGGTCTATATTCCAGGTGATTTACCATAAAATTGAATTTTCTACAAAATGTGTAGAAATATCCGAACGATCCAAATGCCCATTGGCATAAAATTTACAGGCCTCAATGCCTCTAGATAGAGGTATCAATCAACGAAATCGGAGCACAATTGCAGATTTTCGATTTTGTAGCTCTGATTTTGTGGTCTATAGTCCAGGTGATTTTCAATAAAATTGAATTTTCTACAAAATGTGTAGAAATATTCTAACGATCCAAATAATCGTTGTCATGAGCAAAATTGCAGGTTTTCGATTTTGTAGCTCTGATTTTGTGGTCTATAGTCCAGGTGATTTACCATAAAATTGAATTTTCTATAAAATGTGTAGAAATATCCGAACGATCCAAATGCCCATTGGCATAAAATTTACAGGCCTCAATGCCTATCGATAGAGGTATCAATCAACGAAATCGGAGCACAATTGCAGATTTTCGATTTTGTAGCTCAGATTTTGTGGTCTATAGTCCAGGTGATTTTCAATAAAAATGAATTTTCTACAAAATGTGTAGAAATATTCTAACGATCCAAATAATCGTTGTCATGAGCAAAATTGCAGGTTTTCGATTTTGTAGCTCTGATTTTGTGGTCTATAGTCCAGGTGATTTACCATAAAATTGAATTTTCTACAAAATGTGTAGAAATATCCGAACGATCCAAATGCCCATTGGCATAAAATTTACAGGCCTCAATGCCTATCAATAGAGGTATCAATCAACGAAATCGGAGCACAATTGCAGATTTTCGATTTTGTAGCTCAGATTTTGTGGTCTATAGTCCAGGTGATTTTCAATAAAATTGAATTTTCTACAAAATGTGTAGAAATATTCTAACGATCCAAATAATCGTTGTCATGAGCAAAATTGCAGGTTTTCGATTTTGTAGCTCTGATTTTGTGGTCTATAGTCCAGGTGATTTACCATAAAATTGAATTTTCTACAAAATGTGTAGAAATATCCGAACGATCCAAATGCCCATTGGCATAAAATTTACAGGCCTCAATGCCTATCGATAGAGGTATCAATCAACGAAATCGGAGCACAATTGCAGATTTTCGATTTTGTAGCTCAGATTTTGTGGTCTATAGTCCAGGTGATTTTCAATAAAATTGAATTTTCTACAAAATGTGTAGAAATATTCTAACGATCCAAATAATCGTTGTCATGAGCAAAATTGCAGGTTTTCGATTTTGTAGCTCTGATTTTGTGGTCTATAGTCCAGGTGATTTACCATAAAATTGAATTTTCTACAAAATGTGTAGAAATATCCGAACGATCCAAATGCCCATTGGCATAAAATTTACAGGCCTCAATGCCTATCGATAGAGGTATCAATCAACGAAATCGGAGCACAATTGCAGATTTTCGATTTTGTAGCTCAGATTTTGTGGTCTATAGTCCAGGTGATTTTCAATAAAATTGAATTTTCTACAAAATGTGTAGAAATATTCTAACGATCCAAATAATCGTTGTCATGAGCAAAATTGCAGGTTTTCGATTTTGTAGCTCTGATTTTGTGGTCTATAGTCCAGGTGATTTACCATAAAATTGAATTTTCTACAAAATGTGTAGAAATATCCGAACGATCCAAATGCCCATTGGCATAAAATTTACAGGCCTCAATGCCTATCGATAGAGGTATCAATCAACGAAATCGGAGCACAATTGCAGATTTTCGATTTTGTAGCTCAGATTTTGTGGTCTATAGTCCAGGTGATTTTCAATAAAATTGAATTTTCTACAAAATGTGTAGAAATATTCTAACGATCCAAATAATCGTTGTCATGAGCAAAATTGCAGGTTTTCGATTTTGTAGCTCTGATTTTGTGGTCTATAGTCCAGGTGATTTACCATAAAATTGAATTTTCTACAAAATGTGTAGAAATATCCGAACGATCCAAATGCCCATTGGCATAAAATTTACAGGCCTCAATGCCTATCAATAGAGGTATCAATCAACGAAATCGGAGCACAATTGCAGATTTTCGATTTTGTAGCTCAGATTTTGTGGTCTATAGTCCAGGTGATTTTCAATAAAATTGAATTTTCTACAAAATGTGTAGAAATATTCTAACGATCCAAATAATCGTTGTCATGAGCAAAATTGCAGGTTTTCGATTTTGTAGCTCTGATTTTGTGGTCTATAGTCCAGGTGATTTACCATAAAATTGAATTTTCTACAAAATGTGTAGAAATATCCGAACGATCCAAATGCCCATTGGCATAAAATTTACAGGCCTCAATGCCTATCGATAGAGGTATCAATCAACGAAATCGGAGCACAATTGCAGATTTTCGATTTTGTAGCTCAGATTTTGTGGTCTATAGTCCAGGTGATTTTCAATAAAATTGAATTTTCTACAAAATGTGTAGAAATATTCTAACGATCCAAATAATCGTTGTCATGAGCAAAATTGCAGGTTTTCGATTTTGTAGCTCTGATTTTGTGGTCTATAGTCCAGGTGATTTACCATAAAATTGAATTTTCTACAAAATGTGTAGAAATATCCGAACGATCCAAATGCCCATTGGCATAAAATTTACAGGCCTCAATGCCTATCGATAGAGGTATCAATCAACGAAATCGGAGCACAATTGCAGATTTTCGATTTTGTAGCTCAGATTTTGTGGTCTATAGTCCAGGTGATTTTCAATAAAATTGAATTTTCTACAAAATGTGTAGAAATATTCTAACGATCCAAATAATCGTTGTCATGAGCAAAATTGCAGGTTTTCGATTTTGTAGCTCTGATTTTGTGGTCTATATTCCAGGTGATTTACCATAAAATTGAATTTTCTACAAAATGTGTAGAAATATCCGAACGATCCAAATGCCCATTGGCATAAAATTTACAGGCCTCAATGCCTCTATATAGAGGTATCAATCAACGAAATCGGAGCACAATTGCAGATTTTCGATTTTGTAGCTCTGATTTTGTGGTCTATAGTCCAGGTGATTTTCAATAAAATTGAATTTTCTACAAAATGTGTAGAAATATTCTAACGATCCAAATAATCGTTGTCATGAGCAAAATTGCAGGTTTTCGATTTTGTAGCTCTGATTTTGTGGTCTATAGTCCAGGTGATTTACCATAAAATTGAATTTTCTACAAAATGTGTAGAAATATCCGAACGATCCAAATGCCCATTGGCATAAAATTTACAGGCCTCAATGCCTATCGATAGAGGTATCAATCAACGAAATCGGAGCACAATTGCAGATTTTCGATTTTGTAGCTCAGATTTTGTGGTCTATAGTCCAGGTGATTTTCAATAAAATTGAATTTTCTACAAAATGTGTAGAAATATTCTAACGATCCAAATAATCGTTGTCATGAGCAAAATTGCAGGTTTTCGATTTTGTAGCTCTGATTTTGTGGTCTATAGTCCAGGTGATTTACCATAAAATTGAATTTTCTACAAAATGTGTAGAAATATCCGAACGATCCAAATGCCCATTGGCATAAAATTTACAGGCCTCAATGCCTATCAATAGAGGTATCAATCAACGAAATCGGAGCACAATTGCAGATTTTCGATTTTGTAGCTCAGATTTTGTGGTCTATAGTCCAGGTGATTTTCAATAAAATTGAATTTTCTACAAAATGTGTAGAAATATTCTAACGATCCAAATAATCGTTGTCATGAGCAAAATTGCAGGTTTTCGATTTTGTAGCTCTGATTTTGTGGTCTATAGTCCAGGTGATTTACCATAAAATTGAATTTTCTACAAAATGTGTAGAAATATCCGAACGATCCAAATGCCCATTGGCATAAAATTTACAGGCCTCAATGCCTATCGATAGAGGTATCAATCAACGAAATCGGAGCACAATTGCAGATTTTCGATTTTGTAGCTCAGATTTTGTGGTCTATAGTCCAGGTGATTTTCAATAAAATTGAATTTTCTACAAAATGTGTAGAAATATTCTAACGATCCAAATAATCGTTGTCATGAGCAAAATTGCAGGTTTTCGATTTTGTAGCTCTGATTTTGTGGTCTATAGTCCAGGTGATTTACCATAAAATTGAATTTTCTACAAAATGTGTAGAAATATCCGAACGATCCAAATGCCCATTGGCATAAAATTTACAGGCCTCAATGCCTATCGATAGAGGTATCAATCAACGAAATCGGAGCACAATTGCAGATTTTCGATTTTGTAGCTCAGATTTTGTGGTCTATAGTCCAGGTGATTTTCAATAAAATTGAATTTTCTACAAAATGTGTAGAAATATTCTAACGATCCAAATAATCGTTGTCATGAGCAAAATTGCAGGTTTTCGATTTTGTAGCTCTGATTTTGTGGTCTATAGTCCAGGTGATTTACCATAAAATTGAATTTTCTACAAAATGTGTAGAAATATCCGAACGATCCAAATGCCCATTGGCATAAAATTTACAGGCCTCAATGCCTATCAATAGAGGTATCAATCAACGAAATCGGAGCACAATTGCAGATTTTCGATTTTGTAGCTCAGATTTTGTGGTCTATAGTCCAGGTGATTTTCAATAAAATTGAATTTTCTACAAAATGTGTAGAAATATTCTAACGATCCAAATAATCGTTGTCATGAGCAAAATTGCAGGTTTTCGATTTTGTAGCTCTGATTTTGTGGTCTATAGTCCAGGTGATTTACCATAAAATTGAATTTTCTACAAAATGTGTAGAAATATCCGAACGATCCAAATGCCCATTGGCATAAAATTTACAGGCCTCAATGCCTATCGATAGAGGTATCAATCAACGAAATCGGAGCACAATTGCAGATTTTCGATTTTGTAGCTCAGATTTTGTGGTCTATAGTCCAGGTGATTTTCAATAAAATTGAATTTTCTACAAAATGTGTAGAAATATTCTAACGATCCAAATAATCGTTGTCATGAGCAAAATTGCAGGTTTTCGATTTTGTAGCTCTGATTTTGTGGTCTATAGTCCAGGTGATTTACCATAAAATTGAATTTTCTACAAAATGTGTAGAAATATCCGAACGATCCAAATGCCCATTGGCATAAAATTTACAGGCCTCAATGCCTATCGATAGAGGTATCAATCAACGAAATCGGAGCACAATTGCAGATTTTCGATTTTGTAGCTCAGATTTTGTGGTCTATAGTCCAGGTGATTTTCAATAAAATTGAATTTTCTACAAAATGTGTAGAAATATTCTAACGATCCAAATAATCGTTGTCATGAGCAAAATTGCAGGTTTTCGATTTTGTAGCTCTGATTTTGTGGTCTATAGTCCAGGTGATTTACCATAAAATTGAATTTTCTACAAAATGTGTAGAAATATCCGAACGATCCAAATGCCCATTGGCATAAAATTTACAGGCCTCAATGCCTATCAATAGAGGTATCAATCAACGAAATCGGAGCACAATTGCAGATTTTCGATTTTGTAGCTCAGATTTTGTGGTCTATAGTCCAGGTGATTTTCAATAAAATTGAATTTTCTACAAAATGTGTAGAAATATTCTAACGATCCAAATAATCGTTGTCATGAGCAAAATTGCAGGTTTTCGATTTTGTAGCTCTGATTTTGTGGTCTATAGTCCAGGTGATTTACCATAAAATTGAATTTTCTACAAAATGTGTAGAAATATCCGAACGATCCAAATGCCCATTGGCATAAAATTTACAGGCCTCAATGCCTATCGATAGAGGTATCAATCAACGAAATCGGAGCACAATTGCAGATTTTCGATTTTGTAGCTCAGATTTTGTGGTCTATAGTCCAGGTGATTTTCAATAAAATTGAATTTTCTACAAAATGTGTAGAAATATTCTAACGATCCAAATAATCGTTGTCATGAGCAAAATTGCAGGTTTTCGATTTTGTAGCTCTGATTTTGTGGTCTATAGTCCAGGTGATTTACCATAAAATTGAATTTTCTACAAAATGTGTAGAAATATCCGAACGATCCAAATGCCCATTGGCATAAAATTTACAGGCCTCAATGCCTATCGATAGAGGTATCAATCAACGAAATCGGAGCACAATTGCAGATTTTCGATTTTGTAGCTCTGATTTTGTGGTCTATAGTCCAGGTGATTTACCATAAAATTGAATTTTCTACAAAATGTGTAGAAATATCCGAACGATCCAAATGCCCATTAGCATAAAATTTACAGGCCTCAATGCCTATCGATAGAGGTATCAATCAACGAAATCGGAGCACAATTGCAGATTTTCGATTTTGTAGCTCAGATTTTGTGGTCTATAGTCCAGGTGATTTTCAATAAAATTGAATTTTCTACAAAATGTGTAGAAATATTCTAACGATCCAAATAATCGTTGTCATGAGCAAAATTGCAGGTTTTCGATTTTGTAGCTCTGATTTTGTGGTCTATAGTCCAGGTGATTTACCATAAAATTGAATTTTCTACAAAATGTGTAGAAATATCCGAACGATCCAAATGCCCATTGGCATAAAATTTACAGGCCTCAATGCCTATCGATAGAGGTATCAATCAACGAAATCGGAGCACAATTGCAGATTTTCGATTTTGTAGCTCAGATTTTGTGGTCTATAGTCCAGGTGATTTTCAATAAAATTGAATTTTCTACAAAATGTGTAGAAATATTCTAACGATCCAAATAATCGTTGTCATGAGCAAAATTGCAGGTTTTCGATTTTGTAGCTCTGATTTTGTGGTCTATAGTCCAGGTGATTTACCATAAAATTGAATTTTCTACAAAATGTGTAGAAATATCCGAACGATCCAAATGCCCATTGGCATAAAATTTACAGGCCTCAATGCCTATCAATAGAGGTATCAATCAACGAAATCGGAGCACAATTGCAGATTTTCGATTTTGTAGCTCTGATTTTGTGGTCTATAGTCCAGGTGATTTTCAATAAAATTGAATTTTCTACAAAATGTGTAGAAATATTCTAACGATCCAAATAATCGTTGTCATGAGCAAAATTGCAGGTTTTCGATTTTGTAGCTCTGATTTTGTGGTCTATAGTCCAGGTGATTTACCATAAAATTGAATTTTCTACAAAATGTGTAGAAATATCCGAACGATCCAAATGCCCATTGGCATAAAATTTACAGGCCTCAATGCCTATCGATAGAAGTATCAATCGACGAAATCGGAGCACAATTGCAGATTTTCGATTTTGTAGCTCTGATTTTGTGGTCTATATTCCAGGTGATTTACCATAAAATTGAATTTTCTACAAAATGTGTAGAAATATCCGAACGATCCAAATGCCCATTGGCATAAAATTTACAGGCCTCAATGCCTATCGATAGAGGTATCAATCAACGTAATCGGAGCACAATTGCAGATTTTCGATTTTGTAGCTCAGATTTTGTGGTCTATAGTCCAGGTGATTTTCAATAAAATTGAATTTTCTACAAAATGTGTAGAAATATTCTAACGATCCAAATAATCGTTGTCATGAGCAAAATTGCAGGTTTTCGATTTTGTAGCTCTGATTTTGTGGTCTATAGTCCAGGTGATTTACCATAAAATTGAATTTTCTACAAAATGTGTAGAAATATCCGAACGATCCAAATGCCCATTAGCATAAAATTTACAGGCCTCAATGCCTATCGATAGAGGTATCAATCAACGAAATCGGAGCACAATTGCAGATTTTCGATTTTGTAGCTCAGATTTTGTGGTCTATAGTCCAGGTGATTTTCAATAAAATTGAATTTTCTACAAAATGTGTAGAAATATTCTAACGATCCAAATAATCGTTGTCATGAGCAAAATTGCAGGTTTTCGATTTTGTAGCTCTGATTTTGTGGTCTATAGTCCAGGTGATTTACCATAAAATTGAATTTTCTACAAAATGTGTAGAAATATCCGAACGATCCAAATGCCCATTGGCATAAAATTTACAGGCCTCAATGCCTATCGATAGAGGTATCAATCAACGAAATCGGAGCACAATTGCAGATTTTCGATTTTGTAGCTCTGATTTTGTGGTCTATATTCCAGGTGATTTACCATAAAATTGAATTTTCTACAAAATGTGTAGAAATATCCGAACGATCCAAATGCCCATTGGCATAAAATTTACAGGCCTCAATGCCTATCGATAGAGGTATCAATCAACGAAATCGGAGCACAATTGCAGATTTTCGATTTTGTAGCTCTGATTTTGTGGTCTATAGTCCAGGTGATTTTCAATAAAATTGAATTTTCTACAAAATGTGTAGAAATATTCTAACGATCCAAATAATCGTTGTCATGAGCAAAATTGCAGGTTTTCGATTTTGTAGCTCTGATTTTGTGGTCTATAGTCCAGGTGATTTACCATAAAATTGAATTTTCTACAAAATGTGTAGAAATATCCGAACGATCCAAATGCCCATTGGCATAAAATTTACAGGCCTCAATGCCTATCAATAGAGGTATCAATCAACGAAATCGGAGCACAATTGCAGATTTTCGATTTTGTAGCTCTGATTTTGTGGTCTATAGTCCAGGTGATTTTTAATAAAATTGAATTTTCTACAAAATGTGTAGAAATATTCTAACGATCCAAATAATCGTTGTCATGAGCAAAATTGCAGGTTTTCGATTTTGTAGCTCTGATTTTGTGGTCTATAGTCCAGGTGATTTACCATAAAATTGAATTTTCTACAAAATGTGTAGAAATATCCGAACGATCCAAATGCCCATTGGCATAAAATTTACAGGCCTCAATGCCTATCGATAGAGGTATCAATCAACGAAATCGGAGCACAATTGCAGATTTTCGATTTTGTAGCTCTGATTTTGTGGTCTATATTCCAGGTGATTTACCATAAAATTGAATTTTCTACAAAATGTGTAGAAATATCCGAACGATCCAAATGCCCATTGGCATAAAATTTACAGGCCTCAATGCCTATCGATAGAGGTATCAATCAACGAAATCGGAGCACAATTGCAGATTTTCGATTTTGTAGCTCTGATTTTGTGGTCTATAGTCCAGGTGATTTTCAATAAAATTGAATTTTCTACAAAATGTGTAGAAATATTCTAACGATCCAAATAATCGTTGTCATGAGCAAAATTGCAGGTTTTCGATTTTGTAGCTCTGATTTTGTGGTCTATAGTCCAGGTGATTTACCATAAAATTGAATTTTCTACAAAATGTGTAGAAATATCCGAACGATCCAAATGCCCATTGGCATAAAATTTACAGGCCTCAATGCCTATCAATAGAGGTATCAATCAACGAAATCGGAGCACAATTGCAGATTTTCGATTTTGTAGCTCTGATTTTGTGGTCTATAGTCCAGGTGATTTACCATAAAATTGAATTTTATACAAAATGTGTAGAAATATCCGAACGATCCAAATGCCCATTGGCATAAAATTTACAGGCCTCAATGCCTATCGATAGAGGTATCAATCAACGAAATCGGAGCACAATTGCAGATTTTCGATTTTGTAGCTCAGATTTTGTGGTCTATAGTCCAGGTGATTTTCAATAAAATTGAATTTTCTACAAAATGTGTAGAAATATTCTAACGATCCAAATGATCGTTGTCATGAGCAAAATTGCAGGTTTTCGATTTTGTAGCTCTGATTTTGTGGTCTATAGTCCAGGTGATTTTCAATAAAATTGAATTTTCTACAAAATGTGTAGAAATATTCTAACGATCCAAATAATCGTTGTCATGAGCAAAATTGCAGGTTTTCGATTTTGTAGCTCTGATTTTGTGGTCTATAGTCCAGGTGATTTACCATAAAATTGAATTTTCTACAAAATGTGTAGAAATATCCGAACGATCCAAATGCCCATTGGCATAAAATTTACAGGCCTCAATGCCTATCGATAGAGGTATCAATCAACGAAATCGGAGCACAATTGCAGATTTTCGATTTTGTAGCTCTGATTTTGTGGTCTATATTCCAGGTGATTTACCATAAAATTGAATTTTCTACAAAATGTGTAGAAATATCCGAACGATCCAAATGCCCATTGGCATAAAATTTACAGGCCCCAATGCCTATCGATAGAGGTATCAATCAACGAAATCGAAGCACAATTGCAGATTTTCGATTTTGTAGCTCAGATTTTGTGGTCTATAGTCCAGGTGATTTTCAATAAAATTGAATTTTCTACAAAATGTGTAGAAATATTCTAACGATCCAAATAATCGTTGTCATGAGCAAAATTGCAGGTTTTCGATTTTGTAGCTCTGATTTTGTGGTCTATAGTCCAGGTGATTTACCATAAAATTGAATTTTCTACAAAATGTGTAGAAATATCCGAACGATCCAAATGCCCATTGGCATAAAATTTACAGGCCTCAATGCCTATCGATAGAGGTATCAATCAACGAAATCGGAGCACAATTGCAGATTTTCGATTTTGTAGCTCAGATTTTGTGGTCTATAGTCCAGGTGATTTTCAATAAAATTGAATTTTCTACAAAATGTGTAGAAATATTCTAACGATCCAAATGATCGTTGTCATGAGCAAAATTGCAGGTTTTCGATTTTGTAGCTCTGATTTTGTGGTCTATAGTCCAGGTGATTTTCAATAAAATTGAATTTTCTACAAAATGTGTAGAAATATTCTAACGATCCAAATAATCGTTGTCATGAGCAAAATTGCAGGTTTTCGATTTTGTAGCTCTGATTTTGTGGTCTATAGTCCAGGTGATTTACCATAAAATTGAATTTTCTACAAAATGTGTAGAAATATCCGAACGATCCAAATGCCCATTGGCATAAAATTTACAGGCCTCAATGCCTATCGATAGAGGTATCAATCAACGAAATCGGAGCACAATTGCAGATTTTCGATTTTGTAGCTCTGATTTTGTGGTCTATATTCCAGGTGATTTACCATAAAATTGAATTTTCTACAAAATGTGTAGAAATATCCGAACGATCCAAATGCCCATTGGCATAAAATTTACAGGCCTCAATGCCTATCGATAGAGGTATCAATCAACGAAATCGAAGCACAATTGCAGATTTTCGATTTTGTAGCTCAGATTTTGTGGTCTATAGTCCAGGTGATTTTCAATAAAATTGAATTTTCTACAAAATGTGTAGAAATATTCTAACGATCCAAATGATCGTTGTCATGAGCAAAATTGCAGGTTTTCGATTTTGTAGCTCAGATTTTGTGGTCTATAGTCCAGGTGATTTTCAATAAAATTGAATTTTCTACAAAATGTGTAGAAATATTCTAACGATCCAACTAATCGTTGTCATGAGCAAAATTGCAGGTTTTCGATTTTGTAGCTCTGATTTTGTGGTCTATAGTCCAGGTGATTTACCATAAAATTGAATTTTCTACAAAATGTGTAGAAATATCCGAACGATCCAAATGCCCATTGGCATAAAATTTACAGGCCTCAATGCCTATCAATAGAGGTATCAATCAACGAAATCGGAGCACAATTGCAGATTTTCGATTTTGTAGCTCTGATTTTGTGGTCTATAGTCCAGGTGATTTTCAATAAAATTGAATTTTCTACAAAATGTGTAGAAATATTCTAACGATCCAAATAATCGTTGTCATGAGCAAAATTGCAGGTTTTCGATTTTGTAGCTCTGATTTTGTGGTCTATAGTCCAGGTGATTTACCATAAAATTGAATTTTCTACAAAATGTGTAGAAATATCCAAACGATCCAAATGCCCATTGGCATAAAATTTACAGGCCTCAATGCCTATCGATAGAGGTATCAATCAACGAAATCGGAGCACAATTGCAGATTTTCGATTTTGTAGCTCAGATTTTGTGGTCTATAGTCCAGGTGATTTTCAATAAAATTGAATTTTCTACAAAATGTGTAGAAATATTCTAACGATCCAAATAATCGTTGTCATGAGCAAAATTGCAGGTTTTCGATTTTGTAGCTCTGATTTTGTGGTCTATAGTCCAGGTGATTTACCATAAAATTGAATTTTCTACAAAATGTGTAGAAATATCCGAACGATCCAAATGCCCATTGGCATAAAATTTACAGGCCTCAATGCCTATCGATAGAGGTATCAATCAACGAAATCGGAGCACAATTGCAGATTTTCGATTTTGTAGCTCTGATTTTGTGGTCTATATTCCAGGTGATTTACCATAAAATTGAATTTTCTACAAAATGTGTAGAAATATCCGAACGATCCAAATGCCCATTGGCATAAAATTTACAGGCCTCAATGCCTATCGATAGAGGTATCAATCAACGAAATCGGAGCACAATTGCAGATTTTCGATTTTGTAGCTCAGATTTTGTGGTCTATAGTCCAGGTGATTTTCAATAAAATTGAATTTTCTACAAAATGTGTAGAAATATTCTAACGATCCAAATAATCGTTGTCATGAGCAAAATTGCAGGTTTTCGATTTTGTAGCTCTGATTTTGTGGTCTATAGTCCAGGTGATTTACCATAAAATTGAATTTTCTACAAAATGTGTAGAAATATCCGAACGATCCAAATGCCCATTGGCATAAAATTTACAGGCCTCAATGCCTATCAATAGAGGTATCAATCAACGAAATCGGAGCACAATTGCAGATTTTCGATTTTGTAGCTCTGATTTAGTGGTCTATAGTCCAGGTGATTTTCAATAAAATTGAATTTTCTACAAAATGTGTAGAAATATTCTAACGATCCAAATAATCGTTGTCATGAGCAAAATTGCAGGTTTTCGATTTTGTAGCTCTGATTTTGTGGTCTATAGTCCAGGTGATTTACCATAAAATTGAATTTTCTACAAAATGTGTAGAAATATCCGAACGATCCAAATGCCCATTGGCATAAAATTTACAGGCCTCAATGCCTATCGATAGAGGTATCAATCAACGAAATCGGAGCACAATTGCAGATTTTCGATTTTGTAGCTCTGATTTTGTGGTCTATATTCCAGGTGATTTACCATAAAATTGAATTTTCTACAAAATGTGTAGAAATATCCGAACGATCCAAATGCCCATTGGCATAAAATTTACAGGCCTCAATGCCTATCGATAGAGGTATCAATCAACGAAATCGGAGCACAATTGCAGATTTTCGATTTTGTAGCTCTGATTTTGTGGTCTATAGTCCAGGTGATTTTCAATAAAATTGAATTTTCTACAAAATGTGTAGAAATATTCTAACGATCCAAATAATCGTTGTCATGAGCAAAATTGCAGGTTTTCGATTTTGTAGCTCTGATTTTGTGGTCTATAGTCCAGGTGATTTACCATAAAATTGAATTTTCTACAAAATGTGTAGAAATATCCGAACGATCCAAATGCCCATTGGCATAAAATTTACAGGCCTCAATGCCTATCAATAGAGGTATCAATCAACGAAATCGGAGCACAATTGCAGATTTTCGATTTTGTAGCTCTGATTTTGTGGTCTATAGTCCAGGTGATTTACCATAAAATTGAATTTTCTACAAAATGTGTAGAAATATCCGAACGATCCAAATGCCCATTGGCATAAAATTTACAGGCCTCAATGCCTATCGATAGAGGTATCAATCAACGAAATCGGAGCACAATTGCAGATTTTCGATTTTGTAGCTCAGATTTTGTGGTCTATAGTCCAGGTGATTTTCAATAAAATTGAATTTTCTACAAAATGTGTAGAAATATTCTAACGATCCAAATAATCGTTGTCATGAGCAAAATTGCAGGTTTTCGATTTTGTAGCTCTGATTTTGTGGTCTATAGTCCAGGTGATTTACCATAAAATTGAATTTTCTACAAAATGTGTAGAAATATCCGAACGATCCAAATGCCCATTGGCATAAAATTTACAGGCCTCAATGCCTATCGATAGAGGTATCAATCAACGAAATCGGAGCACAATTGCAGATTTTCGATTTTGTAGCTCTGATTTTGTGGTCTATATTCCAGGTGATTTACCATAAAATTGAATTTTCTACAAAATGTGTAGAAATATCCGAACGATCCAAATGCCCATTGGCATAAAATTTACAGGCCTCAATGCCTATCGATAGAGGTATCAATCAACGAAATCGGAGCACAATTGCAGATTTTCGATTTTGTAGCTCTGATTTTGTGGTCTATAGTCCAGGTGATTTTCAATAAAATTGAATTTTCTACAAAATGTGTAGAAATATTCTAACGATCCAAATAATCGTTGTCATGAGCAAAATTGCAGGTTTTCGATTTTGTAGCTCTGATTTTGTGGTCTATAGTCCAGGTGATTTACCATAAAATTGAATTTTCTACAAAATGTGTAGAAATATCCGAACGATCCAAATTCCCATTGGCATAAAATTTACAGGCCTCAATGCCTATCGATAGAGGTATCAATCAACGAAATCGGAGCACAATTGCAGATTTTCGATTTTGTAGCTCAGATTTTGTGGTCTATAGTCCAGGTGATTTTCAATAAAATTGAATTTTCTACAAAATGTGTAGAAATATTCTAACGATCCAAATAATCGTTGTCATGAGCAAAATTGCAGGTTTTCTATTTTGTAGCTCTGATTTTGTGGTCTATAGTCCAGGTGATTTACCATAAAATTGAATTTTCTACAAAATGTGTAGAAATATCCGAACGATCCAAATGCCCATTGGCATAAAATTTACAGGCCTCAATGCCTATCAATAGAGGTATCAATCAACGAAATCGGAGCACAATTGCAGATTTTCGATTTTGTAGCTCTGATTTTGTGGTCTATAGTCCAGGTGATTTTCAATAAAATTGAATTTTCTACAAAATGTGTAGAAATATTCTAACGATCCAAATAATCGTTGTCATGAGCAAAATTGCAGGTTTTCGATTTTGTAGCTCTGATTTTGTGGTCTATAGTCCAGGTGATTTACCATAAAATTGAATTTTCTACAAAATGTGTAGAAATATCCGAACGATCCAAATGCCCATTGGCATAAAATTTACAGGCCTCAATGCCTATCGATAGAGGTATCAATCAACGAAATCGGAGCACAATTGCAGATTTTCGATTTTGTAGCTCTGATTTTGTGGTCTATATTCCAGGTGATTTACCATAAAATTGAATTTTCTACAAAATGTGTAGAAATATCCGAACGATCCAAATGCCCATTGGCATAAAATTTACAGGCCTCAATGCCTATCGATAGAGGTATCAATCAACGAAATCGGAGCACAATTGCAGATTTTCGATTTTGTAGCTCTGATTTTGTGGTCTATAGTCCAGGTGATTTTCAATAAAATTGAATTTTCTACAAAAGGTGTAGAAATATTCTAACGATCCAAATAATCGTTGTCATGAGCAAAATTGCAGGTTTTCGATTTTGTAGCTCTGATTTTGTGGTCTATAGTCCAGGTGATTTACCATAAAATTGAATTTTCTACAAAATGTGTAGAAATATCCGAACGATCCAAATGCCCATTGGCATAAAATTTACAGGCCTCAATGCCTATCGATAGAGGTATCAATCAACGAAATCGGAGCACAATTGCAGATTTTCGATTTTGTAGCTCTGATTTTGTGGTCTATATTCCAGGTGATTTACCATAAAATTGAATTTTCTACAAAATGTGTAGAAATATCCGAACGATCCAAATTCCCATTGGCATAAAATTTACAGGCCTCAATGCCTATCGATAGAGGTATCAATCAACGAAATCGGAGCACAATTGCAGATTTTCGATTTTGTAGCTCTGATTTTGTGGTCTATAGTCCAGGTGATTTTCAATAAAATTGAATTTTCTACAAAATGTGTAGAAATATTCTAACGATCCAAATAATCGTTGTCATGAGCAAAATTGCAGGTTTTCGATTTTGTAGCTCTGATTTTGTGGTCTATAGTCCAGGTGATTTACCATAAAATTGAATTTTCTACAAAATGTGTAGAAATATCCGAACGATCCAAATGCCCATTGGCATAAAATTTACAGGCCTCAATGCCTATCGATAGAGGTATCAATCAACGTAATCGGAGCACAATTGCAGATTTTCGATTTTGTAGCTCAGATTTTGTGGTCTATAGTCCAGGTGATTTTCAATAAAATTGAATTTTCTACAAAATGTGTAGAAATATTCTAACGATCCAAATAATCGTTGTCATGAGCAAAATTGCAGGTTTTCGATTTTGTAGCTCTGATTTTGTGGTCTATAGTCCAGGTGATTTACCATAAAATTGAATTTTCTACAAAATGTGTAGAAATATCCGAACGATCCAAATGCCCATTGGCATAAAATTTACAGGCCTCAATGCCTATCAATAGAGGTATCAATCAACGAAATCGGAGCACAATTGCAGATTTTCGATTTTGTAGCTCTGATTTTGTGGTCTATAGTCCAGGTGATTTTCAATAAAATTGAATTTTCTACAAAATGTGTAGAAATATTCTAACGATCCAAATAATCGTTGTCATGAGCAAAATTGCAGGTTTTCGATTTTGTAGCTCTGATTTTGTGGTCTATAGTCCAGGTGATTTACCATAAAATTGAATTTTCTACAAAATGTGTAGAAATATCCGAACGATCCAAATGCCCATTGGCATAAAATTTACAGGCCTCAATGCCTATCGATAGAGGTATCAATCAACGAAATCGGAGCACAATTGCAAATTTTCGATTTTGTAGCTCAGATTTTGTGGTCTATAGTCCAGGTGATTTTCAATAAAATTGAATTTTCTACAAAATGTGTAGAAATATTCTAATGATCCAAATAATCGTTGTCATGAGCAAAATTGCAGGTTTTCGATTTTGTAGCTCTGATTTTGTGGTCTATAGTCCAGGTGATTTACCATAAAATTGAATTTTCTACAAAATGTGTAGAAATATCCGAACGATCCAAATGCCCATTGGCATAAAATTTACAGGCCTCAATGCCTATCAATAGAGGTATCAATCAACGAAATCGGAGCACAATTGCAGATTTTCGATTTTGTAGCTCTGATTTTGTGGTCTATAGTCCAGGTGATTTTCAATAAAATTGGATTTTCTACAAAATGTGTAGAAATATTCTAACGATCCAAATAATCGTTGTCATGAGCAAAATTGCAGGTTTTCGATTTTGTAGCTCTGATTTTGTGGTCTATAGTCCAGGTGATTTACCATAAAATTGAATTTTCTACAAAATGTGTAGAAATATCCGAACGATCCAAATGCCCATTGGCATAAAATTTACAGGCCTCAATGCCTATCAATAGAGGTATCAATCAACGAAATCGGAGCACAATTGCAGATTTTCGATTTTGTAGCTCTGATTTTGTGGTCTATAGTCCAGGTGATTTTCAATAAAATTGAATTTTCTACAAAATGTGTAGAAATATTCTAACGATCCAAATAATCGTTGTCATGAGCAAAATTGCAGGTTTTCGATTTTGTAGCTCTGATTTTGTGGTCTATAGTCCAGGTGATTTACCATAAAATTGAATTTTCTACAAAATGTGTAGAAATATCCGAACGATCCAAATGCCCATTGGCATAAAATTTACAGGCCTCAATGCCTATCGATAGAGGTATCAATCAACGAAATCGGAGCACAATTGCAGGTTTTCGATTTTGTAGCTCTGATTTTGTGGTCTATAGTCCAGGTGATTTACCATAAAATTGAATTTTCTACAAAATGTGTAGAAATATTCTAACGATCCAAATAATCGTTGTCATGAGCAAAATTGCAGGTTTTCGATTTTGTAGCTCTGATTTTGTGGTATATATTCCAGGTGATTTACCATAAAATTGAATTTTCTACAAAATGTGTAGAAATATCCGAACGATCCAAATGCCCATTGGCATAAAATTTACAGGCCTCAATGCCTATCAATAGAGGTATCAATCAACGAAATCGGAGCACAATTGCAGATTTTCGATTTTGTAGCTCTGATTTTGTGGTCTATAGTCCAGGTGATTTTCAATAAAATTGAATTTTCTACAAAATGTGTAGAAATATTCTAACGATCCAAATAATCGTTGTCATGAGCAAAATTGCAGGTTTTCGATTTTGTAGCTCTGATTTTGTGGTCTATAGTCCAGGTGATTTACCATAAAATTGAATTTTCTACAAAATGTGTAGAAATATCCGAACGATCCAAATGCCCATTGGCATAAAATTTACAGGCCTCAATGCCTATCGATAGAGGTATCAATCAACGAAATCGGAGCACAATTGCAGATTTTCGATTTTGTAGCTCAGATTTTGTGGTCTATAGTCCAGGTGATTTTCAATAAAATTGAATTTTCTACAAAATGTGTAGAAATATTCTAACGATCCAAATAATCGTTGTCATGAGCAAAATTGCAGGTTTTCGATTTTGTAGCTCTGATTTTGTGGTCTATAGTCCAGGTGATTTACCATAAAATTGAATTTTCTACAAAATGTGTAGAAATATCCGAACGATCCAAATGCCCATTGGCATAAAATTTACAGGCCTCAATGCCTATCGATAGAGGTATCAATCAACGAAATCGGAGCACAATTGCAGATTTTCGATTTTGTAGCTCTGATTTTGTGGTCTATAGTCCAGGTGATTTACCATAAAATTGAATTTTCTACAAAACGTGTAGAAATATCCGAACGATCCAAATGCCCATTGGCATAAAATTTACAGGCCTCAATGCCTATGAATAGAGGTATCAATCAACGAAATCGGAGCACAATTGCAGATTTTCGATTTTGTAGCTCTGATTTTGTGGTCTATAGTCCAGGTGATTTTCAATAAAATTGAATTTTCTACAAAATGTGTAGAAATATTCTAACGATCCAAATAATCGTTGTCATGAGCAAAATTGCAGGTTTTCGATTTTGTAGCTCTGATTTTGTGGTCTATAGTCCAGGTGATTTACCATAAAATTGAATTTTCTACAAAATGTGTAGAAATATCCGAACGATCCAAATGCCCATTGGCATAAAATTTACAGGCCTCAATGCCCATCGATAGAGGTATCAATCAACGAAAGCGGAGCACAATTGCAGATTTTCGATTTTGTAGCTCAGATTTTGTGGTCTATAGTCCAGGTGATTTTCAATAAAATTGAATTTTCTACAAAATGTGTAGAAATATTCTAACGATCCAAATAATCGTTGTCATGAGCAAAATTGCAGGTTTTCGATTTTGTAGCTCTGATTTTGTGGTCTATAGTCCAGGTGATTTACCATAAAATTGAATTTTCTACAAAATGTGTAGAAATATCCGAACGATCCAAATGCCCATTGGCATAAAATTTACAGGCCTCAATGCCTATCAATAGAGGTATCAATTAACGAAATCGGAGCACAATTGCAGATTTTCGATTTTGTAGCTCTGATTTTGTGGTCTATAGTCCAGGTGATTTTCAATAAAATTGAATTTTCTACAAAATGTGTAGAAATATTCTAACGATCCAAATAATCGTTGTCATGAGCAAAATTGCAGGTTTTCGATTTTGTAGCTCTGATTTTGTGGTCTATAGTCCAGGTGATTTACCATAAAATTGAATTTTCTACAAAATGTGTAGAAATATCCGAACGATCCAAATGCCCATTGGCATAAAATTTACAGGCCTCAATGCCTATCGATAGAGGTATCAATCAACGAAATCGGAGCACAATTGCAGATTTTCGATTTTGTAGATCTGATTTTGTGGTCTATATTCCAGGTGATTTACCATAAAATTTAATTTTCTACAAAATGTGTAGAAATATCCGAACGATCCAAATGCCCATTGGCATAAAATTTACAGGCCTCAATGCCTATCGATAGAGGTATCAATCAACGAAATCGGAGCACAATTGCAGATTTTCGATTTTGTAGCTCTGATTTTGTGGTCTATAGTCCAGGTGATTTTCAATAAAATTGAATTTTCTACAAAATGTGTAGAAATATTCTAACGATCCAAATAATCGTTGTCATGAGCAAAATTGCAGGTTTTCGATTTTGTAGCTCTGATTTTGTGGTCTATAGTCCAGGTGATTTACCATAAAATTGAATTTTCTACAGAATGTGTAGAAATATCCGAACGATCCAAATGCCCATTGGCATAAAATTTACAGGCCTCAATGCCTATCGATAGAGGTATCAATCAACGAAATCGGAGCACAATTGCAGATTTTCGATTTTGTAGCTCTGATTTTGTGGTCTATAGTCCAGGTGATTTTCAATAAAATTGAATTTTCTACAAAATGTGTAGAAATATTTGAACGATCCAAATAATCGTTGTCATGAGCAAAATTGCAGGTTTTCGATTTTGTAGCTCTGATTTTGTGGTCTATAGTCCAGGTGATTTACCATAAAATTGAATTTTCTACAAAATGTGTAGAAATATCCGAACGATCCAAATGCCCATTGGCATAAAATTTACAGGCCTCAATGCCTATCAATAGAGGTATCAATCAACGAAATCGGAGCACAATTGCAGATTTTCGATTTTGTAGCTCTGATTTTGTGGTCTATAGTCCAGGTGATTTTCAATAAAATTGAATTTTCTACAAAATGTGTAGAAATATTCTAACGATCCAAATAATCGTTGTCATGAGCAAAATTGCAGGTTTTCGATTTTGTAGCTCTGATTTTGTGGTCTATAGTCCAGGTGATTTACCATAAAATTGAATTTTCTACAAAATGTGTAGAAATATCCGAACGATCCAAATGCCCATTGGCATAAAATTTACAGGCCTCAATGCCTATCAATAGAGGTATCAATCAACGAAATCGGAGCACAATTGCAGATTTTCGATTTTGTAGCTCTGATTTTGTGGTCTATAGTCCAGGTGATTTACCATAAAATTGAATTTTCTACAAAATGTGTAGAAATATCCGAACGATCCAAATGCCCATTGGCATAAAATTTACAGGCCTCAATGCCTATCAATAGAGGTATCAATCAACGAAATCGGAGCACAATTGCAGATTTTCGATTTTGTAGCTCTGATTTTGTGGTCTATAGTCCAGGTGATTTTCAATAAAATTGAATTTTCTACAAAATGTGTAGAAATATTCTAACGATCCAAATAATCGTTGTCATGAGCAAAATTGCAGGTTTTCGATTTTGTAGCTCTGATTTTGTGGTCTATAGTCCAGGTGATTTACCATAAAATTGAATTTTCTACAAAATGTGTAGAAATATCCGAACGATCCAAATGCCCATTGGCATAAAATTTACAGGCCTCAATGCCTATCGATAGAGGTATCAATCAACGAAATCGGAGCAAAATTGCAGGTTTTCGATTTTGTAGCTCTGATTTTGTGGTCTATAGTCCAGGTGATTTACCATAAAATTGAATTTTCTACAAAATGTGTAGAAATATCCGAACGGTCCAAATGCCCATTGGCATAAAATTTACAGGCCTCAATGCCTATCAATAGAGGTATCAATCAACGAAATCGAAGCACAATTGCAGATTTTCGATTTTGTAGCTCTGATTTTGTGATAGTCCAGGTGATTTTCAATAAAATTGAATTTTCTACAAAATGTGTAGAAATATTCTAACGATCCAAATAATCGTTGTCATGAGCAAAATTGCAGGTTTTCGATTTTGTAGCTATGATTTTGTGGTCTATATTCCAGGTGATTTACCATAAAATTGAATTTTCTACAAAATGTGTAGAAATATCCGAACGATCCAAATGCCCATTGGCATAAAATTTACAGGCCTCAATGCCTATCAATACAGGTATCAATCAACGAAATCGGAGCACAATTGCAGATTTTCGATTTTGTAGCTCTGATTTTGTGGTCTATAGTCCAGGTGATTTACCATAAAATTGAATTTTCTACAAAATGTGTAGAAATATCCGAACGATCCAAATGCCCATTGGCATACAATTTACAGGCCTCAATGCCTATCGATAGAGGTATCAATCAACGAAATCGGAGCACAATTGCAGATTTTCGATTTTGTAGCTCAGATTTTGTGGTCTATAGTCCACGTGATTTTCAATAAAATTGAATTTTCTACAAAATGTGTAGAAATATTCTAACGATCCAAATAATCGTTGTCATGAGCAAAATTGCAGGTTTTCGATTTTGTAGCTCTGATTTTGTGGTCTATAGTCCAGGTGATTTACCATAAAATTGAATTTTCTACAAAATCTGTAGAAATATCCAAACGATCCAAATGCCCATTGGCATAAAATTTACAGGCCTCAATGCCTATCAATAGAGGTATCAATCAACGAAATCGGAGCACAATTGCAGATTTTCGATTTTGTAGCTCTGATTTTGTGGTCTATAGTCCAGGTGATTTTCAATAAAATTGAATTTTCTACAAAATGTGTAGAAATATTCTAACGATCCAAATAATCGTTGTCATGAGCAAAATTGCAGGTTTTCGATTTTGTAGCTCTGATTTTGTGGTCTATAGTCCAGGTGATTTACCATAAAATTGAATTTTCTACAAAATGTGTAGAAATATCCGAACGATCCAAATGCCCATTGGCATAAAATTACAGGCCTCAATGCCTATCAATAGAGGTATCAATCAACGAAATCGGAGCACAATTGCAGATTTTCGATTTTGTAGCTCTGATTTTGTGGTCTAGGTGATTTTCAATAAAATTGACTTTTCTACAAAATGTGTAGAAATATTTGAACGATCCAAATAATCGTTGTCATGAGCAAAATTGCAGGTTTTCGATTTTGTAGCTCTGATTTTGTGGTCTATAGTCCAGGTGATTTACCATAAAATTGAATTTTCTACAAAATGTGTAGAAATATCCGAACGATCCAAATGCCCATTGGCATAAAATTTACAGGCCTCAATGCCTATCGATAGAGGTATCAATCAACGAAATCGGAGCACAATTGCAGATTTTCGATTTTGTAGCTCAGATTTTGTGGTCTATAGTCCAGGTGATTTTCAATAAAATTGAATATTCTACAAAATGTGTAGAAATATTCTAACGATCCAAATAATCGTTGTCATGAGCAAAATTGCAGGTTTTCGATTTTGTAGCTCTGATTTTGTGGTCTATAGTCCAGGTGATTTACCATAAAATTGAATTTTCTACAAAATGTGTAGAAATATCCGAACGATCCAAATGCCCATTGGCATAAAATTTACAGGCCTCAATGCCTATCGATAGAGGTATCAATCAACGAAATCGGAGCACAATTGCAGATTTTCGATTTTGTAGCTCAGATTTTGTGGTCTATAGTCCAGGTGATTTTCAATAAAATTGAATATTCTACAAAATGTGTAGAAATATTCTAACGATCCAAATAATCGTTGTCATGAGCAAAATTGCAGGTTTTCGATTTTGTAGCTCTGATTTTGTGGTCTATAGTCCAGGTGATTTACCATAAAATTGAATTTTCTACAAAATGTGTAGAAATATCCGAACGATCCAAATGCCCATTGGCATAAAATTTACAGGCCTCAATGCCTATCAATAGAGGTATCAATCAACGAAATCGGAGCACAATTGCAGATTTTCGATTTTGTAGCTCTGATTTTGTGGTCTATAGTCCAGGTGATTTTCAATAAAATTGAATTTTCTACAAAATGTGTAGAAATATTCTAACGATCCAAATAATCGTTGTCATGAGCAAAATTGCAGGTTTTCGATTTTGTAGCTCTGATTTTGTGGTCTATAGTCCAGGTGATTTACCATAAAATTGAATTTTCTACAAAATGTGTAGAAATATCCGAACGATCCAAATGGCCATTGGCATAAAATTTACAGGCCTCAATGCCTATCAATAGAGGTATCAATCAACGAAATCGGAGCACAATTGCAGATTTTCGATTTTGTAGCTCTGATTTTGTGGTCTATAGTCCAGGTGATTTTCAATAAAATTGAATTTTCTACAAAATGTGTAGAAATATTCTAACGATCCAAATAATCGTTGTCATGAGCAAAATTGCAGGTTTTCGATTTTGTAGCTCTGATTTTGTGGTCTATAGTCCAGGTGATTTACCATAAAATTGAATTTTCTACAAAATGTGTAGAAATATCCGAACGATCCAAATGCCCATTGGCATAAAATTTACAAGCCTCAATGCCTACCAATAGAGGTATCAATCAACGAAATCGGAGCACAATTGCAGATTTTCGATTTTGTTGCTCTGATTTTGTGGTCTATAGTCCAGGTGATTTTCAATAAAATTGAATTTTCTACAAAATGTGTAGAAATATTCTAACGATCCAAATAATCGTTGTCATGAGCAAAATTGCAGGTTTTCGATTTTGTAGCTCTGATTTTGTGGTCTATAGTCCAGGTGATTTACCATAAAATTGAATTTTCTACAAAATGTGTAGAAATATCGGAACGATCCAAATGCCCATTGGCATAAAATTTACAGGCCTCAATGCCTATCAATAGAGGTATCAATCAACGAAATCGGAGCACAATTGCAGATTTTCGATTTTGTAGCTCTGATTTTGTGGTCTATAGTCCAGGTGACTTTCAATAAAATTGAATTTTCTACAAAATGTGTAGAAATATTCTAACGATCCAAATAATCGTTGTCATGAGCAAAATTGCAGGTTTTCGATTTTGTAGCTCTGATTTTGTGGTCTATAGTCCAGGTGATTTACCATAAAATTGAATTTTCTACAAAATGTGTAGAAATATCCGAACGATCCAAATGCCCATTGGCATAAAATTTACAGGCCTCAATGCCTATCGATAGAGGTATCAATCAACGAAATCGGAGCACAATTGCAGATTTTCGATTTTGTAGCTCAGATTTTGTGGTCTATAGTCCAGGTGATTTTCAAAAAAATTGAATTTTCTACAAAATGTGTAGAAATATTCTAACGATCCAAATAATCGTTGTCATGAGCAAAATTGTAGGTTTTCGATTTTGTAGCTCTGATTTTGTGGTCTATAGTCCAGGTGATTTACCATAAAATTGAATTTTCTACAAAATGTGTAGAAATATCCGAACGATCCAAATGCCCATTGGCATAAAATTTACAGGCCTCAATGCCTATCAATAGAGGTATCAATCAACGAAATCGGAGCACAATTGCAGATTTTCGATTTTGTAGCTCTGATTTTGTGGTCTATAGTCCAGGTGATTTTCAATAAAATTGAATTTTCTACAAAATGTGTAGAAATATTCTAACGATCCAAATAATCGTTGTCATGAGCAAAATTGCAGGTTTTCGATTTTGTAGCTCTGATTTTGTGGTCTATAGTCCAGGTGATTTACCATAAAATTGAATTTTCTACAAAATGTGTAGAAATATCCGAACGATCCAAATGCCCATTGGCATAAAATTTACAGGCCTCAATGCCTATCGATAGAGGTATCAATCAACGAAATCGGAGCACAATTGCAGATTTTCGATTTTGTAGCTCAGATTTTGTGGCATAAAATTTACAGGCCTCAATGCCTATCGATAGAGGTATCAATCAACGAAATCGGAGCACAATTGCAGATTTTCGATTTTGTAGCTCAGATTTTGTGGTCTATAGTCCAGGTGATTTTCAATAAAATTGAATTTTCTACAAAATGTGTAGAAATATTCTAACGATCCAAATAATTGTTGTCATGAGCAAAATTGCAGGTTTTCGATTTTGTAGCTCTGATTTTGTGGTCTATAGTCCAGGTGATTTACCATAAAATTGAATTTTCTACAAAATGTGTAGAAATATCCGAACGATCCAAATGCCCATTGGCATAAAATTTACAGGCCTCAATGCCTATCGATAGAGGTATCAATCAACGAAATCAAGGCACAATTGCAGATTTTCGATTTTGTAGCTCTGATTTTGTGGTCTATATTCCAGGTGATTTACCATAAAATTGAATTTTCTACAAAATGTGTAGAAATATCCGAACGATCCAAATGCCCATTGGCATAAAATTTACAGGCCTCAATGCCTATCAATACAGGTATCAATCAACGAAATCGGAGCACAATTGCAGATTTTCGATTTTGTAGCTCTGATTTTGTGGTCTATATTCCAGGTGATTTATCATAAAATTGAATTTTCTACAAAATGTGTAGAAATATCCGAACGATCCAAATGCCCATTGGCATAAAATTTACAGGCCTCAATGCCTATCAATACAGGTATCAATCAACGAAATCGGAGCACAATTGCAGATTTTCGATTTTGTAGCTCTGATTTTGTGGTCTATAGTCCAGGTGATTTTCAATAAAATTGAATTTTCTACAAAATGTGTAGAAATATTCTAACGAGCCAAATAATCGTTGTCATGAGCAAAATTGCAGGTTTTCGATTTTGTAGCTCTGATTTTGTGGTCTATAGTCCAGGTGATTTACCATAAAATTGAATTTTCTACAAAATGTGTAGAAATATCCGAACGATCCAAATGCCCATTGGCATAAAATTTACAGGCCTCAATGCCTATCAATAGAGGTATCAATCAACGAAATCGGAGCACAATTGCAGATTTTCGATTTTGTAGCTCTGATTTTGTGGTCTATAGTCCAGGTGATTTTCAATAAAATTGAATTTTCTACAAAATGTGTAGAAATATTCGAACGATCCAAATAATCGTTGTCATGAGCAAAATTGCAGGTTTTCGATTTTGTAGCTCTGATTTTGTGGTCTATAGTCCAGGTGATTTACCATAAAATTGAATTTTCTACAAAATGTGTAGAAATATCCGAACGATCCAAATGGCCATTGGCATAAAATTTACAGGCCTCAATGCCTATCAATAGAGATATCAATCAACGAAATCGGAGCACAATTGCAGATTTTCGATTTTGTAGCTCTGATTTTGTGGTCTATAGTCCAGGTGATTTACCATAAAATTGAATTTTCTACAAAATGTGTAGAAATATCCGAACGATCCAAATGCCCATTGGCATAAAATTTACAGGCCTCAATGCCTATCAATAGAGGTATCAATCAACGAAATCGGAGCACAATTGCAGATTTTCGATTTTGTAGCTCTGATTTTGTGGTCTATAGTCCAGGTGATTTACCATAAAATTGAATTTTCTACAAAATGTGTAGAAATATCCGAACGATCCAAATGCCCATTGGCATAAAATTTACAGGCCTCAATGCCTATCAATAGAGGTATCAATCAACGAAATCGGAGCACAATTGCAGATTTTCGATTTTGTAGCTCTGATTTTGTGGTCTATAGTCCAGGTGATTTTCAATAAAATTGAATTTTCTACAAAATGTGTAGAAATATTCTAACGATCCAAATAATCGTTGTCATGAGCAAAATTGCAGGTTTTCGATTTTGTAGCTCTGATTTTGTGGTCTATAGTCCAGGTGATTTACCATAAAATTGAATTTTCTACAAAATGTGTAGAAATATCCGAACGATCCAAATGCCCATTGGCATAAAATTTACAGGCCTCAATGCCTATCAATAGAGGTATCAATCAACGAAATCGGAGCACAATTGCAGATTTTCGATTTTGTAGCTCTGATTTTGTGATAGTCCAGGTGATTTTCAATAAAATTGAATTTTCTACAAAATGTGTAGAAATATTCTAACGATCCAAATAATCGTTGTCATGAGCAAAATTGCAGGTTTTCGATTTTGTAGCTCTGATTTTGTGGTCTATATTCCAGGTGATTTACCATAAAATTGAATTTTCTACAAAATGTGTAGAAATATCCGAACGATCCAAATGCCCATTGGCATAAAATTTACAGGCCTCAATGCCTATCAATACAGGTATCAATCAACGAAATCGGAGCACAATTGCAGATTTTCGATTTTGTAGCTCTGATTTTGTGGTCTATAGTCCAGGTGATTTACCATAAAATTGAATTTTCTACAAAATGTGTAGAAATATCCGAACGATCCAAATGCCCATTGGCATACAATTTACAGGCCTCAATGCCTATCGATAGAGGTATCAATCAACGAAATCGGAGCACAATTGCAGATTTTCGATTTTGTAGCTCAGATTTTGTGGTCTATAGTCCACGTGATTTTCAATAAAATTGAATTTTCTACAAAATGTGTAGAAATATTCTAACGATCCAAATAATCGTTGTCATGAGCAAAATTGCAGGTTTTCGATTTTGTAGCTCTGATTTTGTGGTCTATAGTCCAGGTGATTTACCATAAAATTGAATTTTCTACAAAATCTGTAGAAATATCCGAACGATCCAAATGCCCATTGGCATAAAATTTACAGGCCTCAATGCCTATCAATAGAGGTATCAATCAACGAAATCGGAGCACAATTGCAGATTTTCGATTTTGTAGCTCTGATTTTGTGGTCTATAGTCCAGGTGATTTTCAATAAAATTGAATTTTCTACAAAATGTGTAGAAATATTCTAACGATCCAAATAATCGTTGTCATGAGCAAAATTGCAGGTTTTCGATTTTGTAGCTCTGATTTTGTGGTCTATAGTCCAGGTGATTTACCATAAAATTGAATTTTCTACAAAATGTGTAGAAATATCCGAACGATCCAAATGCCCATTGGCATAAAATTACAGGCCTCAATGCCTATCAATAGAGGTATCAATCAACGAAATCGGAGCACAATTGCAGATTTTCGATTTTGTAGCTCTGATTTTGTGGTCTATAGTCCAGGTGATTTTCAATAAAATTGAATTTTCTACAAAATGTGTAGAAACATTCTAACGATCCAAATAATCGTTGTCATGAGCAAAATTGCAGGTTTTCGATTTTGTAGCTCTGATTTTGTGGTCTATAGTCCAGGTGATTTACCATAAAATTGAATTTTCTACAAAATGTGTAGAAATATCCGAACGATCCAAATGCCCATTGGCATAAAATTTACAGGCCTCAATGCCTATCGATAGAGGTATCAATCAACGAAATCGGAGCACAATTGCAGATTTTCGATTTTGTAGCTCAGATTTTGTGGTCTATAGTCCAGGTGATTTTCAATAAAATTGAATATTCTACAAAATGTGTAGAAATATTCTAACGATCCAAATAATCGTTGTCATGAGCAAAATTGCAGGTTTTCGATTTTGTAGCTCTGATTTTGTGGTCTATAGTCCAGGTGATTTACCATAAAATTGAATTTTCTACAAAATGTGTAGAAATATCCGAACGATCCAAATGCCCATTGGCATAAAATTTACAGGCCTCAATGCCTATCAATAGAGGTATCAATCAACGAAATCGGAGCACAATTGCAGATTTTCGATTTTGTAGCTCTGATTTTGTGGTCTATAGTCCAGGTGATTTTCAATAAAATTGAATTTTCTACAAAATGTGTAGAAATATTTTAACGATCCAAATAATCGTTGTCATGAGCAAAATTGCAGGTTTTCGATTTTGTAGCTCTGATTTTGTGGTCTATAGTCCAGGTGATTTACCATAAAATTGAATTTTCTACAAAATGTGTAGAAATATCCGAACGATCCAAATGGCCATTGGCATAAAATTTACAGGCCTCAATGCCTATCAATAGAGGTATCAATCAACGAAATCGGAGCACAATTGCAGATTTTCGATTTTGTAGCTCTGATTTTGTGGTCTATAGTCCTGGTGATTTACCATAAAATTGAATTTTCTACAAAATGTGTAGAAATATCCGAACGATCCAAATGCCCATTGGCATAAAATTTACGGGCATCAATGCCTATCAATAGAGGTATCAATCAACGAAATCGGAGCACAATTGCAGATTTTCGATTTTGTAGCTCTGATTTTGTGGTCTATAGTCCAGGTGATTTTCAATAAAATTGAATTTTCTACAAAATGTGTAGAAATATTCTAACGATCCAAATAATCGTTGTCATGAGCAAAATTGCAGGTTTTCGATTTTGTAGCTCTGATTTTGTGGTCTATAGTCCAGGTGATTTACCATACAATTGAATTTTCTACAAAATGTGTAGAAATATCCGAACGATCCAAATGCCCATTGGCATAAAATTTACAGGCCTCAATGCCTATCGATAGAGGTATGAATCAACGAAATCGGAGCAAAATTGCAGGTTTTCGATTTTGTAGCTCTGATTTTGTGGTCTATAGTCCAGGTGATTTACCATAAAATTGAATTTTCTACAAAATGTGTAGAAATATCCGAACGATCCAAATGCCCATTGGCATAAAATTTACAGGCCTCAATGCCTATCAATAGAGGTATCAATCAACGAAATCGGAGCACAATTGCAGATTTTCGATTTTGTAGCTCTGATTTTGTGGTCTATAGTCCAGGTGATTTTCAATAAAATTGAATTTTCTACAAAATGTGTAGAAATATTCGAACGATCCAAATAATCGTTGTCATGAGCAAAATTGCAGGTTTTCGATTTTGTAGCTCTGATTTTGTGGTCTATAGTCCAGGTGATTTACCATAAAATTGAATTTTCTACAAAATGTGTAGAAATATCCGAACGATCCAAATGGCCATTGGCATAAAATTTACAGGCCTCAATGCCTATCAATAGAGGTATCAATCAACGAAATCGGAGCACAATTGCAGATTTTCGATTTTGTAGCTCTGATTTTGTGGTCTATAGTCCAGGTGATTTACCATAAAATTGAATTTTCTACAAAATGTGTAGAAATATCCGAACGATCCAAATGCCCATTGGCATAAAATTTACAGGCCTCAATGCCTATCAATAGAGGTATCAATCAACGAAATCGGAGCACAATTGCAGATTTTCGATTTTGTAGCTCTGATTTTGTGGTCTATAGTCCAGGTGATTTACCATAAAATTGAATTTTCTACAAAATGTGTAGAAATATCCGAACGATCCAAATGCCCATTGGCATAAAATTTACAGGCCTCAATGCCTATCAATAGAGGTATCAATCAACGAAATCGGAGCACAATTGCAGATTTTCGATTTTGTAGCTCTGATTTTGTGGTCTATAGTCCAGGTGATTTTCAATAAAATTGAATTTTCTACAAAATGTGTAGAAATATTCTAACGATCCAAATAATCGTTGTCATGAGCAAAATTGCAGGTTTTCGATTTTGTAGCTCTGATTTTGTGGTCTATAGTCCAGGTGATTTACCATAAAATTGAATTTTCTACAAAATGTGTAGAAATATCCGAACGATCCAAATGCCCATTGGCATAAAATTTACAGGCCTCAATGCCTATCAATAGAGGTATCAATCAACGAAATCGGAGCACAATTGCAGATTTTCGATTTTGTAGCTCTGATTTTGTGGTCTATAGTCCAGGTGATTTTCAATAAAATTGAATTTTCTACAAAATGTGTAGAAATATTCTAACGATCCAAATAATCGTTGTCATGAGCAAAATTGCAGGTTTTCGATTTTGTAGCTCTGATTTTGTGGTCTATATTCCAGGTGATTTACCATAAAATTGAATTTTCTACAAAATGTGTAGAAATATCCGAACGATCCAAATGCCCATTGGCATAAAATTTACAGGCCTCAATGCCTATCAATACAGGTATCAATCAACGAAATCGGAGCACAATTGCAGATTTTCGATTTTGTAGCTCTGATTTTGTGGTCTATAGTCCAGGTGATTTACCATAAAATTGAATTTTCTACAAAATGTGTAGAAATATCCGAACGATCCAAATGCCCATTGGCATACAATTTACAGGCCTCAATGCCTATCGATAGAGGTATCAATCAACGAAATCGGAGCACAATTGCAGATTTTCGATTTTGTAGCTCAGATTTTGTGGTCTATAGTCCACGTGATTTTCAATAAAATTGAATTTTCTACAAAATGTGTAGAAATATTCTAACGATCCAAATAATCGTTGTCATGAGCAAAATTGCAGGTTTTCGATTTTGTAGCTCTGATTTTGTGGTCTATAGTCCAGGTGATTTACCATAAAATTGAATTTTCTACAAAATCTGTAGAAATATCCGAACGATCCAAATGCCCATTGGCATAAAATTTACAGGCCTCAATGCCTATCAATAGAGGTATCAATCAACGAAATCGGAGCACAATTGCAGATTTTCGATTTTGTAGCTCTGATTTTGTGGTCTATAGTCCAGGTGATTTTCAATAAAATTGAATTTTCTACAAAATGTGTAGAAATATTCTAACGATCCAAATAATCGTTGTCATGAGCAAAATTGCAGGTTTTCGATTTTGTAGCTCTGATTTTGTGGTCTATAGTCCAGGTGATTTACCATAAAATTGAATTTTCTACAAAATGTGTAGAAATATCCGAACGATCCAAATGCCCATTGGCATAAAATTACAGGCCTCAATGCCTATCAATAGAGGTATCAATCAACGAAATCGGAGCACAATTGCAGATTTTCGATTTTGTAGCTCTGATTTTGTGGTCTATAGTCCAGGTGATTTTCAATAAAATTGAATTTTCTACAAAATGTGTAGAAACATTCTAACGATCCAAATAATCGTTGTCATGAGCAAAATTGCAGGTTTTCGATTTTGTAGCTCTGATTTTGTGGTCTATAGTCCAGGTGATTTACCATAAAATTGAATTTTCTACAAAATGTGTAGAAATATCCGAACGATCCAAATGCCCATTGGCATAAAATTTACAGGCCTCAATGCCTATCGATAGAGGTATCAATCAACGAAATCGGAGCACAATTGCAGATTTTCGATTTTGTAGCTCAGATTTTGTGGTCTATAGTCCAGGTGATTTTCAATAAAATTGAATATTCTACAAAATGTGTAGAAATATTCTAACGATCCAAATAATCGTTGTCATGAGCAAAATTGCAGGTTTTCGATTTTGTAGCTCTGATTTTGTGGTCTATAGTCCAGGTGATTTACCATAAAATTGAATTTTCTACAAAATGTGTAGAAATATCCGAACGATCCAAATGCCCATTGGCATAAAATTTACAGGCCTCAATGCCTATCAATAGAGGTATCAATCAACGAAATCGGAGCACAATTGCAGATTTTCGATTTTGTAGCTCTGATTTTGTGGTCTATAGTCCAGGTGATTTTCAATAAAATTGAATTTTCTACAAAATGTGTAGAAATATTTTAACGATCCAAATAATCGTTGTCATGAGCAAAATTGCAGGTTTTCGATTTTGTAGCTCTGATTTTGTGGTCTATAGTCCAGGTGATTTACCATAAAATTGAATTTTCTACAAAATGTGTAGAAATATCCGAACGATCCAAATGGCCATTGGCATAAAATTTACAGGCCTCAATGCCTATCAATAGAGGTATCAATCAACGAAATCGGAGCACAATTGCAGATTTTCGATTTTGTAGCTCTGATTTTGTGGTCTATAGTCCTGGTGATTTACCATAAAATTGAATTTTCTACAAAATGTGTAGAAATATCCGAACGATCCAAATGCCCATTGGCATAAAATTTACGGGCATCAATGCCTATCAATAGAGGTATCAATCAACGAAATCGGAGCACAATTGCAGATTTTCGATTTTGTAGCTCTGATTTTGTGGTCTATAGTCCAGGTGATTTTCAATAAAATTGAATTTTCTACAAAATGTGTAGAAATATTCTAACGATCCAAATAATCGTTGTCATGAGCAAAATTGCAGGTTTTCGATTTTGTAGCTCTGATTTTGTGGTCTATAGTCCAGGTGATTTACCATACAATTGAATTTTCTACAAAATGTGTAGAAATATCCGAACGATCCAAATGCCCATTGGCATAAAATTTACAGGCCTCAATGCCTATCGATAGAGGTATGAATCAACGAAATCGGAGCAAAATTGCAGGTTTTCGATTTTGTAGCTCTGATTTTGTGGTCTATAGTCCAGGTGATTTACCATAAAATTGAATTTTCTACAAAATGTGTAGAAATATCCGAACGATCCAAATGCCCATTGGCATAAAATTTACAGGCCTCAATGCCTATCAATAGAGGTATCAATCAACGAAATCGGAGCACAATTGCAGATTTTCGATTTTGTAGCTCTGATTTTGTGGTCTATAGTCCAGGTGATTTTCAATAAAATTGAATTTTCTACAAAATGTGTAGAAATATTCTAACGATCCAAATAATCGTTGTCATGAGCAAAATTGCAGGTTTTCGATTTTGTAGCTCTGATTTTGTGGTCTATAGTCCAGGTGATTTACCATAAAATTGAATTTTCTACAAAATGTGTAGAAATATCCGAACGATCCAAATGCCCATTGGCATAAAATTTACAGGCCTCAATGCCTACCAATAGAGGTATCAATCAACGAAATCGGAGCACAATTGCAGATTTTCGATTTTGTAGCTCTGATTTTGTGGTCTATAGTCCAGGTGATTTTCAATAAAATTGAATTTTCTACAAAATGTGTAGAAATATTCTAACGATCCAAATAATCGTTGTCATGAGCAAAATTGCAGGTTTTCGATTTTGTAGCTCTGATTTTGTGGTCTATAGTCCAGGTGATTTACCATAAAATTGAATTTTCTACAAAATGTGTAGAAATATCGGAACGATCCAAATGCCCATTGGCATAAAATTTACAGGCCTCAATGCCTATCAATAGAGGTATCAATCAACGAAATCGGAGCACAATTGCAGATTTTCGATTTTGTAGCTCTGATTTTGTGGTCTATAGTCCAGGTGACTTTCAATAAAATTGAATTTTCTACAAAATGTGTAGAAATATTCTAACGATCCAAATAATCGTTGTCATGAGCAAAATTGCAGGTTTTCGATTTTGTAGCTCTGATTTTGTGGTCTATAGTCCAGGTGATTTACCATAAAATTGAATTTTCTACAAAATGTGTAGAAATATCCGAACGATCCAAATGCCCATTGGCATAAAATTTACAGGCCTCAATGCCTATCGATAGAGGTATCAATCAACGAAATCGGAGCACAATTGCAGATTTTCGATTTTGTAGCTCAGATTTTGTGGTCTATAGTCCAGGTGATTTTCAAAAAAATTGAATTTTCTACAAAATGTGTAGAAATATTCTAACGATCCAAATAATCGTTGTCATGAGCAAAATTGTAGGTTTTCGATTTTGTAGCTCTGATTTTGTGGTCTATAGTCCAGGTGATTTACCATAAAATTGAATTTTCTACAAAATGTGTAGAAATATCCGAACGATCCAAATGCCCATTGGCATAAAATTTACAGGCCTCAATGCCTATCAATAGAGGTATCAATCAACGAAATCGGAGCACAATTGCAGATTTTCGATTTTGTAGCTCTGATTTTGTGGTCTATAGTCCAGGTGATTTTCAATAAAATTGAATTTTCTACAAAATGTGTAGAAATATTCTAACGATCCAAATAATCGTTGTCATGAGCAAAATTGCAGGTTTTCGATTTTGTAGCTCTGATTTTGTGGTCTATAGTCCAGGTGATTTACCATAAAATTGAATTTTCTACAAAATGTGTAGAAATATCGGAACGATCCAAATGCCCATTGGCATAAAATTTACAGGCCTCAATGCCTATCAATAGAGGTATCAATCAACGAAATCGGAGCACAATTGCAGATTTTCGATTTTGTAGCTCTGATTTTGTGGTCTATAGTCCAGGTGACTTTCAATAAAATTGAATTTTCTACAAAATGTGTAGAAATATTCTAACGATCCAAATAATCGTTGTCATGAGCAAAATTGCAGGTTTTCGATTTTGTAGCTCTGATTTTGTGGTCTATAGTCCAGGTGATTTACCATAAAATTGAATTTTCTACAAAATGTGTAGAAATATCCGAACGATCCAAATGCCCATTGGCATAAAATTTACAGGCCTCAATGCCTATCGATAGAGGTATCAATCAACGAAATCGGAGCACAATTGCAGATTTTCGATTTTGTAGCTCAGATTTTGTGGTCTATAGTCCAGGTGATTTTCAAAAAAATTGAATTTTCTACAAAATGTGTAGAAATATTCTAACGATCCAAATAATCGTTGTCATGAGCAAAATTGTAGGTTTTCGATTTTGTAGCTCTGATTTTGTGGTCTATAGTCCAGGTGATTTACCATAAAATTGAATTTTCTACAAAATGTGTAGAAATATCCGAACGATCCAAATGCCCATTGGCATAAAATTTACAGGCCTCAATGCCTATCAATAGAGGTATCAATCAACGAAATCGGAGCACAATTGCAGATTTTCGATTTTGTAGCTCTGATTTTGTGGTCTATAGTCCAGGTGATTTTCAATAAAATTGAATTTTCTACAAAATGTGTAGAAATATTCTAACGATCCAAATAATCGTTGTCATGAGCAAAATTGCAGGTTTTCGATTTTGTAGCTCTGATTTTGTGGTCTATAGTCCAGGTGATTTACCATAAAATTGAATTTTCTACAAAATGTGTAGAAATATCCGAACGATCCAAATGCCCATTGGCATAAAATTTACAGGCCTCAATGCCTATCAATAGAGGTATCAATCAACGAAATCGGAGCACAATTGCAGATTTTCGATTTTGTAGCTCTGATTTTGTGGTCTATAGTCCAGGTGATTTACCATAAAATTGAATTTTCTACAAAATGTGTAGAAATATCCGAACGATCCAAATGCCCATTGGCATAAAATTTACAGGCCTCAATGCCTATCAATAGAGGTATCAATCAACGAAATCGGAGCACAATTGCAGATTTTCGATTTTGTAGCTCTGATTTTGTGGTCTATAGTCCAGGTGATTTTCAATAAAATTGAATTTTCTACAAAATGTGTAGAAATATTCTAACGATCCAAATAATCGTTGTCATGAGCAAAATTGCAGGTTTTCGATTTTGTAGCTCTGATTTTGTGGTCTATAGTCCAGGTGATTTACCATAAAATTGAATTTTCTACAAAATGTGTAGAAATATCCGAACGATCCAAATGCCCATTGGCATAAAATTTACAGGCCTCAATGCCTATCAATAGAGGTATCAATCAACGAAATCGGAGCACAATTGCAGATTTTCGATTTTGTAGCTCTGATTTTGTGGTCTATAGTCCAGGTGATTTTCAATAAAATTGAATTTTCTACAAAATGTGTAGAAATATTCTAACGATCCAAATAATCGTTGTCATGAGCAAAATTGCAGGTTTTCGATTTTGTAGCTCTGATTTTGTGGTCTATAGTCCAGGTGATTTACCATAAAATTGAATTTTCTACAAAATGTGTAGAAATATCCGAACGATCCAAATGCCCATTGGCATAAAATTTACAGGCCTCAATGCCTATCAATACAGGTATCAATCAACGAAATCGGAGCACAATTGCAGATTTTCGATTTTGTAGCTCTGATTTTGTGGTCTATATTCCAGGTGATTTACCATAAAATTGAATTTTCTACAAAATGTGTAGAAATATCCGAACGATCCAAATGCCCATTGGCATAAAATTTACAGGCCTCAATGCCTATCAATACAGGTATCAATCAACGAAATCGGAGCACAATTGCAGATTTTCGATTTTGTAGCTCTGATTTTGTGGTCTATAGTCCAGGTGATTTTCAATAAAATTGAATTTTCTACAAAATGTGTAGAAATATTCTAACGAGCCAAATAATCGTTGTCATGAGCAAAATTGCAGGTTTTCGATTTTGTAGCTCTGATTTTGTGGTCTATAGTCCAGGTGATTTACCATAAAATTGAATTTTCTACAAAATGTGTAGAAATATCCGAACGATCCAAATGCCCATTGGCATAAAATTTACAGGCCTCAATGCCTATCAATAGAGGTATCAATCAACGAAATCGGAGCACAATTGCAGATTTTCGATTTTGTAGCTCTGATTTTGTGGTCTATAGTCCAGGTGATTTTCAATAAAATTGAATTTTCTACAAAATGTGTAGAAATATTCTAACGATCCAAATAATCGTTGTCATGAGCAAAATTGCAGGTTTTCGATTTTGTAGCTCTGATTTTGTGGTCTATAGTCCAGGTGATTTACCATAAAATTGAATTTTCTACAAAATGTGTAGAAATATCCGAACGATCCAAATGCCCATTGGCATAAAATTTACAGGCCTCAATGCCTATCGATAGAGGTATCAATCAACGAAATCGGAGCACAATTGCAGATTTTCGATTTTGTAGCTCAGATTTTGTGGTCTATAGTCCAGGTGATTTTCAATAAAATTGAATTTTCTACAAAATGTGTAGAAATATTCTAACGATCCAAATAATCGTTGTCATGAGCAAAATTGCAGGTTTTCGATTTTGTAGCTCTGATTTTGTGGTCTATAGTCCAGGTGATTTACCATAAAATTGAATTTTCTACAAAATGTGTAGAAATATCCGAACGATCCAAATGCCCATTGGCATAAAATTTACAGGCCTCAATGCCTATCAATAGAGGTATCAATCAACGAAATCGGAGCACAATTGCAGATTTTCGATTTTGTAGCTCTGATTTTGTGGTCTATAGTCCAGGTGATTTTCAATAAAATTGAATTTTCTACAAAATGTGTAGAAATATTCTAACGATCCAAATAATCGTTGTCATGAGCAAAATTGCAGGTTTTCGATTTTGTAGCTCTGATTTTGTGGTCTATAGTCCAGGTGATTTACCATAAAATTGAATTTTCTACAAAATGTGTAGAAATATCCGAACGATCCAAATGCCCATTGGCATAAAATTTACAGGCCTCAATGCCTATCAATAGAGGTATCAATCAACGAAATCGGAGCACAATTGCAGATTTTCGATTTTGTAGCTCAGATTTTGTGGTCTATAGTCCAGGTGATTTTCAATAAAATTGAATTTTCTACAAAATGTGTAGAAATATTCTAACGATCCAAATAATCGTTGTCATGAGCAAAATTGCAGGTTTTCGATTTTGTAGCTCTGATTTTGTGGTCTATAGTCCAGGTGATTTACCATAAAATTGAATTTTCTACAAAATGTGTAGAAATATCCGAACGATCCAAATGCCCATTGGCATAAAATTTACAGGCCTCAATGCCTATCAATAGAGGTATCAATCAACGAAATCGGAGCACAATTGCAGATTTTCGATTTTGTAGCTCTGATTTTGTGGTCTATAGTCCAGGTGATTTACCATAAAATTGAATTTTCTACAAAATGTGTAGAAATATCCGAACGATCCAAATGCCCATTGGCATAAAATTTACAGGCCTCAATGCCTATCAATAGAGGTATCAATCAACGAAATCGGAGCACAATTGCAGATTTTCGATTTTGTAGCTCTGATTTTGTGGTCTATAGTCCAGGTGATTTTCAATAAAATTGAATTTTCTACAAAATGTGCAGAAATATTCTAACGATCCAAATAATCGTTGTCATGAGCAAAATTACAGGTTTTCGATTTTGTAGCTCTGATTTTGTGGTCTATAGTCCAGGTGATTTACCATAAAATTGAATTTTCTACAAAATGTGTAGAAATATCCGAACGATCCAAATGCCCATTGGCATAAAATTTACAGGCCTCAATGCCTATCGATAGAGGTATCAATCAACGAAATCGGAGCACAATTGCAGATTTTCGATTTTGTAGCTCAGATTTTGTGGTCTATAGTCCAGGTGATTTTCAATAAAATTGAATTTTCTACAAAATGTGTAGAAATATTCTAACGATCCAAATAATCGTTGTCATGAGCAAAATTGCAGGTTTTCGATTTTGTAGCTCTGATTTTGTGGTCTATAGTCCAGGTGATTTACCATAAAATTGAATTTTCTACAAAATGTGTAGAAATATCCGAACGATCCAAATGCCCATTGGCATAAAATTTACAGGCCTCAATGCCTATCAATAGAGGTATCAATCAACGAAATCGGAGCACAATTGCAGATTTTCGATTTTGTAGCTCTGATTTTGTGGTCTATAGTCCAGGTGATTTACCATAAAATTGAATTTTCTACAAAATGTGTAGAAATATCCGAACGATCCAAATGCCCATTGGCATAAAATTTACAGGCATCAATGCCTATCAATAGAGGTATCAATCAACGAAATCGGAGCACAATTGCAGATTTTCGATTTTGTAGCTCTGATTTTGTGGTCTATAGTCCAGGTGATTTTCAATAAAATTGAATTTTCTACAAAATGTGTAGAAATATTCTAACGATCCAAATAATCGTTGTCATGAGCAAAATTGCAGGTTTTCGATTTTGTAGCTCTGATTTTGTGGTCTATAGTCCAGGTGATTTACCATAAAATTGAATTTTCTACAAAATGTGTAGAAATATCCGAACGATCCAAATGCCCATTGGCATAAAATTTACAGGCCTCAATGCCTATCGATAGAGGTATCAATCAACGAAATCGGAGCACAATTGCAGATTTTCGATTTTGTAGCTCTGATTTTGTGGTCTATATTCCAGGTGATTTACCATAAAATTGAATTTTCTACAAAATGTGTAGAAATATCCGAACGATCCAAATGCCCATTGGCATAAAATTTACAGGCCTCAATGCCTATCAATACAGGTATCAATCAACGAAATCGGAGCACAATTGCAGATTTTCGATTTTGTAGCTCTGATTTTGTGGTCTATAGTCCAGGTGATTTTCAATAAAATTGAATTTTCTACAAAATGTGTAGAAATATTCTAACGATCCAAATAATCGTTGTCATGAGCAAAATTGCAGGTTTTCGATTTTGTAGCTCTGATTTTGTGGTCTATAGTCCAGGTGATTTACCATAAAATTGAATTTTCTACAAAATGTGTAGAAATATCCGAACGATCCAAATGCCCATTGGCATAAAATTTACAGGCCTCAATGCCTATCGATAGAGGTATCAATCAACGAAATCGGAGCACAATTGCAGATTTTCGATTTTGTAGCTCAGATTTTGTGGTCTATAGTCCAGGTGATTTTCAATAAAATTGAATTTTCTACAAAATGTGTAGAAATATTCTAACGATCCAAATAATCGTTGTCATGAGCAAAATTGCAGGTTTTCGATTATGTAGCTCTGATTTTGTGGTCTATAGTCCAGGTGATTTACCATAAAATTGAATTTTCTACAAAATGTGTAGAAATATCCGAACGATCCAAATGCCCATTGGCATAAAATTTACAGGCCTCAATGCCTATCGATAGAGGTATCAATCAACGAAATCGGAGCACAATTGCAGATTTTCGATTTTGTAGCTCAGATTTTGTGGTCTATAGTCCAGGTGATTTTCAATAAAATTGAATTTTCTACAAAATGTGTAGAAATATTCTAACGATCCAAATAATCGTTGTCATGAGCAAAATTGCAGGTTTTCGATTTTGTAGCTCTGATTTTGTGGTCTATAGTCCAGGTGATTTACCATAAAATTGAATTTTCTACAAAATGTGTAGAAATATCCGAACGATCCAAATGCCCATTGGCATAAAATTTACAGGCCTCAATGCCTATCGATAGAGGTATCAATCAACGAAATCGGAGAACAATTGCAGATTTTCGATTTTGTAGCTCTGATTTTGTGGTCTATGAGTGATTTACCATAAAATTGAATTTTCTACAAAATGTGTAGAAATATCCGAACGATCCAAATGCCCATTGGCATAAAATTTACAGGCCTCAATGCCTATCAATAGAGGTATCAATCAACGAAATCGGAGCACAATTGCAGATTTTCGATTTTGTAGCTCTGATTTTGTGGTCTATAGTCCAGGTGATTTTCAATAAAATTGAATTTTCTACAAAATGTGTAGAAATATTCTAACGATCCAAATAATCGTTGTCATGAGCAAAATTGCAGGTTTTCGATTTTGTAGCTCTGATTTTGTGGTCTATAGTCCAGGTGATTTACCATAAAATTGAATTTTCTACAAAATGTGTAGAAATATCCGAACGATCCAAATGCCCATTGGCATAAAATTTACAGGCCTCAATGCCTATCGATAGAGGTATCAATCAACGAAATCGGAGCAAAATTGCAGGTTTTCGATTTTGTAGCTCTGATTTTGTGGTCTATAGTCCAGGTGATTTACCATAAAATTGAATTTTCTACAAAATGTGTAGAAATATCCGAACGATCCAAATGCCCATTGGCATAAAATTTACAGGCCTCAATGCCTATCGATAGAGGTATCAATCAACGAAATCGGAGCACAATTGCAGATTTTCGATTTTGTAGCTCTGATTTTGTGGTCTATATTCCAGGTGATTTACCATAAAATTGAATTTTCTACAAAATGTGTAGAAATATCCGAACGATCCAAATGCCCATTGGCATAAAATTTACAGGCCTCAATGCCTATTAATACAGGTATCAATCAACGAAATCGGAGCACAATTGCAGATTTTCGATTTTGTAGCTCTGATTTTGTGGTCTATAGTCCAGGTGATTTTCAATAAAATTGAATTTTCTACAAAATGTGTAGAAATATTTTAACGATCAAAATAATCGTTGTCATGAGCAAAATTGCAGGTTTTCGATTTTGTAGCTCTGATTTTGTGGTCTATAGTCCAGGTGATTTACCATAAAATTGAATTTTCTACAAAATGTGTAGAAATATCCGAACGATCCAAATGCCCATTGGCATAAAATTTACAGGCCTCTATGCCTATCGATAGAGGTATCAATCAACAAAATCGGAGCACAATTGCAGATTTTCGATTTTGTAGCTCAGATTTTGTGGTCTATAGTCCAGGTGATTTTCAATAAAATTGAATTTTCTACAAAATGTGTAGAAATATTCTAACGATCCAAATAATCGTTGTCATGAGCAAAATTGCAGGTTTTCGATTTTGTAGCTCTGATTTTGTGGTCTATAGTCCAGGTGATTTACCATAAAATTGAATTTTCTACAAAATGTGTAGAAATATCCAAACGATCCAAATGCCCATTGGCATAAAATTTACAGGCCTCAATGCCTATCAATAGAGGTATCAATCAACGAAATCGGAGCACAATTGCAGATTTTCGATTTTGTAGCTCTGATTTTGTGGTCTATAGTCCAGGTGATTTTCAATAAAATTGAATTTTCTACAAAATGTGTAGAAATATTCTAACGATCCAAATAATCGTTGTCATGAGCAAAATTGCAGGTTTTCGATTTTGTAGCTCTGATTTTGTGGTCTATAGTCCAGGTGATTTACCATAAAATTGAATTTTCTACAAAATGTGTAGAAATATCCGAACGATCCAAATGCCCATTGGCATAAAATTTACAGGCCTCAATGCCTATCAATAGAGGTATCAATCAACGAAATCGGAGCACAATTGCAGATTTTCGATTTTGTAGCTCTGATTTTGTGGTCTATAGTCCAGGTGATTTTCAATAAAATTGAATTTTCTACAAAATGTGTAGAAATATTCTAACGATCCAAATAATCGTTGTCATGAGCAAAATTGCAGGTTTTCGATTTTGTAGCTCTGATTTTGTGGTCTATAGTCCAGGTGATTTACCATAAAATTGAATTTTCTACAAAATGTGTAGAAATATCCGAACGATCCAAATGCCCATTGGCATAAAATTTACAGGCCTCAATGCCTATCGATAGAGGTATCAATCAACGAAATCGGAGCACAATTGCAGATTTTCGATTTTGTAGCTCTGATTTTGTGGTCTATATATAGTCCAGGTGATTTTCAATAAAATTGAATTTTCTACAAAATGTGTAGAAATATTCTAACGATCCAAATAATCGTTGTCATGAGCAAAATTGCAGGTTTTCGATTTTGTAGCTCTGATTTTGTGGTCTATAGTCCAGGTGATTTACCATAAAATTGAATTTTCTACAAAATGTGTAGAAATATCCGAACGATCCAAATGCCCATTGGCATAAAATTTACAGGCCTCAATGCCTATCGATAGAGGTATCAATCAACGAAATCGGAGCACAATTGCAGATTTTCGATTTTGTAGCTCAGATTTTGTGGTCTATAGGCCAGGTGATTTTCAATAAAATTGAATTTTCTACAAAATGTGTAGAAATATTTGAACGATCCAAATAATCGTTGTCATGAGCAAAATTGCAGGTTTTTAATTTTGTAGCTCTGATTTTGTGGTCTATAGTCCAGGTGATTTACCATAAAATTGAATTTTCTACAAAATGTGTAGAAATATCCGAACGATCCAAATGCCCATTGGCATAAAATTTACAGGCCTCAATGCCTATCGATAGAGGTATCAATCAACGAAATCGGAGCACAATTGCAGATTTTCGATTTTGTAGCTCTGATTTTGTGGTCTATAGTCCAGGTGATTTTCAATAAAATTGAATTTTCTACAAAATGTGTAGAAATATCCGAACGATCCAAATGCCCATTGGCATAAAATTTACAGGCCTCAATGCCTATCGATAGAGGTATCAATCAACGAAATCGGAGCACAATTGCAGATTTTCGATTTTGTAGCTCTGATTTTGTGGTTTATAGTCCAGATGATTTTCAATAAAATTGAATTTTCTACAAAATGTGTAGAAATATTCTAACGATCCAAATAATCGTTGTCATGAGCAAAATTGCAGGTTTTCGATTTTGTAGTTCTGATTTTGTGGTCTATAGTCCAGGTGATTTACCATAAAATTGAATTTTCTACAAAATGTGTAGAAATATCCGAACGATCCAAATGCCCATTGGCATAAAATTTACAGGCCTCAATGCCTATCGATGGAGGTATCAATCAACGAAATCGGAGCACAATTGCAGATTTTCGATTTTGTAGCTCTGATTTTGTGGTCTGTCCAGGTGATTTTCAATAAAATTGAATTTTCTACAAAATGTGTAGAAATATTCTAACGATCCAAATAATCGTTGTCATGAGCAAAATTGCAGGTTTTCGATTTTGTAGCTCTGATTTTGTGGTCTATAGTCCAGGTGATTTACCATAAAATTGAATTTTCTACAAAATGTGTAGAAATATCCGAACGATCCAAATGCCCATTGGCATAAAATTTACAGGCCTCAATGCCTATCGATAGAGGTATCAATCAACGAAATCGGAGCACAATTGCAGATTTTCGATTTTGTAGCTCTGATTTTGTGGTCTATAGTCCAGGTGATTTTCAATAAAATTGAATTTTCTACAAAATGTGTAGAAATATTTGAACGATCCAAATAATCGTTGTCATGAGCAAAATTGCAGGTTTTTAATTTTGTAGCTCTAATTTTGTGGTCTATAGTCCAAGTGATTTTCAATAAAAATGAATTTTCTACAAAATGTGTAGAAATATCCGAACGATCCAAATGCCCATTGGCATAAAATTTACAGGCCTCAATGCCTATCGATATAGGTATTAATCAACGAAATCGGAGCACAATTGCAGATTTTCGATTTTGTAGCTCTGATTTTGTGGTCTATAGTCCTGGTGATTTTCAATAAAATTGAATTTTCTACAAAATGTGTAGAAATATTCTAACGATCCAAATAATCGTTGTCATGAGCAAAATTGCAGGTTTTCGATTTTGTAGCTCTGATTTTGTGGTCTATAGTCCAGGTGATTTACAATAAAATTGAATTTTCTACAAAATGTGTAGAAATATCCGAACGATCCAAATGCCCATTGGCATAAAATTTACAGGCCTCAATGCCTATCGATAGAGGTATCAATCAACGAAATCGGAGCACAATTGCAGATTTTCGATTTTGTAGCTCTGATTTTGTGGTCTATAGTCCAGGTGATTTTCAATAAAATTGAATTTTCTACAAAATGTGTAGAAATATCCGAACGATCCAAATGCCCATTGGCATAAAATTTACAGGCCTCAATGCCTATCGATAGAGGTATCAATCAACGAAATCGGAGCACAATTGCAGATTTTCGATTTTGTAGCTCTGATTTTGTGGTTTATAGTCCAGATGATTTTCAATAAAATTGAATTTTCTACAAAATGTGAAGAAATATTCTAACGATCCAAATAATCGTTGTCATGAGCAAAATTGCAGGTTTTCGATTTTGTAGTTCTGATTTTGTGGTCTATAGTCCAGGTGATTTACCATAAAATTGAATTTTCTACAAAATGTGTAGAAATATCCGAACGATCCAAATGCCCATTGGCATAAAATTTACAGGCCTCAATGCCTATCGATAAAGGTATCAATCAACGAAATCGGAGCACAATTGCAGATTTTCGATTTTGTAGCTCTGATTTTGTGGTCTGTCCAGGTGATTTTCAATAAAATTGAATTTTCTACAAAATGTGTAGAAATATTCTAACGATCCAAATAATCGTTGTCATGAGCAAAATTGCAGGTTTTCGATTTTGTAGCTCTGATTTTGTGGTCTATAGTCCAGGTGATTTACCATAAAATTGAATTTTCTACAAAATGTGTAGAAATATCCGAACGATCCAAATGCCCATTGGCATAAAATTTACAGGCCTCAATGCCTATCGATAGAGGTATCAATCAACGAAATCGGAGCACAATTGCAGATTTTCGATTTTGTAGCTCTGATTTTGTGGTTTATAGTCCAGGTGATTTTCAATAAAATTGAATTTTCTACAAAATGTGTAGAAATATTCTAACGATCCAAATAATCGTTGTCATGAGCAAAATTGCAGGTTTTCGATTTTGTAGCTCTGATTTTGTGGTCTATAGTCCAGGTGATTTACCATAAAATTGAATTTTCTACAAAATGTGTAGAAATATCCGAACGATCCAAATGCCCATTGGCATAAAATTTACAGGCCTCAATGCCTATCGATAGAGGTATCAATCAACGGAATCGGAGCACAATTGCAGATTTTCGATTTTATAGCTCTGATTTTGTGGTCTATAGTCCAGGTGATTTTCAATAAAATTGAATTTTCTACAAAATGTGTAGAAATATTCTAACGATCCAAATAATCGTTGTCATGAGCAAAATTGCAGGTTTTCGATTTTGTAGCTCTGATTTTGTGGTCTATAGTCCAGGTGATTTACCATAAAATTGAATTTTCTACAAAATGTGTAGAAATATTTGAACGATCCAAATGTCCATTGGCATAAAATTTACAGGCCTCAATGCCTATCGATAGAGGTATCAATCAACGAAATCGGAGCACAATTGCAGATTTTCGATTTTGTAGCTCTGATTTTGTGGTCTGTCCAGGTGATTTTCAATAAAATTGAATTTTCTACAAAATGTGTAGAAATATCCAAACGATCCAAATTCCCATTGGCATAAAATTTACAGGCCTCAATGCCTATCGATAGAGGTATCAATCAACGAAATCGGAGCACAATTGCAGATTTTCGATTTTGTAGCTCTGATTTTGTGGTCTATAGTCCAGGTGATTTTCAATAAAATTGAATTTTCTACAAAATGTGTAGAAATATCCGAACGATCCAAATGCCCATTGGCATAAAATTTACAGGCCTCAATGCCCAACGATAGAGGTATCAATCAACGAAATCGGAGCACAATTGCAGATTTTTGATTTTGTAGCTCTGATTTTGTGGTCTATAGTCCAGGTGATTTTCAATAAAATTGAATTTTCTACAAAATGTGTAGAAATATCCAAACGATCCAAATTCCCATTGGCATAAAATTTACAGGCCTCAATGCCTATCGATAGAGGTATCAATCAACGAAATCGGAGCACAATTGCAGATTTTCGATTTTGTAGCTCTGATTTGTGGTCTATAGTCCAGGTGATTTTCAATTAAATTGAATTTTCTACAAAATGTGTAGAAATATTCTAACGATCCAAATAATCGTTGTCATGAGCAAAATTGCAGGTTTTCGATTTTGTAGCTCTGATTTTGTGGTCTATAGTCCAGGTGATTTACCATAAAATTGAATTTTCAACAAAATGTGTAGAAATATCCGAACGATCCAAATGCCCATTGGCATAAAAGTTACAGGTCTCAATGCCTATCGATAGAGGTATCAATCAACGAAATCGGAGCACAATTGCAGATTTTCGATTTTGTAGCTCTGATTTTGTGGTCTGTCCAGGTGATTTTCAATAAAATTGAATTTTCTACAAAATGTGTAGTAATATTCTAACGATCCAAATTCCCATTGGCATAAAATTTACAGGCCTCAATGCCTATCGATAGAGGTATCAATCAACGAAATCGGAGCACAATTGCAGATTTTCGATTTTGTAGCTCTGATTTGTGGTCCAGGTGATTTTCAATTAAATTGAATTTTCTACAAAATGTGTAGAAATATTCGAACGATCCAAATAATCGTTGTCATGAGCAAAATTGCAGGTTTTCGATTTTGTAGCTCTGATTTTGTGGTCTATAGTCCAGGTGATTTTCAATAAAATTGAATTTTCTACAAAATGTGTAGTAATATTCTAACGATCCAAATTCCCATTGGCATGACAATTACAGGTCTCAATTCCTATCGATAGAGGTATCAATCAACGAAATCGGAGCACAATTGCAGATTTTCGATTTTGTAGCTGTGATTTTGTGGTCTATAGTCCAGGTGATTTTCAATAAAATTGAATTTTCTACATAATGTGTAGAAGTATTCGAACGATCCAAATGCCCATTGGCATGACAATTACAGGTCTCAATTCCTATCGATAGAGGTATCAATCAACGAAATCGGAGCACAATTGCAGATTTTCGATTTTGTAACTGTGATTTTGTAGTCTATAGTCCAGGTGATTTTCAATAAAATTCAATTTTCTACAAAATGTGTAGAAATATTCTAACGATCCAAATAATCGTTGTCATGAGCAAAATTGCAGATTTTCGATTTTGTAGCTCTTATTTTGTGGCCTATAGTCCAGGTGATTTTCAATAAAATTGAAGTTTCTACAAAATGTGTAGAAGTATTCGAACGATCCAAATGCCCATTGGCATGACAATTACAGGTCTCAATTCCTATCGATAGAGGTATCAATCAACGAAATCGGAGCACAATTGCAGATTTACGATTTTGTAGCTCTGATTTTGTGGTCTATAGTCCAGGTGATTTTCAATTAAATTGAATTTTCTACAAAATGTGTAGAAATATTCTAACGATCCGAATAATCGTTGTCATGAGCAAAATTGCAGGTTTTCAATTTTGTAGCTCTGATTTTGTGGTCTATAGTCCAGGTGATTTTCAATAAAATTGAAGTTTCTACAAAATGTGTAGAAGTATTCGAACGATCCAAATGCCCATTGGCATGACAATTACAGGTCTCAATTCCTATCGATAGAGGTATCAATCAACGAAATCGGAGCACAATTGCAGATTTTCGATTTTGTAGCTGTGATTTTGTGGTCTATAGTCCAGGTGATTTTCAATAAAATTCAATTTTCTACAAAATGTGTAGAAATATTGTAACGATCCAAATAATCGTTGTCATGAGCAAAATTGCAGATTTTCGATTTTGTAGCTCTTATTTTGTGGCCTATAGTCCAGGTGATTTACCATAAAATTGAATTTTCTACAAAATATGTAGAAGTATTCGAACGATCCAAATGCCCATTAGCATAACAATTACAGGACTCAATGCCTATCGATAGAGGTATCAATCAACGAAATCGGAGCACAATTGCAGATTTTCGATTTTGTAGCTCTGATTTTGTGGTCTATAGTCCAGGTATTTTCAATAAAATTGAATTTTCTACAAAATGTGTAGAAAAATTCTAACGATCCAAATGCCCATTGGCATAAAAATTACAGGTCTCAATGCCTATCGATAGAGGTATCAATCAACGTAATTGGAGCACAATTGCAGATTTTCGATTTTGTAGCTCTGATTTTGTGGTCTATAGTCCAGGTGATTTACCATAAAATTGAATTTTCTACAAAATGTGTAGAAATATCCGAACGATCCAAATGCCCATTGGCATAAAATTTACGGGCCTCAATGCCTATCGATAGAGGTATCAATCAACGAAATCGGAGCACAATTGCAGGTTTTCGATTTTGTAGCTCTGATTTTGTGGTCTATAGTCCAGGTGATTTTCAATAAAATTGAATTTTCTACAAAATGTGTAGAAATATCCAAACGATCCAAATTCCCATTGGCATAAAATTTACAGGCCTCAATGCCTATCGATAGAGGTATCAATCAACGAAATCGGAGCACAATTGCAGATTTTCGATTTTGTAGCTCTGATTTTGTGGTCTATAGTCCAGGTGATTTTCAATAAAATTGAATTTTCTACAAAATGTGTAGAAATATCCGAACGATCCAAATGCCCATTGGCAAAACCATTACAGGTCTCAATGCCTATCGATAGAGGTATCAATCAACGAAATCGGAGCACAATTGCAGATTTTCGATTTTGTAGCTCTGATTTTGTGGTCTATAGTCCAGGTGATTTTCAATAAAATTGAATTTTCTACAAAATGTGTAGAAATATTTGAACGATCCAAATAATCGTTGTCATGAGCAAAATTGCAGGTTTTTAATTTTGTAGCTCTAATTTTGTGGTCTATAGTCCAAGTGATTTTCAATAAAAATGAATTTTCTACAAAATGTGTAGAAATATCCGAACGATCCAAATGCCCATTGGCATAAAATTTACAGGCCTCAATGCCTATCGATATAGGTATTAATCAACGAAATCGGAGCACAATTGCAGATTTTCGATTTTGTAGCTCTGATTTTGTGGTCTATAGTCCTGGTGATTTTCAATAAAATTGAATTTTCTACAAAATGTGTAGAAATATTCTAACGATCCAAATAATCGTTGTCATGAGCAAAATTGCAGGTTTTCGATTTTGTAGCTCTGATTTTGTGGTCTATAGTCCAGGTGATTTACAATAAAATTGAATTTTCTACAAAATGTGTAGAAATATCCGAACGATCCAAATGCCCATTGGCATAAAATTTACAGGCCTCAATGCCTATCGATAGAGGTATCAATCAACGAAATCGGAGCACAATTGCAGATTTTCGATTTTGTAGCTCTGATTTTGTGGTCTATAGTCCAGGTGATTTTCAATAAAATTGAATTTTCTACAAAATGTGTAGAAATATCCGAACGATCCAAATGCCCATTGGCATAAAATTTACAGGCCTCAATGCCTATCGATAGAGGTATCAATCAACGAAATCGGAGCACAATTGCAGATTTTCGATTTTGTAGCTCTGATTTTGTGGTTTATAGTCCAGATGATTTTCAATAAAATTGAATTTTCTACAAAATGTGAAGAAATATTCTAACGATCCAAATAATCGTTGTCATGAGCAAAATTGCAGGTTTTCGATTTTGTAGTTCTGATTTTGTGGTCTATAGTCCAGGTGATTTACCATAAAATTGAATTTTCTACAAAATGTGTAGAAATATCCGAACGATCCAAATGCCCATTGGCATAAAATTTACAGGCCTCAATGCCTATCGATAGAGGTATCAATCAACGAAATCGGAGCACAATTGCAGATTTTCGATTTTGTAGCTCTGATTTTGTGGTCTGTCCAGGTGATTTTCAATAAAATTGAATTTTCTACAAAATGTGTAGAAATATCCAAACGATCCAAATTCCCATTGGCATAAAATTTACAGGCCTCAATGCCTATCGATAGAGGTATCAATCAACGAAATCGGAGCACAATTGCAGATTTTCGATTTTGTAGCTCTGATTTTGTGGTCTATAGTCCAGGTGATTTTCAATAAAATTGAATTTTCTACAAAATGTGTAGAAATATTTGAACGATCCAAATAATCGTTGTCATGAGCAAAATTGCAGGTTTTTAATTTTGTAGCTCTAATTTTGTGGTCTATAGTCCAAGTGATTTTCAATAAAAATGAATTTTCTACAAAATGTGTAGAAATATCCGAACGATCCAAATGCCCATTGGCATAAAATTTACAGGCCTCAATGCCTATCGATATAGGTATTAATCAACGAAATCGGAGCACAATTGCAGATTTTCGATTTTGTAGCTCTGATTTTGTGGTCTATAGTCCAGGTGATTTACAATAAAATTGAATTTTCTACAAAATGTGTAGAAATATCCGAACGATCCAAATGCCCATTGGCATAAAATTTACAGGCCTCAATGCCTATCGATAGAGGTATCAATCAACGAAATCGGAGCACAATTGCAGATTTTCGATTTTGTAGCTCTGATTTTGTGGTCTATAGTCCAGGTGATTTTCAATAAAATTGAATTTTCTACAAAATGTGTAGAAATATCCGAACGATCCAAATGCCCATTGGCATAAAATTTACAGGCCTCAATGCCTATCGATAGAGGTATCAATCAACGAAATCGGAGCACAATTGCAGATTTTCGATTTTGTAGCTCTGATTTTGTGGTTTATAGTCCAGATGATTTTCAATAAAATTGAATTTTCTACAAAATGTGAAGAAATATTCTAACGATCCAAATAATCGTTGTCATGAGCAAAATTGCAGGTTTTCGATTTTGTAGTTCTGATTTTGTGGTCTATAGTCCAGGTGATTTACCATAAAATTTAATTTTCTACAAAATGTGTAGAAATATCCGAACGATCCAAATGCCCATTGGCATAAAATTTACAGGCCTCAATGCCTATCGATAGAGGTATCAATCAACGAAATCGGAGCACAATTGCAGATTTTCGATTTTGTAGCTCTGATTTTGTGGTCTGTCCAGGTGATTTTCAATAAAATTGAATTTTCTACAAAATGTGTAGAAATATTCTAACGATCCAAATAATCGTTGTCATGAGCAAAATTGCAGGTTTTCGATTTTGTAGCTCTGATTTTGTGGTCTATAGTCCAGGTGATTTACCATAAAATTGAATTTTCTACAAAATGTGTAGAAATATCCGAACGATCCAAATGCCCATTGGCATAAAATTTACAGGCCTCAATGCCTATCGATAGAGGTATCAATCAACGAAATCGGAGCACAATTGCAGATTTTCGATTTTGTAGCTCTGATTTTGTGGTTTATAGTCCAGGTGATTTTCAATAAAATTGAATTTTCTACAAAATGTGTAGAAATATTCTAACGATCCAAATAATCGTTGTCATGAGCAAAATTGCAGGTTTTCGATTTTGTAGCTCTGATTTTGTGGTCTATAGTCCAGGTGATTTACCATAAAATTGAATTTTCTACAAAATGTGTAGAAATATCCGAACGATCCAAATGCCCATTGGCATAAAATTTACAGGCCTCAATGCCTATCGATAGAGGTATCAATCAACGGAATCGGAGCACAATTGCAGATTTTCGATTTTATAGCTCTGATTTTGTGGTCTATAGTCCAGGTGATTTTCAATAAAATTGAATTTTCTACAAAATGTGTAGAAATATTCTAACGATCCAAATAATCGTTGTCATGAGCAAAATTGCAGGTTTTCGATTTTGTAGCTCTGATTTTGTGGTCTATAGTCCAGGTGATTTACCATAAAATTGAATTTTCTACAAAATGTGTAGAAATATTTGAACGATCCAAATGTCCATTGGCATAAAATTTACAGGCCTCAATGCCTATCGATAGAGGTATCAATCAACGAAATCGGAGCACAATTGCAGATTTTCTATTTTGTAGCTCTGATTTTGTGGTCTGTCCAGGTGATTTTCAATAAAATTGAATTTTCTACAAAATGTGTAGAAATATCCAAACGATCCAAATTCCCATTGGCATAAAATTTACAGGCCTCAATGCCTATCGATAGAGGTATCAATCAACGAAATCGGAGCACAATTGCAGATTTTCGATTTTGTAGCTCTGATTTTGTGGTCTATAGTCCAGGTGATTTTCAATAAAATTGAATTTTCTACAAAATGTGTAGAAATATCCGAACGATCCAAATGCCCATTGGCATAAAATTTACAGGCCTCAATGCCCAACGATAGAGGTATCAATCAACGAAATCGGAGCACAATTGCAGATTTTTGATTTTGTAGCTCTGATTTTGTGGTCTATAGTCCAGGTGATTTTCAATAAAATTGAATTTTCTACAAAATGTGTAGAAATATCCAAACGATCCAAATTCCCATTGGCATAAAATTTACAGGCCTCAATGCCTATCGATAGAGGTATCAATCAACGAAATCGGAGCACAATTGCAGATTTTCGATTTTGTAGCTCTGATTTGTGGTCTATAGTCCAGGTGATTTTCAATTAAATTGAATTTTCTACAAAATGTGTAGAAATATTCTAACGATCCAAATAATCGTTGTCATGAGCAAAATTGCAGGTTTTCGATTTTGTAGCTCTGATTTTGTGGTCTATAGTCCAGGTGATTTACCATAAAATTGAATTTTCAACAAAATGTGTAGAAATATCCGAACGATCCAAATGCCCATTGGCATAAAAGTTACAGGTCTCAATGCCTATCGATAGAGGTATCAATCAACGAAATCGGAGCACAATTGCAGATTTTCGATTTTGTAGCTCTGATTTTGTGGTCTGTCCAGGTGATTTTCAATAAAATTGAATTTTCTACAAAATGTGTAGTAATATTCTAACGATCCAAATTCCCATTGGCATAAAATTTACAGGCCTCAATGCCTATCGATAGAGGTATCAATCAACGAAATCGGAGCACAATTGCAGATTTTCGATTTTGTAGCTCTGATTTGTGGTCCAGGTGATTTTCAATTAAATTGAATTTTCTACAAAATGTGTAGAAATATTCGAACGATCCAAATAATCGTTGTCATGAGCAAAATTGCAGGTTTTCGATTTTGTAGCTCTGATTTTGTGGTCTATAGTCCAGGTGATTTTCAATAAAATTGAATTTTCTACAAAATGTGTAGTAATATTCTAACGATCCAAATTCCCATTGGCATGACAATTACAGGTCTCAATTCCTATCGATAGAGGTATCAATCAACGAAATCGGAGCACAATTGCAGATTTTCGATTTTGTAGCTGTGATTTTGTGGTCTATAGTCCAGGTGATTTTCAATAAAATTGAATTTTCTACATAATGTGTAGAAGTATTCGAACGATCCAAATGCCCATTGGCATGACAATTACAGGTCTCAATTCCTATCGATAGAGGTATCAATCAACGAAATCGGAGCACAATTGCAGATTTTCGATTTTGTAGCTGTGATTTTGTAGTCTATAGTCCAGGTGATTTTCAATAAAATTCAATTTTCTACAAAATGTGTAGAAATATTGTAACGATCCAAATAATCGTTGTCATGAGCAAAATTGCAGATTTTCGATTTTGTAGCTCTTATTTTGTGGCCTATAGTCCAGGTGATTTACCATAAAATTGAATTTTCTACAAAATATGTAGAAGTATTCGAACGATCCAAATGCCCATTAGCATAACAATTACAGGACTCAATGCCTATCGATAGAGGTATCAATCAACGAAATCGGAGCACAATTGCAGATTTTCGATTTTGTAGCTCTGATTTTGTGGTCTATAGTCCAGGTATTTTCAATAAAATTGAATTTTCTACAAAATGTGTAGAAATATTCGAACGATCCAAATGCACATTGGCATACAAATTACAGGTCTCAATGCCTATCGATAGAGGTATCAATCATTGGAATCGGAGCACAATCGCAGGTTTTCGATTTTGTAGCTCTGATTTTGTGGTCTATAGTCCAGGTGATTTACCATAAAATTGAATTTTCTACAAAATGTGTAGAAATATCCGAACAATCCAAATGCCCATTGGCATCTAAACATTTCTTAGAAAATTCAATTTTATTGAAAATCAACTGTGCTATACTGCCGTGCTAAGCATGTTTTCCTTAACTACATTTTTGGCCAAAATGAGTTATTGATGCCAATTGATAGCTAATAACAAACCTCATCATTAAAATAAAAAAATAAAAAAGAATTAAAACTAAATTGAGAAACACGTGATAAGAAAAATAGTTTTTATTTTTAATGCAAAAATCATTGATTTCAAAACTTTAACATTAATTTTCTCAAAATGCGTTTTTTGTAGTTAAGTAAAACATGCTTAGCACAGCAGTATAATTTCAAGCCGGTGGGTCAAATTTCTCTCGCGGGCCATACTTTGGGCTTCACTGAGCTAGGGCATCAGAATAATGTTTTGAATATCAATGGACTAATAAGACAACATTTCTAAATTTATAAAGTCGACGATTGAACTCCTTTAATATATTTATTTTTATATGTATTGCGTATTTACACAATACACATAAAAGAGGTATGAGTAGAAATACACACGAACTTATTTCATATCTTCCTTCATTTATTCAATTTCCCATTTTTATATTTTTTTTAAAACTACGAAGAAAGAAAACAACAATAGTTTAAAAATCCGATCTTGAAAATAATCAGAGAAAGAAAAAGAGAGTTACAAAATATATTGATTAGAAGTTCTACTGTAAAATTATCAAATATTTTTTTTCTGAAATTATTGTTGATACAAGAAGTCTATATATAAATGGTTTTTGCTCGTATCGTTTGCATATAGATCGGGTTACAAGTTTACAACCTAAAGAAATTGCCCAATTACCATCAAACCCAAAATTTTGGAATAGTAGGCGCTCCTAAAGTCATATTTTATAAATTTTTTTTGTAGTAAGAGAATTCAATCCAGTTTCGAACTGATGAGCTTATGATTATGAAAAAATCAATCTTCTCATCAGGCCGCGGCGAATGGACTGATTATACCACAATTTACATTCTATATATACAGAATGTATTGTGCATTTAAGTAATAGCGAATCATACTAATACAGATGAAATATCTCTTACAATTTTCCTCTTCACGATATTCACAACACAGTTCTATTTCTGTGTAAGCAAATTTTTACATTTTTCAATATTTTGTTGAATGGTAATTAATGGAAGGAAAATTGTAAGAGATATTTCATCTGTATTAGTATGATTCGCTAGTACTTAAATGCACAATACATTCTGTATATATAGAATGTAAATTGTAGTATAATCAGTCCAGTCGCCGCGGCCTGATGAGAAGATTGATTTTTTCATAATCATAAGCTCATCAGTTCGAAACTGGATTGAATTATCTTACTACAATCCTCGGAACATATTTAAAAAAATTTAAAAATTAAATAAATAGAATTCTGTCTATTAGTCGGTATCGTTGAATTATCGTTCGTAAATACTAATATACTTCTAGTGTTAATAAAAACTCATTTAAAAAGGTCTAATCACCGGTAGCGTATTAGATATTACATGAATTAATTAACATTCAACAAAATATTGAAAAAGTACATATTTTATGTCAAAACCATTTTTAGTTAATACTCACCAAGTAGTATTTTAATAAATTCTCAATCTTTTCAATTAAAAACTTAAATACTTATCCTTTCAAATCAAGCTGCTGCTAAAAATTACTAAATATAACTTTTTATTAAAAACAAAACAAAAACATATTTGACCGCTGACACGGCGATACGGGCCCTTATCAGTTCTCCGTCCAGTTGCTAATGTAATTTACACCGGCCGAGAGAATGATAAGGGTTCGAATACACCTCCCTATATAAATATATTTAAGAAAAAATAAAAGTAAAAATAAAAATTAAATTAAATAAATAAAAACATATCCATAACATAATTTTTATGTTTAGTACGTTCATGTTACAAAGTACCAATTTATGTAACCACATAATCTCATGCAATAAGTAAAAAAACAGCACTCATATTAATGAACTATTGAAGAAGAAATAAAATAAAAAAGGTACACCAGCAATATATGCTATATCCATAAATGTGTGCGGAGTGTGTTCATACTCTCATCATCATCCAAACAACCCTAATATCATTTATATTTTTATTACTATTATTTTGGGATGAATCTATCCTCTCCTCATAATCTCGTATACATATTTATGTACATCCCAAATAACTTAACAAAAATATGTTCATATTTTCGAAATTTATTTTCTACATTCAACTAATAAAAATGGTTTACCAACAAAACAACAACTAAAACCAAAACTAAAGAATTTTTTGTAAAATTTTTTTGTTTTGGTGTAGTTGTTACAGACAAATTGTGATTTAATTAATTCCAATTGTTTTATAATAAAACCAAACCTAACACTTCTATTTGTAAAATATATTATTACCCTTGACATCGAAAAAAAATTTTTATTTTAACAAACAACATTTATTTATACATAAAATACCGGAAAGAGGTAACAACAACATAAAATAATTTATGTGCGAGAGTACGTTACGTCGTTACTTAAATATATAAATATCCATAAATAAATACAAAATCATCGTCTGCAATACTACTGTAAGCTGAATGAATTAAGGTTATATGCTTATTGTGATCCTCTTTCATAATAAAAAATAAAAAAATAAATAAATCCATATTCTAATTCACAGTCACGTGTGTCGACATTATATTTTGTTCTTTTACATACAACTAAAAACTATTCTAATTGTGAATTATACGAGTTGAGAGTATTGCGATCGGAACTAAAATTTAACCACATGTAAAAAAAAGAAAATGTCCAGACTCGTTTATTTACACATATTAGATAGATAAATGGTACAATATTTTTTATTTATTTTTTTTTAATTAGGAAATGACTGATAAAAGCAACGTACATAATATTTTTTTGTTGTATATTACATGAATCAGATGTTTAATTCGACTTCCGGTTGCATACAATTTTATTTAATTTTTTTTTTTTGCAAATATTGCTAAAGTACAATACATATATTTTATCTCAATTAACTTGAAAACTAGCGTAACTTTTAGTTCCAAATTGACCGAAATAGTTAATTCTTGATTTTATATTTTGAGCAATTTTTATATATAAATTGAGCTACTATTATGTGTTGGTTCGTTTAGGTTTAATTGAGCATTAAACTATTTAGTAACCAAAACCCATTAATAATTTTTTTTTTCAATTTTTGAGCAAAATTTACTAATAAGCAAAAAAAAAATTGCTCAATTAGTCTCAACAATTTTTAAATGTTTAATCATTTTTTTTGAAATCCTTAAAATTCAACAATGTAAATGTATTGTAGTTAATTTTTTACCAACACCTTGTAATTTGAGCTACTGTTAATACTAAAAAATTAGACCAATTCTATTTTTTAAAAATATGTATTTTTGAAATTTCGATTATCTGGATTTTTGTATTACGTCTTATGTTCGAAACCATTTACCTTGTAGGTACCGGCATGTCTAAGCCATCAATTCCTAAAGTGTCACTCGATTAAAACTTCTTTAAATTCTTGACACGACGAATAAGCATTCTGGTGAATATATCTTCACGGCATGAAATCAATAAGTGAAATTAAAAAAAATCACGCTGCCCTTAGAATTTTCGCAAAATTTGCCTTAATTTGAAGTCTCATCATTTGCTTGTATCCAAACATTGGGAGCAAATATTCTGAGTAGGAAAAGGTAACGCCGACACCACTAGACTAAATTACAATTGAAGGGAAGTTTGAATAATCTAATTCATGATCAAGATTGAACGCTGGGTCATTTCATTAAAATCATTAATTTGTCCATTTGTCCTGAAGTGTGGCGAGCAAAATAAGAACTAACATTAAATTGAAATGCATAAATCTGGTTGCTGATTTTCCTAGTTCAGAACTAAACCAGAGGGGCCTACGAAATATTGCCCTGTATATTTTTATGATAAAGCCCATTTTAATTCAAGAAAAACAAAATACAGTGTCATTATTAAGAAAGCAATTGGCCAGATGAATGAAAGACAATATAAAGATCACTATTCTAAAAACGTACCAAAAATTACGGAGAAAGCGAATTAGCATTACACAACATGTTCTTGGCATAAATTTAAATTAGCAAGCAAGCACTTACAATAAAAATGAACGAAACGTAAAGCAACCTCGCGCTAAACGCCAAAACCTCTGGTGGTGAATAGCATAATGTGTTTTTTTTGTCAAAGTTGTGGAGACAAAATGTGGAGATAAATTTTTTTTTTTTTTAATTTTATATTTTGAGCAATTTTTTTATATAAATTGAGCTACTATTATATGTTGGTTCGCTTAGGTTAAATTGACCATTGAACTATTTAGTAACCAAAACCCATTAATAATTTTTCTTGCAATTTTTGAGCAAAATTTACTAAATAAGCAAAAAAAAATTTAAATTGCTCAATTAGTCTCAACAATTTTTAAATGATTAATCATTTTTTTTGAAATCCTTGAAATTCAACAATGTAGATGTAGTCAATTTTTTAGCAACACCTTATAATTTGAGCTACTGTTAATACTGTTAGCCACGACGTTGGCAAAACTTACTTTTCAGCACAATAAAATTAGACCAATTCAATTTTTTTAAAATATGTATTTTTGAAATTTCGATTATATGGATTTTTGTATTAAGTCTTATGTTCAAAACCATTTACCTTGTAGGTACCGGCATGTCTTGGTATTTCGTGAGGGATTCCTTTATGTCTACAATATTTCACCGACATTGAAAAAATTTACAGCACACGAATTTAATGCCTTCACCGTAAAGTCTTTAATTTTTGATCTAATACTCAGTTTTTGTGGGCGTACTGTTTTAACCGAGAAGGTTACCCCCGTTCGTTGGTTGTGTTTTCGAAGTCAACTTGAGAAACTCAAGATTGCTGCACTTCTTGAGGCCTGTCGAAAAATCTCCGATCAATCGAGATATGGAATTAGATCAAAGATCGTCCGAAATCAATAAGTGAAATTAAAAATAATCACGCTGTCCTTAGAATTTTCGCAAAATTTGCCTTAATACTCTAGACTTCAAATCATTATTTGCTTGTATCCAAACATTGGGAGCAAATATTCTGAGTAAGAAAAGGCAACGCCGACACCACTAGACTAAATTACAATTGACAGTGCGTACATGATCCAATTCTGGTGAAAAAATGTACACCACGAAGTTAGCAAAATAGTAAAATTTTTTGTTAAAATTGGTTACCCTGGTGAACTTTTTATTCTAGTTGGAAATAATTCAACTCATATAGCTAACTTCGTGGTGTACATTTTTTCACCAGAAATGTATAGCATGTACGCAGCTTGAAGGGAAGTTTGAATAATATAATTCCTGATCAAGATTGAACGCTAGGTCATTTCATTAAAATCATTAATTTGTCCGTTTGTCCTGAAGTGTGGCGAGCAAAATAAGAACTAACATTAAATTGAAATGCATAAATCTTGTTGCTGATTTTCCTAGTTCAGAACTAAACCAGAGGGGCCTACGAAATATTGCCCTGTATATTTTTATGATAAAGCCCATTTTAATTCAAGCAAAAACAAAATACAGTGTCATTATTAAGAAAGCAATTGGTCAGATAATGAAAGACAATATAAAAATCACTATTCTAAAAACGTACCAAAAATTACGGAGAAAGCGAATTAGCATTACACAACATGTTCTTGGCAAAAATTTAAATTAGCAAGCACTTACAATAAAAATGAACGAAACGTAAAGCAACCCGGCGCTAAACGCCAAAACCTCTGGTGGTGAATAGCATAATGTTTTTTTTTTGTCAAAGATGTGGAGACAAAGTGTGGAGATCAATTTTTTTTTTTTTTTGATTTTATATTTTGAGCAATTTTTTCTAACTGAGCTAATTTTTCCAAATTGAACATAATCAATAGTGCGTTCGTTTGGGGTGAATTAACTGAATTATCTGAATTAACTGAATTAACTGAAGTGATTTGTCCGTTCGGTTGGTATACTTCAATTGAGTTAAAAATATTGAGCTACTGATTTATCTGAATAATAATTTTACTTGGGTAGGTAATCCAGATAATTATTTTTGTTGTTTTTTGACATTATTTTGTTTTACGCATCGCAGAAGCCAGGATGAGATATGAAATGTGACACACAAAAATAATTGATCCAAGAAAATGGTCGATTAACTTTAAAATTTAATTATTTTATAACACAAGCCAATTACTTTTAAACAATTTGACATTTATCTGAATTGTAGCAAGCGAACGACCAATTCACTTCAGTAGCTAAATTATCTGAATATTAATTCAATTATCGGAATAGTAACTCAATATCAATTCAGTTAATTCACCACAAACGAACGTGCTTTAAATAAACGATTAAATTAAATTGAGCTAAAATCACATTTAATCCAACATTGATGAACATGTCCTCTCCATTGTCTCAAGTTCATATACTATATGATTGATAGATAATTCAAATTTTTGAGCAACATTTTAAATATAGCAAAAAAATCAGTTAATCACAGATAATTTCAACCCTCGCCAAAGAATTATTCGCTTTAATTATTGAACTGTTATGAGTTTAATAAATTGACCAATACTGGAAAATTCATTCACTGGTTCTCACAAATATAAACGTTTGCATAGTTGATAGAAGTTAATACGAGAGTGGTTAGAGCGAGATCGTGTTAAATTGGGCCAAATAAACATTTCAATGTGATGAGATCTCGAGAAAATAAAATAAATCGGCCTTCAAATAAAAAAAAAAATGAAAAATTTCACACTGGCATGACGATTTGTACATCAATCCAGAAACATAATTGTAAATTTGTGATATTTGCTCATTCAACAAATAGAAATTTTGAGCAACTAATTCTAAATGAGCAAAGCACTTACAAAAGCGTTTGGTTAAATTAGTTTATGTAGCCAAATATGAGAATTATTCTGAGTGATTTCTTGAAATTTGAAATTTTGAGCAATTTTAGTTTACATTCTATTAATACAACATTTAGTTAAATATTAACGAGAAGGTGTGTTTTTTTAACTTACGGGTACCTTTTTTAATTAAAATTGGAAAAGTAATGAAAGTGCCGAAGGCTGTCATCAGCATATTCAATAAGCCTACAAGGAAAGCGGACCTACAAAGTTTCGGAATATTTTTATAAATAGAGAAATTAAAATAAGATTTACAATAAGCTATAAATAATAAACAATATTTTTAAAAATTGAGCTACAGTAAAATTATTATAAACAAATATTGAAGCAAGTGTTCCAGTTAGTTTCCATTGTTGAATCTGACCACTATTGAATTATCTTCTTAATTATTTGTTTACTGATTACCAAAGTTCAGGATTAGCAAAAGGCAGAAATAATGATTGCACATCAATCAGGATAAACGTCTAGATAGTTATTGAGAAAATTCATAGTTTTCAGTTCAGAATTCTCCGAAAGGAAATATTATGAAAAAATAAAAATAAAAAATTTGAGCGACTTATTCTAAATGAAAGAATTTCTAATTGAGCAATTTTTTCGGTTACTATAAAAATTTTACTTTTAATGTCGATGAAATTTATTTGCTTTTTGTTTATTTATTTATTTATTTATTTATTTATTTACTAGTTGCCAACAAATTTGATTAGTACACCAATACCGATCCCACTTACACAATCCACTTTGAGCTATATAGCTCATTTATAGCAGATTGTGCAATATGAGGTATGAGGAGTTTTATAGTGTAATAAGATGTAATAGCCATGTCCTGATAGCTCAGCTAACTCTGGATTTCTGGATTTAAGGCATAATTGCAGACCTTCTACTGGCACTTCAGTGATCTACGGCTGACGGTTACCATTTTTCGCAACTCTCACTGAATGGAGCTGTGGCTGCTGCTATTGTTTCTTGCTGAACCATCCACTGCCAATACTTAACCCATTTTGCCATACAACAAATAACACAAGGTAATATTAATATTTCCATGCCGCCACTATTGCTTGGCTTAGTTTTGGTCCACTCGGGGAATTTTATTTTCTCAAATATGAAAATTTAAATTAAAAAAGAAAAAATTGCAGAAAATAAAATATATAAAACCGACGACGTGAAAGTCTAAGGCAACTAGTAAATAAATAAATAAATCTTACAAATAATTTTATAACTATATCAAATTTCTAAAATAGAGACTAACAAAACGTTACCGATACATCGTAGGATCGTTATTTTCCAAATTAAGTTAATTCAAAATCGTTTTTGGCCACTATTGGACTGGCGCCTATAGTTATTAATAGAATCCTTATCACTTTATCCGAGTTTACCTTCACTAAAAATAATGAATATTTATTTTAAGGAAAAATATTGAGCAACTTATTTTAAATGAACTGCAGGGATTATAAAACTACATTAAACTCAATAAAGTTCGGCAGTGTACCTGTGCGGATCTTGGTGTACTTTATAAAAACGAATTGTATATACATCTGTTGTAAATATGTTTTGATAAGTGACGAAAAGGTTTAAGATGTGTCAATGTTCTGAAATGGATAGTTCTTGTTTAAGTGGTCTACAAAATATTCAGATTGTGGTTTTTAATTATTGTATTGTAAATGTCCATAAAATGCGTCTAAATTTGCTAATTTCACTCTACAATATTCAAAAACATACGTTGTTAAATTTACGGATCATCTTTTAAAGTGATTCGATCATTCGATTAGTATTGCTATTTGGATAAGGGATCCCAAATACTAAGCTATCTGTTTATATATCTGTTAGGTCCACTTTCAGACTATACTTTAAAAAAAGAAGAAGCAGGTACTCATTTTATTCATGACTCCTAAGAACTCAGAAAATATCTATATTGAGCAACATTATTGAGCAACAAATGAAAATTAACGCCTAGTATTTTGCCAAAACTTTTGATTTCTCCAATATTCGATAAAATTATCAATTTGCTGATATTTAGAATTTTGAGCAACTTTCAATAAATTAGGTTAAAATGATCACTTGTTGTAAAACTCTAACTTTTAGGCACTATCGGGTTCCAGAATGAACACATTTTAAATTTAGTCAACATAATGCCAGCGGTTTCAACTTTAAAGATACATTGAAGAAATTCCTGAAGACCGAAATCAAAGAGCAAAACTCAAAGGACAACTGGTTTCACTGCATGAATCTCATAAGAAAACTAGAATTTTTTCATAGGGTTATTTGAACGGTAAAGTTTATGGTAATAATCCCCAGACTGTTGACCCCAGATGTTGTACAAAGTTATCTATAATTGCATTGGAAAAGCAAATCGTGCATCAATTAAAATGTCTGACATTTGCTAGACATCATTTTCTTCTAATTTTTGTTTTGTTGTTGATTTCTTTCAAAATTATTTGGCGAAATAATGTTTGGAACTTTAATTAAGCACACCCTATATTTTAAGTTAGGGCTAAGGTTGTGGCTAGTTGTATAATTACATATAAAGACGATCCTGTCTAAATTTGCCTGATTTGCTAGAATTCAGTAATGCCAAGGATTATTCGTGGGTGGATTATTCGATATAGTAAAATAGAATTGAGCTACTTAAATTGAGACTAACTGATATTTAGCAACAATTAAACGGAATCATTTTTCTATATGTACATATATATGTATCGAATTTAGAATCAAAATTTGTGTTTACAAAGTTAGAGAATTTTAAAATATTTGCTCAATTTATTTGAGCGAAAAATTTAATATTACATTTTGAGCAAAATTTTAATTAGAAAATATAAAAGTTTGCATATTTAGAGCTTTAACAAGCTTCTGCCTTATAACCTTTTAGCAACAAATATTTGTTAGCCCTTCAACAGTCTTAAACATGTGGTTAAGCTATAGTAGCTCAATATTTTGAATATGTCTAATCTAGATAGAAACAAACGAGTTAAGTAGTAGCCCCTCATATAAATCGAATGTCGAAGATGGCATCAGGAAACTTATTATCGGAATGTGTGCCTTGTTGAATGTGTCTTGAGAAATTTTTCAATTTAGAACAATTGTCGATACATTTTAGCAAGACTTTATTGAATAGTAGAAACTGTTTCGAAATGAAATATTGTCAGCTTAGTTACAATAAAGGGTGTCTAATTACCATGCAATAGATATTAAAAAAATCAAAGATTTTTTGTTGGCCTATATAGGAACTAGTTACGATACCTTTGAAGGTTCGTTCTTGAACAAATACTTACCAAGCTTATTACAATTTTAGAAAGGATAGAAAAACATTTGATGGGAAAGTTCAGCCTCGATGGTCCTTCCCATTGTTCCAGTGTATCGTTAGCATCTGAAAAGCAAAAAAAAATACAGGGTTAATATTTATAATTTAAATATTTCGAAATTATTAAATATAAATTATTTTGTGGACTGTACGAGTAGGTGAATGACTTTATCGAAAACTATTACCAGATAACCCTATCCCTGTTTATAGTTGCTATACACTAATACACACTTGATAAAAATGTAAAAATAAATATCGTAAATTATTCTGTACATATACTGACTGCTATTATTGTACATACAATTTATAACAAAAAAATTAAATCAAACAACATAATTTACAATTTAAATTTTATTCAAGTGACCTTATTGCCCCTATGCCATTATAATTCTTATTTTTTATTTAATTTTTTTTTTTTTTTTAAACCAAAATAAATAATTATAGAAGACGATGTATACATACACATTGTATATTATATAAAATATTTACATAATTTTGTTTGTTTGTAAGTTTGCCCAATATTCAAAACCATATTATCCTTTTTTAGTGGTGACCTCTTCAAAATTTATATTTCATTCATCGGTGATATACATTTTTGTATTTTTTTTTAAAATTTGAATTTGACCACGTCACAAATATACTGTCTAGCGCTTATTTAAATAAATTCTGGCATAAATTTTAATAAAATTTTATTAAAATCAATTCAACATATATAAGCGACGAGCGACTGTGCTGATTTGTGTTTTATATTTGTTTGTGTTGAAAGGAAGTACACCAACGACGGGAAATTAGATCAATTCGACGGGACGTAATACCCCAATAGCAAAAAAAAAATAAATACTTGACAACATACATCATAAATTTGCGTGTATTCATATTAAATCCCAACTGTGTAAAAAAAAAAAAATCCATTAGATCATAACATAAAGTTGCACTCTGTATACACACATATGTGGAGATTATATGGTATGATGTATGTTTATATATAATGCGCTATCCAATCCAAATTAGATCATTAAATTTTTTTTTTATATCGTCACAACCAGCAACAATACACGATACACAGAATAATATTAAAAATGACAAAATTAAAATGCCCTTGCTTTATATACTCATCGTGTGTATATATATTGAGCAACTTGTTATACTTGGTGTCTTATATAGTTATGTTTTTAATTAAATCTAAATTTTTTATTTATCTATAAACATACAATAAAAAAAAATACAAAAATACAGCGAGGCTTATTAAATATATACCCTATATACATAATAACACTATAAACACACAAAATTATTTTGGTTCAATATTTAATCGCAAAGCAAACAAAGTTTTTCTTTTCTTTTTTTTTTTAAAACAACAACGCCACAAATAGTTAATTACACTATCATCAACAACATCATGATTCTTATAAAATAAAATAAAATATCTCTCGTCTGTATCATCGTATTCACCTCACTATACAAATATATTTATAAATTTACTGTTTGTTTATGTTTTATAGTTTTTAATCAATTTGTGTTCATTTCAGTCAATTAAAGTTTTTTTTTTTTATCTCAGATTGGGTGGTTTGATAAAAAAAAATCATTTTATCGCAGGCAGTTAAAATTGATATATTCGAGTAATTTGGTGAGTTTGTTTTTGATATACAAATATTTTCTCACAGGCTTGGGAAAGCAAATATAAATTGAGCAACTCGAAACAAACTCACCTACTTAGTTGGATGAAATAATAATTTAATTTAGTCAAATATTTATCGAGCAAAATACTAATAATTATATAAGTAGAAAGGTCATAAAGCATTTTGAGCAAAAATTCATTAAAACTTACTTAAAATTGGGCTACTCAAACTAATTAAATGAAAATACTAACTTAAGGCGAAATCATTTTTAAGGAAACTTAGTTGGGATTTTACATATTGAGCAACATAATAATATTTAGAGTTTTGAAACGTTTTCTGATATTGTTTAGGGAAATCAGTGTTCTCTCAAACATGTAACAGGTTGCTGATTTTTAGACAGTAACAAATTTACGAGTTACGACCAAAGGGATTATTTCACTCAAAATTTGGCTAAAACTTTGATTTAGTGTACTGTTTTAGTGTGTTTCGAAAATATCGACGTTTCCAAGTATTTTGAAAATTCCAAAAAGCTCTAAAAAAATATTGAATTAGACGTAAGTTTGTAAAACGAAAGGCAATTAATACGTGTTGATCGTCGCCTTGTAAACTGAATATTTTCGAATTATCTCGAATTTCCTTTGGAAAATTCGAATATCTCGAAATACCGAAAATTTCGCATAACCTTGAAAAATCCACTAAATCTACAGCCGATTCAGATTTATATTTATAATGTTGCAAAATTTGGCAGTGTAAGCTAAGTAAATTTTTAGTAGAAAACATTATCCAACAAAATTGGAATAAACTAGAAAATCTCGAAAAATCTCGAATAATCAGAAAAAGATCGAAAAACTTAGGAAATTCCGAATAAACTCGAATAACACTAAATGAAACTCGAATATTCTCGAACAATTTCAATAATTTATTTAAAAATACGAGTACTATGTGTGAGAAATGGTAACCTGAATCATGTTAAAATTGAAACTAACAACAATCGAAATCGAATACACTCGACTCTCTCAAACATAGTTGAATAATTTCGAATATCTCGAATCATTCTGTACATAACATCACATCAGCCTCATGCAAAACTCAAATAATTCCTTAAATTTAAAGTAATTAGAATAAATGATCAAAACATTAATTCCGGGACCCCGAGGCATGAAATCAGGTGCGATAAAAGTTTTTCGAACTTGGAAGGGTCTCGTTGTTAGTTAAATGTTTAATATAGTTGTCTCAAATATTACTTCGTTTTACCGGCATTACAACAAAAAAACGTAAATGAGGAATTATCCGTCGAATAGTTATAGGTTTGTTTCAGTCAGTCAGTAGTGACTTCACTTTAGAAATCACTCTTGACGTGGATAGCGGAATTATTATTATTATCATTAGAACCAACTTATAGTAATATTCCAACTCGAGTTTTCTTGCTTATTGAGCTTTAACCGGGGAAAATTCCTTGGCGGAATCCTGGGGCCCAATTCTTGAAATTTTAACTAAATTTTCTATATTAAAACTATTGCTAGAAAAATATTTCAGTTTCAAGTTATTTAAGCATCTTCATGGTTGAATCGATAAGATGTGCTTGGAGGAGCGTGCGTTTTCTTTTCAGTCCACACCTGGCATCTGGACCATTTGAGCGCTTTCATAACAAAAAAACAACAGTTGCAACATATTAAGTTCATTGGCAACCATTTCAACGTTTACTGCTTGCTATATGATAACCAAGGCAGAAAAGAAACCGACAAATTGGGCCGACTAGGACCAAAAAAATAAAGTGAGGCAAAATCAGTCAATGGGGGGGATCTGAGGAAGGGATAACGGAGGTAATTACACCCTCCAAATCGTGCCTGCTGCTAAACTGTACCAATGGCAAAACGTGGTTTTATCATAAATTGAGGTATGGCAATACTGCACCTGCACGGTGAAATAATTTGAATTGAATTTGTACAAATTTCTAGTTTAGTTTTAATATTTTACTATTATTAATATTTATGTTTAACTCAAAAAGCTCTAAATTATATGAAATTTGAGTCAAATTGGTTTTAATTTAATTGGAACAGAATTTGATGAGAATTGTTTACTGTTTTGAAGAAATGTTAGTTATGGTTAACGATATAAAATGAAAAAAAATATTTCATAAAAATTTAACTCAGATTTGAGCTGAGTTTAATTTCAATATCATGCCAGCAACAATCGTAATCAAATTATACTAAGGTTTTGAAAGGCAAATAAACATAATCATGCCTGTGAAGAACATAGCAAAAAAAATAACAAATTTCTCGTATACGCATACGTATTTATATGTAGTGGTAATACAAATTATACGCCTGAATGTAGATTAACAAAGAAATAACCTAACATTACAAACCAATTCAGTGACGATTTTTGTTTAATAAAGAAACCAAACAAGACTTGTCCTTAGTATGCACTTCATGTAAAAATTATCAAATGGTCGGTCCCTGGGGTCGGCCATATAAATAACAAGCAATTTGACTTTGGGACTTTTGATTTTTGTTGAACAAATTTCGCCATCGGAATATCGTACAACATTTGATGGAAATATTACTTGTTATTTATATGGCCGACCCCAGGGACCGACCATTTGATAATTTTCACATCAAGTGCCTACTTCGAACATTCGAGAAAAATCTTTTTCTTCTTTGGTCATATAAATAACCGACCCCAGGGACCGACCATTTGATAATTTTTACATCAAGTGCCTACTTCGAACATTCGAGAAAAATCATTTGACCTTGGGACTTTTGATTTTTGTTGAACAAATTTCGTGGGCGGAATATCGTACAACATTGGATGCAAATATTGCTTGTTATTTATATGGCCGACCCCAGGCACCGACCATTTGATAATTTTTACATGAAGTGCATACTATGAACATTCGAGAAAAATCATTTGACCTTGGGACTTTTAATTTTTGGTGAATAAATTTAGTCACTTCAATAGTTTGTTCGATGACACAGAAATCGCCTAAATTTCTACTATTTCCTCACACTACTACATTTTTTGTTATTTGCTAAGAACTTCACTTCGGTACATAATCGTATTCTACAAAATAGTTTGCGGTTCTTTTAAGCTTCTCTGAAATTAGGGAATGAAAGGTTGTATAATTTTTTTTTGCAATACCAATCAAAATTCGATCAATTTTCAGGTCTTGCATTTGCCGCTCAGAATTAAAATTGAATAATTTTGAGTGGTTTCCGCAAACTAGTTTGAGTGATTTTTTTATTAACACTCCACTCAAATTTCACATTTTTATTTTGTATGGGACAGTAAAATTTAATTATAATTTAATTATTTTAAGTAAAATCTACATAATTAAACTGTTGAAAATTCACTCAGAACTAGGAAAAAATGGAAAACATTTTATTTTTATTGATACCATTTGAATAACTCGGAATAAGCGGAAATTAAATACTACTCACTTACAAGAACATTTGAGTGAAATTCATAAATTTTGACATTATGTTTAATTTTCAAACTTTTCAAGATATTCTGAGTAGAATGTTATTTTGATTATTATTTTGTTGTGCTGAGTCTTGTTTGAAACTTTACTCCAACGTGGCGTAAATTCATTTTAATAAACTTCGAAAATCTTCTAAATAATTTGTTCAATCAGTCTTGATTTGAGTGCTTTTGTTTGTTGATTCAAATTATTCTTAAGATAGAATGATTCTGTTTCTAGTTCATATCTTCAGAAGTCTAAATAAGTTCAACAAATCATATTTTGAGTGAAATTTTCATTTATGTAAATGTAAATTTTTGAGTAATCCTACTATTGCAAACTAAATTAAAATTTGAAATTTAAATCAGCAAAATATTATAAATTTCAAAATAATTGAGAATATTTTCTGATTTAGTATAGAATAAACAAAAAATTACAATGTGATAATTTAATCGGTAAATTTGGCAACATTTCATAATTTGCAAATTTACTTAATTATTTTGTAAAAGTCGAATAATTTAGTCTAATTCAAATTTTATAATTAAAAAATGAATTAGGTTGGCTGACATTTAAATTAAAACTAAACTTATATTGGCGAAGAAAAAATCCAGAGCGTAATTCTCGAGAGTGGAGGAAACAAATTTTGAGATTTCCTGCAAGCTAAACCAGTCAAATAAATAATGAAAAGATATTGAAATTTAACCCAATATGACAAATATCTAGAATATTAACAATCCCAAGATTGTTCTCAGATGGACACTTAAGAATTTGAGAAACCTAGTTATCTTAACTACGATTAATTTCAAAAAATTTCGATAATCTTGAAAAACACTGTAAAAATCATTTTGAAAAATCTTCGAAAATCAAGAAAAATTTTGAAAATCTTGAATGATCTTGCTATTTTCCGAATAATCTAGTAATTATTCCCCTGCTGATGTACAGTGGCTACTCTAGTTTTACAATACGAAAGCCGGGACTTCTTGGCATCATATTAGGATGCGGGAAACTCTTTCATGACTGAAAATTGGAGGCTTTATATTTTGAAGTTTAACAGCCTACTGAAAAACAAATTTGCATAATAAAAATACTGTCACAAGTTCTTGAAAAGGTTTCTGTATTTCCGATAGTTATAATAACCATCTTAATTTCATGAGTAGTATACCTAAAATTTATTGATTTCTGAAACTCAACTGCCATGTTACTAGTTGAAGAAAAACTTTATTTTCTAAAAATTCGACAAATTTAAACTGGATTTTAGTTTTTCAATATTTGGAAATTTTAATAAAAATCATTCCCACCACTAAAAAATAAAAAGGTAGTAAACAATTGTTTTAAATTCTGGAATTACAGTAAAATAATGAAAGAGGGTTAAACCCAATTCCTTGGTTTGAGATTTGCAACTCTAGAATCTTCGAATCTGAATTTCTAGTAACTCGAAATTGAGTTATTTTAAATCAAATTGTTGCATTTAAAATTTCTTAGCATCTAAAGTAAAATTTTTATTCGTACTTCGTAAAAATAAAAAGTAGAAATTATAAAATTGGCAATTGATTTGGAATATTTGGAATTCAAAGCTAATTTATAGGCTTCATCAACAAGAGCCTCCCATTAAGATTTATGGTTACTGGCTTGAATAATATTTACCAATTAGATTTATGATTGATAATATATGGAATCGAGAGCCTCTCGTACAAGCTACAAAACAGTTCAGAAAAATTTCGTCATGAAACATGTTCGTCACGCCACTTTTTGTTTAACCAGTCTGCGTTTGACTTAATGACTTCGGCCTAACCGCCATAAAAGCACGCAATCAAAAAAAGCATTAATAGTCCAGAGGGCAAAGAGTAAAATGTAAAATGTCAAAAAAGTTAATTCAGCATTTGTGGCCGTGGTCCAGGGTTAGTAGCTTGCTTTGCTTCCTCGACATATATATTTTTGGTTGTTCACCAGTGTTGTCCATTTTCATGGCCGCCTTTCTAATCTTGACACGAGTTTGAATCTTTGACAAATTCCAACAGCCCAAACAATAATTTAGATTAAAACATTGAAAAAGTCAGTAAAAAGTATGTAACTATGTGCATTGTTGTTTTTCATCAAAATAAGTTAAGTAATAGCCGAATTCCTTTCTAATTGCCTATATTTCAGAACATCATATCATATCATCATTGAATATTTCATTTCGACAGTGACTCGTAAAATGACGGGTAGTTATTGATTTTTTTCTTGACATAATTACTCTTTCTTAATTTTTGTTGAATCCTATTTCTCGTCCATCAAAAGTTTCGCTTCAATAAAATTTGAATTTACTAACAACAGTATTCGATCAATACGTTGATCGTCTTGCAATAGACAGAGTTTAAATGAGAGAAAAAAGAGGAAGAATAAAATATCTTGAATCCTCTCTCAGTGTTTCCTCCTCTATCGCAAGTAAAGCAAATTTCAGTCTAGAGGCTTCTGGTTCCTTAAATCTCCAAAATTTCAATCCTCAAAAATTGTCATCAAATTTACACATTTTGACATGAATACATATCGTGAGGGTTTTTTCTGGTTTATTAACCTTCACTCTGTGTATAGCTTACTATCACGTTGTCTGTGTATTGGGGTCAATCTGACCCCATAGATATCTTCATGTATTTCATAGGGAAAGTAAATAAAAATTCTTTATTTTCTACAAATATAATCCGAAACCGTTTCCCTTTTTTTATGCATTCTTTCCACATGATTACAAAAATGACATATTGTTCTAGTTTTCATATCAGATGATTTATGGCTCAAGTAATCCATCTTCGTCATTTGCTAACTGTACCGCCTTATTAGTAATGCTTTATAACCTATTAAGTCGATTCCTGTCCTTATTTTTATTTAACATTTGAGTGTTATAGAACCGCTCAAACACGTTGGCTTGCACCAGTTACATAGCGAATTCTTTTAGAAATGATTTTCTTTCGGATGCTTGCCGAGTTTCATACAAAGGAGCGGTTGGCACTTTTATACAAAACTTAAAGGCTGCAACATCAGCAAGGTCACTAAGGTTAAAAAATAACACCATCGGCCATCGTTGAGTTTTCCTATAGAAGGTGTCTAGCCCTCCTTTTGTTGCGCTATAATCCAAAATTTAATTAGTTAAGCCTGTATTCCATGAGAAAAATTGACTGACAGTCAAAAACAAAAAACGAAAAGAGAAAAATAATCTCATGCCCCATATAAGAGACAAAGGCAACATTTTTTATTTTGTAGAAAAACAATTTTGCAGTAAAATAAAAAATAAAATAAAAAACGTTGTCCTTGTCTCTTATAAGGGCATCAGATTGTGTTTCTCTTTTCGTTTTTTTTTTTTTACTGTCAGTCATTTTTTCTCATGGAATATAGGCTTTATATTAGACCCACGGTCTACTCCGTTATTGTTGTCTAAAGTTGATAATAGCAAAACGTTTTTATTTGGTTTATGAATAAAACGCACAAGTGTTTGGTTGATATCAAAACAGAATCTTAAAGGTTTTAGTTCTCGTGTTTTTAATTCCACCTTACCCCTAAACTCCTACCCTAAACTCTTTGGGAAGATCGGTTTTATTTCATCTAATTGTACCAATTAGTGTATTTTTTATTTTCTGCAAAAGTTAGTCGGCTAAAGAACAACTAGTGGAAAAGTTATCCATAGTAATTATTATTTCTTATGCTCCCTTGATTGCCCTTGATGACTACACACAACGTGAGTTGTATAGTTAGATAGAAATAAGTAGAAATAAGTATATTCCAATCTTTTGCTGATTTAGAACATTTCGGTGAGAATTTTAATCGTAAAGTTAAATTTTAGATTTTAAGTTTTTAGTTTTTAATCAAACTCTGTTATGGAAAGTAATAATTAATAAAAAGTTAAATAAATAAAGTTTTTTTTTATGTTTGTTAAATTATGAAACCTATAACTGGCGCAGCGGAACGGTGAAGTGTAGTTAAGTGAAGTGTAACAGTGCATAAAATTGGTGAATAAAAACTAATTATAACAGTGAATCCGGATTTTAGGATCCCAATCATTAGCAAAAATGGATGCTATAATCAAATATAAGTCAAATACGATATCTCTAAAGAACCAAACATTCAAATTTCTTTGCTACTACCCAGCGCAAAATTTCTATAACCATATTGTAACGTGTAACACGGAAAAAAATGGCGACTGGCTGATGTCGGAATTCAAAAAATTGAACGACGATATATTAATCCAACCAGGTTTATACAAGGCCGATAATTTTAAGACTACAATGAAAGCCTTAACAAATAGCCCGATTCCACCTGATAATCTACCCAAATTAAAAATTAAAATAAATAATTTAGAAACCTTGAAACCAATTCCATATGAAAAGGAAATCATAGACAGAACAACTATAGAAAACTTGATCCGAACACAACATTTAAACGAGAAAGAAAAGAAAACTCTGGTAGAAACGATCTTCAAAAATCAAACAGTTCTGTTGAGACAGAAAGAAAAGCTGTCATCAACAACAATAATCAAACATCATATTGTCACAAAGGACGAAAAACCTGTATTCACCAAAACATATCGCTATCCACATCACTTCAAAACAGATGTTGAAGAGCAAATACAGGAAATGTTAGAAAGCGGCATAATCCGCCACCCTAAAAGTCCTTATTCCTCCCCAATTTGGGTTGTCCCAAAAAAGTCGGATGCCTCCGGAAAAAGGAAAGTCCGAGTCGTAATTGACTACCGTAAGTTGAATGAAAAAACGGTAGATGACAAGTATCCGATTCCGCAAATAGAGGAAATCCTGGACAACTTGGGAAAATCAGTGTACTTTTCAACCTTAGATTTAAAATCCGGTTTCGACCAGATCCCAATGGACGAAAAGTCACAGGAGAAAACGGCATTCTCAACTGGAAAAGGTCATTTCGAGTTCAACAGAATGCCTTTCGGCCTAAAAAACGGCCCTGCTACGTTCCAACGTGCCATGAACAATGTCTTACAAGATCAAATTGGAGATATATGTCACGTATATTTAGATGACATAATTATAGTGGGACATAACTTGGATAACCACATACAGAATCTTAATAAGGTACTCACGAGACTGTCACATTTCAATCTGAAAATCCAACTAGATAAATGTGAATTTCTAAAACGGGAAACCGAGTTTCTCGGACACATAATAACACAGGAAGGCGTGAAGCCAAATACAGACAAAATACAAAAAATTTTGGACTGGCCGCTACCTAAAAATCCCAAAGAAATCAAACAATTTTTAGGACTCGCAGGCTATTATAGAAGGTTCATTAAGAATTATTCTAAAATAACAAAGCCTATGTCCAAATACCTGAAAAAAGACACAAGCATCAATATTAAGAACATCGAGTACATAAAAGCCTTTGAGACGCTGAAAAGAATCCTGGCTACTGATCAGATATTAGCGTACCCAGATTTCACCAAACAGTTCATTTTAACAACGGACGCGTCAGCTTTCGCTCTGGGTGCAGTCCTATCTCAGATTCAAAGTAACGTTGAAAGAACTATTGCGTTCGCTTCACGCACCCTAAACTCAACAGAAATAAATTATGCGACTAATGAAAAAGAAGCATTGGCCATAGTATGGTCCGTAAAAAAATTTCAACCATACCTGTACGGTAACAAGTTTACATTAATAACGGATCATAAACCCTTGACCTTTATAAAATCATCGAAAAATAATTCAAAAATTCTGAGGTGGAGACTCGAATTGGAGAATTATGATTACGATGTAATCTACAAAAAAAGAAGAGCAAATTTAGCGGCAGATGCCCTCAGCAGGATGCCAACAGAAAATAACGAACTAAATTTCAACGAGACGATGGGTAACAATTCAAGTGAATCTCGAAGAAGAACAGGAAACCGCTCCGACAATGATAGTGACTTAGAGACTATCCACTCTGCAGATACGTCCGATGACTACTATATTCATTTTTCCGATCGGAAGGAATCAACTAATTTTCAAGACCTCGAATTTAGATACGATAATTCTGGTATCAAGAGATTCAAGAGATTCAAGCCTTCTCTTTCTCGCAGTTGGGGAAAGTTGCGTGTGTTTGTTACATTCGGAGGTTTTAAGCTTCACTTTGTAGTTACAAATGTTTATCGGCGCGGCTTGTTCACGCTCATCGCCATCGGAAACTCCATATCAATAGTGTCGTTTACTATTTCTGCTTCATCTGATAATCTGACACCTTAGGAGTAGAAACTCTATCGAGAAGTCCAAGGAGCTCTTGGCTGCTCTGTCTTTTCCGCACCATAATAACAATATATACAACAAGGATAAGCAGCTTTTACTACTAAGCACTTTGAATTACAAACAAAAACTAAACCAGAAATATCGTTCAACGATCATTCGAAATATCGATAACGGGAAAATAATACAAAAGTAAAATGAGGAAAAATATCAGGAATAGGTATGTACATATATGCCAGAGACGGGTAGTGTCGAAAACTAGTATTTGTGGCACAGTTTATGTTACGTTTTGACACGAGTTCTTGACAGTATTTTAAAACCTTTGTTTTCGACATTTTTTGACGGTACTTGTTGACAGCGAAAAAAACGGAAAAATTTACAATTTTAGCTTCATTAACGTTCAGAACTGTTTCAACCAGTTAGTAAAGTTTCTCAATTAAACGGTATATTTCAATAATGTACTCCCGAAACAATAGGAATATTTTATTTCCTCTTTTTTCCAATATCACACGCACAGTTTTTGACACTTCCCGACAGTTTTTGACAGTTGTTGACATTTTTCGACAGTTTTTGATCATAAATTAAGGTTCTTCACCCATTTTTGACAAAATTTTCGAAAACTCAGATTTTTTAGCGATTTTATGTATAATACACCTACAAAAAGTGAATAACAAAGCAGTTTCTCTCTCAGTCTCACTTACTGTTTAGCAGAAAAATTGAACAACACATCACATACATATACAATACAATCATAGATATAAAAAGTAAAAAAATTTTTGATTTAAATATAAAATAGTGCATGGAAGTAATTTGGGGTCATTTTGACCCCAGTACACAGAAATGTGCTTGGTTTATTTTAGACTATGGTAATTACAAAATTTACAAATAATTTGGACCTGATTTTCATTGTATGGCATTGTATGAGATATTACTTGAGGCTTTCTTATAGGGCATGGGCCATTTAAATAGTAAGAAACGTCTAGGGTCAATTTGACCCCAATACACAGAGAGAAGGTTAAATAATCCTATTTGAAAATTAGTCAACCAGTGTTCGTTCCATATAAAATCTAATGGTATTTATTATAGAAGGGACTCGCATCTTAGTTACAAAGTTGTATCAACCGCAAAATTCAACAAGAACGGTCTTTAATTCTCACCCTAGTAACAACATTCTTTGAATTTGGCACTATTAATGTTTCTGACGTATAGATAGTTTCTTATAAATTTATTGAAATTCTTCCCGGTTTCACAATAAAAGAGACAATCTCCAATTAAATAATATTTCCTCTCTTTCTTGTTTTTATTAAATTGCGTTTGTTTCATTAAACAATTTGATTGCAAGCCAATTTTATTTCTTTTTTACGTGAACATTTTAACTGGAGAGCAAAATATTTGGTTACCCAATTTCATCCAGCTAAATATTTAGCTGATGTATTACAAAAAAAAATGTAACTTGGAAATAATTTGTATTGTGAAACAAACGCAATTTCATAAAAGATGAAAGAGAGGAAATATTATTATGTTAACAAGCCGGGAGAGAGCGTTTCGAAATCTCGAAATCCGAAATTTTGTAGCAACGGCCAACTCAACAAGCAAAAGATGGCTTCCCTCATCCCTTAATCTTAGTAAATTTCGAATTTTCAATCTTTTTTTTTTGGATTGGGTGAAGGAGTCTGTTGAGTGATCTTTATTTTACTGTTATAGGCTTTGTGTTTTGATTTTTTAATAATTTTGTAGAGTATTTCACGAAATTAAATTATTTTGGTTATGCTATCAAAAATTCAAAGTTCACTAAAAATTTATTCAAATTTCAAAAATGCTTTGCTTATTGCAGCAAATTCGCTTGATTGGGGAGTAATTTCCTTCATCCCGGATGTTAATAATCAATTGAAGCATTGAGCACTGCAGTTTGCACCCATAATAAAATTTTGTTTAGAGCCACCGTGCAAGTCTTTCTCATTAAATCACTCTATAACTGTATCATCGGAATATTAGAGATTTTCTTCATGCAACTTGGAGAGCAAATAAAAATCTTACTTCATTTAGTCATTATAAGAAGTACAGGAATAAGGTGAATGGGATGAAGCAAAAAAAGCAGCAAAGCTCCAATATTTTAAAAGTATGTAATATTTTTAATTTGGACCTACCCAATAGGATTTTATTGCGGAATTTTCAAAAATATGGTCTTTCAAAAACCAAACGAACTGCCGTGTCGGATTTTTCAGTTACTGAGTTCTCAAATCATTTTGCAAAATGCTCCCAGGTAGCTGTGCAAAATCAATTTCTTATGAATTCTGCTATTTCGTCAACTGATAATCAATGTTTTTATTTTAGGAATGCTTCCATTATGGAAGTATGTAATGCAATTGATAATGGTATCCCTATAGGTTTCATTCGAATTTTACTACCGTCAATAAGCACTGTTTTTCCGGCGGGGCGGAAGATTGCAAATATAACCCCCTGTTGGGAAGGTACCTAAGCCTGAAACTATACAAGACTTTTGACCAATCGGTATACTTCCTTGCTTATTTAAGGTAATCGAAAAAATTATGAAGTTTCAGATGATGAATCATATTTCTAGTTTTGGCTTAATTGATGATCTACAGTCCAGGTTTCGAGAAAGACATAGTACAACTTCTGCAATAATCAAAATTATAGATGATTTGAGTTCATTTGTTGCAGAACGTAAAGTGCCTTTGCTTGTGCTTCTAGATTTTTCTAAAGCTTTTGACAGTGTTAACCATAAAGTTCTGCTCCATAAGTTGCGCTCAAACTTTAATTTTACCCATTCTCCGGTTAAGCTTTTGGCTTCATACCTATCGGATAGGTATCCTTTGTTATTTATGATGTTTATAAATGATATCAGAAACAATGTAGCTCCGGTAAAGTTTCATATTTTTGCAGATGATGTGCAAATCTATGACTCGGCAGTAGTAAGCGATATGGATACTTGCGTGCTGAGAATAAAGGATACACTTCAAAGAATTTTAATTTGGAGCAATAACAATCATATTCAAATCAACCGAAGTTTTTTCATCATGGCCGCTGCCAAATAAGCACAGTTTTTTTCTCTAATGCTTTTTAAATTAAAATAAATAAGAAATAGTAAAATAAATCTAAATATAAAGCTGTGAGTAGTGCATCAACATTAAGTTTACTGAAAATCTATAATTTGAACTTAAAATTGTAATTAATCATGTAAATCTCGAATGGTTTCTTTTGTGATAAGTATACCGTTTAAAAAACATGCCATACATTGGTAATCAAAATAACATTAATTTGAATTCAATTTTAGTCTGTAAAGTCTGTGAAATAAACATAAAGAATAATTTATCGTATCTAAAGTGTGTTAAAAAGGCTTATTTTAACAGACTGAAGTTGAACACTATTGTTCCGATTCCTTAGGCAATATGAAAGCAGTTTGTTGAATTTTTGAAAACGTTATAATTTTATTATTTTTATTTTTTATGTCTGGTTGCAATGACAGCTCGAACAAGAAGAACTTTTTTTTTTGTATTGACAAATTTTCATTGCACAAAATAATTTTGATTTTAATGTTATAGTGCCATCTAACTTTGGCCATCTTAAACAATTATTCTACCATAATAATTTAGTACAAGTATTTATAATAATAATATTTTACAATTAAAATAATGGTATTTATCACATAATTAAATTATTCCTATTTATAACCATCAACAATAAATATTTCGTAATTATAATACTTATTTGCTATAATATTTCAGTACAAATATTTTCTTTTAGAACTATAAATCTATTACATAATTTTTTTCTATTTTAGATGTGTCAAAAAATCTTTATGTAAACAAAGATTTTAAGACAAAAATATTGATTAGTAATGGTATGTTTTATTCAATACAAGGTTATATTTAATAAATTTAAATACATTCCATATTTTCAGATAAGTAAACGGAAGTTACATGAGGATAATCAGTTAAGCTAGGATACAATTGTGGTCTGATAAGTGTAAATTGTATTTATTTAATAAAGGAATGATCCTTTGTTTCCTCTTTCTTCTTTCAGGAATCGTCGAAACTTATCAACCAGAACAAAGTGTGGTAATTGTGAAAAAGTTGTTCATCTAAATTGTGTTAAATTATTTGGAAAACACTTATCTTCTGCAAATAAAGTGTGGTTATGTTCATCTGAGTGCAAGCAACTATTTAGTACAATTAACACAAAAAGCTATACTCTGGTTCAGTCGGACAAACCACAAACAACACCAACAAAAGCGAGTGATAAAACTAGTTCAAATAATATGGAAGCTAAAATTGATGCAATCTCTGCTACACTGGTAAAAATAAATCTAACGCAAGATCGAATGTTTGAACAGCTGCTTCAATTACAGGAAGACAAGAAACAATTACAGCTAGAAAACAAAAAACTCAAAACAGAACTAACTAGTTACTCAACCGAGCAAAACCAATTAAGAAGGGAATTAAACGAACTAAAACCTGAGGTTGATTTGCCTTTACAATTAAATAACCAATGTAATCTTATAATTGCTGGACTCCCTCAGCTTGAAAATAATGCCAAATACGAAAACACCGTCCATAATATCTGTGAAAAACTCGCGGTTGTCGAGTTTATCAATCAAGTTAATGAAATCAAGCAATTAAATCCAAAAAGAAAATATCCAGCTAAACAAAATAACACAGCAAACATTCTGTCAAATTAACAATCAAATCGTGCGCATCAAAACACCCCACTAATACTCATACAATTTAAATCACTGGACACAAATATACAATTCTTGGAAAAAAAAAAAAAATTTGGGCCACTCTTCTACAATAAAACCACACATCAACTTAACAATATAGAAGATCACGAACAACAACCAATTTTCTTCAGAGATCATCTAACATCTTATCAACATCCATATTTAAGGCATCACATAAATTTAAATATCTTTGGGTTAAAAACAATAACATATATGTTAGAAGAGCCGATCAATCTAAAATTTACACAATAAAATCACTCAACAGTTTACTTGACATCCAGAAAGACATCAACAAAACACAGATATAATTTGTTTATTTATTTTTTTATTATCACATTGAATTGATAATGCATTCTGTTGAGGACAGTTATATTGGAGCAAATATTACATACAGTACAAGCCTACAAAAAATTCATACCGATAAGGAATCTTTTAATATTCTATATTTAAATATGCGAAGCTTACACAATAAATTTGATGATGTCCAGTTTCTCTTAACTACATTTCAACATGATATTCATGCTCTCATTTTGACATTGAAACATGGCTTAACAAAAATGATGAACAATTTTTTGACATACCGAATTATAAATTATTTTTCTCTCACCGAACCAGTGGTATGGCGGGTGGAACGTGCATATATTTACACTGCAAATATTCCGGAAATTTAATCTTTGATGAAGAATTCGACGATAAAAATATAATTTTCAGTTGATCTCAATTTACAGATGGCAAAAGTCTAGTACACATAACTTTATTGCTAAGCTCGAACATTTACTCAATTCTTATCCAAAAAGTATAATAACTGGAGACTTTAATCTAAATTTAGCAGACAGTACAAATATCATAAAAAAATATCATGATTCAGTGTGTTCCTCCGGGTTTACTTTTCTAAATAGCTTGGACCCACGGTATCCGACTAGAGTGTCAAATACGATTTCTACTTATATTAATCATATATTAACTGACATTCTGGATCACGAATACGAAATGGTATATCTGGATTCTTCTCTATCAGATCATAAGATGATTCTAGTAAAACAATTTACCAAAATTTCTAAAAAAAAAAAACAAATTCACCAAATTGATATCCTAAATTATGATGAAATAAATAGAAGCAGTCTATGGCCCAATCTAAATAATTTTGATTGTTTTGATGATTTATCACATTCTATCTCTGATCTCATAGTGAGCAATAAAACAACAAAACAGTTTGTTCTTAAAAATCAAACGAAACGTTGGATAACTCCCTTTAATATTAACCTCATAAAAAAAGAGAGAAGTTCTTTAAATTAAAAATTAAACATCCACTTAACGAGTACATTGTAGCACAATATAAATATTTTAAATTTAAAGTTTCAGAAAACATTAAATCTGAAAAGAAAAACTACTACAGTCTCTGTCGCAACCAAAGGTTTACTGGGGGCATATCCGCGAAATTTTATTCAACCGAAAGACTGAAATCACTCAAAGTGACTGGACTTTAGACATCGATGGGCATAAAATAACAGGAAACTATACGATAGCTAACCGTTTTAATACCTATTTTACACAAATTTCCAGTAGTTACTTTAATACGCCAATTTCTCCGTATATTTTATACCTAAACTATATTGTCGAATCTCCACTTGAATTCTTCGAAGTAACGGAAATAGAAATTAAAAATTATATAAGTGAATTAAACAGTAATTCTGCTGTTGGAATAGACTTGATATCTGCTAGGTTCATAAAAAAATATCCAGGAAAATTGATTCCTATTCTTGTCAAACTGACAAACAATGTATTGGCTACCGGAATATTTCCTTCCTCATTGAAGCATGCTAAAGTTACAAACCAGTATTTAAGGAAGGAAGCAAACTAGCAATAAGTAATTATAGACCCATCTCGGTCTTGAACTCACTATCCAAAATTGTAGAAAAGGTAATCCTTAAACGAATAATACAATTTTTGGATTCCAATAATATCATTGACAATTGTCAATACGGGTTTACAAAGAAGTCTAATACTACTGCAGTCTGTATAGAACTTACAGATTTTGTCAGCAGATCAATAGATAAAAAATGTTACGTAGCCTGTGTATTTCTTGATATTCGTAAAGCGTTTGATATGGTTAATCATTCAATACTTCTGCTAAAATTTAAAAAACTTGATTTAGCTCTATTTGAATTATATTTAATTGGTAGAACCCAAAGTGTGATAACTTAACCTAAATGGTGTAATCCAGTTATACGCTGACGATACTGTTATCAAAAATGCAAGCATCTCTCTTAATCAGATGTTTTTAGATATTCAGCATGATATGGACATTATTTACAATTGGTTCTAAAAAAATCGGTTAGTTCTCAACGTAGACAAAACTAAATATATTTTATTCCAAAACAAACAAATAGGGGGAAACGTGTTAGAGAAGCTACACATAATCTACGATGGAAAATATATCGAGAGAGTAAAAAAATACAAATATTTAGGATTGATCATTGATTCCAAATTAAAATGGGATAGCCACATCGACCTTGTTACTTCAAAAATAGTTACATATATATTTACACTCAGGAAAATAAAAAATATCTGTCACACAAAAACCTTGATGTTAATTTATTACTCGTATATACATTCACACTTCACGTATCTGAACGCAATTTAGAGTGGTTGCTCGAATAGTGGAAAAATTAATCAACTCTTTGTTCTACAAAAACGAGCCATCAAATACATAAATAATTTGCCAATACTGTATCCCACAATTCTCCTATTTAGAAATTATAAAACATTTATCAGTATTCCTGCTCTTGGAAATATTGAACTGATGTTAATTATCCACAAAATCATAAATAACACTAAAAAACATAATTTTGAGCTAAGCCATGTTTCTGATAGACATCATTATCCTACTAGCAGAAGATCTCATCTCCAAGTTGACTTTTTTGCTACCGGAATAATGGGATCGAGTAATATCTTATACAGAGGTATTACAATATTCAATGACCTACCAAAAACTATAAAATAGTATCAAACGAACTTCTTTAAATTCAAAAAAAGAAATTATAGAATTTTTTCGTGAGTGAATTTTGGACTGGCTTTCAATCAAGGCTAAAATTTTGAGAATTTTATCAATTACCGATTCCTTATTACAAATAATTGAATTTTAAATTTCACTGAAATTTGAAACTAAGATTATGCGTCAACAATCATTGTCACATTCACACTGACAGACTGACAGACTGACCGACTGACCGACTGACCGACTGACCGACTGACCGACTGACAGACTGACAGACTGACAGACTGACAGACTGACAGACTGACAGACTGACAGACTGACAGACTGACAGACTGACAGACTGACAGACTGACAGACTGACAGACTGACAGACTGACAGACTGACAGACTGACAGACTGACAGACTGACAGACTGACAGACTGACAGACTGACAGACTGACAGACTGACAGACTGACAGACTGACAGACTGACAGACTGACAGACAGACACCATTTCGAAACCGACTTTTTCGGACTCAGGGGACCTCAAAACAAATAAATCTCTAAAAATCTCAAGGTCCAAAATTTTCATATTTATTATACTTTATTTTACTAGAGTAAAAGAAAGTAAAATGAAATTCAAATAAAAATATGCTCTCTAAAATTGACTAGGTCTTGGACATTTGGTGGCGCCCTATTAATGCGGCGCCCTAGGGCTGCAGCTCATCCGATTTCTCAATTTGAATGTTTGGCATGTGAAAATTTGAGAAATTTATTCAATTTAATTTTCCCGGTAATTTTTGGGATTTATATATTCATTTTCAAAGAAATTTGTAAAGTTAGAATTTCATTCTTCCTCTCAAGGCAACCTTTTCTGAACGCCATAAATTGTCCTCCCACACATTCCCAAGTAAAATCTGTTTTTCTCTCTCTCCTCTCTCTCTCTCTCTCTCTCTCTCTCTCTCTCTCTCTTTCACTCTTAAAAATAGAAAAATATCCAGACCATTTGTAATATCTCAGACTTTCAGATTACAGGTTATAGTTTTCAGGCTTCAGGCAATAGAGACGGAATAATATGAAACCAAAATAAGAAATCTAACTATTTTCTAAATAGGAAATTCAGTTTGACAAATTTATATTATGAATAATAAAAAACGACAATTTTTTTTTATATGTGTGTAATCCAAAAACAACAACAACAATAACAACAGCAAATCCGACCAGCACATTTATTATTTGTTGCGATAAGTAAATTTAAAGTTTTTGTATTTTCAATACATAATCAGAATATATAGAAATACATACTCGTAGTATTTTGTTTTTAGTTAAATTATGCCACTTCCGGTAGCACGGTCACAAAACTATACATGTACATGAGTGAAAAAAAAAAAAAAAAAAAAAAAAAAAACAAATTACTATTATGTACTCTGTATAATGACGACATAAATTTTGATTACTCACAATTTTTGTACATTTTTTAACACTTTGTCTATTAAATATGGATGGCATCCTAAAATTTGTTGTATAGCTAACTATAGCAAATTGCATTACAACGAGATTGGATTATAATAAACCTTACTAAGTGTATGTGTTGTATACTTTTCAAAACTAATATAAATTCAAACTGATTTCACATTTTTATCTCTGTGATAACGAACAAAAAATTCTCATAAAATATTTTTTCAACCATTGCCAAGCTCTTTAGAAATTCAAAATTTTTTCTTTTTTTTTTTTTTGTATTTTTTTAAGTGATGAAATAAAAACTATTTATTAGTATTATATGGTGAACCATATGTTTGTAAAAAATTATTTCTAAGAATTAATTTTTTTTTTTATTTTGGTAATGTAAATAGAGATTTTTAATTTGTATTAAAAAAATTCAGTTCTGATACTAATGTTGGTAATAAAATTATAATGTTTGTATGTTGTCATAGGAAGTGTTGGAATTGTATACAAAAATAATACGAAAACGTTACAATATTTGTATGTTTGCGCGCGCGATAATAGCAGCGACGACGACGCGATTTTTTTTTTTTAATCTAGAGCGGGGTAAATATGAGTTTTGATGTGAGTTTATTGGGTATTTTTCCGGAAATATTTGGATTTTTTGTTGGTGTATGTTTATATGAGTGTAAGCAAATGATTAGGAACTGGTATAAGAAATGTGTAATATTCGTGTAGTACAGCAGCTGCTTTAGTTAAGCGGTTTCAGAGGGCAATACCCCTTTTAGATGGTTACAATTATGTATAGCGAAAAAAATGGCAAATAAGAAAACTTCAAAGAAAGCGAATTTGAGCATAATTACAAATAATTTTGATTTAAAATTAAAGTCTAATGAGATTTAAAATAAGAATATAAACACATTATTTTCAAAATCCTTTTAAATAAAGTTCGTTAACCCAAATTCTGTAAAAGAAAATTTGAACCCAGTTCAAATTCAAATAATGAATGAAACAATTCTATTCTAAAAGCGATTGGCACCAAATTGAACTCATTTTCATCATGCTTTTTAAACTTTAATCATTTTCATTTTTTGTTGAGGTTTAACAAGTTTGAACAGTAATTTGATTCGAGTTTTATTCTTTTCAAACTACAATCAAATTAAATTACTGATTCTATTAAAACCTATTTTTAATTAAGAATTTTAAAACATTTGAAATCAAAGCTGTCAAATTCTGACAAAATTTTTGACTTTACTTCAATTTGAATTTGAATTAATCAATTCGTGCAATTTTTAAATTCGATATTCGGAACATATTCAGATCAACTTTAATTAATTTTCATCTTTTGTTGAGGTTTAACAAGTTTGAACAGTAATTTGATTCGAATTTTATTCTTTTCATCTTTTGTTGAGGTTTAACAAGTTTGAACAGTAATTTGATTCGAGTTTTATTCTTTTCAAACTACAATCAGATTAAATTACCGTTACTGTCAATTGCATGTTTTTATGATTTTATTAAAACCTATTTTGAATTAAGAATTTTTAAACATTTGAAATCAAAGTTGTCATATTCTGACAAATTTTCAACTTAACTTCAATTTAAATTTTAATTAATCAATTCGTGCAATTTTTAAATTCAATATTCGGAACATATTCAAATCAACTTCAATTCATTTTCATTTTTTGTTGAGGTTTAACAAGTTTGAACAGTAATTTGATTCGAGTTTTATTCTTTTCAAACTACAATCAAATTAAATTACTGATCCTATTAAAACCTATTTTTAATTAAGAATTTTAAAACATTTGAAATCAAAGTTGTCAAATTGTGACAAAATTTTTAACTTTGCTTCAATTTGAATTTTAATTAATCAATTCGGGCAATTTTTAAATTCAATATTCGGAACATATTCAAATCAACTTTAATTCATTTTCATCTTTTGTTGAGGTTTAACAAGTTTGAACAGCAATTTGATTTGAATTTATTCTTTTCAAACTACAATCAAATTAAATTACTGATCCTTTTAAAATCTATTTTTAATCAAGAATTTTAAAACATTTGAAATCAAAGCTGTCAAATTCAGACAAAATTTTTTACTTTGCTTCAATTTTAATTTTAATTAATCAATTCGTGCAATTTTTAAATTCCATATTCAGAACATATTCAAATCAACTTTAATTCATTTTAATTTTTTGTTGAGGTTTAACAAGTTTGAACAGTAATTTGATTCGAGTTTTATTCTTTTCAAACTACAATCAAATTAAATTACTGATCCTATTAAAACCTATTTTTAATTAAGAATTTTTAAACATTTGAAATCAAAGCTGTCAAATTCTCACAAATTTTGAACTTTACTTCAATTTGAATTTTAATTAATCAATTCGTGCAATTTTTAAATTCAATATTCAGAACATAATCAAATCAATTTTAATTCATTTTCATTTTTTGTTGAGGTTTAACAAGTTTGAACAGTAATTTGATTCGAGTTTTATTCTTTTCAAACTACAATCAAATTAAATTACTGTTACTGTCAATTGCATGTTTTTATGATTCTATTAAAACCTATTTTGAATTAAGAATTTTTAAAAACATTTGAAATCCAAGCTGTCAAATTCTGACAAAATTTTGAACTTTACTTCAATTTGAATTTTAATTAATCAATTCGTGCAATTTTTAAATTCAATATTCGGAACATATTCAAATCAACTTTAATTCATTTTCATCTTATGTTGAGGTTTAACAAGTTTGAACTTCAAATTTGGTTCGAGTTTGATCCTTTTCAAACTACAATCAATGATGATGGATGATTTTTTGATTGTTTTCAAATCTACCTTTAATTAAAAATTTTACAACAACATTTGAAATCAGAGTTGTCAAATTCAGAGAAATTTTGAAATTTACTTCAATTGAAATTTTAATTAATCAATTGAAAGGACCCATCCCATTAAAAATATTTTCCAACTTTAATAAAATAATTGACTCAAACATTTGAAACCTAGACTCTAGGTAACCGGGTTTTACCTAAATTCAATCTTGATTTAGTAAATTTTTTATTTACTCTAATCAAACTCAATATAAGTCTAGGGTCAATGATGTACCTTAAAATCTAAACAAATTTTCTTCTAATTCTATTTAAAATGGGTTAATAAATAATTGATGCAAAGTTTCAAGTTTCAATCAAACAAAAATATGGCATTAAAGTTTCAAACATACTAGAATTTTGGTTTAACAATTTATTCGGTCAAATTTTTTTGTTTTCTCAAATTTTTTACGCAAATTGTGTTAATCAGATTCCCAATCAAATTACTTTCAAATTTTGCTCAAATACATTCAAATATTGTATTTCAACAAATGAATGATTGTGCTAATTATAATACATTCAAATCTCATTCAAGTAGTGGACTAGTCGTTTAATTTTAACGGAATTTAATTTGGTAAGTTTCAATTTCAAACAATATTTAAAATCCAAATGAAATGTTGTTTATGGCAACCCGTTCAAACTTAAGCTCATATCAATTAAATTAATTATATTTTAAACCAATTCACTTTTAAGTCTACTGTTAGTAAGCGATTTCAGGACCAAACGATATGGTGAATTTGCATTCCAGTTATAATCTTTCTTAAGTTATTATTCATTGATTCAAATGGTCCTAATCAAATTACTTTCAAATTCGGCTGAAATATATATGAGTAGTCAAATTTGTAATTCTGCCCGAATTAAACGAAAATTTCCATTAAATCATTTTGTTTTATACAAAAAGTCGAATCAAACAAACCCTTTACAAACTATACTTTCAAACTTCACTTGGAACTGTTTGCTTACTCAAATTCTGTTAAATCAAATTTCAATTCCGTACAAATTCACTTATTATTGTAAGTTGTTTGAGCTGCGAATCATATTGAACTCAATTTCACTTGAATAAGTTAAAAGTTTAACAAATTTGAACGGTAATTTGATTAAGTTTTGTTCTATTCAAGCCTCATAATCATATTAAAATAATATTTTGTTATCAATTATGTGGTTTGCTTATTTTGTTCCAATTCATTTTATGTATAATTAAACAAAAAACTAATTATAGATTTTAAAATCAAAGTTGGTAAATTCAGTAATAATACATTCAAACCCATTCAAGTAATAGAATTCTAGCCTAAATTTGGTGGAAAGGAAATTACTCAGGTTCGAATTAAAAAAATTTGATTAAGGCATTGCTCTAGCCGGATCTTATTCAAACTTAATGTCTGTTTGATAAATTTATTATTCATTCTGTTCAAACTGAATCAATTAAATGAATTAAAGTTAAAACAATTTAACGTGTATTTGCTTTTATTTCAAATCAAACAAAAGTTTTGTGTCAGTTTCTTCAGTCTAGTAGACTTCCCGTTTCTCAAGTTATCATTGATTTTGAATTTAAACTTCTAAATAATTTTTCTTAAATTGTCATAATCATAATTGTCGTACTGCTGAATACAAATGAGCCAATCAAATACTTATCTTCGTCCGAATCAAACGAAAATTTCCAGAAAATCAATTTGTTTCATACAAAAGTGCCGCATATGTATGATTACGATAAACAGAATAATTAAAATTACAATTTGCACAAATTCTTTTCAAATTACTTTCAAACTCCACTTGTTAAGTTAGAAGTTTCACAAATTTTATTGTTTGAAACTATAATCAAAAATACAATTACTATTGTTCCAATTAAAAATCAAACATTTCTTTCAAATTTCACTCAAATACTCTTATTCAGTCAAATACGTAATTGCTCTCGAATCAGCTGTTATTGAGTTTTATTCTATTCAAGCTATAAATGATTTGGAATACGTTGAAATTAAGCTTGTCAAATTCATACAAAATCGGACAATATGAATGCTGAAAGGGACATTTTAAAATTTCGAAAATCGAACAAAATTAAAATAAAACACAAATTTTTTCAAATTACTTTTGAACTCTGTTAGTTCCCTCCAATTTGGTTCTCTCCAATTCTGGGCTGTCGTCTTTTTTTTAAATTGGGAAACCTGATATGATTTATTGCTTCAAATGAATGATTACCCTAATAACAATACATTCAAACACCCCTCAAGTAATGAAATTCTAGCCTAAATTTAGTGGGCTTAAATTTGCTCAGTTTCGATTTCAAATGAAATTTTAGAAACTAAAATATAGCGTAATTTACCATTCATTCTGTTCAATTAAATGAATTAAAGTTAAAACCATTTCACGTGAATTTACATTCGTTTCAAATCAAACTAAAATTTTGTAGCAGTTTCTTCAGTCTGGACTTCTATTTTCTGAAATTATCGTTGATTTTGTATTCAAACTTCAAGATACTTTTTATCAAATTGTCGAAATCACAACACTAATCAAGTAATTTTCAAATTCTGCACTTCACTTGTTGATTCAAATTCTATTAAACCAAATTTCAATTCGGTTCAAGTTCAATAAATTAATTAGAGCAATATTGAGAATGGTCAAGTTAGAAGTTTCACAAACTTTATTGTTTCAAACAATAATCAAATACAATTACTATTATTGCCAATTTAAAATCCAAACATTTCTTTCAAATCCCACTCAAATATTGAATCGAATCAAACAATGAATTGGAATACGTGATAATACATTTGGTTTGAAACAATTTCTAAATGTGGTTCTATCTAGAACGTATTAAATCTTATTTACAGCTTGCGCTTATAATTCGTTCTAGTCAAACTGCTCAAAATTTTAATAGTATTCATATTTTAATTTAGTTGTGTTTATAAGGAAATTTAAGAAGAATAAGGTAATTTTGATCGAAGGAGAATGATCCTACAGACGAGACAACAATTTGGCCAATAATTTCCGAGTGTTGCTCAAAATTGCTCAATATTAAAAATTCGCTAAATTGGTTCGTATCATCAACCACTAATTGTCTAGTCTATCTAAAACAAAATATATATTAAAAAAAATCGATTTGTCTCATTCCGTCCGTACCAATTAAATATATAGCAAACCACCCCCACACCAGTTCCAAAGCAAAAAAAAAAAATAAATAAAATCCTTAATTTGTTGGATTTGTATTTGTCAATAACATTTATATGTAATTTATTACATTAATAAAATGTCAAGACATACAGCCAATATATGGTTATACCAAACTATTTATTATGGCTGTTCGTTTTGCACGGGATGGTGGAGTATGAAAGCGGCGCCCAAATTACACAAAAATACTATCTTTTTTAAACTTTAAATTACCTTCAATTGTAAATAAAAAAAAATTATTGGATTTAGATTTTTTTTTTTTTGTACGAATACATGTAGTCGATATTTATTTTTTTTTTTTTGTACAGAGATAAGATAAAACACTGTAAATGGTATATAAGATCTATGAGTATTAAAGATAAGAACTTTTTTTTTTTTTTTTGTGACAATGGTATTTTATCCGTTTGTTTGTGAAAAAGATTTAATACATTAAAAAAACCAACTAGTATTAGTATATATTGTAAATTGTGTATATGCTACATATTTAAGGTTTTAAATTTATTTTAAGTGGATTGTATTTGTGTTGGCTGTAAATATAAATACAAATCAACAGTATCAAGACCAACAACAACCATAGGACGAATGATAACGAGACGTATGTATAAATATTAAGTTGCAGTCTTTAGTATATAAATGTGTATGTATATAAATTATTAGCGTTATCTACTTCCTTTATTTATTGGGTTGATATATGGGACAAACTAACAAACTATTTTTTAAAACCAAGTAGACATGGTCCACCCAAACCACGTATTAAAATTTCGGTACGAGTCGATTGAGAGATTTAGAATGTGGTGAAAAATGTTAGTAGGTTAAAACTTAATGACGCGATTGATAATAAATTATTTTAGTTGCTGGTTCATTAAATCAAAATATAGAAAATTGGAATTTTTTGTACTTTCCAACAAAAAAAAAAAAAACAAAACGATGAATCTCTCTCTTTTATTTTCATCCAATTACTTTACACTTTTCCCCGAGTTTTTTTATTTACCCCATTCATTTTATTATAAATATTACCGAGATGTTTCATAAACGAGTGAAGGAATGAATGGGGGGATAAAAATGAAGGCAACAACGATTTTTTGCTTTTATTGGTTGGTCAAAATCTGTGTATGGTTGTTGAACACATTAGCAATAACCCCATAAATTTAATGGAAATTGAATTATTATTCAAGAGTCATACTAAAATTATGAACCGAACTTTTGTTCCTCATTTCAGACCTTATATCCGTTACCAAATTTTTTAGATTATCCAAAAGATTTCACAACTTATTCACCGCTAATCTAACAAAACCGGAAATTTAGAGGAAATGTCCTGCTGCCAATACACGACAGCATACAAAATAAGATTATCACCGAAAATACAATACCAACAATAAAAAAGAAACTGAAATTTATGATTCAGAAAAGGCGTGCCAGCGCATATTCAGTATCATTAGTCGCACACACACACATACATTATATATAACATACACTCGAGGAGAAAAAAAAACGTGCCGGAAAAAGTATTAAAGGTATGTTTATTACAAGAAAACAAAACATATAATCAAATCATCAAACCAACAGTAATAAAAACCCCTTAGAAATTTATACAAAATCGATCGATATCTTTCATGTTCAACATTGCCCTTATTACCCATTCAATTCAATTGTTTAATTTAAACCGATCCTAAACAACAAAAATGTGTATATATGGTAAGTCGACCAGCTGCAAACATATTTGCCTATATCAAAAAAATTAAAATTACCCGCCAAAAATCAATATACAGTTCTCCAATCTCTTATGTATGTACATATAGTATATACCGTACAGTGCTAATAAATAAATTAGAGGGTTATCATGTGTGACGAGTTCAATAACAATTTAGCAATGCAAACATATGTTTCATAAAATGTAGCTGTTTGCATCATCATCCTGTTTGAAATTTCTCTTCAATTCACCACTTGCTCTGTTTGACATTAAAAAAATAAATTCTTTTTGAAATAGCACATGTACACAAAATTCGGATAACGATTCCAATAAATCCAAAATGATATAAATAGCATTTGATTACTTATAAAGTAACCAACAAAAAGCAAAAAAAAAAAAAAAAAATCGAAAATGTATCTCCCATCTCAAAAAATAAAAAATGATACTACTTGTTGCTTTTTTGCTGCTATTAATTCGTGCCTTATGCACGAACCTATATCTAAACTAAATATAAGTACCGTTATATATTTAGATGTGGTAATTAAAATTAGTCTATAAAATTTCCCTAATATACACAATAAAATTCTATTAATAGAATTCATAATCAAATTAACAATTTTATTTTATCAATATAACCAAGTATTTCACAAAAATGTATATTCCATCCAGAGTCAAACCCACACACACATAAGAGATTTAAATTAGTATTATAAAATATATATTATACACACACACATCATAAAATATACCGGCCATTTTGATTTTTCTTTTGATTTATTTATAGTTTTATAGAATATGGTCTTTAATAACGGTACAATAACGGTAATAAATTTAAATTTATAAATATGTATAGTATACCTTGAAATAAACCGTCAAATGTTTTACAAAAATTTCCAAGATCCGCAAAAAAAAAAACACATGTTAGCCAAAAAAAATGGCCTCCCATTTTTCACAAAAATTAAATATGAGACGGAAAATTTATATATACATTTTCCATTTTTACTACATAAAAAAAAAAAAAAAAATTTTTTTTGTACAGTTACGCAAACGTAATTATAACAATACTACTATTTATTTATTTATTATTTTTTTTTTTTTTGTTAATAATTTTCCCCGATCAATATTTATTTTTTCACCAAATTTTCGCACGTAATTTTTATTTTTTTTTTTTTGGTACACTATTTCGCGAGTATCTTATCTAATAAATTCTAATCCATTATTAACAATATCACTTTGTAACTATGTGTATAAATAACAAAAGAAAATTCAATGCACACGCCGATTTTAATATTGAGAAAATTCATTTTAAATTATTTAAGTAAAAAAAAAAAAAAACAAAAAAAAAATCACAATCCACCAATCGACATCAGACCACTACGTTTAAATAACGAATAAATTCCGAATTCATATCACCAAGAAAAAATAAAAAAATTAATTTTTGTGTATTTTCTACTTACTTACACAGTACTCCACTACTACAGTTAGTATATACAGTGCAATATGGGAAAATATACGCATGCGTTTTAAATAAATCTCACAAAACTATAAAAGCATACTCATACATACAAAAATTTGTAGAATGATAAAAAAAAAAAAAGAAATTACGTATACATACTTGTGTATACAAAATACATGTACACAAACGTTAAAAGAAATTTGCAAATTTTTTATGTACGTAATTACGGGCCGTGAACTTGGACGGAATTCAATGTAAATAATGAATCGCATGGTTAACGGTCGTTTGAGTAATTTACTTTTTTACTATTTTGAAATTTCAAATTTTTAAAAATTTTATGAAAATTCTAAAAATTATTAAAATTTTTTTTTAAAAAGAATATCGATCGAAATTTTGTATAGAAATTGTTTACCCAACTGTTTGTCCTATGTTGCTAAATTAAAACGCCTGATTATGTATTACGTCAATTTGCTTAAAGTTTGAGAGAATTCAACACAAAATAGAGAATCGGTGTGCGAGAGAGAAAAAATGTGTATATACCAGGGATGAGGCAGGAGTATTTCTGATAGTACTTTTTCTATGCACCAGAGAGTACTTCTAAAGACCCGAAAGTACTTTTTACTTGAAAGAAAAAAAAAAAATTCAGCTTGTTTAACCTTTATGTGGATGGCAATTTTTACATCACACCCGGGGCACCAAAGGTACAAATGTACCTTCATTCTTTTTAAACAGAATATGCACTAAATTTTATTTTTTTAAAACAATTTCAATTACAAATATGTATTACACTAAATGTGTAATACAGAAACTAAATTTTATACTAAAGAAAATAACGGTAAAAATACTAGTAAATTTGAGAAATATATAAAAAAGAGAATTTTTTAGTTGAAATATAAACAAAATAAAAAAATCCTTTCCCGTTACAATATTTACAGTATTTAGTGGTTTTGGATAAATTTATTTTATTAGTTGTTGAGGAACTAGAACTATAAGTTGAAATCATAACTATTGTTGAATCTCATAACTATTTTATATTTGGTTAGTGAGAGTGAAATAAAATAATTTGATAAAATTTGCATTTGAAAGAACTCAAAATGAATGAAATTTCTCAAACTCAATACAATCGGTAAGTTTCTAAAATATAATTATTTCTTCTAATTATATTGTGTTATATTATTACTCTACCTCACTTTTTGTTATGTGCAAAATAATAAATTAATTCATTATTTCTAGGCTCACCTATGAGCAACAGCAGGCCTATTTGTCCAGTTTGCTAGAAGAGGTAAGCAGTACCAGTGAAAATGACATAGAAGAGAACGGTTCTGAGCATGAATGGATTCCACCTTCCACCCAACAAAGTATCCAAGATATACAAAATTTATCCGATGTTGAAGATGCATATAATGCTGATCAAATCGCAATCGAACTGGATGAAGAAATCGAACCAGATGAGTATGAACCAATTGATGAGTCTGATGATGACGAACAAACGTGAAAATTCCTCGAACTCCGATTTTGTGGCAAATGATGGAAACAAATACCACCACCAGCCACGCGAGAACAAAGACAAAATATTTTCCGCCAAAAATGTGGCCCAGTTTCATCGACCAAGAATTTATCAGTGTCAGACACATTCAAACGTATTTTTTCGGAAACTATGGTCGATGTCATTGTACGCGCAACGAATCGCAAAGCGGAACAAACGATTGAAAAATGGAATGCCGAAAATGCAAACAAATCTACCAAAATGTGGAACCGTTTGACATCAAAGGAATTTTATGCTTATTTGGGAATCCTGATCACAATGAGAGTACATCGCTCTAATTATGAACATCACAGTGTGTTATGGCGATCAGATTCTTATCCTCTTTATAGAGCAACCATGTCAAATAACAGATTTCGCAATTTATGCAGATTTATTCGCTTTGACAACAGTAACACTAGAACCGAACGATTGGTTACTGATAAAGCAGCAGCTATTACTGATATTTGGTTGATGTTAAATGCTAATTTAGCATCCAATTATATTGCATCCGATTGTGTAACAGTGGACGAACAGATATTTCCTTATCGGGGTAGAACGCGCTTTACCCAATACATCCCATCAAAGCCGGCGAAATACGGTCTCAAAATTTTTTGGGGTTTGTGATGCGAAAACATCTTAATCCATCACAGGCCAATTATATACAGGAAAAGGACCCGATGGACCAGAAAAAAATCAAGGACAAAGAGTTGTTCGAGATCTATGCCAACAATTTAAAGGTTCTGGCAGAAATATAACCATGGACAACTTTTTTTCCGCTTTGCCCTTAGCACGATTATTGTTGTCGTGGCAATTAACAATGGTTGGGACCATGAAACAAAATAAAACTTGGATCCCAGGCTGTTTTAAAAAATCCGCAGCTAAGTCGGAATATTCCAGCATGTTCGGATTCAGTGATGATGGAAAGGTGAGCATATGTTCGTATGTTCCGAAAAATTACTGAATTGTCACATTATTATCGACAATGCACAGTAATAATAACACGGACGGTAGTGTCAAAAAAAAACCAGAGATGATTCTTTACTATAATGAGACCAAAAGCGGCGTAGATAATATGGACAAAATGGTCACTCATTATACAACAAAGCGAAAGACGCTCCGATGGTCGCAGGCAATGTTTTATAATATTATCGATATCGCTGCTTTGGCCTCATATATAATTTATTCCAAAAATAATCCAGTTACTAGAAAACCAACTCACAGCCGACGCACGTATCTTCAGAAACTGGGTAAACAATTAGTAATGCCTTCTATTGAGGATCGTGCTAAGAATCCAAAAGTGATGGCTCAATTTTCATCCAAATCTGGGATACAGTGTATGATAGGTCGGCCGAATATTGCTGTCGATCAAGCAGCTACATCAACAGATCAAACTGCTCGCCCACATGTTGGAAGCTGCTTTATTTGTCGATCGATGTCGTCATTCCAACGAAAAACGCAGAAAAGTTGCTCAGTTTGCAAGCGACCGATTTGCAACGAACACGCGAAAACAATAACTAATTGTAATGAATGTACATAAACATCAAATAATATTATTGTAAGAAATAATAGTTATTTATGGTACTAGTGAGCAAAACGAGATATTATCCATGAGGGATAAGTTTGTCCCACGAGGCGATAGCCGAGTGGGACATTATCCCGAGTGGATAATATCTCTTTGCTCACGAGTGCCATACAACGTTTTATCCACTTTTGTTGAAATAAATTTCGTAAATAAATAAGAAATAGTTTCATTTTGTGTTTTCACAGTGGAGCATTGAATTTTGAAATAAATTTTATCATAGTGACCGTTCTTTAAATTGTCATGGTGTACTTTAATTTAACTACTTTTTGGAATATAGTTTTTCATTCAATTTGGCTACGAATAATTTTCCAATGGCTACTCAACATTTTGTTATACCAAATATAACTCACGTTGCCCCTAGCAGCGTGGGTTATACAATAACAATGGGTTATATTAGATTTTCTTTATTTGAAATCAACATAGTTATCGGGCTATTATACCGGGTGTTTCCTTTAAACTGAGACGATCAAATATCTCGAAAAATAGCCACTCTACGGAAAAAATGTCCATAATCAAAATTTAATCATACCGCGGGGGAAATACATTAGTGCAAAAAAATAGTCCCCCACCCCCCGCTTTGTACGTGGGGCGGGGGTAACTTTTAAACTAAGATAGGAAGCCATATTTTTTATTGAAGATACGGATTCTACGACTAAAAGTACGTATGATTTGAATGAAATATTTTGTTCGGTTCATGATAGTGGCGTTGTAATCGACGAAATTCAATTTTTTCAATTTCTTCTTCTTAAAACACACGCATTCGATTCTGCAATACGTTTGAAATAAAAAACATCACGTTTTCATTGGAAATACTCGAAATTCGTCATCAAAACAATTTATTCAGTTTTGTAAATCACATTTAACGTTTGTGTTATTTCTTATCTTCATGTTTTTCGTAATTGCAAAATAAACGATAAAATACTTTAGAATGGACCGTTTAACTGTGCCAGAGAAAATTGAAATGGTTCTGGTTTATGGAGAAGCTGGCAGAAATCTTGAAAATGCTGTTGCTATTTACGCTCAACGTTTTCCGGATAGGATTCGTTCACGTGCTTCATTTGGCCGTACTATCAAACAATTTATTACTGATGGAAATGTTCAACCGAAAAAGAGGACCCGTAGAGCAACAGTCACTGGAGAAAATAATGAAATTGCTGTATTGGCTGCAGTGACTCATAATCCTCATGTTAGTACATGAGAAATAGTTCGCGATTCCGGATTGTCCCTCACCAGTGTTTGGAGAATGTTAAAACGGCACAAGTATCATCCATATCATGTGTCTTTACACCAAGATCTTCATGGCGCTGATTTCCAAAATCGGGTAACTTTTTGTCAATGGGCACGTGAACAAATACAACAAAACCCCAATTTTTTTCGTTGCGTAATATTCTCTGACGAATCGTCTTTTACAAACCATGGAACGGTTAATCGACACAACATGCATTATTGGAGTGTTGAAAATCCACACTGGCTTCGCCAAGTTGAACATCAGCGCCCTTGGACTGTCAACGTGTGGTGTGGAATAATTGGCAACCAACTCATCGGCCCCCACATTATTGAAGGCAACTTGAATGGTCAAATGTACCGAAACTTTTTGGAAAATGAACTGCCAATATTACTTGAAAATTTGAACTTAGAAGTGAGACGGAACATGTGGTTTCAACATGATGGTTGTCCTGCACACTATTCGTTGGTAGCACGTGAGGTACTTGATCGTGATTTCAATGGTCGCTGGATCGGTAGAGCTGGTTCGATAAATTGGCCCGCCAGATCACCAGATCTTACTTCGCCAGATTTCTTTTTGTGGGGCTATCTCAAAGACAAAGTTTACAAACAAGAACCAACAACACGTGAGAACATGATTGAGCGAATCAGAAATGCGTGTGCTGAAATTCAACCAAACACACTTCTCAGTTGTGTACAATCATTGGAAATGCGTATTAATAAGTGCATTGAAGTCGCAGGCCATCATTTTGAACACTTATTTTAAGCTAAAATTATTTTATTCACCTGCCATTTACATTAATAAATTGTTTTCATGACGAATTTCGAGTATTTCCAATGAAAACGTGATGTTTTTTATTTCAAACGTATTGCAAAATCGAATGCGTGTGTTCTAAGAAGAAGAAATTGAAAAAATTGAATTTCGTCGATTACAACGCCATCTATCATGAACCGAACAAAATATTTCATTCAAATCATACGTACTTTTAGTCGCAGAATCCGTATCTGCAATAAAAAATATGGCTTCCTATCTTAGTTTAAAAGTTACCCCCGCCCCACCTACAAAGCGGGGGGTGGGAGACTATTTTTTTGCACTAATGTATTTCCTCCGCGGTATGATTAAATTTTGATTATGGACATTTTTTCCGTAGAGTGGCTATTTTTCGAGATATTTGATCGTCTCAGTTTAAAAGTAACACCCGGTATATATCAAAAGTGGATAAATAAATGAATTTGTTTTGATGTATAATGCTTTTCCCTTATAAAAATTTATTTCACTGTATAAATTTCTATATATAATAAGGTAGGTACGAATTACCTCTGCCGCCCGTTTAAGTGGTATTTTTTATTTTGCCGTTGTTTCTTCTTATTTTTCTTCCGAAAAATTTAAAAGAAAGCCAAATTCTGAAAAATGAAAAACCAATGGAGGCTAAACATTAAGTTTCAGATTTGTAGATAAACCCAAAAGCAAAAATATTTAAACTTAAAAACGGAAAAGGTACAATTGTACCTTGCCATGCACATAAAGGTTAAAGAAGAGATCTTTCGGTTTAAAATTTTTGTTTTTTACCGCTCGTTCGGCCCCTTCGCCCACACTCGTCTTATTAAAGGTTTAATGCGATAATCGTTGAATTGCATTTGTAAGCGATAATTAAAATATTTTTGATTGTTCGACTTTTTTCGTTGCTTGTAATGTTTTTCAATGAAAATATGTAAAAACGAATTAATAACAAAAAGAAACTAACCGAAGGATCCCGTTTTACCAAGGAGGTTTTTTAAGGAGCTACCAATCCCGTAAAGTTCATTCGTTTCTTTTAATTTAAAGAAAATACATACAAAAGATTCGTTTTCCGGTTTGAAATCTGTCATTTAAACATAAAACGTATGTATTGAGAACTGTTAAAGTACGTGTAAGTGACATCTAAAATTGAAAATTCGCGATTTGTGTGGAGAACCTACAGTAAATTCCACAAATAATACAGCTAAATAATTATTAATTCAACAGAATTAAACTTTCTGTTTAAACTATCGTAAACAAAAATATACTTTTCGTCCATTTGCCTTCATCAAACTTTAATTTTCTACCGCCATATCTACTTACAGTTCTCTATAGTATGGAATACCATAAGTAGGCAAAGCAAGCTTGGTTTTTTATTTTAAGAAAATTCAATCAAAAAATTTTAATTTAGATTTCTACTTAAGATTTTGTTGAAATTCCAACTAAGAATTTGTAACGACGTTTTATATTTTGCGATTTTCCAGTCATCTTTGGATTTTTCAGGAATTCTATGTTGGTATGGATTGCAAATTAACATCCGAAAGATTGAAATAAACTAAAGAACATTTAACCGTTTTAAGCTTTCTTCTCAAATTTAATATTGAAGTTGCTATAGTTGATGGTTGCAGGACAGACCCAAACATATTTAATTTTCTAAATTATTTTGTTGTTTTTCTTAAAATAACCGCAGAGCAAAAAACTTTTCGAACAATCTAATTATTCTTTATTTTCTTTATAACATGAGAATTAAATTGAACCAATTTTTTTGATCTAGGCAGAACAAAGATTGAGGGAGCATGGCATAAATTTAAAGTCAACATGCCTTCCTAAACTGGAATTTAAATCCAATAATTGAGGTTTCGTGTCTGAATTTTGAAAATGACTGACAATGCTGTAACATTGCCGTAACATATTATGTCCGATGGTTAGTGTATCAGTGACAAGTTAACTTTTGCTCCAATCACTTTGCCATATTGCGAGAATAATGGTTTTACATCGATAGCTCTCGTTATCGTAGATGAACCGGACAATACTGGAGATATTAATATTGATGCAACAGTTGGTACTGAATTAGCTTTGGATTTCGCTGATGTCGTCATTTTCCGTTCAAGATTTACTTGTTATTATTAACCTTACTTCACTATTTTTATTTTGGTCTCACTTGTTTATCTCACATTCACTATTGTTGTCGGTTCCACTACCAATATTGCCGTTGCCGCTTATTTATAAAAAAAAAAATTATAATTTCTTAAAATTCTACGAACCAATTTTGGTCTTAATTTTAAAATAAAAAATTTAATTCGTAGTTAAAATATTTTAAGAACCATAGCATGAAATTGCGAGTGTTCTGAAAATTATGACGTCTAAAGTGTTTTTTTTTCTTCTGGCTAACCTTCCATTTATCTGAAATTTTATTAATCTTAAGTAATTGTGACAAACTTTGACCGCCAGTAAGATGATTGACTGTTAACAATTTTTCAGTGTCCTTAGAAATTAAATTTTGTTTTAAATATAAATATTTGTTTTTTCGTAAAATTCCAAATTTGGATAACTTAGAAACATCCAGGATTTACAAATTCATATAGGATTCTTAAAATATAATCAAAATATTCTAAAATTTCGAAGTTGGAAAAATTCGGATTTCTTTTTAAATTTCGTACATATTCTTTTAAACATTAACATTACAATCATATTAGACAACCATTTAGAAACAAATAAAATTCTGAATACTAAGAATCTCCGAGACATTTGAAAGTTAAAAAAAAAAGAAGTTTATGGAAAAAATAAAAACAAGGGGCTGTTATGATTTAAATTTTTAGGCATTGGTCTTAAAATCGGCCTTTTCACAATATTCCAAAATTGCTTGATATCTTAACACTAACCTAGGCGTCCTATTATTGAGGACAAACTTATAGGTTTAAGAACAAAATTTCTAAACTTAAAAAAATTAATATTTCGATTTTCGTTATGTTTTCAGAATTTGTAAGGCATATCCTCAATTTTTTTTAAAGTAGAAATTTTGAAGTTTAGAAATGGTAATAGTTATTTCATAATCATAAGATCAACAGTTCGAAATTGGATTAAGTTAGACTACAAAATGTAAAAAAATTTTATTATCTAACAATATTTTGAGAATTAGTGCAAAATATGTTTTGAGCGTCTTAAAATTGGCCGTCTGTTAAGTCAAACACACTTTTTGGATTTGACTTGGAAAGTCTCAACATATTTGAAAAATTTGAAATTTTTTAAAAATATTTCGAATACTTAATACATTACAAAGGGGGTTAAATTAATATTTGTTTTGTGACATGCTTATAGATTAAGATCGGCCTTCCACAAAAATTATAATTTTTAGATCTGATAAATCCTGAACATATTAATTAGACTAAGTGCGCTATTATTTAAAATAAATTTATATCTTTAATTACAAAATATTTAAATAATTTTGAAATTCTGATGCTTAAGTTGCTGTGTTTTATAAATACGATTTCAGATTAAACTTGTTTACGAATCAGAAATTCTGCTCATTCAAACTTCAGAAAATTCCTAGATTTTTCGAAAAAGTTTGTTTAATGCTAGAGCACAATGTCATACGTGTAAATTTTTAGACAAAAAGCTTATGAGATTTAATTTCCTATTTAACGTTTAAAGCGTACACTTATTTTAAAATCGGCCTTCCTGACTGATTGACAGCATTTCAAAATTTTTACGGTGTTTGAAAATTGTTAAATGATTAAATCTGTTAAATGTGATGTTAATTGAACAATATTTTGAAAATTTCAATTTCAGTTTTCGTGAAAAACGAATAATTTCCAAAAAATCAAGATTTACCTAATTTGAAACTTTTAAAATCAATAAAAAAAAAAAATTTAAAACTCTAAGGTCAACAATTAATTTTATTGTTGAGCCTAATGAAATTGACCTAGCTAGTTTTCTGAATCTTAAGAGATAGACGAATTTCGTGGAATTCTTAAAATGTCGCGACGAATAAATTGTAGAGCTTACAAAAGGAGGCTGTCTAGCTTTAGCCTTTAAATTATTGGTAAACCATCACTTTTTAATTTGTTTAAAATTATATAAAATTTATTGTTAAAATTCGTAATATTTCAGGAATTTAAATAAAATGGGAAATTATTTTAATTTCTTGATCCAATTTTTAATCTGAATGCCATATTTTCAGAATCTGTAATACAAATTTAAAAATTTGAAAAAGTCGTAAAAATTTAATTTTTACATCTTTCAATATCTAAAAATTGTTAAACATTTTGGTAGATTGTAAAAATTTACACTTAATTAGAATTTCAAATTTTAAAAAATAATTACAATTTTTAGAATTTTGGAATGATATTGCTGTAAATAAGTAGATTCTCGAAATTCGTAAAGCTTGTACAATTTTTATATTTGTTACAAACTTTTAGGTATTACATTCAGACCAAGCTTGACATTAATATTCGGGTCTAAGTATGATTTAACTACAAAATTTTAGAACTTACAAGATTTACAAAATTCGGTAAAATTTAAAACTGGATATCGTAAATGGTTTGTAAAATTAAAAGAATTCAATTTTTAGAGCATATGAAATAACAAAAATTATGAAATTTTTGGAATTTTTGTTTTTCTTAAATTTTGTGGTTGGCCTTAAGCAAACTAATGCAAATACGTTTGCCTCTTTCAGTCAAAGTAGGGTTTGTAGAATAATTCGTTATATGTATTTACTGCTGTACTTTTAACAGCTAGTTTATTCTAAATTTTAAAATTTAATAAAATTTTTGAAAATACTTAAAATCCGTAGCTTAAATTTTCAAATTTGTTGCGATCATTTCCTACCCAAAATCATTCTGACTATTTAAATATAAGAAGAATCACAAAATTCTTAAGATTATAAAATTTTCGGTTCAGCTGGCCTAAGCACAACCATTAATATTTAGATCTAATTTAGGTTTTATTAGAAAATATTAGAACTTAAAAAATTTACAAAATTCGGAGAGTTAAACAAGGAAAATTTTAAAATTTAGAAAAATTTTGCAACTCGACATTTTGTTTGCAAACATCCTCCTTATATTTAAATTTTTATGGTTGAAACAACATTTTTTTTTAGAAAATTTAGATTTTTAAAATTTATATTCATTTTGAAAATATTCTTGAAATTTCGAAGTATTTATAAATTTTGAAAATAATATGAATTTCTAATTATGGTCACGTTAGATGCGAAAATATGAAAAAATGATTTTATTTTAACCATATTCTGCAATTCTGTAAAATATCATTTAGACTAATCAGAATTTAAGAGAATTTTATTTATCATCTAACACACGTCATTATTGAAATTTTGAAGGTTGCTTAAAGTATATCAAATCCTAACATTGTAATTGTTTTAAGAATATTGAAAATTTGCTTGCATTAGTATTTCAAAGTTTTAGTCATTCGATTTTCTAGAATTCGTAAAACTTGGCATTGTACTTCTACCAGATTTCCCAATTGTCAAATTTAAAGCATTTTTGGCAACCTCAGCTCAATTAAATTGATAAAATTGGTAAAACAATATTCGAAAATTTATTAGTTTCTAAAGGAAGGTTGTTAAAATTTTAAAAAATATTACTTAATTTTGTAGAATTTTTGGAATTTCTGTGGAAAAAAATCATTAAAACTTAATTTCAATTTTGGATAAAATTTAAAAGTTTTTAATTTTTTTTTTCTAATTTATGAAAATGTTCAATAATCTTTTCAATTTAAATTCTAGGATTTGACAACTTTAAAGCAATCATAAAATAACTTGAACTTGGTCTAACTGATATTTTTCGCGTTTGGAAATAAATATAATTCGTAAAATTATTAAAATTTGTAAATACCACTAGGTTTAAACCTTAAAAATTCCTTTAATGCTTTTGAAAACTTAAACAAAATTTTAAAAATTTGGTTTTATTAAAAAATTCTCAAAAACTTTAAAGTTTCAATAAATTCTTAGAATTCTTATAATAAATTTTGTAGAATTTTAAACTAATTTTAAAATTTACTTTTAAATAGTTTAATATTACAATTTTTCCTGAATTTTTGAAATTTCCGAATTCTGAAGAAACTTCAATATAGGTGTAATGCTATAATTCCATCAAATTCGTTTTACTTTGGGTCATACGGATTTTTGTTTGACTAACTTAAGCCATAGTTTAGCCGGCCAAAACTACAAAATAGAAGTTTTATTTTAAAAATTCTCAGAATTCAAAAACCTGGAGCTGCATTCATTTCATAATTCCAATTTCAAAAGCATCTGTGATAGATCTCGACGTCCAAAAAGCTATATTAAATCGTTTATTTGAATTTTTCTATATATTTTTAAAGTTAATTTAAATTATGAAGTAGAAACAGTTGATTTTATTTAAATAATTAATTTTGTCGCTTAGACCGCCATCTATGTTTGAGTATAATATTGTTACATGTGGTAATACGTTTTGAATTGTCATTTTTATAATAAAGTTTGAGTACTGAAATGAAACGCCATTCGAAATATAACGCTGAATGGAAAAGAAGTAAAATATAATAAACATTTTTTTAAATATTTTCTTGAATTAACGGGTATACTACAAATCAGAAGTGAGATATTGAGTAGATAAAGTATTTAAAGTATTTACCAAATACTTAGTAGTGAATAAATGGTGTAGTGGATACACAAATATATCGAATATTGTTTTGTGTGTGGAAAATGTTTAGAAATATAGAGCAGATAAATAATACAGAGTAGCGCACCGATGTCGCCCCACTCGTTCCACAAATAATTCCGCCATTAGGTACCAGTTTTATCACAACGGAATTGAATACGCCGGTTAGTAGACCACGGAAACTTAGTTTTGATCTTAATTGGAGCATCGTAGTTGCCCCACCGAAAGTAGATGAAAACTTACAAATAAATGGCTGCCTACAACCAAATCGCACACCGACTATGGTCAACGGTAATTTTTCACCGTTACCTCAATACCAACCGAATTTGGGAGTACCGTTCCAGCACGTGACAACACCGAATAATTGTGAGGTTAGGTGTCCGCAACCACCGAAACCAAACACTAATTGGGGTACAAATCATGCATTTCAAAGCAACGTAAACCCATTTAAAATGGTTAATAACGATACACATTTACATCGGGAAAATCAGATGTTGTATCATCGAATCAACAATCAACGTTCTCGAATGTTCCATCCGAACGAAATAGAACAAATCTTACCCGAATTTGATCCGGATAATAGGAATGGTATCAGTGCTTCCCAGTGGATTGAGAAATTAAATAACTTCAAACTCCAACACGATTGGACTGAATACGAAGCAACGTTTTATGGAACGACAAGGTTACGAAGATCAGCACAAACCTACATTAATAATATAGCTATGATCAATCCAAATAATTTCGATGATTTTTGCCACAGAATAAAAGAAAAATTTCACCATTTCCATAACGAAATGGATGTCTTCAGACGTATGAAAAGTCGAATTAAAAAACCAAATGAGACTTATTCTAAATTTGTTTACGATGTCATGGCCATAGCATAACAAGCAAAGTTTTCGGAAGCTGCAATAATCGAGTGTATCATCGAAAATTTAAATTGTCCGAGAAACTTCTTTTTGTTCTACAACGGTTGGAAAATATTCCGGTTAATTTTCCCAACAACAACAAACCTGAATTGAAGAAACCTATACCGGTCAATGGTAAAAACGAAAGCAATGCTCAACGATGTTTAAACTGATATTTCTATATTTCCAAAGAAGTGTACGACCATCAAGACGACATACGAAAGCAATGACCGAATATCCTGTTCCGAAGAATATCCATGAGGTTCACCGTTTTGTGGGACTTGCTAGTTTCTTTCGTTTGTAATTTGACTTGCTTAAAAAGGATTCAATTTTTAAATTTCAAGAGCCGGAAATAGAAGCATTTCGAAAATTGCAAACAAAGCTATCATCTGCTCCGTTGTTGAAAATCTATAGTCAAAATTACGAAATGGAACTTCACACGGACGCTATAGTAGAATAGGCTTTGGTGCAATTCTGTTGCAAAGGCAACCCGATGGAAAATTACATCCTGTTGCGTTCTTTAGTAAGAGGACAACCGAACCTGAAAGTCGTAAACACTTATTCGAACTTGAAGCATTGGCAGTTGTCTATGCTGTTAAAAGATTCCATGTATACTTACATGGATTACCATTCAAAATAGTCACTGATTATGGTCATTTTAGAACAAATCGAACTATTAATTTCTTACGTAGGCCATATTGGTTCCCGAAAATGAAGGAAAAGGTCGAAACTTTTATAAGGACTTGTTTGAAATGTTTATATTTTCAACCAAAAGATGGGAAGAAAGAAGGATTTTTACATCTCTACGATAAGTTTGAAAAATCTTTCCATACATACCACATGGACCAATTAGGCCCTTTTGCCGAAACAAAAGTTCATTATAAGTATATTCTGGTGGTGGTGGATGGTTTTACAAAGTAAACAAAATTTTACCCTATGAGGCAGAAAACCTGCTTCGAGCCAGGATTGTGTTCGGCACCTTCCCAAATAGTGCTGAATTTCCACAGAGAAGCTTTTTGGTTTTATAAAAAGCCAAAATGAGGGCATGCAGGCGATCAACTGGAGAGTGATCGGGAGAGAGGCGAAAGGCTCTTCGGCCTTTTTCACGTTCTCTATGGACCACTCTTCAGTTGAGAAGCTCAAGCGGGTTGGCTTTAAGGTCAACTATAAGCTTGGGACTGTATAATTGCATCCCAAGGGTGGTCAGAGTGGAGCTAAACCGGCTTCTGTCGGCGGGACCCAAGTGGTGAAGTCTGTAGAAGCTACGGTAGCGGCACCTGTAGCTAAGACCACCGGGGTGACCGCCCTCTCCAGGAGACAGGTGAGGAGAAGGCAGGAAAGGGAGAGGAAGGCGTCAGGGGTTCCGCGGGGGGAAGGCCTCACAAGGCCTCCCCCCGTGCAAGCCACTGGTTAGGCCTGGAGGCTCTCAGGCAGCGGGGGCCAGCAGAACGGCGATGAAGGACACTCATCAGCCATCGGCCGGACAAAGAAAGCATGCGGGTGGTGGCAGTGCTGGAAAGGAGGCTGAGCAGGGCCTTCAGAAGGGGTCTTCGGTAAATTGAAGGCACACATCGCCTGCCTGCAGATAAACCTGCATAATGCAAAGGCGTCTTCGGACGTCCTTTGTCGTAGGTTTTTCTGCCAAAACATTGGCATGGCTCTAATCCAGGAGCCATAGGTGATTGGTAACCAGATTAGAGGTATACAAAATCAAGTGGGTAAGTTAATTTATCATAACGGAACTCAGAGTCCAAGAGCGGCTGTGTTGGCCAGATCGCAAATTAAATTTATTCCCATTTCACAGTTCATCTCCAGGGACTTGGTTGCAGTAATGGTGGAGGTTCTGGGTGAAAGAGGCAAACAGGAGGCTATAATGGCCTCCGCCTACTTTCCTGGAGACTCAGAGTTAATACCTCCACTTGAAGTTAGGCGGCTCATAGCTCATTGCAAACGCAATGGGCTGGCCTACCTGATAGGATGCGATGCAAACGCGCACCACACGGTGTGGGGTAGCACGGACATCAATAACAGGGGTGAGTACCTATTTGAATGTCTGATCTCAAATAATGTAGACATTGTCAATAGGGGAAGGAAACCTACTTTTATAAATGCGATTAGGCAAGAGGTCCTAGATCTGACACTTGCTAGTCGGCATTTTAGCGACTTGGTCAAAAACTGGCATATGTCTGAAAAGGCCTCATTATCGGATCACTTGCACATCAGATTCGATTTGGCGGCTCAGACCATGCAGCGGCAGGAAATCAGAATTCCAAAACTGACCGAATGGGACTCTTATAGAGTCTCACTCGAATCAGAAATGCCCTCGGTTGTGGGGAACATAGAGTCTCCAGAGGGTTTGGAGATCTGTTCAAACCAGCTGCATAATTCTATACACTTGGCTTACGAGAACAGCTGCCCAGTTAAGCGAAGAGAGTCCACAAAGATGGTCCCTTGGTGGAACGGGACGCTGGGTAAACTCAGGAAAAAATCGAGAAGATTATTCAACAAGGCTAAACGCACCGGTGAATGGGGCGAGCAGCTCGTCTCCAGAAAGTCCTTTCCAGGGATCATTCAAATGGTTTAGGACTTCTCCAGAAGCAAGATGGGGGGTTCACTGAAAACCGGAAGGAAACCTTAGAGGTACTGTTAGAGACCCACTTTACGGATTCAGTAGTGGTAGGAGCCCAAGAGGACTCGCATGATCCTTCAAGTGAGGTGGCCTATTCGCCTCACAGTAGGATCTGGAGTCTCTCTGGGAAAATTTTCACACCCAGCAAAGTGCGATGGGCTATTGGGTCTTTTAAACCTTTCAAATCTGCTGCAGGGGATGGTATCTTTTCAGCTTTACTTCAAAAAGGTATTGAGGAAATACTCCCCAGCTTGATCCAGATGTTTCGGGCAAGTTATGATTTTAATTATATTCCGAAACTGTGGAGGAAAGTAAATGTGGTCTTTATACCAAAGGGCGGGGGTCGTCCAGACACCCAGGCCAGGGCATATCGGCCAATTAGCCTCACATCGTTTATTTTGGAGACGATGGAAAAAATCCTGGACTATCAAATAAGAAGTGAGGTCCTTGGCAAGAATCCGTTGCATCGGGACCAGTTTGCGTATCAAACTGGTAAATCCACGGTTATGGCCCTTAGCGGTCTAGTCACGAGGATTGAAAAAGCAGTGACATATAAAGAAATTGCCCTTTGTGCCTTTGTGGACATTGAGGGGGCGTTTGATAATACCTCCTATGGATCTATAGAGAGGGCAGCAATGGGAAAAAGGATTCTGCTTTCTACAATTAGGTGGATCCGTTCCATGCTGGAACATCGTGAGATTACTGCCAGACTAGGTGGCAAATCAGTAACCATCAAGGCCGTAAAGGGCTGTCCCCAAGGAGGCGTACTATCTCCTCTTTTGTGGTCATTGGTTATTGACAGACTACTGGTCATTCTGAGAAGCCATGGGTTTGATGTCTAGGGCTATGCGGAAGATGTGGCTATCATAATCAGAGGCAAGTTTGATGAGGTCATTTCTGATCGCATGCAAAATGCACTCAATATAATATGGCAGTGGTGTTACCAGGAAGGACTCAGTGTCAATCCAAGCAAAACTGTCATTGTTCCTTTTACGAGGAGGACAAAGCTTGCGCTTACAGCTCCCTCGTTAAACGGTACTACTGTGCCATTTTCCAGCGAGGTTAAATATCTAGGGGTTATCCTAGATCAAAGACTGAACTGGAACCAACAATTGTTGAAAGTTCAAAATAGAGCCATCAAGGCTCTCTGGGCCTGTCAAAGACTCTATGGGCGTACTTGGGGACTACAATCAAAAATGATCTACTGGTCGTTTCTTACAATCATTAGGCCTATGGTCACCTACGCATGCACATTAAAAGAGATGCTGCAATTATGGCCCTGTAAATGCAGGCGGAAGAAGATATCAAACCATGCAATATGGTGGGTCATATGGAAATCCTTTAAAAATTTCAGACAGACCCTACCATAGGAATGCTTTCCGACTGTATGTAAGCTAAACTGGACTTCCACAACCCATTCTGTGTTAGGTTACCTGACCGGGATGTGTGGAGGGCAGGTGGACCATCATTTGAGTTAGGGTCCATGGTATGGTTTACAGATGGATCAAAAACGGAAGATAGGGCGGAGATAGGAATACACGGGAGTGGCACTCCCCTTTTGAAGTCCTTGGGTACCAATGCTACCGTTTTTCAAGCACAAGTACATCCTATAGAACTTTGTGCTAGGATAGGCATAGCAAAAGGCCTAAACGATGCAAATAATTATATTGTGTCAGACAGCCAATCGGCCTTAAAACTCTTAGGTCTTGTACCGTTGAGTCAAGGCTGGTATAGGATTGTCTGAAGGTTATTAAACATCTGGCAGGCTCAAATAAGGTAACACTTATGTGGGTGCCAGGTCATACTGGAATCGAAGGAAACGAGGCAGCTGATGGCCTCGCCCGTGAGGGTTCTGCCTCTCCATTTTTTGGACCAGAACCCTTCTGCGGTGTCACTAAGGGACACCTTAGAGCAGCGGTAAAACGTTGGGAGGATGTTCAAAAGTCCTCCTACTGGCGCAGAATTCCAGGTTTACGGCAGGCGAAGAAATTTATATCACCTTCGTCTGTCAGGGTTAAGGAGTGTCTTGAACTTAGGAAACCTGAGTTGAGGCTGCTTATTGGCTTCCTCACAGGTCATGTTTCCTTAAGGTACCACCTTAAGAAGATGAGCCTAAGTACGACAGATGGATGCCGCTTCTGCGGTCTGGAAACAGAATCAGCGGAACATGTTCTGTGCCATTGCCCAGCCATTTTCCAGCTAAGACTGCAACATCTAGGAGGGAGAACAATGAGCTCGGATAGTATGTATCTTGTACCGGCCAGTAGTATTGTCAGATTCATTAAGAGCCTGAATATTGACTGGATGGACAATTAAGCAGGGTCCAGCACAATAGATCTTTTAGGTCGCGGTGCGAGGTGGCTTATCGCCCACATGGCCCTCCAGTAAATAATAATAATAATACCCTACGAGGACGACAAATTCACGAGAGGTTATTAGACACCTTAAAAATCACTTTCTAAGCTTTAGTACTCCGATTAGACTAGTAGCCGATCGAGGATCCTGTTTCCGATCCAAAGAATTCAAAACGTTTATAAGTTCTCGTGATATTAACCTTGTATTTACCGTAATGGATTCCGCTCAATCTAATGGACAAGTTGAGAGGCAAAATAGGACCGTCGTTCCAATGTTAGCAAAAATGTTAGATGTTGATTCGAATAGGGACTGGGACAAAATAGTTAATGACTGTGAGTTCGCTTTCAACAATTCACTGAATCGATCGATTCGGACAACACCGTCCATGGTACTGTTTGGTGTAAATCAGAGTAAAGAAAACGATCAATATGTTACGATTTATCGAAATGTTGAATGAAGAACCACGAGATTTAGATAAGTTACAGGAATACAATAAAGATTATTTTGATAGTCGTCGAAAACCTGCACATATTTATATAACGGGTGATTTTGTCCTTGTGGAAAATAGGATAATTGAGACTGGTAAAAACCAGAAGCTTGCTCCTAATTTTAAAGGGCTGTATGTAATAACCCGTGTTTTGCCGAACGAGAGATATGTCATTGAAGACATACCGGGACAAAATTTAACCAACATTCCTTATCATAGTGTGTGTGCACCGTTTAATATGAAGCCGCTTGCTTTGGTGACCGGGGCGATCGCATTGTCAGGTATGTTCGAATGAAGTAGAATTTAAATAATTAATTTTTGCCGCTTAGACCGCCATCTATGTTTGAGTATGAATTGTCATTTTTATAATAAAGTTTGAGTACTGAAATAAAACGCCATTCGAAATATAACGCGGAATGGAAAAAAAAAAATATTGTGACGGTGACACCTAGTGTGTAATAGAAGAAGTTAATTGAATAGCAATGTTTAACTGTACTAAAATGGATTTTTCCATGATAAAAATTGTTACGTAATGTTTCTACGCTATTCTAACAAGAAAAGTCATTAGCTTTCTAGAAGTTTAGTTTGTGTATATAAAACAATCAATCAATTTTGTGAATTTTTATTCAAATTCTGGAAATATTAATAAATTTTGATGAAATGATAAGCCTCTGCCAAAAATGACTGTACCTTCAGTTCTACCCCCTGAATTTGCAGTTTACAATTCGCAACTACACAGCCACAAGGATAACAATAAAACTCACATTCATCCACACAAATAACTGAACAAAGTTTTCTTTAATCGTTTGTATAGGTGGATGGATATACGTACAATACCTTTACGAGAATTTGTGCAAACGAATTTGTGTGTGTGTTTGTGTGAGACAAAAGAATTTTTATTTTTCTAGATACCGAGTACAGATATAAACGGATTTCTTCCCCTGTTGCATGTAAATACCTATATCCCGTCAAACTAGTGTTAAACATGCGTTCAATTTGCGCTGCTGAAGAAAAATGAAATTCACGAACACATTTAAACCACATAACCAACAACAATAACAAAAAAGGGGATAGAATAAGGAATAAAAAAAGGGAAGCAAAGATTTCTTCATCATCTTCGTCTTCTTCTTGGTATTATACTGGTTTTTAATAATATTGGAAATTTCATTTCGTCTTAAGTAAGTATGATCGTCGCTTGGTGTAATGTGGCATAAAAAAATATTTAACAGATGGATTAAAATTTATTAAGAAGAAAATATTCAGTCAATTTCAAGAGCAATGACAATGTATGTATGTTTGGTGTAATGTTGCGTACTCGTATGTTCGAGGAAATACGCTGACTTAATAAAATAAAAATGAGCAACCGTAATTATGTATGTACGAGTATGTCCGAACATTTTATAATTTCCTCATTTATGATAAAAAGCTGTTGTTGGCTTTTCCCATTTTTTGTGTATTATCATATGTCTGTATATATGGTATGTATGTATGTATGTATGTAATAAGTACGTATGTTTGTACATTTCAAACGGATATGAAATATGGGAATTAAATTATAAACATGTCCAAAACACATATAACCGACCCGAAATGGGCAAAAAAACGTTTTTGTTTTGTTTGTTCTGCTGCTCACTTCAGCTTTAATTTCGATCGATATCATTTTTTTTTTGTTTTTGTTTTGTGTTCGACTTCAAATGTGGTTTTTCATTTGTTTTTCCTCATCGTCGTTTTGTGTTGTAATGTGTGTGTTTGTACTCTGATATAATATGTATTATGTATTATGGAAAATGAGAAAAATTTATGTTAGTACTTAACAATTTTTTGGTACATATTTAATGAGAATTAAATGATAAGAATATGTACTCTGTGCTGTGTGTGTTATCTAAAATCTTTTGACACACAAAACACAACCAACTAAAAAAAAAATTCAAAAACACAACAGCAACAATGAGTTGGCAACATACTTATGTACTATATATGTACATAAACACATTTAACAGAATGATGAGGACGAAAAGGATTTGGTTTTGTTGTTGTTGTTGTTGTGTTTCTTTTTCAAGGATTGATATCAAAATAATATTCAAAAAGTTGACAACATTTTGATGGGTTTTGGGTGGTTTAGGATGGGCGGAAAATTTTGTTTGTATGATGATCGGTATCATTTAGAATCGATTGACTTTTTGTGTATTTTTTTTTATTTTTAAATTAGAGCGGGAGTATATGACGACAAGTGTTTCGTTTTTAATTAAGGCGATTAAATGATATAAAAATAATTCGTTTGCTTTTCAAATGATTTAAATGAAGGGTGACAGAAGTTGAAATCTTTCTGGAGCATATGGTTGACTGAATTAAGCTTTTTATCGAATTTATTGGTCCATCTTAAATTGAGGATTTCTCAATAATAAAAAAACACTCAAAACCATATGGGTATATAAACGGTAATATAGTATTCTCGGTGGTAATATTACCGCAATATCGGCAACATAAATTAAAAATGTTTTTTCCAAACAACTCAACTTGTTAATCTAGCAAATACTGTACTTAGGTTGTAAGGCTAAGCGTTTGCTTGATTAGCGAATTTATCTAATTAAATTACCGCTGGTGGGGTTTAATTAGACGGAGAATTAGAAACTACACGTTTGGTGATTAAGGGTTTATTCTGATTTATTTTTAATAAATTCCGAGTTTAAATATGTTGTCTATATTCTTAGAATACTACAATTAAATATTATGTATAGCTGACAAATAATATGTATGTGTGCATACTTCCGTTATTAATATTTCACTTTATGCAACCTGAACAATTTTATTACTTAAAATTAAAATGATGACTTGACAAATAAGCCCTATTCACAGATGAAGTGAACATACTCCCGGGCTACATTAAGCCTTTTATCTGGTTGTTTGTAATGCGGATACTGTAGCGTTCCATACGGTAGGGCAAAATTGTCAGATGTGGGCTTGGATAGGAGAGAGAATGCCATCAAATTGATGCACTTTCGATTATTATTGGAGAGCTGTTGTTTTTAATCATAAACCAGTCCATTCTGTGCATTTCCTAAACCAACTTCATTTTTAGTAGCGACAAATCCCTCCCTTAAGACTCATCGTTTAATAGAACAGCAATATTGATTGTTTTTGGCACGTCACGCCAGAAAGTATTGGAGCTAAGGAAAATTTTGGAATCAGAGGAGGCACCACCATTGGAGTCAGCGGTAAATGAAGATGATTTTAATTTAGCAATTGAAAAGTTAGGGGAATTGCAAAAGGAGTTGAGAGATGTCATTAGAGAAGGGGACATAATAAATGAAAAAATAGTAAAATCTAAAATTAGGCATTACCAGGATCGTGCGTTTAGAGCAGCGGGTGACAGTGAAGAGACTGATGCGATATTGTACGGGGTTGGCGGAACATTAAACGAACATTGAGAATGTCATCAGAAGAACGTGATATATCGGTGCAGCAAAATCTACGATCACCTAATCACACTTTGACGAAAGCAAGTCAGAAAGATGACGTTCGAGCTTCTTTGATGGGTAGAGCCAGAGGAAAGAAGCCAATCGCCGATTCCCAGAGAGCAGAAATATTAACGCCCGCTACAACTAGTCGAGAGAAGACTTTAAAAGGACGTGCACAGGGCGGCTCTTCTTCATCACACCGTGACCACCACAACATATGCATACATACTCGAAGTGATGAATGGAATTTTGATAAGTTTTTTGAGAATTTGCGATTCCGTAATGCAGAGGTTGTAGGACAATTGTAAGAGATCGAAATGGTCCCGTTCCAAGATCTATGGACTCAGGAGTGCTGAATTATGTAGAAAGACGTCGTGTGGCTATTGAAAAATGGCCAGTGAGATTTTCTGGTGATGGGTCTCTTCCGTTAACCGACTTTTTACGGAAAATCGATCTGTATGCGGAAGCCGATGATGTCGCGATGAGAGCCGTGTTTAGGGGCATTTTTAAACTGTTGGAAGGAATTGCCTTGGAGTGGTATGAAGTGAATGCAGGCAAAATTCGTAGTTGGGAAGACTTAGTAACAGGACTAAAGACGCGATTTCTTTCTAAGAACTACGACTTTATGATAATAGAAGAGATTTTGGCAAGGATGCAGTTACCGGGTGAGCCTATAGCAGACTACTTGATGAAGATGACAAAAGCTGTTCCTCAAGGTATATCCGCCTTTAGACGAAGGGTATAAAGTGTACGTGCTTCAACGCAATATGTTGTCTCATTATCGGTTACAACTGACGGTTGCAGATGTATCAACGGTGACACAATTGGAGAAATTATGTAAAAACATGGATGAGGCAAAGCTAATGGATGCAAGACAACATCAGTTCAACCAGCAACAAAATAAACCCACCACTCTACAGTACGTAGACCAACATATAGACGAGACAATATGAGGAATGTGGCAGCTGTTGAAGTCGTGCAAAATAACCCCACCCATACAAGTAAATTTGCTAGAAGACAGCAATCAAATAGAAATAATTCAAATATAAAGCGCTGAAACTGCTTACAGACGGGACATCGACATTTTGATTGTGATAAACCCAGACTTATTGTTCGTGTTGCGGAATGGATGGCTTCCGAGCAGACCAGTGTCCTAGAAATCACCAAGGTGGCGGTTTATTTGCATATATGGATGGACCAACACAAAAAACCATCAAATCCGTCGGAAAACTCTAATCTGGAAGATTAGGGGATCTCGTCATCCCAGACAATTCTAAAAAGATCCCAACATATCAAACAAAAGAAGTTCAAACCGAAATGTTTCACAACGCAATTAGCAACAATTTCCATTACATCCGATATAATGGTAATGAACAAAATAACAATCAAGATGCACAGAGTTTGACAATAGGGACATTTCATCGTAGATCGCAATATACGAAACAGTCAAAAGGGAAAAAGCGATAAGTAAGAAAGGCGATAGGTGTAGATTAGGAAGCGAAGAAGAAAAAATCCTTGAAGCTGATGATTGAATGTGTGATAAACATTGAAGGAGATAACCGACCACACATAGAGGTGGAAATTTTGGGGTACACTGTAACTGGGTTGCTGGATTCAGGAGCCAGTTGCACGGTGCTGGTAACGACGACATCTATGTGCGGTTGGAGCTTCTTGGTTTACATCTGATTCTGGCTGATTCCCGCATTAAAACCGCGGATGGAACAGTTCACGATGTTAAGTATTCTGTGGAATAGTTTTTGGTCGATAATAAATGTAAAGTAATTAGGTCTTTGGTGGTCCCATCCATTCCCAATGATTTGATCTGTGGTATCGACTTTTTTGAGGCTTTCCGCATCTGGCCATCAGTTGTGTCCAACGAACCGCTAAGCGTTGACTGTGTTAATGTTGTCCAAAACACTGGCACGTATAATCAACATCAGTTGGATGATTTGCAGAAAGTTACGCTGAACCACGTGATGAATGAACAATATTGACACTGGCAATGCTAAGTCGGTTAAAACGAGGGCTCGACCTATCTTCCCATACGTCCAGAAGGAGATGAATGCAGAATTGGACCGTATGATAAGGTTGGGAGTGGTGGAAGAGGCCGGTCCAACTGAGTGGGCACACCCTATTGTTTGCGTGCTAAAACCGATGCGATTCTGTTTAGACGCGCGCAAACTAAATTAAGTTACAGTGAAAGAGGTGACAAGGTACTTGTCCAGTTTAGATCTCAGCGATGCCTTCTGGCAGATTGAGTTAAATGCTAGCAGTCGACCCAAAACGGCTTTTATTGTACCTGGAAGGGGACTCTTCCAGTACAAGCGAATGCTGTTTGGACTGTGCAATGCTAGCCAAACTCTCTGTCGGTTGATGGACAAGGTTCTCGGAGTAGATTTGGAACCGAGGGTGTTTGTTTACCTTGATGACATAATCGTGATGTCGCAAACGTTTGAGGAGCACATGACACTACTGAAAGAGGTAGCCAAACGTTTGCGAAAGGCTAAACTCACGATTAGCTTAGATAAATCGTGGTTTTGTCTAAAGGAAATCAGATATCTTGGATACATCCTGAGAAGATTACCGGAATCCTCAACTTTACAACACCGAAATCTGTGAAAGACGCTCGGAGGCTCATTGGGATGGCTGGTTGGTATCGGCGGTTTATCCCCGATTTCTCGACAGCTATAGCACCAATCACCAACGTCTTGAAAAAAAACTGCCAGTAAGAAGTTTGAATTCACTCAATTGAAGAGTTTGCTTGTGTCAGCTCCAATTCTTATAAATCCAGACTTCGAGAGGATGTTCACCATCCAGACCGATGCATCTGATACGGGAATAGGTGCTGTTCTGACACAAGAAGTAGATGGCAGCGAGAGAGTGAAGGCGTATATGAGTCAGAAACTCACATCCACGCAAAGAAAATATCCGGTGTTAGCTATCGAGAAGTTTAGGCCTTATATCGATGGTATAAAATTCAAAGTGGTAATCGACTGTGCTTCTCTGATATGGCTGAGGAACCTGAAGGACCCTGCATCGAGGTTGGCTCGCTGGTCAATGCGTCTCCAGGCGTATGATTTTGAACTCCAGCACAGAAAAGGGAAATTAAATGTGGTGCCTGATGCATTTTCTCGTGCTGTTGAGTGTATTCAAGTCGATACTGAAATGCAGGATGACCCAGCGTATCAGAAGGTCAGTCAAGGTGTATTAGATTCCCCCGATAAGTATCCCGACTTTCGTATTCAAGACGGGAAGTTGTACAAATATTGCCAGACGGTAGGTGATGATGGTGCTTATAGCTGGAAGTGGAAGCTATACGTTCCAAAGTCAAACAGGACGAAAATATTGTATGATAACCACGATAGCACTTAAGCTGCACACTTTGGCTTTTTCAAAACGCTCCGAAGACTTCAAGAGAGGTATTATTGGCCGAATATGGCTAGTGATGTGCGGAATTACGTCAAGGTTTGTGAAAAGTGTCAGCTCAACAAACCTAAGTGCGAGCACTCGAGGGTCCCCATGGGTGAGCCAACTATCAACTCAGCTGTTATTCTTCTAGTTCGTTTTAGCGACCAACATATTATTTTGGGCGACTTTAATTTACCCGATATATCTTGGAACGATGTGAACGGTGTATTTTCCCCATCTTCCTACTGATGAAAGGGTACTAGCTATCATCGATTACTTTGCTAGCATCTCAACTACGCCGCTTAACCGTATTAGCATCAGTCGGAAGGCCGAAAATTTGTACTGTACTTTGTTAAGCTTCAATGATCTTCTCAGATGAAGGTGGTATCAAAAACCACGTTCCATAGGTTAAAACAAATAAAATCGACCTTCGGGAGGCATGGTATAATAATGAATTGGTGTTGCTCGAGAAACAACGCAATAAACTTCTTTCCTTGTGTAGATTGCATGGTGTTAAATACTATCCTGATTTTGATAGAGCCCACAAGGAATTTAAGACCCTAAACTGGTTCCTTTACAACAACTATATAGTGGCAAGAGTTAATATCTCAAAAATAGCTAGCTTCCCGTCTACTATGTTTCACCAGAGCTCCGTCACTAGTCAGCCCTTTCTAATTTTTTTGCGTCGGTTTATAAACCCGTTCTGTCGCCCACTATCATGACTCCAGCTTTCACCAGTTTCATTCAACTTAATGTTTTTAAATTTACCGAGAAAGAAGTTGGCGATTGCTTACTCCAGCTCGAGGTTGGGAAGGAAGCGGATTATGATGAGTTTCCGCCGAATCTGTTTAGAGAGTTCAGTTCTTCCGATTACCGTCATATTTAATGGAAGCCTTCGTCGCGGTTTTTTCCTCGATCCTTGGAAAATTTGTTGTATTCATCCAATCTTCAAGGTGGGTAGAAAAAGTAATGTGAGTAATTATTGTGTGATCGCCATTTTCTTCATCTTACCCCAGCTGCTTGAGTCTATAGTTTATAAAATCTTGCATTTCTATACTAAGCATTTGTTTTCTCCTGCACAACACGGATTTTATCCCGGTAGGCCTACAGTAACTAACTTGGTCTCGTTTTGTGGTGATTTATTTGATAATTTAAATTCCAGCCAGCAGCTCGACGTTGTTTATACAGAATTTCCTAAGGCTTTTGATATGATTCACCACTCTATTCTTATTAGTAAGTTAGAGAGTCTAAATTGTCAGTTCGTTCCTATTAAATGGTGGCGTTTATGCTTCTCTGTTCAATACTTGGAATTTGCTAACTGCCTTCCCTTCGCAGCCGACAAGAAAATTTTCGCCCATTTTTCACCAATAATTGACCCAGTCGAGTTCATATGTTATGTTAGGCCTTTTTAAACGAAACTGCAGGATTTTAATCTCGTTTGTTCGGTCTATTTTGGAGTATGTATCTCTAGGTTGGGCGCCATCCTACCGAATAGGTCCTTGAATATTTTGAAACTGCAACATCTATTCGTGCGCGATATCGTTAATTTCCGTATCGATTGTACCGAGCTACTCACACGTCTAAATATATATGCTCCCGAACGTGGGATGGATCAACGTTAATTAATTGTATCAATTAATTGTAGTTAGCCATAATTGCTTGTACCGATTGTAATCTTTGTAGGTATCAAATAAAAATCTTTAGTTTGACCAAAGGCCACTAAACAATAGAGGCTTGTAAGGGAATTGATAAAACCAACGATTTTATCAATTCCCTTACAAGCCTCTATGTTTACGTTAATTTGTCATTTATTACTTTCTTTGGTTGGTTTTTTGTTTCTTTTCGTTTTAGATTTCCAGTAATCCGGTTCGGTTTGGATGAAGTGTTCCTTTTATTTATTTGTAAGTATTGCGCTTCAATCACGTCACGTCGTGTTTATTTTTGATTGTAATGTCGTTTAATAACCCCAATGTAGTTTTAAAATCTATGTTAGTCGATAGGTCTATGTTAAATATAGCTAGTTTTAACGTGCAAAGTTTAGTCCCAAATATTGACGAGATTCGTCACATTTTTAATGGTGCTTCCGTGGACATTCTTTGTTTCTCTGAGACATTTTTAAATCCGAATATCCCTAATTTAGCTTTGGCCATCAAAGGTTATAATATATTTAGGAAAGATAGAGCGGTACCTCCCCTTAATTATGGTGGTTTATGTATGTTTGTAGGAGATCACATTAAGGCTAGATTAGTTACTGTACCTTCTTCCATTTCAGAATTGTTAGTATCGGATTTAGAGTTTTTATTTGTCACTATTTTTATTAATGGTCGTAAAATCTTAGTCGGTACCATCTATAACCCACCAAAAACTAGTAAGAGATCGTATGCCAAATTTAAAAAATCACTTGTAGACAAAGTTTATTTAGTTATTTCTCTTGTAGATTCGATGAAATGTATATATCAGGTGACTTTAATTTCGATATACTCCAAAAGTCCGGCTTCCCTCGGGATTATTTGAATCTTTTAAATAGTCTTAATTTATCCGTACACAACACTGTGGCACCAACGTTTTCTTGTCCAACCGCTAGCGGGGCATCTTATTCCCTTATTGATCATATCATATCTTTTACTAATAACTCTATTTGTTTTTTCAATCAGTTGTCTCTCGGTATGGGATCCCATCATGATCTTTTAGTTTTTTCTGTAAACTCTTACTCTCCACCTAAACCTAAGAGTTTTAGCTTTAGAGATTTTTCTAGTATAGACAATTCCCGCCTTTACTTAGTTTGTAACTCAGTTCCTTGGGAGGATATTTTTTGCCTTAGTTCGGCAACTAGCCAAATAGAATTTTTCAACTCGTATATTAGTTTGGTGTTTAATAGTTGTGTTCCGCTTAAAAAGGTTACTTGCAAAGCAAAATCTCCGCCTTGGTTGTCTCAGGAAATTTTGAATGCCATAAATATTAGAGTTAGTAAATATCGTTTATGGAAAAGGTGTCCTAGTAGTCAGTCTCATTTAGATTACAAGCAGGCTCGTAACAGAGTTGTAGGGTTAATTCGAATTGCTAAACGTAATTTTTTCAAGGACAAGTTAGACTCCTCTCTTCCTCCCAAGGTTTTCTGGCGTAATGTTCGTAATTTAGGCCTAGGCAGATGCAAGATTAGTTCAAGTGGGGATTTCAAACCCAATGAAATTAATAGTTATTTTTGCTCTAGTCTGAACTCGGGCAGTATTTCCTTCGATTTGTTCTCTAACGCGTCCTCTAATTCGTTTTCGTTTTCAAATATTTCTCTCGAGGAATTACAATCTGCTATTTGGAAGGTTAAATCGGAATCTTCTGGTCTGGATAACGTCAATTTAAAATTCGTTAAGATAGTTTTCCCTTTCGTCTCAAAATACTTGTTAGCTTGTTACATATTTTCAATTTTATTCTCACGTCCTCTTCCTATCCAGATCAGTGGAAGCTAAGTAAAATAATCCCGATTCCAAAGATCAGTAATCCTTTAGAGCTATCCCATTTTCGGCCAATTAGCACTTTAAGTTCTCTCTCTAAGGCTTTCGAGATAGTTGTTAAAAATCAAATTCAATCGCATTTACATAGCAATAGTTTAATTAGTTGCTTCCAATCTGGGTTTAGAAAATTTCATAGTACTTCTACTGCGTTATTAAATGTATGTGATGATATTAGGCGTAATATGAATAATAGGGAATTAACTTCTTTAACTTTGTTAGATTTTTCTAAGGCCTTTGATTCTATTAATCACAGAATTCTTTTCAATAAACTCTTATCTCAGTTTAGATTTTCGCTTTCTGCTGCCAAATTGATTTTTAACTATCTTTCTAATCGTTCTCAGGCAGTTTTTTTCGACAATTCCTTGTCTGATTTCCTTCCTGTAATTTCCGGCGTGCCTCAGGGTTCAGTGCTGGGTCCTCTATTATTTTCTATGTACATAAATGACATAGAATCCTCCATTCAACATTGTTCATTTCATATTTTCGCTGATGACGTTCAAATTTATAGAAATAGTCGTTTAGATCAGGATTCTATTGTTAGGAATATTTGTCTGATAAATGAAGATTTAAGTAATATCGTTCGCTGGTCGGTCTCTAACAGGCTTGTTTTAAACGCGAATAAATCTCAGTCGATTATAATTTATAAAAAACCGTTAGATACCTCGTCCTTTCCTGGTATTTTTCTGCAAGGTTCGCTAATTGTATATTCAAATACTGTTAGGGATTTAGGCTTAGTTATTAATAAAACTCTTACTTGGGGTGACCATTTAGTTACTATTAGTAAGAGGGTCTTTGGCATGCTTAGTTGTTTGTATAAAGTGGTTGGATTTTCTGATAGTCAGTTTAGGAAAAAATTGTTTTTGTCTTATCTTCTTCCTCATTTTATTTACGGTGACATAGTTTTATTCGGTATGCTTCAGGAAAATATGAATGTTCTCCAAAGATGTTTCAATGCTTGTACCAGGTTTATTTTTGGTATTAGGAAGTTCGATCATATTTCTGCCTACTCTAGCCTTGTTTTAGAATGTAGTTTATCTATTTTTTACGAATTTCGCGTTTGTCTTTTTATTTTTAAACTTCTTAAAGCTAAGGAGCCTTGTTATCTATATAGGAAATTAATGTTTAGTAGGTTTCATTCCTCTAACTTCCGCCTAATTCCGGCTAAAAATTGTTGTAGGTAGTTAAACGCGTCATTTTGTGTTAGGGGAGTTTCCCTCTGGAATTCAATTCCATTGGAAATTAAGAGATTAGGATCGGCAAAATTATTTAGGTCAAAATTTTTGGAGTGGCGTGATTGATGGGCAATACGTAGTTTTTTAATTTATTTTTAATAACCATGTTATTTTGTTAATTTTTAATTTTTATATTATTTCACCTCGTGCTGTACATTTTATTGTAAATGAGCTACTGCTCAAAATAGAATGTGTAAGCACGAGGTGGAAATTGTTTGAAAAAATTTAAGAGGTTTTTATGCCTAATGGAAGCAACTTCTTTTTTCTTTTTTTGTTTCGATTGCTTTGTTTCCATGTGTGCTTTTCCTCTTAATACTAAATTATTTATAAATACTATAAATAAATAAATAAATAAATATAAATAAACATCAACATTTTGGAGCTTAAGCCTCAGGATTTACCAAAAGTCTTCTACACTGGCAAAATATGGCAGTAGGTTTTTAAATTTCGGAATCAAGAATCCTTACCTGGTGAAATCTATTAATCATTTCGTTAAAAAAGTACAGTATTCCTACAGCTAGTAAAGACAATAATTGGTCCTAGATGGATTGACGTGACATCTCTTCTCAATATCCCACCCTTCCACTAAATGTAGGACCTATCGCATTAAGATGTAATGAGATGATAAGATGTTCTGGCAGTTTCCCGAAACTGAATCTAACAAGATCATCAGCTTTGGATAATGAAGCCAGAATACTGAAGTTTAATAAGAAGCCTGTTAATAATCAAGAGCCACAGCAGAGGACACCATCCTGTGAATAGACTTTGGAAACCATGACAGCTTAACAATTGTGCGATCAATACCGAAATTGATACAGGCTTTAGTAATCGTAACAAACGAAGTACTATCAAAAGCTCCAGCAATATCCAAAATATAAAGGACTCAAACCTCATGAGGTGGTCAGAACTTCGGTCTTGATTAATTCAACTCTCACATTAATCCCGAAATGAATCTCTTAAGTAAATCTTCAGCTCAGCTCTCAACTCAATATATAAATCAACATCCATCTCAATCGCAACATAATTCTAACCGCAATCCCCATATTAACCGCCAACCAATCCCTCAAATCAATCATAAAATCAATCCCAAATCAATTTTCAAATTAACCCTTAACCTAGCTCCAAATCAACTGTTAAATAATTTCCCAACCGAACAACTCACTTAACCCCAATGCAGGCTATCTAAACCCTAACTCAACTTCAACTCAACTTAGCTCGAGCCAAATTCCAAATCAAACCCTCTGCTCAACTCATACTATCAAAAAAACGTACCATTATACCATCATACTATACCACCATACCATCATACCATCATACCACCATACCATCATAACATCATACCATCACACCATCTTCAAAAATCGACTTAATTTTTGAAGTTTTAGAAATTCCTCTGCATTAATTTTCGACTTGATTATGATCTCTCAAGGAGGAGTTGAATGTTTGAGAAATTAAGATTGACCTTTTTTAAGTCTTAAACAATATTTGTGTAAAGTTTGGATCAAATCGTTCAATGCGTGTGTATTTGTTTAAATGTCACACATGTATACTGTACATATACATATATAAGCACTCACTTTGAAATACAGTGAAACCTCATTTCAACAGACACTCAATTTAGCGGAATCCTTACTTCAACGGACAAACTTTTAAGTCTCATGCAACTTAAGTTTTCCACTGAAAACCTCCCTAAGATAAGCTGACACTTTATTAGAGGGGACACGGGCAGATATTTCTGCGATGATACAGGTTTTACGAGTATAATTCAAATAGAAACTTTACCACTTTAATTTGTTCCTTTTTCATTTCAAATTGAACCTTTAGTAAATTATACGTATGGCCAATTTGGGTGGAACTTGGCAATTTATCAGCCGGTTTTAGTGAAATTTGATATCCATTATTAAAATGCGATTCTTAAATGATTTTTGGATAAAATTCTAGAGTATGGCAATATAATAAATGAGGATATGGGAATTCCTCCATTAAAACTTAAAATTGTCAAATTTTATCATAATCGGTTAAGAAATAGCCAAGTTCAATCCTACTTGAAATGCTGGATTTCATCAAAATCGGATAAGATATAGGATCCCAATAAAATGTTTATAAAAAAATAACAAATACTTAGTTTAACGGACAACGTTTTTGGTCCGATCGATTTCTGTTGTAGTGAGGTTTCCCTGTATATATCGATTGCTCAACTGCTCCAACTAAACCGCAACTCAACCATAATTCAACTCGCAAACAGAACCCAACTTAACGCTCAACTTAAACCGCAAACTTTACGCCAAACTCACTCTTCAAACTAGCACATACAAAAAATTGGTCAAAAACTCACTAACTTAACCTCCAAATTTTTTTTCTCGAGATACTATGGGTACAGACATCCAGACATCCAGGCAGATGGACGGACTTTTTTTTTTTTTTTTTGAGAAAAATGGTTTTGGACCAACCAAATTTTTGATCATTTTTGATAGGATTTCAATACTTTGGTCTTTTTAGACCGAAGTAATATCCAGGAAAGTACCTACTAGAACTTTATTATTGAGTGATCAATCTTTCAATCCTATAGTGCCAAGTTCATGTAGGGCGGTTTCACAAAAATGAGCAATTCTTAGAGCTTTAAGAATAGTCTAAGACAGACTAATAGGTCGTATAATCAGGCTTACCAGCCTTTGGAATAAAAACCACTCTCGTTTTGCTCCAGGATTGTAGAACAACGTCAAACACAATGCAGAACGTCGGGCTTGATCAGCTTGTGAGCTAAGGCCCAAGTAGGGGCTTTAACAGACAAGTTGAGCAAAAGGAGCAAATCACCAATCTTCCCATTGGAGAAGCTGAGCTGACCATTTGATAGACGAAGAGCATTAAGTCTATGTACATCATTTTTAGCCAAACTTTTATTAACTCTAGCTACAGCCAACATCCATGAGGTTTTATGAAACTGTCTTAAACTTCTTTTATAATTTTTTTAGGCCACTGCGGGAATCTAACGCAATCAGCATGGTGTTTAAGTTTTTTGGCTTCCTAACGATTTTTCTTAACCTTTTAAGCTCAGAACTCCAAAAAGTTTATCAGGAATTTTCAAAGGCAGTCGAAATTTTCTTTCATAAGCAAAGAAATGATGACATTGATTGGAATTGTTCCCTGATAAAAAAAAAGTCAACAGGTTGTTTCAGGCTCTGTTTCGGTCAGTGCTGCTTATACTTTACTGAAACGGAGTACGTTTTCAGGGCAGTGTTTCTAGTCAGAAGGGAGTACCTACGAGTCCTTAGAGATATAAATAATTGTTGGTATTTTCTGTTAAAAAAAGTCCGTATTAATTGGTTGGCATTTTATTGGTTTAATATGAATTGAAAAACATTCAATTTTGTATTGTAAAACAATAAGTATGTAATAAATTTTGTAAAACTGGTAATCAACATTTAGGCTGATACAGCCGAGGTGGCTCGAAAAAGAAGACCCGATGCATCTGCACGAGATTCACAGGCCCAAAGCAGCCTTCCTGGTGAACAAATTTCTAACAATCCTCACAGGCAGGCAGAAAGTTCAAGACAGGCAGCAATGAGAGCTAATAAAAGCTCTGTGGCAAGAACTCGCCGCCTTGTGAAAGTGTCTCAATATAAATAAAACAGAATGAGACGTGGGGCATTGACTGCCCAAGCAATTGCCATCAATTGTTTTGATGATGAGTTATTAGTCCCTGAGCTGTATTCTGGGCCCATGAATGCTGTTTGTGAGTTTTGCAACTCCAAGCATTTTCATTGAGAACGCCCAACAGATAAAATTTTAACTGTTGCGCTAAAGGCAAAGTAGTACTGCCACCTCTGAGAGAGTACCCCGTACGCTTTCAAGAGCTTTTAACTGAAACTACAGGAAATTCTGATGAATCTAAAAACTTTATGGCAAATATACGCCCTTTCAACAGTGCGCTTGGATTTGTGTCAATGGGAGCTTCAGTTTCTCCTCGCCCTGGACATGACCATTTCTGCTTTCGCATGCATGGGCAAAGTTACCATAAAGCCCGAACGTTGCACTCTGCTATAGGTGAACAACGACAGTATGCTCAGCTCTATGTTTTAGATGCTCAGGAAACTACCAGGACTAGGATGGAAAATCTTGGAAACACTAATTGTTCAAAAGATTTAATGTTGGAACTTGGTGCTTGGTTGAAAGACAACAACTAGTATGCAATAGCTCACAAAATGCTTTATGAGGTTGAACAAGAGCAAGATGAGGACCTTGGGTTTGGGGGTTTTCCCAACATAATGATGGCTATTCGTCAAGATCCAACATCAGATTAGAGGCAATATAATAACCCAGTAGCTGCAAACGAAGTTGGTTTTTAGAAATAATGATAGCGACCCTCCAATGGAGATGGATCTGTTGATCTATTTAAGACCAGATGCCAGCAATCCAAATGCAAGAATATCTTCAATTCTTGCATTTGATCATGTTGGCCTTGATTCAATGACCTATCCATTGCTCTTTCCGTATGGTGGGGTAGGATGGCATCCAAACATTCCACTTGGTGGTAGTGGGTCCCACTTGCGGGTATCCCAGATGCAGTACTTCTCCTACCGACTGCAGGTTCGAGATGACAAATTCAATCCACTATTAATGGCTGGGAAATCAACCCAACAGTATATGGTATAGTGGATTCTTACATAAAAACTGAAGCTAATCGGTTAAACTGGGTAAGACAAAACCAGAAAACCTTAAGAGTCGACAGTTATAACGGACTTATCAAAATGCCGAAGCTCAAGGATTAGTTCCGAAAGCCCAAGGAACATAGCACAGAATTATAAAGATGCCATGTCTATAGTTCAGACATTTGGCCGACCCGATCTCTTTGTCACTATGACGTGTAATCCCAAGTGGAAAGAAATTACGGAAAATCTTGAAAATGGCCAAAGCTTCGAGAATAGACCAGATTTAGTCGCTCGAGTCGTAATCGAGTTTCAAAAAAAGGGACTTCCTCTTGCACATATGTAATAATTTTGACAGCAGAAAGTAAACTCCGAACAAAGGAGATGATCGATTAGCATGTTAAAGCTGAAATACCTGAACCGGAAACTAATCCCCGACTCCATGCGGGGCATCCAACTCCAGCTTCCCTTGCATGGCAGATGGGAAATGTACAAAAGACTTTCCCAAAGCTTTTCAAAACGAGACAGTTGGAAATGTCAATGGTTCTCCTCTTTACCAAAGAAGAGATAGCCGTACATATACAAAAGATGACAGAAACAAAACCCCATAAATAGTACCTTACAATCCTTTCTTGAGCCTAAAGTTCAATTGCCACATTAATGTGGAGGTTTATGCTTCAATTAGAAGCGTGAAATATTTATTTAAATACGTGTACAAAGGTTATGATTGTGCTAATGTCCAAATAGGTAAAAATGGAACATACATTCACAACGAAATAGACTCTTCTTTTGTTGATTCGAGATATGTGAGTGCACCTGAAGCCATGTGGCGATTAAACAGTTCCTCTATGCATAAGCAGTCTCATTCCATTATAAGACTTGCAGCACATTTGGAAGGTCAACAGACAGTTTGCTTTGATGAAAACAAAGACGATCATGCTTTAGCAGATCAAGCTGATCAGACCAATTCCACATTAATGGGATATTTGGACCTTAATGCAAGAGTTGTCAATGCTCATGCCCGTCTATATAATGATATACCAAATCATTACACTTGGAGTAAAGCACGGGGTGAACCGTCCAAAAGTTGGAAATCCCGCCAAAGAGGCGCGAATAAGATCATAGGTCGAATGTACACGGTCAATATGAATGACCGTGAAAAATACTTCCTCCGACTTTTACTCCTTCATGTAAGAGGCGCAATAAGCCACGAAGACTTAAGAACAGTCGATGAAACTTTTCATCCCAATTTTGAAGGAGCTTGCAGGGCCCTTGGTGTTTTGGAATCAGATGAGGTTTGGAAAGAAACCATTGAAGATGTTGCTTTAGTCTCCATGCCTTACCAACTCAGGCAAATGTAAGCAGTGATATTGGCTTTCAACAATGTTAGTTCCTCCAAAGATCTATGGGAAGAATTTAAATCTTCATTTATTGAAGACTATTACAACCATGCAAAACACAAGCCGGAAGACTGTACCGGTTTTTGTGAGAACTATGCACTGCTTGATGTCGCTGGCATTTTGCGGTTGCACAAGCATACTTTAAACTAGAGTATGGATTGAGAATCCTTCAGCCGAACCTCCCCGAAAATCCTCTTGCAATTCAAGACCAACAGGATTTTAAGAGAATGGGAGAAGAAATGACACAGTCATTAAATCAAGAACAGAAATATGCATTTAATGCAATTATGACTGCTGTCAATAGCGATATAAATGACCGAGGAGTAAAGAAGTGTTTCTTCTTAGATGGCCCTGGAGGAAGTGGTAAGACTTACCTCTATAAATCTTTTGAATTACTCCATAAAAGGAGAAGGGGGATCTGTTTTACCTGTTGCCTCTACAGGAATTGCAGCAAATCTGCTTGATGGAGGGAGAACTTACCATTCTCCAAGCCATCAAAAACGCTAAGCTTTTGCTTTGGGACGAATGTACAATGACCCCTAAATACGCATTGAAATGTGTTGATAAACTCCTAAAGGAGATAATGCGAAATAATCAACCTTTTGGTGGTAAAGTTTTGTTGCTTGGAGGTGATTTCCGGCAGTGCCTTCCAGTTAATAAACATGAAACGAGAACTTCTATTTTAGAAGCAACTGTCAAAAGATTTCATCTATGGAGAGACTTCCAGACTCCAAAACTAAAAAATAATGTGCGGTCTCAAGACCCATCATATAGTGAATTCCTCCTTAAGATGGGAGATGGAACATTAAAAAACCAAGACGGTATTGAGGGCGATGTTATCGAAATACCTCAAGAATACCTTTCAAACTCCTTAATAAAGGATACTTTTGGTGAAAAGATAACAAAAGATCAAATCCCACAATTAGCAAAAACTGCTATTTTGTGTCCCAAAAATGAGGATGTAATAATAAGGATAAATTAAATGAGAAGGTTCTTGATCTCTTAGAAGGAGAAAGCAAGACCTACATTAGCATTGGCCAAGTCGTGTCTGATTATCCTCAGGAAATTGATAATTTCCCTATTGAGTTTCTTCATAGTCTTACTCCTTCCGGTATGCCCCCTCACAAGTTAAATCTTAAAGAGGGTGCAATAATAAAGTTATTGCGAAACCTTAACACAAAAAGGGGACTTTGCAATGGTACCAGGTTGGTAGTCGAGAAACTCCAACCAAACCTAATTAGAGCAAAGGTACTTACCGGTTCTGCGCTAAAGGGAACTGAGTGTTCATTCCTAGAATAGACCCTTACTCCGTCTGATGAGAATCTCCCCTTTAAAATGAAAAGACGCCAATTCCCTGTGAAATTGGCTTTTACACAATGACCATCAATAAGTCTCAAGGTCAAACAATGGATAAAGTGGGTATTTATTTACCTGAACCAGTATTTAGTCATGGACAGCTTTATGTAGCCTTCTCAAGAGTGAGAAGAGAATCTGACGTAAAAATACAAATATTTCACAGTCATGGTAGAATTGGTCCAGACAAAACAAAAATGTATACTACGAATGTTGTGTGCAAAAAAGTTTTCAGTAACGATCAGTGGTTACAGACCGAGTCAGCGGTGGCTCTTGACAAATGTACCGCCCGTGCTTTCTCCAAGAGAGCCTGTGGGGCAGCAATCAGAGGGGGGGGGGGGGTCTACGTCCCCTGCCCTGGGTAAATTTCAACGGACATTCCTGTTTTGTATAATAATTCAATTACCATATTATAAATTTAACTGTGCATTGTAAATTATTTTGTTTGTATATATTTTAGTTTGGTTTATTTGTTGTTATATATTTTAATTTGGTTTCAATAAATTTGTTTACGGTTCAACTAATTTCAAGCGTGTTTTTATTAAAAATTAGACGCAAGCGCGTGCTACGCACGTGAGATATCAGTCGATAAGCGCTTATCTACTACCTCACAGGTCAGTAATATCAGAAGATTAACGTGCTAGCACTCAGTAAACATCTTTTTAGGATTTTTACTGAGTGCAAGCATGTTAATCATCCGATATTACTGACCTGTGAGGTAGTAGATAAGCGCTTATCGACTGATATCTCACGTGCGTAGCACGCGCTTACGTCTAGTATAATTATAATATGCTTAAAAGACAAATGCGCTTTAAAATGTCGCGTTTCATTACACCGTGCGGTATTTAAAACCGCGTGATACAAAACGGCGTGCGTTAAAGTAGTTATGAAATTTTGATACAGTTTCTATTAATAATAATTTTAAAAATTACAATTCTCCAACAGACAATCTACACCATTTTGTAAGAAAAAACTGTAGTAAATAAGTAATTAATTACTATATTGTTTTTGTGTAAGCAGCTACTAAATTTTTTAACTCAATGATTTTGTATGAACTTCGTTTTAGTCTTGTGACCACGAATATATTTACCTGAAATTATGGAAATTTAAGAAACAAGTAGCGGGGGAGGTATATTTTTCAAAAAAACATAAACAGAAAAACAAAAATTATAAATGTAAGAAAAAAAAAAAAGTAACTTGCATAGGGCTGCGGTCGAATTCTCAGGTAAATCATTTACTTCGGTAAATGTAAATGTTTAGTATGTAATTTAAAGTGTAATTTTGGAAAATGCAATCCACCGGGATTCATAGATAAAGAAATCAAAATTATTGATTTCTTGATTAAGTGCATGATTTTGACTTTTGTGTGATTGTACATAGATTTTAAATACTAAAATCTAATAATTGTATCGTATTAAAATAGATTTTTACTTAAATTGACATACGTCGTAGTTAATTTCATATTTGATTTTACTTTTTACGATTACTTCAATGTGTTCTTGTGTTTTAATTTATGTACAATCAACACAAATACATTCTTGAAGCTTGATACATAGCAAAACCAATAAAATGTTTATACTAGCCGTCTCGTTCGCTCTTTACACAAATCCTATCAAGGAAATGTACTATATATAATATTGGTGTTTTTGTCTTATAATATTTAAACAACAACAAAAACAAAGAGACATTTTTTGTTGGTTTTGGTATAGATCCGGGATCAGGAATATTTGTATATATATAGATCAGGAATTTTTGTATATTCGCTATAAAGATATAATCTGTATATAATATAATGTAAGCATGATAAGTCTCCTGCTACGCACAAGGAAGATTTTAGAAAAGTATTTGATTTCAATGTGTGTTAGTGGGTTAGTATATAAGATTCTGTTATTTTTATTTTGGTGTTGTTTTCTCTCTTTGTGTTTTTGAAGTGAAACTTCCTTAGCGAAGGTAGTGAGTCTTGAAAAAATGAAAAGCTAATCAAAGTGAAACGCTTTGGTAGTGCGATTTATCGTTTTTGTTCATTTAGTACATTTGCTGCATGTATAAACAATTTTAATACAGAAAACAAGTAAGGTATTATAATGCGTAACAAAATCCACACATAGCTACTACGTCTCGTATTTGTATCGTAAATTCGTAATTCGCCTACTTTTTGCTATTACATACGTATTATTATTTTTGCATTTTTCTTTTATTTTCCAACGATGAAGGTGAATGTTATATTTTTATTTAGGAAATAATATAAAATCGCGTTCCTTATATGAAAAATGCTTTAAAAATTAAATTTATAGACGTGATTTTTTGTGAAGTGATTGAAAAGTGATTAAAAAGAACAATTTTATTAGAATATACTAACAACGTAAGTATCCTATATATGAATTTACACAATAGTAAATTTTAATGCGAAAAATCATACCGAAACAATATTAATACTTCAGAATGCCACAACAATCATCAACGAAACGCGTTCGCGAATTCAGAGCAAGGCAACGACAAGAACAAGGGCAACGACCACGTGGTGGCTATAGGCAAAATTCAGGAAGAGTTCGAGGAAACCGGACAGCGGCTGATCGTCTTCGTGATTATCGACAACGGCAGCGAGAGAATCGTGCACGTATTTTTGAAAATAATTGTTTATCTACTGAAAATGTAATGAATGGTTAGTAAATTTTATATTGTCACTATACTCATTCATTGTTGGCTAAGTTATATTATGTATATGTAATAGTAATTTAAATGATTTAGATAGCTCCAACGGTGTCTTACCGGGCATAGCTAATCCATCTACCACTGGAGATGGAAATAATTATGCGCCCTATGTGTCAAACCTCAACAACCCTCCAGTTATGGAATGTTCCGATAATTTTCAGCAAGCATCAAATATTTGTGAACCGTCTACGAATAATCAGGACGAGACGCCTGTGCGGTATGAAGGTTATCAACTGCATGCAGGTGCTCGAAAACTTTTTATGAAATTCTTGAACAATCCATTTGGGTACGCGTGCTCAATTTGTGATCGGTTATGGTTCAAGAATGACTTATCGCCTGTCTCTTCTCAATATAGTGGTATTATTAACGACATATTGCCGAACGTTGATAACGCGAAGGTATGCTTTACGTGCAAAAGGGCATTGTCGAAAAACACTATACCGACTCTATCAGTATTTAATGGATTTCAATATCCTAAAATGCCAACCGACCTTCCTCCTTTAGAGATGGTTACGGAGAGGTTGATCTCGCCGCGCTTGCCGTTTATGCAAGTTCGTAGATTGTGTCATAGTCTCGGTCAATACGGCATTTATGGACAAATCATAAACGTTCCGGTCGATGTTAATACGATGGTATCTCGATTACCTCGGAGTTTGAACGATGATTACTGCATTAACGTTCACATTAAAAAGAAAAAAATGCACAAATCGTCCTATTTGTTTGGCTTGGTCAACAAAGGAACAATCAAAGCTTGGTTACAATATTTAATTCGAATGCCGCTTTATCAACGCTATAATATTACGATTGGTAATTCTTTCTTTACGGAGAATGCAGTAGAAACCATACCGTCACAGTATGAAGTTAGTGAAGTTGTGCCTATCGAAGATAGCCTTACCGCGCAACAACAAACGTTACTTTGGAATGAAGATATGTATTTGCGAATTGCCCCTGGCGAAACCGAACTTCCTATCAGCCTACTTTTTGATGAGCATGCAGAAGAACTCTCTTTTCCGTCTATTTATCTTGGCGAATTTCGAATTTTCAGAGACGGCACACACATCACGCCATTCATGATGGCAACTAGTGAGCTACGAAGATCAGACCGACGTGGCGTTACCCCGTACCACTTGCTGTATATGGCAATGAAAATTATGCGACTGAGAGTTCGCGATTGTCTTACGATTGCATTTTAACACGTGGGAAATAATACTGCCATAACCCGTCGGCAAATTGAATCTGAAGAATATATTCACGATTGCATTGATACAAACCTCGCTTTCCTCCGAACGATTCCCAATTCAACGTGGTATTGGGCAAATCGAAAGAAATACTTGTTTGCAATGATACGACAAAATGGTCAACCCACATTGTTTCTTACGATGAGCGCTAATGAAATAGGATGGACTGATTTACTACGAACCTTATATAGGTTGAAATATGGAAAAGAAATCACGGTTGAAGCCGTTAATCAACTACATTTTATGGAAAAAAGCTCACTAGTTAATGATGATGCAGTTACATGTGCCATTTATTTCAATAAGCTGATAAATACAGTAATGACTGTTTTGCAATCTAAATATTAAAAAAACAGTCCTTTTGGCCGTTATTTCGTCAGGAAATATTTTAAAAGGATCGAATTTCAGCATCGCGGAAGTCCGCATGCTCATATACTTTTATGGTTGGAGGAGACGCCGGACGATCCATTGAATGCCGGATTGTACGACAGTCTTCAATTGATCGATCACTTGATATCGGTTTCAGCATCAGAAGCATCGGGAAACATCAAACTACAAACCCATAAACATACTTTCACTTGCTACAAAGGAATTACATCAAATAGGCCGCAAAAATGTCGCTTCGACGCTCCCTTCATGCCATGCAAATCAACGATGATTCTGATACCAATGCCAAAAGACGAACCACAATTTCGTAACCTTAAAGAACGATACAATAAAATAAGATTGAATTTGGAAAATATCTACTATCCTTATATAGATACGTTTTACGAACAAAATAAAATTACGTCTGACGTTGATTACATTAAAATTCTACAAGCTGGAATTGAACGACCGCGGGTGTTCTTAAAAAGAAAAACTAGTGAAATATGGCACAACGGTTTCAACCCATTCCTTTTCAGTATTCTCAAATCTAATATGGACATCCAATTTATTACCGAAGAATATTCTTGCGCTGCATATGTTGTAGAATATGTCAATAAAACGAATAGAGGAATCAGTAATTTGCAGCGTCAAATAATAGAAACGATGGACAAACATCCTGAGTTCGATATTGTCGATGTTACAAGAAACATGAGTGTATATGTGCTGAATACTGTGTGACTTTCTGAAATGACAAGTCAAGAAGCAGCATGGTACCTTCTTCGAGAACCTATGTCCAAATCATCTCATAAAGTTGAATATATTCCAACTGTATGGCCTATCGAACGACAGCGGATGAGAAAAACTCAAAAAGAATTAAATCAATTAGAAGTTGGTGATGATTCTACGAATATTTGGAAGGAAAATTGGTTTGATAAATATGAGAAACGACGGGAAGAGCTAGAAAATGTTTCTATAGCACAATTTGTTGCTCATTATTTGAATCCAATTTAGATATTGATAAAACCATCGAGATTTGTCGAAAATTATGTCGTGTCCATGATGATACTGAAGACGATACTAATCATGCCGATGCTGGCGATGCTCCGGATCCTAATCCGTTCCAACAATTATACAACGATCCTAATTCTGAACATAACAATGACCTTCGTCTCGCTTTGCTAGATAAACTTGGTTCCATCGCCAAAAGGAGAGAAAATTTAATGGACAATGAACAGTTCTTGGCCTTAATGAGAATGACTAATGATAAACAAAGAAGCTTTTGTTACATACAATATCGCATCTATCGTCTCCTAATTCTCCACCATTGCAAATTTTCTTCACTGGACCGGCGGGATGTGGCAAAACGTTTGTCATTAAACTTCTAATGGAGATTTACAATCGCTTTACCGATAACGATGGTTGTTGTAACGCTTACATTACGTGCGCTTCAACTGGCAAAGCTGCTGTGGCTATTAACGGTACCACAGTGCATACTGCTTTAAAAATCACGTTGTCAAAACTACTTCCATTGTCTTATGAAATCGCACTCCAATATCGCACACTAGTCAAATACGTCCGAGTCTTAATCATCGATGAAATCAGTATGATCGGCGCAGAATTATTAGCACAGATCGATCAACGACTCAAACAGATTAGCGGTATCTTTGATGTTAACTTTGGAGGATATGACGTTATTTTAATTGGTGACTTACGTCAATTACCACCAGTTAAAGCAACACCCATTTATAATCAACCGAAACAAAGCATGTCTGGACCAATATTATGGAGAGGGCTCAAATTCTATGAACTCGATGAAATTATGCGCCAAGCTAACGTTCAATTTTCGAATATTTTAACGAAAATAGGAAACGGTGAAATACTTGATGATGATGAGTTAATTCTAATGCAGTCACGTTTCTTTACGGAAAACGAAGTCAATGCATTATGTCATCATGGTATTCGACTATTTTATTCGAATCAATCTGTTAACGCATATAATAATAAAATTTTAAACGAAGCTGAGGTTAAAATTACGTCCATCGCGATTGATGTATATTCTGGCTGCAACGACGCTACACAGTTGGCATCACTACGTCAAAAACTGCACAAAAAGTCTACTATTGACACAGGCGGACTTCCATATAATATAATTTTTGTTATTGACAAATATTACATAATAACAACCAATATCGATGTATCAGATGGATTAGCCAATGGCGCCGTCGGCAAATTAGTTCGCGTTGAACAAAACGAGAATGAAAAAGTAACTCGTTGGGAGAAAATTACGGAGAAGTAAAATTGGAAGAAAATTACGAATGAAGGCTGCTGGATATATGCAACAACATAATATTACATTGAATGAAGTGCCAATCAATCGACGCAACTCTACGATTTCTTTAAATAACAACAGAACAATGATAGTAAAACGAAGTCACTTTCCTCTAATATCTGGTTGCTCTATGACGATTCATAAATCTCAAGGTGGTACATTCGACGAAATCGTGTATGAGTATGAAAAAACCCACTCGGTGCAATTACTATACGTTGCTTTATTCAGAGTCACTACAATCGAAAAATTATACATCGTGTCAAAACATAAGGATTCAATATTTTATCATTGCAGAAAGGAGCCATCGTCTACTCTTCTGTTGAAGCTGGAATTTAAACGACTTTCGCTGAATCCACTCATCACATTAGAATCTGAATTAATTGATTTCATCACAAACGCACCAGGTTTGTCGCTTTATACCTTCAACATTCATAGTTTACGGGCTCATAATCTTGATCTAATCGATAGAGTTGCTAAACATTCTAATGTTTTAATTTTGTCGGAGACGTGGGTTCACAACGACGAACATGTCGCTATACCGAATTTCAACTGTATAGTTAAATATAAACGGCCAAGTGTTCAATCTGGTGGCGTTGCTATTTACCAGAACGCAGATGATACTGCTCATGTTTTAACGACATCAAGGGATATTAGAGTACAGAAACCACTAGCATTTGGGGTGCAAATTGATGAAGTAGGAGAAGTATGTGCCTGTCAATGTTCTACAGAGCACGGTCAAACGATGTTATTGGTAGCGGTATATATCACCACATCAAAGTGTTAAAAACATAATTGAATTCCTTTATGAAAAGTTACTTCAATATTCCTCTGAAGCACCAATACTTAAATTTAGAAAAAATACCCATAATTCTTGGAGGGGATTTTAATGTAAACTTTGCAGCAGAATCATCTATGCAACTTATAAAATTTTTCAAAGACAAATTCAATTTGAGTATGACAAGCGATCCTGCAAAATCCACAACGAGGCAGGGAGCAACAATAGACGCTGTTTTTAGTCGATATTTGCATACTGTAGAAACGCGAATATTTGTGTCACATTTTAGCTATCATAAGCCTCTAGTTACGGTTATACAAGAAAAAAACAATAAAATAAATCAATAATAAAAAATAATATCACAACTCTATTATTTACTTTAGAAACCGACTCCAATCATTTTACTACAGACGTTTCACTTCCATCATGTGCTTATAAGGGTGAGGCACATAAATTTTTTTTTTGTATTCATGAAACAACCATAGTGCTCTTAATAATACATGAACCATACAAATACAAAGAAATTTTAGTGTATTCGACTCAAATAGGATTCTTGTACTTTGTATAATCGAATAAGTTTGAGTAGAATTGGAAACTGCCTTATACATATAATCCATATAAAATAGTATATTTAGGTATGATTAATTTTGTACAGGGTATTATAAATTGCATTAAATTATATTTAATTAAATTTTATTAATGTTGAAAGTTTAGAAATTAACTAAATTATATAAATAAATACTAATTTGGTAATATTATTTTTGAGTGAATTGAGATTTGATTTGCAACACACAATGACGTATTTGTTTATGCATGCCAAATTTTGATTAAACGATTGTGAACAACGTGGAATTATGTAAAGGCAAATCGTAATGCTAAATAACTTCGTAAGAGACCTTGCAAGGTGTCGGCATGAACTTTTGAGCCATAAAGATTTTTCGAACTCAGCTGTACTCCCGTGATTTCGAGTGAATATTTTCCTGGAACTTGATTTGGGTTGATTTTAATATTGCCATTTCGATTATATAGTTCAAGAATATGTTGGATTATTGTAAAAATTTTTATTCGAAACTGACGATGAATTGATTTCAAAACATTTAATGTTCAACATTAAATTAGCATAACCGAATTAGTATTTCCTGCCTATTCAAAAGGCAAATTAACTGTGAAAAAATTGTTATTTCACAATAAAAAAAACGTATTAAACGTTACATATCCTCATATGTAACGTCCTCCGCTGCGAGTTGGTTGAAGAAAATGTGAAATCATGGATTTTCAATTATGTAATGGGCGATTACATTTCCTTAAATGCATTTCCGGATGTGTATAATTGGTCGTTTATTTATGCTTGTGATAATACCGACAATATGTTCAGCGAATTTTATCGAAACATTAATTTAGGTATGGAGAGATTTATCTCTAGGATGACAGCTTCAAGTACAAAAATGGAACCGTGGTATAATAATGACTTGATAAATCTAAAAATAGAAAGCTCACAAAAAATATAAATTACATCCTAATTGTGTAAGAAGTATATACTATATATGGGCTTAACGATTACTTTTTTTAAAAACCGGACGCATGCATTTTATTCACCGATTTAGCTGTAACTTTTTTTAAGAAAATTATTCGATGAAAAATGGATTTTCCCAAATTTTGACCCCTGGCCCACCCTTCTCGAGCTATGATTTTTTTTAAGTTAAGAAATTGAGTAATTTTAGGCTAATAGATAGGTAACCATTCTACTTAGCTTTTTTTTTTTTTTTTTTTATTTTTTTTTTTTTTTTTTTATTTTTTTTTTTTTTTAATTTTTGTTGAATGTTAATTAATTCTTGTAATTTCTACTTTAAAATCAATTTCATTGTAAAATTAGAGAAGTTGGTTGAACTAATGAAGCTTTATTCAAAACTGTTTAAAATATGGCTTTAAAATTGTTTGTGCATATTTAAATGTAAGACAAAAAAGCAGAAGATTGTGAGACACGACCTTTAAATGTAGAACTACATACGCCTAGAGTTTAAAGGTAGATGGCACATAGAATAGGATAGTTTGGTAGTAAATGAATTAGGATAGTTTGATCGTTTCATTCAAATTAAATGGTGTTGGTCGACTAAAGGCCGTTCAACCCTTACCGAGTTATAAATAATAAAGTAACGCGCGGGCCGGCAACCTTAAATGAGAGAAATATTTTCTGCGATTTTCAAAAATAAAAATTGTTATAAAGAGGTCGTCGAACGGCATGAAACAGTTTTGGTCCCGTTAACGGCTGTTCATCTAGTAAAGAAAAGTGAAAGTTTTAAAGCGATTGTAATTATTTAATTTACTAGAGAGCGTTGGCGAGCGATTTTAAAAATTTGGGTATTTTTCGTCAAGTACAAGGAAAAATGGCATATTCAACGCGTATGGATGGGGAAGAAGTCCAATTTATATTTTATTAGGTTTAGGAGTAGGCAACAATTTAGGTCTTAATTCGATTTTGGGGTTTACTAGATCTTTCAGTCATAAGTACTTTTGTAGATTTTGCAAAATAAACAAGGACGTTTTAAATCAATTTCATATAGTGAAAAACAGCTACAGTTACGAAATAGGTCTAACTACAACGATGATCTAATGCAAGATAAATACACCGAATCTGGAATTAAGGAGGATTCAATTTTAAATCAAATTTCAAAATTTCATGTCACTGATAATAAGTGCGTTGATGTTATGCATGACGTGTGGCTGCGCAGCAAACATACTCCCCCGGTTAAGCAGTTATTTGCTTAACTACTCGCTCATTATTTTGCATAGTTTGTTGACTGGACGTTTTAATTCACTCGTGCTAGTTTTCAACGTGACAACTCTGACGGCACCGTCTTAGCCCGGATGAACTTTGATAATTCGGTCTCTCGCCCACGTCAGTGATGATGCATTTTTGTCTTTAATCAAAACGAGATCGCCTTCCTTGAAATTATTTTGTTGATGCTGCCATTTGGATCGTTTTTGGAGAGAGGTGAGATATTCTAAATGCCACCTTTTCCAGAAACCTCTCGACATATTCTGTAGTAATTCCCATCTTTCACCTTTATCCGGTACTTCGAGAATCGAAGAGCCAATTAGAAAATGCCCCGGAGTTAAGATGCTCAAATCGTTTGGATCATTATTAGCTGGTATGAGTGGCCGGGAATTCACTATAGCTTCTATCTGGATAAGTAAGGTTTGTAGCTCTTCGAACGTAGGAGCTGACTCTCCCAATACTCGATGAAGATGGGTTTTAATTGATTTTACCCCTGCTTCCCATAAGCCCCCAAAGTGTGGTGCTGAAGGAGGAATAGTGTGCCATTCGATGTTTTGTGTACCAAGATATGCAGATACTTTTTCGTTGTGTGTTTTGGATTTCAGAATCAGAAAAAACTCGTCGAACCTTCTTCGGGCTCCGATGAAATTGGTTGCGTTACCACTATATATACACCTCTTCTTCCTGTGAACGCGAGACCTTAGTTTTAGCAGCAATTAGATGTACAGAAATGTCGCCGTTTGTATTGGTTAACCTTGCATCTATTACTGCTGAATAAGCCTTCTCGGACGCGTCACAAAAACCATGAAACTGAACTGTACTTGTTGATTGCATCTGAATAAATCGTGGAATGCGTATACTGGAGAGACAAATTAATTCGTTTCTAGCGTTGCACCATGTTCGATTGATGTCGTCTGGCAGTGGATTGTCCCATCCTAGTTTTGTTAGCCAAAGCGCCTGGAGTATGATTTTGAACATAATGGTTGCTGGAGAAAGCCACCCGAGCGCATCAAATATTTTACCACACTCTGACAGTAGTCTTCGTTTTGTTGATGGTTTTGACGTATACTTCAGGATCTTTAAATGAAATGGAATTTCCTCCTCGTTTTTCAATGGGTATCTTCCTTAAGAGCTCAGAACTGTTGGAACTCTAGTGGGAAACCAGCATTCGATAAAGTGGTCGACAAATCAGAGCAGAGTTTAATGGCTTCTTCAATATTATCGCAACCTAATAATAAATCGTCCACGTAGAAGTCCGTTTTGATTAGGTTTCTTAATTTGAAGGACAAATTGTGGCTGTCATTTGGTATATGTTGCAAGGCCCTGATGGCTAGATATGCTGAACAAGTTAGCCCATATGTGACCGTTTTTAATTTGAAATGCTGCATCTCGCTATTGGGGTCTTCTCGCCATACAATTCTCTGATAGTTTTGATGTTTTGGATGAAGTGAAACCTGCCGATACATCTTTTCAATATCAGAGACAAATGCAATCTTATGTCTTCTTAATCTATTAAAACATCATTAAAACATCATTTAAAGATAGCCCCGTGGTCGACTTGCACGAGCCATCAAAAACAACACGTAGTTTTGTGGATGTAGTGCTCACTTTGAATACGGCGTGGTGTGGTAAATAATATGCCTCCCCGCTTTTCGCTAATATTTCTCGATCAGTAATGCGAACCATGTGACCAAGCATCTCATATTCACTCATCTCAATCATTCTGGAGGTTGCTGCCTTTATACTGTTGCCTAAATATTTGAAATCGCCCTTTAGGGGAAGCTCTACCATATACCGACCATCAGCGAATTGATGAGTACTAGAAAAGTGTTCTTCACATATATCATCTTCATTCGGAATATCTAACGGGATTTCTTCCACTTCCCAAAATCGCCGTAACAGTTGACAAACGTCCTCGGAAACATTTTGAATGGTAAGACATCTAGTTGTGGAGTTAATTTGTTCATCCGCACAACCGGCTACAATCCAACCGAATAGACTGTCAAGCAGGAATACATTTGGTTTTAGCACTATCCGCCTTTCTTTTATAATGTCGTAGAATACGTCGATACCGAGAATCATATCAATTTGATTTGGTTCGAAAAATTTCGGATCAGCGAGACAAACTTCTTGAAGTTTGGCCATGTGATTCACCTGGAGTATTTTTGCCTGAGAAGGTAGGTGGTTAGTGAGTTTACCCAATATTAGAGCACCTACTTCTATGAAGTATTCTTCATTGTATCTAGATGATAATTTTATGTTGATTTGTCCTCTAGTCCTGCCTGCTGATACTGAAGCTAAACCGTTTACTGTAATGGAAGCCTGTTTACGCTTTAATCCTAATCTTTTCGTAAGTGCTTCAGTAATAAACGAAGATTCCGATTCAGAATCTAGTAAGGCCCGAATATAATGAACATTGCCTCTAGTATCAAATGTAGACATAATCACAGTTGGTAATATTGATTGTTTATTTTCACAAACTGGTATCATTGAAATGGCATAACTTTGTGAATCCTTATTTTGTGAATGACCAGGAATTGCTGACTCAGTATTAACGTCTTTGCTAGAGGTGTTTGAATTTACACTTGTTGGGTTCGAATTGCTGTTGTCATCATGCAAGATCGTGTGGTGTTTCGCCTTGCATTTAAAACACGTATTTGTTGACGAACAGCTGATCACAGAATGGCCCGCTCTCAAACAATTAGTGCATATATCGTGCTTATTGATATAGCGTTTGCGAAAGTCAATATCACATCTTTGAAATTTGTAGCACCTGTGAATCGAACATGTGAAGCCCTTGGAAAAGTCTTGGTTGGTTTTATGGTTATATTGCAGCTTTCTAATGCGTCATATATTTCATGAAGAAACTTTAAAAATCTATCTACACTTGGCACATCTATGTTTACTGAATGCAAAGCCCATTGCTGCCTGGTTTCATCGTCCGTCTTGTTGAGTAGTAGATGCAATATCCATGGGTCACGAGCTTCGCAATCTGGTCTGGGATCTTTAAACGACGGCCATTGTGTGTATATTAATTCTCGGTAATTTCACTTCGTTTGATTGACCCATCGTTTTATTATGAAATGACTCAAAATATGCCTTTTGTTGAGAATACATATTGCTTAACGTAGTGTTCAGCTCATCATTATTCGGGTTTCCGTTACTCGTGTTTTCGTTTATTTTTCGTTTCTTTATTTCACGTAACATGGCGGCTTGAGTACTAAAGAATTTAGATTTGAATTCATCGGATTTCGATGCCTGCTGCGGTAATAGTAGCAATTCGTCCTCGATGTTGCAAAATTCTTCCCACCATGAGTCGAGTTTCTGACGCCTTGACTCAATCTCCTAATAAATAGTTCCTATTGCACAACCTATTTTTTTCATGGCCTTAAAAAAAATTTTTACCATAAGGCAGGGCTGAAATCAGAGTTTTGAAAATAAAATAAGGCTTAAATGAAAAACTATGGTATGGTCAACCTATTCCCACCTATATCCAACCTAGCCGAGGCGAGAAGGAGAATGTCAAAATAAAACTGAAGACAATTTCTGCTGTTAGCATTTAACCTTTGCTAGAAAAGAAAGATGCAAGGGAGACTGCATTTTATTTAAATGTAAGCAAAGGATTTGAGAATATTGATGTCAAGGCGTATTGGACGAATGAAATTTCCCTTATCAGACTGAATAAATCCAGACTTGCATCCAACTTTCTAGTCTGAAAATGTTACAGTAAAGGGAGGTAATTCAGTTCGCAAATTTGACATGTTTGAATTGATATTATCTGCTAAAGTGACTAGCACATTACTGCAAGAAACCCGTTTTATGAGTTTTTTGCCTGAGAATGATTATTATTAGTATAGCTGTTATTAAATTAGGGGAGCCCAGAATGAGATAGTGGAGTACAGGAGTAACCACTAGGTCGTTTGCGCTGGCTCGGCGGTCGATAGAAGGGAAGAAATTACACCTAATATTGAGTTGTATTGTTCGGTGTGTTCGCCACCAGATGTCACCAACAGTTGGGTTGAAAGTAGTTTGTTTTATTCATATAATTTCCTGGGCACTACATACATGTACGAACAACCTCAGCAGAGTAAAGTGCAAATCAATCGAACTTTTAGTGTACAAATTAAGTTTAAACTATGGATACCGGCAGACAGAGGAAAGACAAACCAAAATCGCTTAAAACGGTTTTTGCTACCTAAATAGATTCCGTGTCTTGGGCCACTTTCCTGAATTTCCGTAATACGATTTATGTGCATAATAATGTTTTCAAATTGTATTCCATACATCACTAAATATTTTGATTTCAGTTAAATTTGTCATAATATACAATAGATTCTGACATTTCATCTCGATAAAAGGTTATAGAGTATATAGAGAGACATAAATAGAAATGAACTTGTTTATTTAAATTAAGATCATATTCCTCATACTTAAGATAAATTGTTGTCATCGATGACATCTATATCAAATACATAAATAAACGTAAATGTTTTCCTTGTATAAAAACGAGAATGTATCAATCAAACCCAGACTCGCTCCATTTCTCTACAAAAAAAAAAAAAAATTAAATATAAAGCTTTATACGTACAAATAGCAATTGGTTGGAAAATTGATTAAATTGAAAGAAATAATAAAAGCTCGAGACAAGTAAATAAACATACACATGTATACAAACACACACACACACGCATATATAAATATGTATAAGACAAGTATAAATAAACCAACCAAGTATGTAATATAAAAGGGGCGGGCGAGGGTACTTTAAAAAACATAATTTGTAACCTATTATTTATATTACACCACAGCGATGAAAGTTGAGGAGGAGGAGGAGGAGGCGGATGTTGTGGCGATAATAAATAAAATCTGAAATCTTGGTACCAAATAAATATTTAAAAAACCCAAAATTTATTTTAAAACAATCTAACTCTACATAACATATTTTTAATATTTGATTCACCTGAGTATAAAAAAAAAAAAATTCAGACAACATAAATTCAGCAACAACATTCCAGTGTTTTGTAAAATATTAAGATATCATGATAAACAACGTTAGGGTATGTACCTAAAAGATAGGGACGAAAATTTATTAAAGTCGAAATAATGTTTTTTGTGTATGGTGTACTTGCTGGATGCTTCTTTTTCCCTCTTTTTAGTAAAGATGTGGATATGGTGGTTTGTATGGTGTGGCAAACATACTCATCGTTGTTTATATAGAAGAAAAGACAGGATATCTTGAAATCAATAAATTTTTTCGGAAAATGTTGTGTTATTTATAGAAGCAAAAAAACAGAAAATTATTTTGTATCTAAATTTGTAGGCAGAATATAAAACGAGAGCCGATGAGATAGTGTATTATTAACCAAACTACTATACATATATACTATGTAGGTACTCTTATACCAAAAAGGGCAAATATTTTATTAACATCGTTATTATCGATTCCTTCGAAACAATTTGTATAGTTGTTGCTTTTTTACCATCTTAAATATAAAAATTGTTGTGTATTTTGGATGTTTTTATACAACCATAACTCCTTGTGTGTTTGTGCCGATATTAACGTTACACACTCATGTACATTGTATAAATACAGACCTAATTGTATGTCTTGTATGTTTTAGTTATGTAAGGATTGGAACCAAATTTTTTCCGTTCGAGATATGGTTAACAATTCGATTTTTGTTTTGTTGCTGTATATTAAGTCAAGATAAAACCATCTAAGAAAGTTGGACAATTTGTTAAAATTGTATACAGTGATGGATTATTAAATGAATTTTTGGGATAAAGCATGATGAAAATGTAAACGGCAAATTTAATTTTTCTGAAATATCATTCGCATTTTAGTTAGCATTTAAGGCGGAAGATCCATCATATACACGAATTATGAAAGTTTCTGCAAGTGGGGGTATCGCCTCTGTGAAAGCAGGGGGGAGCAAAGTCGTCGGGGAGGACCCGAAAGGAACTGTCAGCATCACTGACAAACTTTTCGCGGCTCCTCGCGTGAAAATGTGTGGGGTCGCGAGGAAGCGGTACAAGAGGCTTCTTGCTGAGGGCAAACCACCCGGAAGCGAGACAAGAATATGTCCCGACGGTCTCGGGTTCTGTGGTCCGGTCTGGACTTACCTTCAGGCAGGCTGCGGAGTCGGAGATCGTTGGGATCTTGCCTACTGGATTTCCAGAGGTTGTCCTCACTGGAGAGCAGCTTAAGGCTGTCCAGGAGGGCATCCTAGATAAGGTGCTAGAGCAAGAGGCCAAGGAGCTTAAACCTAAGTTCCTTGGCAGTCAGCTTCGGCCTGGTTGGCTGGTACTAACCCGTGCTGACCGGGCCACAGTTCAGTGGTTCAGGGAGGCCACAGGCAGTATCAAGCCATGGGAGAATGCGCAGCTGATCGTGGCCGGGAAACGTGGAAAACCTGCCTCGAGCCACGATTGTGTTCAGCACCTTCCCAAATAGTGCTGAATTGCCCAAGGAAAAGCTTTTTGGTTTTATCAAAAGCCAAAACGAGGGCATGCAGGATTAACTGGAGTGTGATCAGGAGAGAGGCGAAAGGCTCTTCGACCTTTTTCAAGTTCTCTATGTACCACTCTTCAGTTGAGAAGCTCAAGCGGGTTGGCTTTAAGGTCAACTATAAGTTTAGGACTGTACAATTGCATCCCAAGGGTGGTCAGAGTGGAGCTAAACCGGCTTCTGTCGGCGGGACCCAAGTGGTGAAGCCTGTAGAAGCTACGGTAGCGGCACCTGTAGCTAAGACCACCGGGATGACCGCCCTCTCCAGGAGACAGGTGAGGAGAAGGCGGGAAAGGCAGAGGAAGGCGTCAGGGGTTCCGCGAGGAAAGGCCTAACAAGGGCTCTCCCCGTGCAAGCCATTGGTTAGGCCTGGAGGCTCTCAGGCAGCGGGGGCCAGCAGAACGGCGATGGAGGACACTGGTCAGCCATAGGCCGGGCCGGACAAAATCAGCATGCGGGTGATGGCGGTGCTGAAAAGGAGGCTGAGCAGGGCATTCAGAAGGGGCCTTCGGAAAAATGAAGGCACACATCGCCTGCCTGCAGATAAACCTGCATTATGCAAAGGCGTCTTCGGACGTCCTTTGTCGTAGGTTTATCTGCCAAAACATTGGCATGGCTCTAATCCAGGAGCCATGGGTGATTGGTAACCAGATTAGAGGTATACCAAATCAAGTGGATAAATTAATTTATCATAACGGAACTCAGAGTCCAAGAGCGGCTGTGTTGGCCAGTTCGCAAATTAATTTTATTTCCATTTCAGGGTTCATCTCCAGGGACTTGGTTGCAGTAATGGTGGAGGTTCAAGGTGAAAGAGGCAAACAGGAGGCTATAATGGCCTCCGCCTACTTTCCTGGAGACTCAGAGTTAATACCTCCACTTGACGTTAGGCGGCTCATAGCTCATTGCAAACGCAATGGGCTGGCGTACCTGATAGGATGCGATGCAAACGCGCACCACACGGTGTGGGGTAGCACGGACATCAATAACAGGGGTGAGTACCTTTTTGAATTTCTGATCTCAAATAATGTAGACATTGTCAATAGGAAAAGGAAACCTACTTTTATAAATGCGATTAGGCAAGAGGTCCTAGATTTGACACTTGCTAGTCCGCATTTCAGCGACTTGGTGAAAAACTGGCATGTGTCTGAAGAGGCCTCATTATCGGATCACTTGCACATCAGATTCGATTTGGCGGCTGAGACCATGCAGCGGCAGGAAATCAGAATTCCAAAACTGACCGACTGGGACTCTTATAGAGTCTCACTCGAATCAGAAATGCCCTCGGTTGTGGGGAACATAGAGTCTCCAGAGGGTTTGGAGGAGATCTGTTCAAACCAGCTGCATAATTCTATACACTTGGCTTACGAGAACAGCTGCCCAGTTAAGCGAAGAGAGTCCACAAAGATGGTCCCTTAGTGGAACGGGACGCTGGGTAAACTGAGGAAAAAATCGAGAAGATTATTCAACAAGGCTAAACGCACCGGTGAATGGGGCGAGTATAAGATGGCCTTGACGGAATATAACCTCGAACTAAGGAAATCCAAAAGGGCTACCTGGAGGAATTTCTGTGAGGGAATCAATGAATTGCCCTCTGCACCTCGTCTTCAGAAAGTCCTTTCCAGGGATCATTCAAATGGTTTAGGACTTCTCCAGAAGCAAGATGGGGGGTTCACTGAAAACCGGACGGAAACCTTAGAGGTACTGTTAGAGACCCACTTTCCGGATTCAGTAGTGGTAGGAGCACAAGAGGACTCGCATGATCCTTCAAGAGAGGTGGCCTATGCGCCTCACAGTAGGATCTGGAGTATCTCTGGGAAACTTTTCACACCCAAAAAGGTATTGAGGAAATACTCCCCAACTTGATCCAGATGTTTCGGGCAAGTTATGCTTTTAACTATATTCCGAAACTGTGGAGGAAAGTAAATGTGGTCTTTATACCAAAGGGCGGGGGTCGTCCAGACACCCAGGCCAGGGCATATCGGCCAATTAGCCTCACATCGTTTCTTTTGAAGACGATGGAAAAAATCCTAGACTCTCAAATAAAAAGTGAGGTCCTTGGCAAGAATCCGCCGCATCAGGACCAGTTTGCGTATCAAACTGGTAAATCCACGGTTATGGCCCTTAGCGGTCTAGTCACGAGGATTGAAAAAGCAGTGACATATAAAGAAATTGCCCTTTGTGCCTTTGTGGACATTGAGTGGACGTTTGATAATACATCCTATGGATCTATAGAGAGGGCAGCAATGGTGCAATGGGAAAAAGGGTTCCGCTTTCTACAATTAGGTGGATCCGTTCCATGCTGGAACATCGTGAGATTACTGCCAGACTAGGTGGCGAATCAATAACCATCAAGGCCGTAAAGGGCTGTCCCCAAGGAGGCGTACTATCTCCTCTTTTGTAGTCGTTGGTTATTGACGGACTACTGGTCCTTCTGAGTAGCCATGGGTTTGATGTCCAGGGTTATGCGGATGATGTAGCTATCATATTCAGAGGCAAGTTTGATGAGGTCATTTCTGATCGCATGCAAAGTGCACTCAATATAATATGGCAGTGGTGTTACCAGGAACGACTCAGTGTCAATCCAAGCGAAACTGTCATTGTTCCTTTTACGAGGAGGAAAAAGCTTGCGCTTACAGGTCCCTCGTTAAACGGTACTACTGTGCCTTTTTCCAGCGAGGTTAAATAACTAGGGGTTATACTAGATCAAAGACTGAACTGGAACCACCATTTGTTGAAAGTTCAAAATAGAGCCATCAAGGCTCTCTGGGTCTGTCAAAGACTCTATGGGCGTACTTGGGGACTACAACAAAAAATGATCTACTGGTCATTTCTTACAATCATTAGGCCTATGGTCACCTACGCATCGGTTGTATGGTGGTCTAAAACTGAGCAGAAGACAACGCAAACCTTAATGAATAAGGTTCAGCGTGTAGCCTGCATCGGTGTTACGGGCTCAATGAAGTCATGTCCAACCGCCGGGGTGGAGACACTTCTAGGACTGACACCATTACACCTGCATATTAAAAAGGATGCTGCAATTATGGCCCTGAAAATGCAGGCGGAAGGAAATATCAAACCAGGCAATATGGTGGGTCATCTGGAAATCCTTAAGGAATTTCAGACAGACCCTACCATAGGAATGCCTTCCGACTGTATGCCAGCTAAACTGGACTTCCACAAACCATTCTGTGTTAGGTTACCTGACCGGAATGTGTGGAGGGCAGGTGGACCATCATTTGAGCTAGGGTCCATGGTATGGTTAACAGATGGATCATAAACGGAAGATGGGGCGGGGATAGGAATACACGGGAATGGAACTACCCTCTCGAAGTCCTTGGGTACCAATGCTACCGTTTTTCAAGCAGAAGTACATGCTATAGAACTTTGCGCTAGGATAGGCATAGCAAAAGGCCTAAACGATGCAAAGATTTATATTGTATCAGGCAGCCAATCGACCTTAAAAGCTGTAAGGCATCCATATAATCTTGTCTGGGACTCAACGAATTTAAAAAAAAAATAAATTTGTTTGTATGCGTGAATGAACGAACTACCCAAAAAAAAAAAAAAACAAAACAAAATGAAGGGGGTATAAATAGAACGGTTCAGAATTAAGTCGAGAGTGATGGTTGAAACAAAAACAAAGAAGAACAGTCGGGTTAATACCAAAATTGTGTCAGTTATAAAATATAATCAAAACAAATGTTTTAAAAAAAGGAAACAAGTGATGTTTGGCGTGAAATTTTAAGAAGTTCAAACAATTAGTTCAAAGGGAAACCAAACAAATTGCTATGATCTGGTAACTATGTTAAGTTTTGGAAATTTAAAATATTGAAATGACTTAAAATAGTGAACAGGCTTCATTCCTGTTATTTTGTGTTTATCAAGTGATGCGAATTTATTCTATAAAAAAACCGTGTGAGAAATAATTAAATAAAAAAAATTAAAAAAATAACAAAAATCACAAACATTTGTTTTTTCGGTACTGCTAATTGTTCATTTGAAAACAGTTAAACCAAGCGAATTTTATGTGGTAGTTATTCACTCGTGTTGCAAAAAAAGTTAACGCTTGCAAAAAAAAAGAGAATTAAAAGAAAAACATAAGTGCTATTGTTGTGAAGTTAATGTATAAATACAAAAAAAAAACCTAAAAATAATATTGAGAAAGGGAATAAGAAACCTTAATAATTAAATTAATATTAAAAGTTATAAAAAGAAATTGGTGAAACGGGATAAATACTAAATTTCATTCATCATATTCAATAAACAACTGCAATTGCTTCATTCATGTTCCAGTCAATGGTATGTGATCTAACATTTATTTTGATTTAACATGATGGCCGCCAGCGATATCATAAGGGCCTCATCGTAATTTGCGTCGACAACTCAGCTATTTATTATAAATCATAATTCACAGTTTATTTAATTTTTTTTTTGTATTTTAATTTAATTAAATGATATTTATGCTAAGTAGTATGCGCATACTTATAATTTACTAAATTTCCTTTATTTTATATAATTGTTCTAGTTAAGTTAGGATTAGGAATTTTTTTTTTCTTTGCTCGCTCTAATTTTTTTTTGTATTCGAGTTTTTTTTTTATCTCAATTGATGATTTGGGAATACAAAGCACCTCATGTAATCATGAGTTTACCAAGTGAACAATATGGCATTTGATTTTTTTGTGTGTAAATTAAAACGGAGAATGTTGTAAATTGACACGGAGTTATGGGAGCTTAAACTGATGTAAGTATGAAGCTGTAGGTGCGTTGGTATGCAATTCTTTCCCCTTTTAAACCCTTTCAACGCGGTTCCGTACCTCGACTCATGTTTCAACCTAGTTAGACCCATCCCAGGCTGAGCAGCTGACAAAATAACCGCGAACGGTTGATTGAGTGGGTCGAGAATAAATTTCTGTTAGCATAACAGGTCTTAATATGGAGGCTTGTTTTTAAAAGCTCTTCTAGTACTGTTGAGTCAAGGCTGGTATGGGATTGTCTGAAGGTTATTAAACATCTGGCAGGCTCAAATAAGGTAACACTTATGTGGGTGCCAGGTCATACTGGAATCGAAGGAAACGAGGCAGCTGATGGCCTCGCCCGTGAAGGTTCTGCCTCTCTATTTATTGGACCAGAACCCTTCTGCGGTGTCACTAAGGGACACCTTAGAGCAGCGGTAAAACGCTGGGAGGTTGTTCAAAAGTCCTCCTACTGGCGCAGAATTCCAGGTTTACGACACGCGAAGAAATTTATATCACCTTCGTCTGTCAGGGTTAAGGAGTGTCTTGAACTTAGGAAACCTGAGTTTGGGCTGCTTACTGGCTTCCTCACAGGTCATGTCCCCTTAAGGTATCACCTTAAGAAGATTGGCCTAAGTACGACAGATGGATGCCGCTTCTGCGGTCTGGAAGCGGAATCAGCGGAACATGTTCTGTGCCATTGCCCAGCCATTTTCCAGCAAAGACTGTAACATCTAGGAGGGAGAACAATGAGCCCGGATAGTATGTATCTTGTACCGACCAGTAGTATTGTCAGATTCATTAAGAGCCTGAATATTAACTGGACGGATAATTAAGTAGGGTTCAGCATAATAGATCTTCTAGGTCGCGGTTCGAGGTGGCTTATCGCCCACATGGCCCACCATTAAATAATAATAAGTGTTATTTGCAATGTTGTAATTATAAATAAGATGCGAAGATGAACGTGTAAACGTCACCATTTTGTACTTAGTTACATTCAAATGTAATAAATTATTCTTACACCAAGAGCTTACCCCGTCTATATCCATTTGTAATTTAACTGCATCAGATAGACTACGAATAGGAGAAAATATTTTTAGGTCGTCAGCATAAATTAGACATCGAGAAAATTTTATGCTTTTCGTGATATCATTCACAAACAAAATAAGTGGACTAAGATGTGAGACCTGAGGTACTCTAGAATAAACATAAATTGGTTTAGAAAAACTGTTGTTAATTGCTACAGACTGTACCCGCCCAGTGAGGTACGACTCAAGCCATTTGATTAAATTATCATTAATTCCGAAGGATTTTAATTTTTGCAAAACAATAAAGTGATTGATTGAGTCAAACGCCTTACTGAAGTCAGTGTTAATGACATCCAATCAATGCCCAATGACATCCATTACTCTCAATCACCGCCGTGCCATGTTTCGTAAACTCCACTAAATTATGTTCTTTCCGCAGGGCAGTGTATTAGGGCCGGTTTTATACCAACTATATACTTATGATCTTCCTACATTAGAAAACAACACAGTGGCAACTTTAGCAGATAATACGGCGATCTTAGCTGTTGGAAAAAGCAACGAAGAATCAACACAGAAGTTACAATCAGCTATAACTCAAATATATAAATGGAATAAAAAGATGGAGAATAAAACTAAATGAAGCTAAATCAGTTCACATCAACTTCACAAATAGACGAATCGAACATATTCCGATTACATAAATCGGGAAATAATACCGCATGCGAACACAGCTAAGTATCTCGGCATGACCCTGCATGCTAAACTACGATGGAAAGCACACGTGAAGAAGAAAAGTGAAGAATTAAGACTTAAATACAGAAAAATGTATTGGCTGATGGGAAGGAACTCTTCTTTATCAACATACAGCAAGCTTCTACTTTATAAGCAAATATTAAAATCGATTTGAACTTATGGTATTCAGCTTTGGGGTTGTACCAAACAGAGCAACGAAAATATCATCCAAAGATTTCATGTCAGGAACAATGACCTTCATAGGGACCTTAAAATGAACCTCATCTTAAATGAAATCCAGGAAAAAGCACGGAGACATGAAGAAAAACTTCGCCAACATGTGAACATTGAGGCAATTCAGCTCCTAAGCATCACGAATTTAGCACGCAGACTTAAAAGAACCAAACCTTTTGAGCTGGTGTGATTGTCAATTTAAGCAGCATTATGCTGATCTAAAATCCACTACCTAGATGTGGTTTACTTCAATTTACCAAACACTATGGAACGCCAATGGGAAGAAGCCATAGATTAATTTAAGTTAGTAAATTAAGTCAGAAACAAACTGCTCATTAGTCCAGGAGACTAGATAGTAATTACATAAAATAAATAAATAAAATTTTGGCAATGGTATTGGCGGCGTTCAAGCCATAAGGTCTATTTTTATCCCACTAAAATAACCGACTCTGGACAGGGATACAAATTTGGAACAGACCCACTCTATTGTGAGAATCCACGAAATAACCATTTAATCAAAATCTCGAGCTTAAATCAAAAAGTTTTAAGGTCAATTCAAATACATACCTATGTGTATATAGCTATCTGTGATAAAAACTATTCAGTCATTAGATTTGTATATTATTAAATTATTTACATTCGACTAGCGTAGTGACTTATTCTAGTTTCTAGTCTATTTTTTGGAATATTGCCGAAAGGCCGAATGTCAATAGGACGAATGTCGAAAGGCCGAATGTCGCAACGCCGAATGTCGAAAGGTCGAAAGGGTCGGAAGGCCGAATGGGTCGCAAGACCAAATGTCGAAATGCCATCGGTTCGGCCATTCGACCCATTCGGCCTTTAGGCAATCGGCCTTTCAACTCGCGACCCATTTGGCAATTAGACATTCAGCCTTTCGACCATACGACATTCGGCCTTCCGACCCATTCGGTCTTTCGACATTTTCGGCCTTCTGACATTCGGCCTTTCAACATTGAACATATTTTTTGAATTTCACGGATGTGTTTTTTGGTATCATTCGCTGAAATTCACGAGAATTTTCAAAAATCCATTGAAACACAATGAAGGGTTATGGGAAGAAAGGGACGATTTGGCGAACTGCTTTCATCAACTTTAACTGCGCCTTAGTTTTCAACAATAATTTTAATTAGGTGCTCCTATCGAATTTTAAATTTTCTTAAACTAATGACAACTACTATATAACGATAAGAGTGAGTTTGGATAAATCACATTACCTACCAGCAGTAAATGCCGCTCCTCAAAAATATTTTTCGGTTAGTATTTACCTGAATTGGCCAACATAATGAATTCTGACCGTTTTTCAAAGTGACTAGAACGAAAAAAAAAAAAAAAAAAAAAATTAAATTAAATTGAGATAATATTTAGACAAGCATTTATTTATTCAACCCTTTTATGTTATCACTACAACGAAATTAGCAAACTTCCTCCTTCCAACCCTTAATAATATTTGTACATTCATATAAACATAACCTCATTGTCATTATATATTGTACAGCACCGCATTGTTAAATCAATTCACACTCAATTTTTGGCCGAAAATAAAAATATTTGAAGTACGAGAGTAAACAAATAATTATGTGATGTGTACGTCATTTATGTACAAATACAAAGTACACACAAAATTCAATCAAACCTTAAACTATTCGTAAGAATGCGAACAATACCAAAAAAAAATTTTCTTATCAATTTTGTGCTGTATACGAGTATATAATACCATCACGACTAATATATAGAAGAGACCCCGATTTTTTTTTTTTTTTTTGGAAAGAACGTTTACTCTTATATAGCATAAATAAATAAGAATGATTCAAGATCAACTGAATTTAGATTTTTTTTTTTTTTTTGTATTTACATACCATACATACAGATATGTGTTCCTAAATGAAACGAAGAAAAGAGTTTGGATTTCTTGTACGTACGTACATATTATGAAACACGTGTGCAAGTATAGTTTCCTTCTTTAAATTTACAACAAAAGGCCAACAGTTTTTTTAGTTTTTTAACGTCGTACCTACTTACACAAATAGGCGAATGTTTAGATTGTACATAATGTATACAGTAGGGTTAAAAATTCTGTACCCACATTTCATGTAAAATAAGTGTTATTATGTTTGTGTACGCATAAGTATGTGTAACCTTTTTGTGGTGCTTTCAATTAGTGATAATTTCCCTTATTTTTGTGTGTATGTGTGTGCTTCTTAGTCGTACTATCGTGAGCTATTAAAAAATAGAAAACTTTTCGTTTTTTTTTTTGTATTTTTATGAGTTGTACTTTACATTGATACAACATGGGGGTTGGAAAATGCTAGATATGTATTTAGAAAAATGGAAAGTTTTTTTTTTTTACTGACATCTGTAATTCTCATTAGATTTTAATTTTAAATTAAAATTTTATTCTCAAGCTTTTGGGAGATATGAACATTTGTGGGAGGTTGTAACACAATAGGTTTGCGGCAGTTTTTAAATTTTATCCTATGCCGATTAGTTTTACACGAAGCTTCATAAAATAAAATTAATTTACATACATTTTAGTACTTATACTCTAATAATTAAAAAATAAAATAAACAATAATAATAAATTCCATTACCATCGCACATGCGAAACTCCGTTAAAAAATGAACAAGTTCTATCCTAACTTACCATATTACAGAATTTCATCTAAAAATCATTTTAAAATCCCAATATTAGCCTACCTATCGAACTTCATCATAATCGGTTGAGAAATAGCCAAGTTCCATTATACTTATCTATATCCCAGAACTTCATCAAAAATCGTTCTAAAATCCTATTTTCAATGCACAAGACGAATTTCATCATAATATGTTGAGAAATCGGCAAGCCCCATAATACTTTGCCATGTTCCAGAACTTCAGCCAAAAACCATTATAGAATCCCATTTCCAAGGCACATATCAAATTTCATCATAATCAGTTGAGAAATATGCAAGAACCCATTTCCAAAATTCATCATCATTGGATGAGAAATAGGCAAGTTCCATCAGACTTACCCATATTCCAGAACTTCATTCAAAAATCATTTTTAAATCCCATTTCCGCAACACAAGCCGAATTTCATCATAATCGGTTGATAAATAAGCAAGTTCTATCGTACTTATACTTGGCCAAATTCCACAAAATCTTCCAAAAATCATTTTAAAATCACATTTCCAATGCAAAAGCCCAAATTCATCATAATTGGATGAGAAATTGGCAAGTTCCATCATGTCTGGCCATATTCCAGAACTTCATCCAAAAATCATTTTAGAATCCCATTTCGAACGCATATATCAAATTTCAACATAATCGGTTCATAAATATGCAAGTTCCATCGTACTTGGCCATATTCCAGAACTTCATCCACAAACCATTTTAGAATCAAATTTCCGTCGCACATGTCAAATTTCACCATAATCGGTTGAGAAATAAGCATATTCCATCATACTTGGCCATATTTCAGAACATCATCCGAAAAAAATTGTAGAATCTCATTTCCAATGGCACAAGTCGAATTTTAACATAATTGGATGAGAAATATGCTAGTTCCATCATACTGGGCCATATTCCAGAACTTCATGCAAAAATCATTTTGGAATATCATTTCGAACGCACATGTCAAATTTCATCATAAACGGTTGAGAAAATAACAAGTTCCTATTGACTATATTCCAGAACTTCATCCAAATCCATTTAAAATCCCATTTCCAATGTACGGGTTGATCGGTTGATAAATATGCAAGTTCCATCGTACTTGGCCATATTACAGAACTTCATCCAAAAATCATTCTAGAATTCAATTTCTTTCGGGCAAGTTCCTTCACACTTTCCATATTCCAGAAGTTCATCCAAACATCATTTTAGAATTCCATTTCTAATGTTCAAGCCGAATTTCATCATCATTTGTTGAGAAATCGGCAAGCCCCATCATACTTAAACAAGTCGAATTTTATCATAATTGGATGAGAAATAGGCAAGCTCCATTATACTGGGCCATATTCCAGAATTTCATCCAAAAATCATTTTAGAATCCCATTTCGAACGCACATAATCGGTTGAGAAATTTACTCATTGCCAATTGCAGGTCGTATGTTCGTGAAACAGTTTGGTATTGTCCAGAATACAGTTAATATTATTAAGGAGAAATGTTCGTTAGAGGATATGTTGAAAAAATATGCCGTGTTGTTTGACGGTAATTGTGATAAATTTAAATACCATAAAATTCATTTAGAAATGCAAAGGGATGCAATACCGAGGTTTTTTAAACCTAGGCAAGTAGCATACATACGCATTTAAAGAGGCTGCAGAAACGGAATTATTACGTCTGAAAGAACAGGGAATAATTCCACCGGTAGAGACAAGCGAATGGGGTACACCCTTGGTACCAATTCCAAAATTAAATGGGGGAATTCGATTGAGTGCCGATTATTAAGTGTCTATTATAAATTTTTGGTAGACAATAGACATCCGTTACCTCGCGTATATGACATTTTTCAAGCGTTGCAAGGGGGGGGGGCGGTTAAAATTTTCAAAATTAGATTTAGAAGCAGCATATAGCCAGTTTGAATTGGATGAGAAATCTCGTAAACTAGTAACCTGGAGTACTCATAAAGGGGAAATAGAGAAATTGTTATTACTAATTTCAGGGGTGGTAAACCTTCTGGATGATATTGTGGTTACGGGGAAAAATACTAAAGATCATTTAAAAAATTTAGATGAGGTATAACGTAGATTATCAGATGCAGGTCTAAAACTAAATCGAAATAAATGTAATTGTTTTCAAGATGATATAAATTATTTAGGGCATGTTGTGTCAATGCATGGTTTAGTTAAAACGAATGAGCGAATTGAAGCAATAGTCAAAGTACCCGAAACTTCAAATATTACCGAAACCAGAGCGTTTTGTGGACTAGTAAATTACTACGCAAAATTTATGTGCGACTTGGATTTAAAAGGTCACCAATATACCGTCTGCTACAAAAACATGTTCCATTCATATGGAATAAAGAATGTAAAGGGGCATTTATTCAAATTAAAGACGAAATGGTAAAAATAGTTGTATTAGCACGTTTTAATCCTAAAAATCCAATAATTTTGACAACGGATGCTTCCAATTACGGAATTTCCGGGATTTTGGCGCAAAAATTACCTGATGGGGAAGAAAGACCTGTGGGTTTTTGCAGCAGAACATTGTCTAAAGCAGAGCAAAGTTACAGTGTCGTGGAAAAAGAAGGACTCGCGTTGATTTTCTCAGTACTGAAGTTTTTCAATTGTTTAATTGGATATGATTTCGTAATAAAGACAAATCACAAACTACTTTTGGGGTTATTCAGTGAAAATCGCGGTTTCCCACAAATGGCGGCCAGCAGAATTCAGATTCAGAACTTCATCCAAATCATTTTAAAATCCCATTTCCAATGTACAAGCCGAATTTTATCATAATCGGTTCATAAATATGCAAGTTCCATCGTACTTGGCCATATTCCAGAACTTCATCCAAAAATCATTCTAGAATCCAATTTCTTTCGGGCAAGTTCCCTCACACTTTCCATATTCCAGAAGTCCATCCAAAAATAATTTTAGAATTCCATTTCTAATGTGCAAACCGAATTTCATCATAATTTGTTGAGAAATCGGCAAGCCCTATCATACTTGGCCATATTTCAGAACTTAATCCAAAAATCATTTTAGAATCCAATTTTCAACGCACTCAAATTTTATCATAATCGGTTGAGAAATAAGCAAGTTCCATCATACTTGACCATATTCCAGAACTTTAGCCAAAAACCATTTTAAAATTCCATTTCCAATGTACAAGCCGAATTTCATCATAATCGGTTGATAAATATGGAAGTTCCATCGTACTTACACTTGGCCAAATTCCCAAAACACTTCCAAAAATCATTTTAAAATCACATTTCCTATGCACAAACCGCAATTCATCATAATTGGATGAGGAATACGCAAGTTCCATCATATTTGACCGTATTCCAGAATTTCATCCAAAACTCATTTTAGAATCCCATTTCCATCGCGGAAGTCAAATTTGAATAAAATGGATAACGTACATCCTAATTGAGCATTGATTTAATTTGCTAAAGGTTTAATTTGAAATGTAAAAGGTGCAATTTGAGGTTTGAGATAATAACAGTGACCTTTCTTAAGTCTTAAACAATATTTGTGTAAGGTTTGGTTCAAATCGGTCAAGTCGTGTAGATTTTTTTAAATGTCATACACATATGCTGTACATACGAGATATACAAATATTCACTTTATTTTATAGATTGCTCAGCTGCTCACTAAACACTGGTCTAACACCATCTCAACTCCATTTCAACCCGCAAACGGCCCCCAACTCAACTCTCAACCCAACCGCACCACTTGTCCTTTCAACTCATTCCCCGAACCAGAATATATAAAAAATTGGTCAACTGCTCACTATATCTTAACCCAACCCCAACTCAACTCCAACTCAACTTGAACTCAACCAGCAAATTGGCTGGGTATCTTAACCTTCAACTCAACCCCAAATTCAATACCCAACTGAATATTTAAACCAGCCTATATATAAAAAATTGGTAAATATTTCTATAACCAGGTATTTTGGGTCAATTCGTGTGGCAGGCACTCGACTCACTTGACGCCCAGGCTCCAAAAGCTTTTCAAATCTCGGCCTTAACCATAGAAACAGATTGGCAAAAAAATTCTAAATCGAACAAGCCGTTCTCGAGATATCATGGGTACAGACACCCAGACATCCAGACAGACGGACGGACATTTTTTTTTGCTGTTTTTAGTCTCAGGGACTTTCAATATGTCGAGTGGTTTTGGACCAACAAAAATTTTGATCATTTTTGACAGGATTTCAAATACTTCGGTCTTTTTAGACCGAACTAATTAGATTTTGAACTAATTACGTTTCAGGCTTAAACATTATGTGGATGGACAATTTTAAATCGTTTCCAAGGGGGACTTTGTGTGGAGAATACACCAATCAAAATCGAAATTACCAAAATCGAATTCAGACACAAAATATTGGCTGATTGGTATCGAAATACGCGATATTTGAATTTCCCTAAAAACATCCCAAAAAAATACCAAATAAATTGCCCCATTACAAAGAAGGACCCCATTAAATTTTTATTAACTACAATATGAAAACAAATGGAAGCTACATTTCTAGTGATTCTTGCGTACAGAGAACCAAAGTAAGGCGGCTTTCGAGAGTTCTCTATTTTAGTATTTGAATAATTAACAAAAATCAGATAATTTTGAAAAATGTTCAAATTTATAAGAATGTTGGAATTTTAATAAATGGTCAAGAAAGAGGTTTGGGTCCACATACCCCTTCCTCTAAGGTATAAAACGTGTGATGTTCCAAAACAATGGGAAAATTTCGGCTGATATGATGCCTGTTTTGAAAATAAAGAATCAACGATGACTAAATTTCCAAACTCTGAAATATATTGTGGCCAAGATAATCTTACCAGTGTTTACGTGACAACCAACGAAAGGTTGATTGACCAAGAAATATACAATCGGCTTCGAGTGACGTCACACCGTCAAAATTATTGGACAAACAAAACAACTCAAACAACTGAAGTGTACAATCAACCGGCTGAGCAACCGAAATTTGATGCACTAACGAGAGGCCGAGAACCCAAATCCTGATGACATCCGTGATTGTAAAAGAGTTTGAATTAAAGGAACTGGTGAATTGGTGATATTTAAGGCCGGCTCGCTGCGCAGTAGTGCACGGCAAATGTATTTTGCGTTCCCAATTTATCTCATGACCTTAAATTTATTTCAAAAACATAAATTTTTTTGAAATAATAGTGGAAAAAGATTTTTAGTACAAATACAACATATTTTGGTAATATTACAAAATCAAAATCAAATTAAGGAACATGATGAATTAACGTCATAGTTAGGAGATTAGGAACAGCAATTAACTAAAACAATAACTCGATATTGTGACGGTGACATCTAGGGTGTAATAGAATAAGTTAAATTAATAGCTCAATGTTTTAATGTACTAAAATGGAATTTTCCATGATAAAACTGTTCTAAATGTTTCTACGCTATTCTTACTGGAAAAGTCTTGAACTTTCTAGAAGCTTGTGCGAATATTAAAATAAAGTGATTTTATGAATTATCGTTAGTAAATTGTGTTGCAATAATTCTTGTGTGAAATAAATAAATTCGTTGGTGATAAATTGAATTGATTTTGTTTTATTCACAATCCAGTGATACGAACCTTGATTGACAAGGCAAAAACGTAACAATTGGTAACAGCGGCGGGATTGTTAATAGTAAAACAAAGAAAATGATTCTCTCGGAATTAAGAGTTCCACAATTAAAAAAGGAACTTGAGAAACGGGGTTTGGCCACTGATGGTAGCAAAGCAGCTTTACAAGCGCAACTACGTAAGGCCATGGAGAACGAAGGGTTTAACGCAGACCATCATGATATTGGGAAAAAAAATCAAGTTTGCCAAGTGATCGGACGCGTTTGTTTTTGCGTCAAATAATTTTCGTTTTGAAATTAAATATTATAATTTAATTGAAATTATAAAATTACAGCATTAAAAAACTGCAGTATATAGTGTTTTGTATATACGCTTGTGATTTATATTTATATGGTTTACAATTTTGTAAGCAAAATAAAAACGAATAACGAAAAAAATTCGTGAGTGTCCATTTTTAACGTTTAGTGGAAAGTAAACAAATTTTCAAGAAGAAATTATAAATTTTGAAAGAATTCATTGAAACGACAATAGACAATAATTATGACAAAGACTTGTGTCAAGTGCAACAACACCAAAAGGTGCAAAGAGCTTCTACACTGTTTTGGGCATTGCAGCAAGTTCTTCCACGTTGACTGTCTGGATTGGAAGTTCCCTTCGAATGACGGTTGGATCAAAGCCGTTAATGACTGTCCTTATGCTGTTTTCATGTGCATGGAGTGTCAGCGTTTATTAAAAGATGAAAATTGTATGGCGTTGGACGAGATCAAATCATCGCTGGATAAAATCGACTCGAAGATATCATTAATTGCTGACACCACTCTTCCAACCGTTAATACTATAATTAGCCAGGCCGCCGAGTCTTTGGCAAATTCGTGTGCTTCGAGCCTTTCATCTGTTTGCAGTAAAATTGGGGACCAGATCGCTGAACAAATCCGCGATTGTTTCGCTCAGGCGTCGATCCTAACCGCTCACGCTGGCACCCCTTGTTCCGAGACATCGACTACAACTATCCCGGTTATTTCATCAGCAGCAGAAACCGCGCGTCGTGCGTCGTACGCGTCAATAAGTGGAACCAAACCATGTTCTCTGCCTAACAGTATCCGGATGATTAAACCGAAGTTTTGGTTTCATTTGTCGCAGTTCGATACCACTGTTGAGGATGCTGCGATTGCCGAATTTGTGAATGTCAACTTTGGTATTTCTAATGCTGTGGCTACCAAGTTGATACCTAACGGGCGTAAACTTACTGACATGGAGTATGTCTGTTTTAAAGTGGGAGTTGATGCAGATTTAACAGCAAAAGTTATGTCCACGGTGAATTGGCCAAATGATGTGTGTATCAGACCTTTTATTAATACAAATTTTCGGCAGCGTCAATCACACCGTATGCCAGAAACGAGACAAGGTGTCTTTCTGAACCAGAAAATATCGACCCTGAAGCCTCCAGTGGTTATTACGCATCAAACTGTGCCGGATTCCGGCAAGTAAGTTCTGATCGCTCTAGCTTTACCTCAATTTATTACCACAACGCCTCTAGCATCCGAGGTAAAGCTAAGTCTTTTCGCCTAGGCGTTTTGGACAACGATTATGATATCATAATAATCTGTGAGACCTGGCTTACTATCAATATGTATTCTGGAGAATATTTTCCACCGGACTATGTCGTTCACAGGAAGGATAGATATGATTTTGACACCAGGCTTAGAGGGGGCGGGGTATTGATTGCGGTTAAAGTTTCTATTCCTAATGAGTTGGTTGCCTGTCATCCTAGTCTCGATGTTATTGCTGTTCGAGTCAAAGTGGCCAATTCCTCTATCGTTGTCATCGCAGTGTATGCTCTCTACGGATCGAACTTGGACTATTTTGTAATGTTAATCAATTTCATCGACTCAGTTGTGATGCCATCAGTGCATCCTAATGATCAACTTGTCATTGTGGGTGACTTTAATCTGCCCGATATTGCTTGGATTGATGTTGATGGTGTCTTTACATCGCTTTCCACTGACGAAAGGGCATTACACATTATCGAATATTTTGCTAGCATCTCAACCAAGCAGCTAAACCGTACTAGCAACAGTCTAGGGAAATACTTGGACCTGTTATTTGCCAATGACGTCATGCATTCCGAGGTTTCGTCATGTCTGGATTTCACCGGCTCCCAGAGCATCTACCACACACCGATTATGATAAATATTTTTCATGTGAATTGTACAACTGATTCTATTTCTAACAAGTTCTATTTTAATTTCAGAATTGCCGACTACGCTTCCTTAAACGAGTTCCTCAGGAATTCTGATTGGGACTTTTTGCAACGTGGCGGTAATTTAAATGACATTGTTTTAATGTTTAACGTCCTTCTCAGGAGTGGTATTGAAAGACACGTTCCGTTGGTTAAAAAACAACCCGGCTTTCGGGAGCCATGGTACAACAATAGGTTGTTAAATCTGGAGAAACGCCGCAATAAGTTCCATTCATTATACAGACGGTACGGAGTACAATTTTATCCCAATTTTGATAAAGCTCGCAAAGAGTTTAAAAGTTTAAATTGGTTTTTATATAACCAATATGTTGTGCGAATTGAGGAGGAATTAACATCAAGTCCAAAGGAGTTCTGGAGTTTTATGAATAGTAAGAGGAAAGTGGTTGGTTTCCCTTCTCCTATGTCTTACCAGAACGCCGTCGCTAGTCAACCCTCGGAGATCTGTAATTTATTTGCTAGCTTTTTTGCCTCAGTATACGAGCCAGCCACGATGCCTCCTGCCATGTCCACAAGAGGTCACAGTTCCGTGGACTTTAATTATTTTAAATTTACTGAGCAGGAAGTTCGTGATTGCTTGCTTAATCTGGATGTTAAAAAGGGCGCTGGTCACGATGGTATTCCGCCGATCCTTATTAAGCATTGTGCCGAGAGTTTGTCCCGCCCAATTACCTTCATGTTTAATGAAAGTTTACGTAGTGGGTTTTTTCCAGAGCCTTGGAAAATTTCCTGCCTTCATCCCATTTTCAAGGCGGGTAGAAGAAACGAAGTAAGTAACTATCGGGGGATTGCCATTCTTTCTGTCATACCCAAGCTATTTGAGTCTATGGTTCACAGGGTTTTGGTTTTCCATACTAAATCATTAATTTCTTCTGCTCAGCACGGGTTTTATCCAGGCAGATCCACAGTGACTAATCTGGTTTCTTTCTGTGGCAAATTATTTAGCAGTTTAAACTCCAGGCAGCAACTGGACGTTGTTTATACTGATTTTGCGAAAGCTTTCGATAAGATCGACCACTCGCTCCTGATCACTAAATTAAAGAACTTAAATTGTCAGTGCATCCCAATTGATTGGTTGTGTTCTTACCTTTCCGACCGCTGGCAATCCGTTAGGATTTTTGATTCTAGTTCCCAGCTATTTCGCGCGACATCCGGCGTACGGCAAGGAAGTCATATTGGCCCTTTATTATTTACATTGTTTATCAACGATATTGTTGACTGCTTTGAGTTTGCCAGTTGCCTCCTGTTTGCCGATGACATGAAAATTTTCGCCCGGGTCAACAGCGTGTCCGATTGCGTGAAGCTGCAGGATGATTTGGACAGATTTTGTAGTTGGTCTATTAGCAATAGACTGGGTCTCAATGTGAGTAAGTGTAAGACTCTTTCATTTTATCGCATCCAGTCACCTCTGTTTCATCAGTATCGTTTGTGCAATGAGGAAGTCGACAGAGTGGAGTTTATATCCGATCTGGGTGTAATTTTTTCAACTGATGCCACCTTTACCAAACATATTAACACCATTATACCTAAGGCATACATTATGTTGGGCTTTATTAAGCGGAACTGTAAGGACTTTATTGACCCGATTACTCTAACATCACTGTATGGTTCCTTTGTCCGTTCTATTTTGGAATATGCATCGCCGGTGTGGTCACCGTCTTATCACTGTTATTCGAATAGAATAGAGAGTGTTCAGAAGCAGTTTGTTTTATACGCACTTCGAGGTCTACCATCTGCACGGTCTGTTGAATATGTTCTTCCACCCTACCAAGATCGCTGCAACCTGTTGAAACTGCACCGGTTAGATTGTCGACGTGTTGTAGCATCGGCATTGTTCATTTGCGATATTTTCAGTTCTCGAATCGAATGTACCGAGCTGCTTTCGCGCTTAAATCTTTACGCTCCAGAACGTCAAATGCGTCCACGTGATGGACTGTTACTCGTCAACCGGGTATCAACAAATTACGGCCTTTCGGAACCACTTTTGAGAGCTTCGCGAGATTTTAATTCAGTGTATGGTGTTTTCGATTTCAATATGTCCAGAGAGTCGTTTAAGAAAGCTTTATTTAAATTTTTATAAAAACTAAATAGTCGGCGTTTTCTATCTATATTTTATTCCTTTTGTGTTTTTTTTTTAACATGTTTGTATAGCTGATTGTTATCACTGTAGGCTATACATGATATATATAAATAAATAAATAAATAAATATTGTCAGTTAATGGCGTCTATGTACCAAGTAATGAAACAACAGTTGCGTGAGATGAAGCAGTCAAACCGAGAAATTGTCGATAGGCCAAAAGAAAATGGACCACAAAATTCTACAACTATCTACAAAAGTACATGGCGAAATAGAGAAACTGCAAGCGGAAGTTCAATTTGTCCAAACTAAGGTTCAACAGGTTGGAGAGAAATTTCAACGTCTCGAGAATGAATTGACTGACGTCAAGGCAAGTGAAACAACGACACAAGTAGTTCAGACCGTGCACTTAATCAAGTTAAAGCGACCAACATTCGGCGGAACAACATCTACCACATACCAGTACGTCGGCCGATTATATGGAAAGGCTGAAAATTGACGCATTCATTGACGGCATTCGAGATCCAGAGACACGCAAGACGGTGATATTGTCACCTAAAGCCACCTTCGCCGAAACCATTGCTTATTCGTTGATAAATGAAACTGCACAAGCCGGAGCAACTGCCAGGCGAATTATTATTTTATTTACCGAACTCGGGTATACGTTATGGGAGGGAAGTTTTGGGTCACCCAGGTTGTGGGTTGTTGAAGCTAATGAAGAGGAGAAGGCAGCCAGTCAACGACCATAGAGTATAGTCTCGGATAAGACGAAAACCATCAAGTAAGGGACAATCATCGGCAAATGTGACCAGATCCGATTGGATAAGACGACATCCAGAGTCGATCGAAGATCTTATCGTGACACAGAAAATTTCTGCGCATCACCTACTCAAGCGGTACATGTTCATATTCTGAAGTACATCGGATAATAACAACACTCGGAAATGCCGACGCATTAGAAGTGAAGCAATTGTTGCTGGTGATACCAAAGTACCGGATTACGGAAATCCTGAACGAGTATCATGGAGGAGCAAGTGTGGGTCATCTAGGAATTAATGAAAGACTGGGTAAGACACATATAATGATTGTACTGGGCGGGATGTAGACAGTCTGTGATAGAGTGGTGCCAGAAATGTGACTAATATGCGGCATGTAAAAGTCGTGAAACCATGAAACAATACAACGGGGCTATTTCCCACCGCCAAGAGCGGCAACAAATATGTGCCAGTGATAATGGATTATTTCAGCAAATGGCCGGAAGTGTACCCCATTCCCAATCAGGAGACGACAAAAATAGCTGATGACGTGGTCAACAAGTGGATTAGCAGATTTGGAGTGCCGATGGAGATTCATACCGATCAAGAAAGGAATTTTGAATCGGTGGTATTTCAAGGAATATGCCAGATGTTCAGTATAAAAAAAAACAAGAACAACACCCTTGCATCCACAGTCTGACGGTATCGTTGAGAAAAACTAACGCAACTGGAAACGGCATATATCGATGTTCTTGATGACCTATCGATCAGCAATACATGACACAACCAACCCTCTAAAGTTTGAGGCTGTACCATCAGCGGCTTTATGTGGGCAGGATTACGTAGACCGAATGAAACAGGAACTTAATGAAATTCATCAAATGATTTTTAATATTTTTCGAAGATTGTAAGAGAATTCAATCCAGTTTCGAACTGATGAGCTTATGATTATGAAAAAATCAATCTTCTCATCAGGCCGCGGCGACTGGACTGTCTATACCACAATTTACATTCTATATAGAATGTGCTGTGCTTTAAGTACTAGCGAATCGTACTAATTCACGAGAACGTGAACAAGTGCAACAAATGGATTATGATGAGGACCCTTTCGCAATTGAGGACGATGAAGATGAAGATTATTTGCCAAATGAGGATGATACATCAGACATTGAATCAGAGCAAGAATTCGAGATACAACTGGAGTATGATAGTGATGATGAAGAGAACGAAGTGCAATCGACTGTTGGAATGCAGCCACTAGTCGAACTACAGCCGGCAAATGAAAATCAATCAGAAATGCAAGAATTATTGACCGATTTGAATACACAAAATTTGTCGGAAAAGACTGGACGTACACGCCTTCATAACATTATGCGGTTTACTGGAGACCTTGTTCAGAACAATTCTGTGCCCATCGAAGTATTCAAAAAGTTTTTTACGCCAAATATCGTGTTTATTATCGTGAATGAAACAAATCGATATGCTAATAGCAAAATACACCAATGGAATACAAATAATCCAGGCAAAAAACGAAAAGTGTGGAAGGTGTTAACGGAGGTTGAACTGAATGCATTCATTGGTATCCTTGTAGCGGCTGGTGTAAGTCATAACAATCTTCAACACAATGCTTGAGCAACAATGTCATACAAACGATTTGTTTCTTTATCACGATTTTTGCGGTTTGATGATAACCGTACTCGCGAATTTCGTGCAAAATCGGATAAACCTGCACCTATTCGAGATATCTGGAACTTTCTAAATGAAAATTTAGAAGAAAATTATCGTCCCCCTACCGATATCACCATTGATGAACAGCTGTTTCCATGCCGTGGCAGGACCAAGTTCACTCAATATATCCCATCAAAACCTGCGCGGTACGGGATTAAAGTCAGGTGGGCATGCGACGCTAAATAACATTATCCAAATAAAAATAAAGCCGTGATTCTTTTATCGACATTGCACTACGATAAAAATGTAGTAGCTGAATTACAAAAGCCAGAAGCGATTTTGTTATGGACCAAATGCTCAGCCATTATAGTACCAAAAGGCGAACAAAAAGATGGCTTTTGGCCTTTTTTTATAATATGGTTGATGTAATGGCGCTGGCCAGTTATATCATTTGCAAAGAGATAGACCATTTCAAACATACAGATGCACGGAGAAAATGTTTGTGCCCTTTATCGGAAGCTCTAGTTCGTCCGCAAATTGAATTGCGCTGTAACAATCGGCAAGTGATAAAACATTTCGTCTGCCGATCAGCAATAGGAGCATTTTTAGGTGGCCCATTATTGGTAAGAATTTGAAATTTAAATATTTATTATTTCAAAGAACTATAAGTTATACATTTATGTTTCATCCAACAACACAATTTGTCGCCAGTGCCAGCGGTGCTGACGTTATGGGAAAGAGAAGAAATTGCCGATTGTACTACTGCGAGAAATGTTTGGACCAACAACACTCAAAATGCTTCTATAATTGTTTCAAATGCCATAATGAACAAGAAGCAACATCCAACAGAAATAATGAATAAATAAAATAAAATCTACATTTAATTAACTATTTGAAATTTATTAATTTACCTCCCTTTATTAATATTACGTACTTATTATTTTATTATAACATGCTAATTTTAATCAAAAGTAATGAAATACAATCACAACAAACAATTACTTATATAAGCTCATATAAATATGTAAGGGTCTGGCTGGGCCCTTTGGTAACCAATGTGCAAAAACAACAATGGTTCACACAAGAGATAAGTTTGGATTTAAATTTAGAATCAATATTTAAAACAAACCATCCAAGCAGGATGAACGTATGATAATTTTGTGATTACAATTTTTGTTTTGTTTGTATTGTGACGGTGACACCTATGGTGTAATAGAATAAGTTAAATTAATAGATCAATGTTTAACTGTACTAAAATGGAATTTTCTACGGTTAAATTGTTCTAAATGTTTTTGCGCTATTCTAACTGGAAAAGTCATGAGCTTTCTAGAAGTTTGGCTTGTGTTATAAAATGGCGAACGAAGTCGAATTGTATTATTAGTATTTGGTAAGCGATACTGTAAATATTAAAAAGATATTTAAAAAGTGTTTTTGTGCGAAATCAAAAATAAAAGTGAATAGTAAAATTGTGCGAATAATTTATATAAAGTGATTTTGTGAATAATCATTAATAAATTGTGTTGTAATAATTTTTGTGCTAAATAAATAAATTCGTTGGTGATAAATTGAATTGATTTTGTTTTATTCACAATCCAGTGATACGAACCTTGATTGACAAGGCAAAAACGTAACAATATTTTTGCTTTTTTCATTGAAAAACTTGAAGCTTAAAAACATCATTCCTATGGAAATCAGTGAAAAGTTATACCACTAAAAAAGCTTCTACAGAATAAGTCATGAGGATTATGGCTTTATACTCTCCAAGGCTCTGGTTTATGCCCATATTTTGGTTTTAGCTTGCTAGAATATCATTTATAGGTTCATCCATATGAGTACAAATCATAAAATTGACGTAAAACCTTTTATTCGGGCAAAACTGATGTTTCGATAAAATGGCGATTATTCTAAATTCGCCATTTCATCGAAAAAAAAAAATCATTATGCTCTTTGAATAATTTGTAACCACAATTAAATAATAACCACAAATTTTTCTTTGAAATCGCAATACAATTTTCCTTTTCATTTTTGCTTTAAAAGCTTCTTTCAACCGAAATATGTATACGAAATGTCATTTAGGGTATATGTATATATTTATGTATAAACACCATATTACCACTTAAATTTTTATCCAACATTAATTAAATTTAATTAAAAAAAAAAAGAAAATTGTATTAATATAAAAGATTTCATTACAAATACAACAGAAACACAAAAATAATGAAAATCCAGATATAGAGTGTGATGCCGTGGTGCGGGATGAAATTTGGTAGAATGAAATGTTAGGTGGATGAGTGAAATCATAATAATGATTTTTTTTTCGTATTTTTTTTTTTTGCATCACCATGAAACAAGAATGATTGCATTGAAAATGACGTTTAATTGTATGTATATGAAAAATGGAAATAAATTCAAGACAGCGTTTACGTTTTTCTTTTTTCTCTGATTTTAAAGAGTTGAACGGAAGTGAGCAGGTAACGTTGATGTAGTGTGTTCATGATGATGATGATGATGAAATTTAATGATGATATAATTTTTTTTTTTGTGTGCTTTGCTCTGTATAAACTTTCCTCATGGCTATATTTGAGATAAAGTATTACAAAAAAATTATAAAATATAAATCGTTAAAGAATAAAATGTGGAAAAAAAAGTTACGTTTAAATAATAACAAAACTCGAGTGTTACTTAATTCAAACACTTTTTGTTGTTTTAATTCGTTAGGAGAGTTAAAGTGCTTTGGTGCTGTCTTTTCGTTTTTGGTTTTTCTGTTTTCTGTAAATGAAATATTTTTGCATTGCTTAATCCACAACACAGACAGATATAATGTGTGATAATTTAAATTTAAATGTTTCGTAGTTAAATTAACCAGACCAGAATTTTAAATATAGTCGAACATTATTTATGGCATTATTTATTTACTGTTGAACAGTATTCCAAACCACTCAGTTTATTATGGATATCGTTATTTGTCGGACTCAATTGAGCAGATCCTTCAGATTCATCAAATTTTGACATCGTTGTGTCGGGTGATTTTAATCGGCATAATGACAAAGCGGTTTCCACATTCGTCTTGTTCAATTTGGCTGTAAAATACCCTATGACTAAGAAATTCCAAAAATAGTTTTGAAGGCTGAATTTCTTTATTACTGTTAGTTTCTGTGTAACTTTATGCCTTCCTCATGACCTCCTTTGTGGATTACTTAATGACCATAATGTCAAAAATGAAAATGTTTAACAACATTTCATCATCTCAAATTATACGTGCAAGTAGTTCAATAAGCCTACCAAAAACTCTCAAAACAAGACAAAAAAAGTCTTCGCGAATAGAATAACACCAAGACTTGAAAGGCTTTTTCGACATGATCAACGGTTGTTGATTATTGAAAAAGTAGAATAATGAGTTCATTATTGATTACTCACTCAATACTCACCTGCGATTCATCTATAACTCACACATAATTCGTTCAACATTCACTCATCCTTCATCATTCATTGAATGATCAGTGAGTAATGAGCGAATGATGGGTGAATATTAAATTAATAATGAAATGAATATTCTGCGAGTAATGGGAATTATCGAATAATAAGTGAATAGAGGCAGATAGAATAGAAAAAGTGATGACCGTTGGTATTCATCAACCATTTAACCAGTCATAATTCACTCACTACTAACTAATTATTTGCTAATTTTATTTAATTTTATTTACTAATGAATTATTAATTGAATCATTATTTTCTCATTACTCACAGTTTAACCCTCTCATTTTAAAGAGTGGATAATTTGTGATTATCTGTGGACAAGTCGTGAGTAATGATAGAAAACTGAAAGAATGCTGTGTGTATATTGACTGAGTCATGAACAAATATGTGAATGATGTGTTATTAACGAGTGAATAATTAAATAAATCAACAGAAATACGAAGGGTTAATTTGGGGGTAATGGGCGTTCAAAAAATTAACATTGAGAATAAAGTGAGAATAATAGTGAAAAATGAGTGAACATTAAGTGAATAATTGGTAAATAGTCAGAGAATATTGAGTGAATTATTAGTGAATATTCGTTAAATTTTGCAAGGTTTTTTTTTCTTTTTGGAGGTTTCTTATTTGGTAGATTTAGTATTTTGTTAAAATTAACATTTATCTACAAAACTTGTTATTCCAATCTTTTCTCCAGGTCTCAGAAATAGCTTCGTCTACTTTACAGGCTCAGATTAAAGAGTTTTTGATTTTATTAACCGCTCCTTCTATGTCATTTTATCAATGTATCATTTTAGCCTTGTGTCAAACTTAAGGTCAAATTTTATTGATCCAATAAAACAATAAAATTTTGATTGACAGCAACAAACTTCTTGAACCTATTGTGTAGATACAATTTCAGTTTTGAGGGTACATTTTAGAAAGATTCTGGATATCTGGCCGCTCTTAAATATTTATGATGAACAATCTATCTACTTACATATAAATTTTTTTATTAAAATTGGGGGGTCAAAATGCAGAAATCATGTTTTGTGGCGGATTCATAAACTCTCTTGCGCGTTTTAGGTCTACAAAACGTCAATTTTTATATCTGACATTTTCGGGTTTCATCTATAGTTGGGGAATTTAACACATTAGCTTCCAAATATTCTAAAGCTGTGATAATTATAATTTCTCCCTGCTGGAATAATTTTTCACACGAAATTCATTAGAAAGAAAAATTCAAAAGTTTTATTTTCCCAATGCAGGGCAGTTGGAGGCTAGTTCATTCTGTCGTATGAGTTGAAAAAAATATCTTAGATAGTACAACTACATAATTACAAAAGCTTCTGATGCTGTAAGTAGAAAAGAAAAACGAACACGATATATTATAAATACTCGGTCGGTGAAGCCAAATGATTCAAATCCCATCGGGACCATAATTAAACATTTTTAAAATTTTGATCAATTTGTAAAAAAAAAAAAAAAATATTTTATTTTGCCATCGTTGCCATTCCAAAACTTTTTAATTTTTTATTTTAGTTTCACAGGCATTTTGAAATTCGGAAATTTGGCAAAATTTAGGAGTTCTAATCTCTGTTAAAATTTATTTGAGACAATAACAGGAAGCTGGTACAAAACCTGGAAAGTCAGAAATCACCATTCGAATATCATTTAAGATTCTTTTCTCGCTGATATCTTTACAAGATGGTAAAATCAGAAAAAAAAACACTTTACGAGTATATAAGATCTCGTAACAATTTAACGTATCGAGATTTTGCAGCACTCGAGATTTTTTTATTTTAAAATTTTTAAAATCGCTTTTCCCTATTGTTTTTTAAAAGGCGGAAAAACCGTTAAATTTCCACAAGCTAAAGCTTGGTTAAAATATATTGTACCCACCATAATTAAACAAGCTTATCCTGACATTATCGGAAAATTTTCGAACTAAAGACATTCGGTCAATAGCCATTTTCGAGCAAATGGCATTTTTTCAAAAATAAATCACTTAATCAAATCCCTTCCCCTTTATACAACAAAAACATATGCTAACTATTACAAAAAACACTTTAGGAGTTTATAAGATCTCGAAACAATTTAACGTATCGAGGTTTTGCAGCACTTGAGATTTTTTTATTTTAAAATTGTTAAAATCGCTTTTCACTATTGCTTTTTAAAAGACGGGAAAAACCGTTAAATTTCCACAAGCTAAAGCTTGGTTGAAATATATTGTACCCACCATAATTAAACAAGCGAATCCTGACATTATCGGAAAATTTTCGAACTAAAGACATTCGGTCAGTAGCCATTTTCGAGCAAATGGATGTTTTTCAAAAATAAATTATTTAATCAAATCCCTTCCTCTTTATACAACAAAAACATATGCTAACTATTACAAAAAACGCTTTAGGAGTATACAAGATCTCGAAACAATTTAACGTACCGAGATTTTGCAGCACTCGAGATTTTTTTATTTTAAAATTGTTAAAATCGCTTTTCACTATTGTTTTTTAAAAGGCGGGAAAACCCGTTAAATTTCCACAAGCTAAAGCTTGGTGAAAATATATTGTACCCACCATAATTAAACAAGCTAATCCTGACATTATCGGAAAATTTTCGAACTAAAAACATGCGGTCAATAGCCATTTTCGAGCAAATGTCATTTTTTCAATAATAAATCACTTAATCAAATCCTTTCCGCTTTATACAACAAAAACATATGCTAACTATTACAAAAAACACTTTACGAGTATATAAGATCTCGAAACAATTTAACGTATCGAGATTTTGCAGCACTTGAGATTTTTTTATTTTAAAATTGTTAAAATCGCTTTTCACTATTGTTTTTTAAAAGACGGGAAAAACCGTTAAATTTCCACAAGCTAAAGCTTGGTTAAAATATATTGTACCCACCATAATTAAACAAGCTAATCCTGACATTATCGGAAAATTTCCGAACTAAAGACATTCGGTCAATTGCCATTTTCGAGCAAATGGCATTTTTTCAAAAATAAATCACTTAATAAAGTTCCTTCCGCTTTATAAAACAAAAACATATGCTAACTATTACAAAAAACACTTTACGAGTATATAAGATCTCGAAACAATTTAACGTATCGAAATTTTGCAGCACTCGAAATTTTTTTATTTTGAAATTTTTATAATCGCTTTTCAATATAGTTTTTTAAAAGGTACCCACCATAATTAAACAAGCTAATCCTGACATAATCGGAAAATTTTCGAACTAAAGACATTCGGTCAATAGCCATTTTCGAGCAAATGGCATTTTTTCAAAAATAAATCACTTAATCAAATCCCTTCCCCTTTATACAACAAAAACATATGCTAACTATTACAAATAAATATAAAAACGATAAAGTTTTTTCAGAAATGTCTTATTTCGCTCAATTAATTTTGATAAACCATAAACTAAATCAATTTGGTATAATTTAAATTGCATTTAGATTGATTTGTTACAAAAAAAAAAAAAAAAAAATGTTGAAAGTACTTGTTGAGCGTTTTTTCACAACAGATGAATCGTGCACAAAACAGAAAGCATGGGGTGGGGATGGGGTATAAATTACTTCTTTTCTATATTTTTACTGTATTTTGTACATGATCAAAGGCAGCAAGTAATGTATGTTAGTTAAATTTACAGATAATTTTTTTTTTGTTGTTGTTTGTATAATCGTATATAAATAAGATTACGAGTCGAAGAATTTGTTCTTGTTTCCTTCATTATGTTGCTTGTTTTTATTTTTGGTACGTACACAAAAAAAGAAGCATAATTTGCGTTTTTTTGTTTGGTATTCGACTGAGTGTCGTATATTTTGTGTATATGCTATTTTTGTAGTGTTTTTCGTGTGTTGCGCGCGCCTCTTCTTTAAATAATAAAATATGTACTGTGTGTGTGTATATGCTGTGTTGTAATGATGATAACGCTTTTTGTATAAAATAATAATATTTCTATTTTTAAAACATATTTTTTATATTGTGTACATATGCGAAATGTATGTACAATATCTATGTAGAAACAATACTGAGTTGGGTTTTGTTAAAAAAAAAAAATGTTTAACACTTTGCCCATAAATAGAATTAAGACCCTCCAAAACAACAACAAAAAAACTTGTTGAATGAAATACATCTGCAATTAACGCGATTTCTAATTGGCGAAATTTTTTGTGGTGCCTAAAAATATTTTGTTGGATTCTCAAAACTATACCAGAAATACCAGATTATTTTGGATAATTCAAGAACCTATTAAAATAAAATATTTGTATTGTGTATTTAGGTATGTCCTGAAAAATAACATAAATTTATAAATAATGAAAAGTTTTGCAATAAATAGTAATTCCATTATATAAATAAGAGTTTTGTAAACAGTTTTTGCAATTTAAAAAAAAAACTTTTTAGTTATTTAAATTATATTGTTAAACATTTTTTTTTGGAATTATTATTAAACATTTTAACTATTTCAATTTCAAAATATAAGTTTTTAGTTTATGGTAATATAAGCCATCTGCAGTGTATCGTATTGATTTTTTTTTTTTTACTAAGGCACTTGAGCATCATTTTATTGATAATTTGTTTTTCAGAATATATAAAATTTTCAAAAAACTATAAGCTGACAAGGCTGGTAAAATATTAAGCTTCACAGTTTTACTACGTTAACTGAATTATATGGAACGTTTACATTTCACTTTTAACATAACCTTTCTTTATTTTATATTTAATCTGAGCTTTTCACGTTAAATAATTTAATTAAACAAAATGAATTAACATTGCTTGCTAATTAATAGTCTCTTGCCTTAAAATTTTTCCTTACACCGTAAAGCTTTTAAAATTGTTACATATTTTTTTGGAAAACTCGTCATTCAAAACACTAGCACTAATAGGATTGAATTTTCAAAATTTTTTAATATAATTTTTTGTAAAAATGAATGAAGCTTTTAACGCTTCAAAGTCAGTTAAAGACATTTAAAGTTTAAACATGAGAACTTTTAAAAGTATGTAAGCTTTAATTAAAATATTTTTTTGTTTTGAAATACGAGAATCTAAGCACTTTTCGGAAAATGAAATGAAAGCTTAAATAAGCTTTCAAGAACTAAATTTATGTTATTTAAACCACAACATGGGTATTTTAACATTTTAAAGCTTTTACTGATTATTGGCTTTTTAATGCATTTATTTGTTGTAACGATGACACGAGAGCTTTCACAGATTTTTTCCAAATTACAAAGCCAAACTTTTAGAAGAAAAATGTTTACTAGTTCTGATCGACATACTACTATTTTGAGGGCCTAGATGCAAATCATCTAGATAAAAATAATTAATTGAAAAAAAAAATTAGAAAATTTAATAAATAATGAGCTTCTAGGAAAACCCTTCTTCTTCGTGAGCTTTTTTCGGAATAAGGCCAACAATTGTAAAAACCTTAAATATTTGTATCTTAATGAAATCTAGAATTCTGGAGTATGCAAATCGGATTTGCCTGAAACATGCTTCAAATGAGATGGATGTAGTTAACATTTACTGAGCTTTAAAAAATTTTATTAAGTGTTTTCATGCTTAATTTTATTAAATAGGAACCGAAGAATCGAGGAAACAATACTACTACAAATAGCCTCGAGGAACAAAAGCTCTTGAATTTATTACGCTTATTTGCTAATCAAATGAGCTTTTGGCTAATAGTTTTTAGTAAGTACTGGCTGTGTAGAAAGCTTGGCAAAAAGTTGTATTATTTTTTAAAGAGCTTATTTGACTCAAGCTTTTTAGCTAAATAAATATTATGAAGCTGATTATAACATCCTAATTTTATTTTTATCTGGGTCGTAAATTGGTGAGCATTGCCCATACCGCCATCCTGATTATTTGTAAAACTGTCTTAACTCTACGTTTTTTTTAGAAATTTACAATTAAAGTCGTGTTTCAAAGCTCAATAAATTGAACAAAATAATGTCTTATTTGTAAGCGAAAGAACAAAATTACCCTGGCAGAATTCTACAAACAAAAACGGAATTAATTGAGAACCGAAAATTTCCGAAATCCGGAAAATTTTGTTTCTCGCGAGACCTGAAAAATCCTATAAAGCCTGGTAAATTATCGTGACAGGAATTCCCGAACTTAATCATCAAGATAATCGTGATAGTTCCATCTGGATCGGCTTTCCCGAAATTAAAATTGATTTAAATTATTTAAAATAATGCTTTGAATGCAGGTAACAATTTTATTATTTTTCTCTAAATTACTAAAGCATATTTTTAATAGATTTATGCTGCAAAACATATCTTAAATTTCAAGAAGCTTAGAAAACTTTTAAATTCAATTTTAATGGTCATAAACCTAATGGATGGAAAATGAAATCACAAGCCCATTATTCGTTTAGAAAAATATGTTATGGAGGAAATGATAGAACTAAAACTTTCTTAAATAACAGGTATTCGCTTTTAAAAGCTCTCGTTTTTTAAGTTTTAATAATGTTTTTAATGTTTTTTTTATAAAGTCTTAACGTTCATGATATTTGAATGAGTTACAAATGTAAACCAAACAAAGATTTAGAAGCTTTTTATGAAGTTTTAATGGTCATTATATTTGAACGAGTTACAATTGTAAACTAAACTAATAACTTGAAAAGCATTTTGATAAAACTTTTATTGTTTATGATATTTGAATGAGTTGCAATTGAAAACTAAACAAACAACTTTAAAAGCTGTTCATGACATTTAAACGAGATACAATTGTAAACTAAACAAACATATTTAAAAGCTTTTTTATAAAGCTTTCAATGTTTTTAATATTTGAATGAATTGCACTTGTAAACTGAATAAACAACTGGAAACCGTTTTTTATAAAGATTTTAACTTTCAATATATTTAAATGAGTTACAATTGTAAACTAAACAAACAACTTTAAAAGCTTTTTTTATAAAGCTTATAATGTTCATGATATTTGAATGAATTACAATTGTAACTAAACAAATAATTTTAAACCGTTTTTTATAAAACTTCTAACGTTCATGATACTTGAATGAAACAACTTTAAAACCTGTAAACTAAACGAAGACATTTAAAAGCTTTTTTATAAAGCTTTTAATGTTCATGATATTTGAATGAGTTACATTTGTAAACTCAACATTAAACTTTAACAGTTTTTTTATAAAGCTTCAATTGTAAATCATATTTGAACGAGTTACAATTGTAAACTAAACTAACAACTTTAAGTGCTTTTTTTATAAAGCTTTGAATGTTCATGATATTTCAATTAATTGCAATTGTAAACTAAACATACCACTTTAAAAGCTGTTTATGACATTTGAATGACACTTTCAAAGGTTTTTTATAAAGATTTTAACGTTTATTATTAAATAAATAATGAAATCCAAATAAAATCAGTTACAATTGTAAACTAAACAAACAAAAATAAAAGTTCTTTTGATAAAGTTTTAATGTTCATGATATTTGAATGAGGTTCAATTTTAAACAAAACAAACAAGTTTGAAACTTGTATTATAAAGCTTTAAAGGTTCATGATATTTGAACTAGTTACAATTGAACACTAACCAAACAACTTTATAAGCTTTCTTTATAAAGTTTTTAATGTTTATGATAGTTAAATGAATTACAACTGTAAACTAAACCAACAACTTTAAAACGTTTAATATAAAGCTTTAAAGGTAAACAAGCAATTTTATAAATCTTTTAGTCTTTATTATATTTGAATGAGTTACAATTGTAACTAAACTACGAACTTTTACAGCTTTTTATAAAGCTTTTATATGCATGATATTTGAATGTGTTACAATCGAATACTAAACAACCAACCTTACATTGTTTATTATAAAGCTTTTAATGTTCATGATATTTGAATGAGTTACATTTGTAAACTAAACTATAAACTTTAACAGTTTTTTATAAAGCTTGTAATGTTTATGATATTTGAATGAATTACAACTGTAAACTAAACCAACAACTTGAAAACGTTTAATATAAAGCTTTAAAGTTTATGATATTTGAATGTGTTACAATTGTAAACAAGCATTTTTATAAAGCTTTTAGTGTTTATTATATTTGAATTAGTTACACTTGTAACTAAAATACGAACTTTTAAAGCATTTTATAAAGCTTTGATAGGCATCATAATTGAATGAGTTATAACAGAGCACCCTGTATTTTATAGAGCCATAATCAAAAAATTTGAGCTTTTATAAGGGAATTAGAAACGAGGAAAAAACGAAACTTTTCTTAGTAAAACACACAAAACATATGGGAAATCACTTTTTTTCCTAAGACACATTTTTAAACGAAAATGTTACAAATTCTCAATTATGATTTCTGAAATTCTTTCATAAATGATTGAATTTCAACATATATGAATATCGTTTAAGTAAATCGTTTTCATTTTCTTGTAATAATTGATTTATTTAAACCAAAATATTAAAAAAAATTCATAACAACAGCATTCTGGTCAAATTGAAATAAAAGCTTACTACGATTCGTTTGGTCATTAAGTCAATATACATTACATAGATGGCAGTGATGGCCGTTAAAATTTGGAAAAATCGTACCAAAAATTACCAGCTGGGGAAATTTCAAGTTCAAAAATTGTAGGAAAAGCAAAACAAATTCCCAAAATATTGGAACGTGTGATAATTTTGCGATTAAATAATTTTTTTTCGTATTTATCTGTAACCATTTTAGACATCTTACGTACACTAGTAAAACTAAAGAAAAATTTAGCAAGTATTATTTTAATTTGCCAGAGCCAACTTTGATGTATTTTTCAAAATGAAAGTTCGAAAAAATATATTTTAGAAATAATTTAATTTTAATATTTCTGCAATTAATATTTACTTAATACCAATATGGCCTTCTTGTATATTGTTTTTAAAGATATGTAGAAAACTTTTATATAAACATTTTATAATATTTTTGCTTTTTTAAAAACTTGAAGCTAAAAAACACCATTTTTACTATGGATTCCTATGGAAATCAGTGAAAAGTTATACCACTAAAAAACTTCTAAAAAATACGTCATTAAGATTATGGCTCTATACTCTAGAAGGCTCTGGTTATAATCGAGCACTAAACAAACAACCTTAAAACGTTTATTATAAAGCTTTTAATGTTCATGATATTCGAATGAGTTACAAATGTAAACTAAACAAACAACTTTGAAAACTTTTTTCTATAGCTTTTATTGTTAATTATATTTGAATGAATTACAATTGAAAATTAACAAACAACTTTAAAAGCTGTAAACTAAACGAAGACATTTAAAAGCTTTTTTATAAAGCTTTTAATGTTCATGATATTTCAATGAGTTACATTTGTAAACTCAACAATAAACTTTAACAGTTTTTTTATAAAGCTTCAATTGTACATCATATTTGAACGAGTTACAATTGTAAACTAATCTAACAACTTTAAGTGCTTTTTTTATAAAGCTTTGAATGTTCATGATATTTCAATGAATTGCAATTGTTAACTAAACAAACAACTGTAAAACAGTTTTTATAAATATAAATAACGTTCATTATACAATATTTAAATGAATTAAAATTGTAAATTATACATACAACTTTAAAAGCTGTTCATGACATTTGAATGACACTTTCAAAGATTTTTTATAAAGCTATTAATTTTTATTATATTTGAATGAGTTAAAATTACAAACTAAGCAATAAACGTTAAAAGATTTTTTTTTTGAAGCTTTTAACGTTTATAATAATAAAATCAGTTACAATTGTAAACTAAACAAACAACTATAAAAGTTCTTTCGATAAAGCTTGTAATGTTGATAATATTTGAAAGAGGTTCAATTTTAAACAAAACAAACAAGTTTAAAACTTGTATTATAAAGCTTTAAAGGTTCATGATATTTGAATGAGATGTAAACTAACTAAACAACTTCAAACCCTGTTGGTGACATTTGAATGTGTTACAATTGTAAACTAAACAAATATCTTTAAAAGCTTTTTATGAAGCTTTTATAGGCATGATATTTGAATGAGTTACAATTGATCACTAACCAAACAACTTTATAAGCTTTATTTATAAAGTTTTTTTATGTTTATGCTATTTTAATGAATTACATCTGTCAACTAAACCAACAACTTTAAAACGTTAATTATAAAGCTTTAAAGGTTTATAATATTTGAATGTGTTACAATTGTAAACAAACTTTTGTATAAAGCTTTTAGTGTTTATTATATTTGAATGAGTTACAATTGTAAATAAACTACGAACTTTTAAAGCTTTTTATAAAGCTTTGATAGGCATGAAATTTGTATGAATTACAATCAAGCACTAAATTAACAACGTTAAAACGTTTATTATAGAGCTTTTAATGTTTATGATATTTGAATGAGGTTCAATTTTAAACAAAACAAACAAGTTTAAAACTTGTATTTACAAGATATTTAAATGATTTACAATTGTAAACTAAACCCAAACATTTAGAAGCTTTTTATAAAGCTTTTAAAGTTCATGATATTTGAATGAGTTACAATTGTACCAAAACAAACAACTTTATATTAATTTAAACGAATTACAATTGTAAACCAAACTAATAACTTGAAAAGCTTTTTTATAAAGCTTTTATTGTTTATGATATTTGAACAAGTTACAATTGTAAACTAAACAAACCACTTTAAAAGCTGTTCATTACATTTGAACGAGTTATAATTGTAAAATAAACAAAGACATTTAAAAGCTATTTTATAAAGCTTTTAATGTTCTTAATATTTGAATGAATTGCAATTGTAAACTAAATAAACAACTGGAATCCGTTTTTCATAAATATTTTAACGTTCATAATATTTAAATGAGTTACAATTGTAAACCAAACTAATAACTTTAAAAGCTTTTTTTAAGCTTGTAATGTTCATGATATTTGAATGAATTACAATTGTAACTAAACAAATAACTTTAAACCGTTTTTTATAATGCTTTTAACATTCGTGATACTTGAATGAAACAACTTTAAAAGCTGTAAACTAAACGAAGACATTTCAAAACTTTTTTATAAAGCTTTTAATGTTCATGATATTTGAATGAGTTACATTTGTAAACTCAACAATAAACTTTAACAGTTTTTTTATAAAGCTTCAATTGTACATCATATTTGAACGAGTTAGAATTGTAAACTAATCTAACAACTTTAAGTGCTTTTTTTATAAAGCTTTGAATGTTCATGATATTTCAATGAATTGCAATTGTAAACTAAACAAGCAACTGTAAAACGTTTTTTATAAATATATATAACGTTCATTATACAATATTTAAGGTAATTAAAATTGTAAACTAAACATACAACTTTAAAAGATGTTCATGACATTTGAATGACACTTTCAAAGATTTTTTATAAAGCAATAAACTTTAAAAGATTTGTTAATGAAGCTTTTATCGTTTATTATATTAAAATCAGTTACAATTGTAAACTAAACAAACAACTTTAAAAGTTCTTTTGATAAAGCTTTAAAGGTTTATGATATTAGAATGATGTTCGATTTTAAACAAAACAAACAAGTTTAAAACTTGTATTATAAAGCTTTTAATGTTTATGATATTTGAATGAATTACAAACTGTAAACTAAACCAACAACTTGGAAATGTTTAATATAAAGCTTTAAAGGTTCAAAATATTTGAATGTGTTACAATTGTAAACTTAACAAAAAACTTTAAAAGCTCTTTTAAAAAGCTTTTAATGTTCATTATATTTGAATGAGTTACAATTGTGAATAAACTACTAACGTTTAAAGCTTTTTATAAAGCTTCGATATGCATGATATTTGAATGAGTTACAATCGAGCACTAAACCAACAACATTAAAACGTTTATTATAAAGCTTGAAAGGTTCATAATATTTCAATGAGTTACAAATGTAAACTAAACAAAAAACTTTAAAAGCTTTTTTAAAAAGCTTAATATATAAATTGTTCGTAGTTTATTGAACTTTTAAAATTTTTTTATTAAGCTTTTATAGGCATGATATTTGAATGAGTTACAATCGAACACTAAACAAACAACCTTAAAACGTTTATTATAAAGCTTTTAATGTTCATGATATTTGAATGAGTTACAAATGTAAACTAAACAAACAACTTTAAGCCTGTTCATGGAATTTGAATAAGTTACATTGTAAACAAAATAAAGAATTGTGGAAGCTTTTTAAGGAGTTTTTAATGTTCAATATAAATAAACGACTAAAAAATAAATAAAAAACAACTTTAAACCTTTTTGATAAAGCTTTGCATGTTAATGATATACAATTGAGTTACAATATTTATGAACTAAATAAACTAGCTTTTAACTAGCTAGATTATAGTTCATATGTTAGTCTGGCATCTTTCACGAAATACTCTGAAAATATTTTGAAAACATTTTAAAGATAGAAGTAAGCTAAATACTATAACAGTTTAAGTTATCCCACGTAATTTCGCTTATCATTATATTTAAGCTTTTTGGAGTTTCTGAAAATTGACCAGTTGCTTAAATTACTAATTTATGTGAAATTAACGAGCAAATAAAAGTAAATTATCAGATGATGAAAAGGATGATGTTTTAGTGAAAATCTTTACAGGGTTGCATTTTTTTAATTTCCCTAATTTTATAAAATATTCAATTTTTTTAATAATTTGAAGCCGAATGTTTTTATTGAAATTGAATTTCCTTTCATTCCAGGGAAACCTCTTGAGCTTTTATATGGGATGAGCATAACACTTTTTTGAGGATCGACCATTTCCGAAACTGCTCATGCTTGAAAGTTGAATCATTTGCGGGTGAAACTCGGCTGTCCTGTGTCAAAAATTATCCAGCGCTAATCTTAATTTTCATTTGGCAACATACACTTTATTATGAATGAACTTATGCTCAAAATGGTGGCAAATTGTTAGTAATAGTGAAAAAATTTCTTAAATTTCTTAAATTTTTTTTTTTAAATCAGATAATTTTATTTCTAAGAATCAAGTGTTTTGTTCCTCTAATCTTTGAACAGCATAAATATTTTTTTAGTTCGTAGCATGAAAGAACTTTTTATTTCACTAATTTTGATTAGTAAAGCTTATATAGCTTATAAGGTTATATTTAAACGATTCAAAAAGCTAAAATCTGTGAGAGATGTTTAGATATAAAAATGTTAAAAAATAAAGTTTTTAAGCTACAACCCACGCTTTATAAGCTTTCAAAAACATGGATTCAGGGAAGCTTAAGATTTTTATTAAATTTATTATGTTGTGAGTAAAAATTAAGAATCAAAAATACTATAGGGCTTTCCCAATTTTCCGCCCTAAAATTTCAATGATTTAAGATGCCAAAACCCAATAATCACTAAAAGTGGTTAGGGCCTTGCAAAATTGAAATTTTCATGAATGTTTCAAAGCTTTCAATTTCGTTATTTTTTTTTTTTCAATTTTTTTGTTAATCTTGTTCTAAAATCAAAAAAATTATTTTTATAACTTAGATTAAAATTTTTTAAATCGGTATGCTATGAGCTTTAAAAGCAATGAGTTTCAATTGTTCTTATTGGGAAAACTTTTATTTTTTAAAAGTTCGTTTGATTATAAATGCATATCAATAGTCAATGTAAGTGTATTCAAATTGTTGGTATTTTCATTTGATTATCCACAATGAGATTAGAAGCTTTTAAAGCTTTCTAAGCAACAGATTTTAAAAGCGTTTAGCCCCAACTTAAATTTATTTAAGTACAAAATGTTTTTTTTTCTGGTGGAAATACATAAATTGAGGAAAATATTTTGAGCTTAAAAAAGCTTAAAAATTTCAAATTTCAAATTTTAACCTTGAAAGATGTTTAAACCCAATATTTATGTTATTAAACATTCCTAGCATCCCTAAATTTTGTTTTAGGTTACCTGTTAAAAACAAAGTTTTCGAGAACCTTAAAAATTATTTGCAATGATCTTTGACAGAGTGTTTTATTTTCGAAGGTTGTGAGAGTTCTTGTGAAATTGGGTAACCGATTGTTATTGTAAAAGCTCAAATACTTCCAAGCTTTTTAATTAAAATAAATTATTTTGATTCAATAACCAACCAGTTGAGCTGTGTTCATCTAAGATTTAACTAGACTGAAATAATATCTTGGTCGAGCTTTTTAATTTGATTGGCCCTTCAATATTAAAAAATAGCACAAGAACTTAAAACAATACAAAATGAGAGCAAAATACCAGATTTTTATATTAACTTATACATTATAAAAAGATTAAAGCTTCGAAAAGCTTCCATTTTATAACTTGTTCGTTTTATTGCAAATCATTAAATTCCACAATGAATTTAGACATTTACAAGTGGATTATGATTAAAATACCAAAAAAAAACGTTGAAAGCTTTCACTTCAATTGATTTATTTACGTGTAGCTTGTGAAACAATTTCATTCCCATTCTGAAATACATAAAACGAGAAAAATAAAAAAATAAATTACAGTTGCTAAATCATCATCATCATCATTCATATAAAAATATTGATTTTGATATCTACAAGAGTGTATGGTAGCTTTTTACAATGTTTTGTGTGTTGTTTAGTTGTTTGGGCGGGAGCCGGGAAACGTTTGGAACGTTTGTGTAAATTTTAAGATAATAAATCTTTTTTGTTGTTGTTGTTTTTTGTAAACATGTATTTATAAATACATAGTATACAACCGCTACTGTCAAATATTGTTATTATGATTATTTATATTTTACTAAATATCTATAACATATTTTCTGTTATCTTGTTTTGTTGTGTTGTAGCATATACTTGTACATAAACGGGTATGTATATATGTAATAAACAACAAAATTTTATATATTTTTGTGAAGCGCCTTTTTCATGTTATCAACAATATACAAGACGACATCATTTAAATATTAATTTCAATAAATATTTTATTTTTAACACAAAAAACAATGAAAAACAAACAGAAAAAGCACAAAACATTTTTTTTTGTTGCGAACAGCAGAATGAAATTTTAATTTTTTATTTTTTTTTTATGAATATGATGATGTGACAATAAGAAGAACAAAATGAAGATCAGTCAATATATTAATGTAAAATACAAATTTTTTTTTTGGTACATATTATCGCAAAAATGTTGATTTTCATCTCTTGAATGTGGTATGTACGTGGAAAGTGAAACGAATATTATTTAAAACGTGAAAATGGTTTATATGTAAATCGAAAGCTTTTTTTATCTCGATCTGAACATAAAAACGTGTAACGTGCGCGCAACCATAATAATTTGTTAATCAGATCTTGGTGCTTTTAGTGGTGGGGTTTTTGGTAAATAGTGTGCTAATATTGGGATGTAGAGCTTTAACCGGTGTATCTTAAAATTTCAATCAATTTTTATGAACGTACATATATAAAATATTTTGAATATACATACGTATGTATAACAATGTGAATATGTTTTTTCAATATTCATTTTCCAAAAGAGATATCTTTTATTTTTTAGGGTGATTCACCCCTATTTATATACATACATTTTCTGACATATTTATCGATGTTTATCGAGAGAATATTGTTTCGTTCTTCCCAAAATATCAGTATTTGTACACCTAAACGTATACATTCTCATATAAATATATGTAAATTAATTTCAATAAAAATAATCTTTTTAACAACATTGTAAAGTTATACATTATTTGTTGTTGCTTTTTATGCTAGATAAAGTTTTTCAATTCGTTTTTGTTTAGGGAAAGTTTTGAGGAGGAAATTAATAGATGGAAAATATTGATGGACATTTATAATATGGTTTTATAGTTAAGAGGTGGGTGAAAATTATCTTGATTAGCTTGAGATATTTGTTAACTGCTCAATTTTGTGACCGTATTGAATGATTTGAATATAATAAAAGATGTTTTTCCGGTTTCCTGCTTAATTCAAAATTGAAAGTGAAAGCTTTCAATTGAATGTCGAAAATATTAGCAATTTAGAGTTTGCAAATGCAAGCTTCCTTCAATTTTAAATATTATTAATATAAACAATTATTTAGAAACCTAAGCTTTTTGAGCTTTTAATCCACTTTAAGTATCCATGTTTAATTAAATTTCTCCAAGAAAATATTTTTTTCGTAATAAGCTTTTAATGCATATGACTAAAAGAAGTAAAGTTTGCCCCTGCTCTTTACTAAAGTGGAAGCTTTGAAAATTTTTTGTGCTTAAAAGTTTTACGAGGCATTCAGATTTGGAAATATTATGAATACTTTAAACAAATTTAGGACCTTTACTGCTTTAAACAAACTTAAAAATACTGAAAGCTTTTATTGATGCATTAAAGTAGAAAAACTTACTTTCTTAGGAACGTTTTATATTGTTCTAAAAATACATCCTCAAATCTAGGACGTTTAATGAAAATAAGAAAAGATTTGATGAGAAAAGTGATATGTATGCTTAGGATTCTTAGGTAAACAAATATTTTTTTGGGAAATCCGAACCAAAAATTCTCACATATTCTTATATATTTCCACTTAGTTTACGTTTTACCATAAATTTTATGGTTTATTCAAAATATTTTTAATTTTTCTTCAAGAGCAACGTAATTCGACTTTCATACTTTTTTTAGAAGTTAAAAAAATTTGACTTTGCCTTAACTATCTATGCTAAGTTAGATCAATAAATTAAGAACAAAATAAACGTCAAATTAAAATATCTCAATAGTTTATTGCACATTATTTGACGATCTGGAGTTCTTCTAGAAAATTAAATTTTGTGATTATTGTTTTTATTCGACGTTGTGACATTCATCTGACTAGGGCAAAATATGGAATAGCACGTAAAAGAGTTCATCGGAATTTATATGAATCAAACAAGAGTTAAAATTTCTTAACTATAAAAACGTAGCAAATGCAACTCTACCCCATTTATGCACTTGAGCAATAGTCTTAATGCTATTCATATTCAAAATGGGCTCGAACGAAAAATATTTTTTAATCCGAAAAATTCCAAGTTATTATATGTTTGATGGAAATGTTGAATGTAAATTGCCAAAATGGTTTACCAAAATGGTAGACTAGAAATCGATTTCGAATTACAGTTAAAACAATCTGGATTTGACCAAAATTAGAGGGAAATCTAAAGGTAACAACTTTATCTTCAATTCTGAATTGAACGTATTGATTGTGAATGAAATTTTAAGTAGAATTATAAGGCAAAATTTTGAATTTAATTTAGAAATGAAAAAATTTAGAATTCAAATATGAATTTTGGTAAAAATATTGAATGTTATTTACGTGAAAAAAGTCAACCTACTTTTTGTGAATTTCAACATATCGAATTTCGAGCAAAAATCTGAATGAGAATCTGAATTCCCAAATGTAATTGAATAAATTCTAGAGTAAGAACTTAAAACCGGTGTGAAGTTTTTGGATACTTTTTTTATGGGACAAATGTTTATGCGAGTGTACATACTTCTTTTAACAATGTATCTACCAAAAATAAAGTTATTCAAATAAAACAAGCCTCAAATAATTTCTAACATTCATTTCCAATATGCTTTTCAACAAATAAGTTCAGCACCACTTTGATATTTTGATATGAGTTGTAGGGCTCTTACAAAAAATTTTGAAAGTTAATAAATCGACGAATTTCGTTTGGAACAAGGACATTGTTCTCTATTATACCAAATAGCACGAATCTCAGAGATTAGCTCATTTAGTGACTTATATAGGTTGTAAAGGTCGTACATTGCGGAATTGAAATCACTCCGTAGGACCCTTGCAAAAAAATTTTGAATGTTAATAAAGCCCTACGTGTCATATAAAAGTGGCACTGAGTGATTTCAATTCCTGAATGTATGCCCTTTACAACCTATATAGTCACTACATGAGCCAATCTCTCAGATTCGTGCTATTTGGTATAATAGAGAACAACGTCCTTGTTCCAAACGAAATTAATTGATTTTCTAAATTTTTTTGCAAGATCCCTACGGCTCATATCAAAATGGCTTTGAGTGATTTTAATTCCGCAATATATGACCTTTACAACCTATATAGTCACTATATGAGCCAATTTCTAAGATTCGTCCTATTTGGTATAACAGAGAACCACGTCCTTGTTCCAAACGAAATTCGTTGATTTCTAAATTTTTTTGCAGGAGCCCTACGGCTCATATCAAAATGGCACTGAGTGATTTCAATTCCGCAATGTATGCCCTTCTCAACCTAGATAGTCACTGTATAAGCCAATCTCTGAGATTGATGCTATTTGGTATAATAGAGAACAACGTCCTTGTTCCAAACGAAATTCGTCGATTTATTAATTTTCAAAATTTTTTGCAAGAGCCCTACGGCTCATATCAAAATGGCACTGAGTGATTTCAATTCCGTAATATATGCCCTTTACAACCTATATAGTCACTATATGAGCCAATCTCTGAGATTCGTGCTATTTGGTATAATAGAGAACAACGTCCTTGTTCCAAACGAAATTCGTTGATTTTCTAAATTTTTTTGCAAGAGCCCTACGGCTCGTATCAAAATGGCACTAAGTGATTTTAATTCCGCAATGTATTCCCTTTGTAACCTTTATGGTCACTATATGAGCCAATCTCTGAGATTTGTCCTATTTGATATAATAGAAAACATCGTCCTTGTTACAAACGAAATTCGTCGATTTATTAACTTTCAAAATTTTTTGAAAGAGCCCTACGGCTCACATCAAAATGGCCCTAAGTGATTTCAATTCCGCAATGTATGCCCTTTGCAACCTATATAGTCACTATATGAGCCAATCTCTGAGATTCGTGCTATTTGGTATAATAGAGAACAACGTACTTGTTCCAAACGAATTTCGTTGATTTTCTAAATTTTTTTGCAAGAGCCCTACGGCTCGTATCAAAATGGCACTGAGTGATTTCAATTTCGCAATGTATGCCCTTTACAACCTATATAGTCTCTATATGAGCCAATCTCTGAGATTCGTGCTATTTGGTATAATAGAAAACAACGTCCTTGTTCCAAACGAAATTCGTTGATTTTCTAAATTTTTTTGCAAGAGCCCTACGGCTTGTATCAAAATGGCACTGAGTGATTTTAATTCCGCAATGTATGCCCTTTGAAACCTATGTAGTCACTATATGAGCCAATCTTTGAGATTCATGCTATTTGGTATAATAGAGAACAACGTCCTTGTTCCAAACTAAATTCGTCGATTTGTTAACTTTCAAAATTTTTTTGCAAAGGCCCTATGGGGCTTAATTCATCGATTTGTTGAAAAGAAAATTGGAAATGAATGTTAGAAATTATTTGAGGCCTATTTTATTTGAATAACGTTATTTTTGTTAAATACACTGTTAAAGGATGTACACCCGCATAAATATACGTCCAAAAACTTAATTTTTCTAAAATCTGAATTTTGTCCCATAACTTCACAGTACACTCGTTTAAATTTTTGTCCCAAAAAAAAGTGTCCAAAAACTTCACACCGGTGAACTTAAATTGGATTTAAAAATTTAAACATTGAATTAGAATTACAAACTAGATTTGAACAATATCTTGTGTTTAATATGAATCAAAAGCTTATCGTAATTTTCAACAGAAATTTAATTATAAATAGAGTTTGAATTCCAATCTTTGAATAAAAATTCCAACTAGAGCTTGACTAAATATTGAGTGGATTTAAAAAAGAAACTCCTATTATAAATCCATAAATTTTCAGTTTGAAATTAAACAGATTCTATTTTAACTCAATGAACTACGGCGCCAACATTTTGAGTGAAATTTAAAATAGAAAGTAACAAAATGTTTCTGGGTTAAACTATATTTTTGCATGGACTTTAAATAGTACCAATTGTTGTACAGTGTAGTTTTGAGTAAAAATTTGAGTGTCAATTTTATGTTCTAAACTAGATTTAAACACAATTTTAATTGCAATTATATAAGAATTAAGTTGCAATACGAGATTTGATCTAAAAAAATCAACAAAATTTCCTTTGAATTTAGTTTAAAAATTTTAATCGGAAATTTTGAGTGAAATTTGAATTAGGAATTTAAATTTAAAGAAATGGTCTTGGCATTCCAAACCAAAAAAAAAATCGTTGGAATAAATTATATATGTATAGGGATTGAGTTACAACTCGAATTTTAATTTCACAAAATTTTGAGAGAAACATTAAGAACACATTAAGTGGAGCAAAGAATAGATACATACATATGTCAAGGGTAAACCTTCTAGCATTTGAATAAACTTTGAGTGACATTTTAATCCGAAATTAAGTTAAACTTAAAAACTGTACTTGAATGTTGATTGTAATTTTGATCACGCTCATTAAATTAAATTGAAATAAAAACTTTCAGACTAATAACTTAGTTTAAAATCAAAATGGATTCGAAAAAAATTAAGGTATTTTGTCAGAAATTTAGTTCCAAGCTGTTTTCGAAATTTTTAAACTTTTTTAAGAAAATTAGAGTTTGAGTGAAATTTTAAGGAGAAATTGTCTACTTTATATTGCATTTGAGAAACACAGGTGACTGAAACACAGGAATTGAGCAAAAATCTTAAGTAGGAACTTATATTAGCAATAGAGTTTAAATTACAATTTGATTTAAGCAAATACATGAGCTTAAATTAGATTAAAACTTGAGTTTGGAATCCGGATTGCCTTTAATCACAGTTTGAGGGAATTTTAAAAATTTAGTTAAAGTCATTTGAGCAAAATTATTATTGAGAACGGAGTAAAACAAGAGTTGACAAAGTTTGGACTACAAATTTAATTTCAATTCAAGCGAAAGTTTGAGCAAAAATTTGGATCCAATCTAATTAAAAAATATTTAAAGATCGAGTTTGAATTCCAGAATTAGTTAACACTAAAATGAAAACCGTAAACTTATTTGGAATTTTATCTTTTATTTTTCCATACAAAATGACAATAGAAAAAACATGAAACTTTAAGTTCTTTACTTTTACTTTAAGATTGATTTCTGATAGATTTCCTAGACTCTAAAACAAAATTACCACTGTAACCGTAAAATAATAATTTTGGGAAATCAAACGCTTTAATTTATTTAAAGCTATATTTTTCTATTAAAGCACACAGAGCTTTTTTTTTATTTTTTAATTTTATGTTTCGTTAACACATGAATACTCTTTGTTGCTTTTATATTAGATAAGTTTGAAGGTTTCTGTCTTCTTCAATTATATCTGCTAAAATTTAAATTTCTGAAAGCTACAAAATTAATTTTGTTGTCAAAGTGGTACAATGATTGATTTATATTTTGTGACAGACAAATGAATTAATAATCAAAATGATTACAAAAACTTCAAAAACTTGAAAGCTTTCAATGTGAAATAAAGTAACAAACTTTTTACTGGAACATCTTATTAGAACGAATTAAATTTATTTATTTGTGATTTTTTTTTTTTTCTGCAGAAAACATCAGAATAGACAAAATGGAACATTAAAAGCTCGTGTTCTTGAAATAGGTTTTTTTTTTGTGATACAAATTGTTTTACTTTTTGATTGTTTTCTGATCGATTTAATTATATTAAGAGTTAATATTTTTAGAGAAGTCAGAATCGCAGGCATCACTTATTTAAAAGCTTTATTATTTGAAGGCTTCGTTTGAAGCCTTGGTATATACCGAGTATTATTCTAAAGTTGGTTGTTCATTAGGAACCAACACCAATCTAAGAAGTTTAATAAAATATATTTGCGACTCAATTTTTTATTTTTTTTAATATTTCTAGCTTTCGACACGTATTGTAATATTTAAGTTAAGCTTTTGGTTATGTTATCGGGTCTTTGGATCTTTATTATTATTTGCTTACATCAGAAAAATGTAGAACAAAAATCGTAATTTCCCCTGTTTCGTTATAGTTTTAAATACTACAGTTACTGTTTCGAAAGATGAAAGCATTTCTAAAGCTTTCAAGTAAGAGCTTTTAATAAATAATCTTGTGAGATTCAGGTTGCTTAAAAAAACATATTTGAAAAGAATTATTTTGGCGGAATTACTGAATATTTCTAAAGCATCAAGCTTGTAATAAGCTTTCAAAATGGAAATAAAGTTAAGTAACTAAATCAGAAGTTATGTTAGTAATAAATAATCATATGTAAATGAGATAAAGTTTATTACTGAAACATGCGTTGCCAGCTTTGGAAATTTTTAGTTTTCAAAATTTTGATTAACATTACAAAAATAATTAACTTTGCGTATTAACATTTCCAAAGCATGAAAGCTTTTAAATTATGAGTTATAGTGGACCTTTTCATTAAGGTGGTATCCTTTTTAAATGAAAACTTTGAAGGATTTATAAAGCTTTATAAGCTTAGCTTTTTTGTTATACAACTTTTATTATTACTTAAATTATAAGACACCATAAAAAGAGTTTTTTGGGGTTAAAACTCATATTTAGTGTAGTTTTTTTTTTGGTTTTGAGGGTTTGTGTAAGCTATTACTGAAATAAACAATAGTCAAAAACATCCTCACCTATCCTACTTGTTTTGAACCTTAAAGCAAAAGTCGACGATACTGACACATTTATTAGAATATTTAAAAAAAATTTACGAATAGGATAAATCATGGGTAATTCTCTCTACAAGAAAGCTTAAATGAAGCTAGAGTTTAACATTTTTACCAAAACAAAAAAATTTTTTAGAGAAGTTTGGAGGTAATTTTGTAGGTTTCTCTTTTCTTTCATCAAACCTAAACAAAAAAAATTAAAATTTAAATTTCCGAAAGATTCGAATGCGTTAAATTAATTTTTGTGACTTTTTTTTTTGTTTCTACAGAAAACATAAGGATACAGAAAATGGAACAATAAAAGCTCGTGTTTTTGAAAGAGGTTATTATGGTGATAAATGATGTTTTATTTTTAGAATGTTTTCTGATCGATATAATAATATTTTTAGTGAAGTCAGAATCACGCGTATCGCTTATTTAAAAGCTCTTTTTAATTGAAAAGCTCATTCATTATACTTATTTACCTATGAAACTCTATAAATTTGTAGGTTAAGCAATTAACTCATTTTTTTTATATGAACTACTTTTAGTATGACTAAATTAGCTCATTTAGACAGTTTTTGTTAAAACCTTAGCTTGTGATAAACAATCATATGAGAATAAGCTTTCAAAATATTGTTTTTAGTTGTATTTTTTTCTGGTCATAAATGGTTCAGAAATCAGTACTAAAAAAAATATTTTAAAAGCTTATTACAAGCTTGATGCTATAAAAATATTCTGTTATCATAACGGCCTAATGGACATAGTTTGGTATATGAATGAAAATTTATGCTTTTATCAAAAGTTATCGAATTGAAATTTTCATTTTTTTTTTCTCGATCATACTCAAAATTCGCTTAAGTTTAAAAGCTAAAAAAATTAAGTTTGTATTACAATTTCTAATATTTTCATAAAATCAGCATTTACCTGTAAACACAGGTAGTTGATTGATTGATTGATTGATTGCGATGTACGATCAAGCATTAAGCAAGTCTCCCGTATTATAAATGCGAATACCACACCACTATACCCATGTTGCAACACGACACAATAACTCTCCCTTACCAAGGAAATATGTACCATCCATACTCAGCTTATTTTTTTTTTCATGAAGCCAACATAGCAATATTTCACCCCGTAAAGGAAGGCGCCACATCCGCCGTCGTACACCTTTTTACATATAACAAGATCGAGGGGATGGGAAAGGAATGTTAGCAACATAGACTCAACCCGGTTCCAGACACCTAAGTAGTTGATAGTTAGTAAATTTGTTAGTAATATATTTTTTAGTAATTTATTTAGCACAAGACAAAAATACAATTTAAAGTTCATATACTGCTCCAACCTGTAAGAAGACACAATGACAACACAAATTTCCTGGTGCCGCAAACTCCTCTTTCTGAAAAGCCTGTAAACAACTATTATTATTCCCTCCACCATTTTTCCATTGTGAGGGGAGCGAGATTTCGTTCCATCATCATGTTCCCATGCGGTCACCCAAATTTGTACTAACTATAGGTAGTGTTTCTTGACGTTGTTGTTGAAATCGTTGCGACTCTGCTGTCCCTGCTACTCGCCCCCCCTTCGAAAAAAGAAGACCGTTGCGACTCTGCTGTCCCTGCTACTCGCCCCCCCTTCGAAAAAAGAAGACGCATCGGAAGAAAAGAAATACAGAATAGTGATCGACTACCGAAAATTAAATTCGGTTACTATCTCAGACAGGTATCCAATACCTGAGATCAACGATATTTTGGCAAACTTAGGGGAAAACAGATTTTTCACCATAATAGATCTAAAGAGCGGCTTTCATCAGATTCCTTTAAAAGAATCGGACATTGAAAAAACAGCTTTCTCGGTTAATCATGGAAAATACGAGTTTACCCGCCTCCCATTTGGCCTTAAAATTGCCCCCTCGATATTTCAACGCACCCTCGACGATATCCTTCGCGACCACATTGGGAAGCATTGTTACGTTTATATCGACGATATAATCATATTTGGTAAAACAGAAGAAGAACACTTCAAGAACATGACGATAATTTTTAAAGTGTTAGAAAACGCCAATATGGAGATTCAACTCGACAAATGTGAATTTCTACAGGATGAGGCAGAATTTTTAGGATTTGTCATCTCTAAAGATGGGATAAAAGCGAGTCAGAAGAAGGTAAAAGCCATAACAGAATTTCCCGTACCCAAGACCGTGAAGGAACTCATATCCTTCTTGGGATTAGCCGGATTTTATCGTCGTTTCATCCGGGACTACGCAAAACTTGAGAAGCCCCTGACTTCACTCTTAAAAGGAGAAGACGGACATGTGTCCAAAACCCTCTCAAAAAATAAAATGGTAAAGCTTAACACCGAAGAAGAAGCTGCCTTTAACAAAATAAAAACCTCACGCGTCTCAAACGAAGTTCTGTTATCATTCCCAAATTTCCAAAAGGAATTTGAATTGACTACAGATGCCTCCAACTTTGCACTAGGTGCAGTTTTATCTCAGGAGGGAATCACGTTTCTCTCAAGAACCTTAGATAAAACGGAAGAAAATTATGCGGCTAATGAAAAGGAAATGCTCGCCATAATTTGGGCGTTAACATCTTTGAGAAATTTCCTTTACGGATCAAAGAAAGTGAAGATCTTCACAGACCACCAACCATTGACATATGCCCTCAGCAATAAAAATAACAACTCCAAGATGAAACGTTGGAAAGCTATCCTGGAAGAGTACAATTATGAGTTAAAATATCAACCGGGAAAAACACCAATCACTTCCGGAATAAACGTAATGTCAGTCACACAACATAGCGACAAAAGTTTTCCGGATGATCTGGTCCCCACAGTAGAAACCCCAGTTAATGTATTCCGCAATCAACTAATTTTAAACGTAGGCGAGGGAAGTTCATACCAAATAATAAACCATTGTCCAAAATATTCCAGGCACATTATTACACAAGCAAGCTTTTTCAAATTCACACATTATAAATTTTTTTAAACGTTACCTTAATCCACTCACGATTAACGGATTGAAGACATCAGAACATATAATGGGAAAAGTTCAAGAAGTGTACCCAATACATTAAAGAGACTATACAATTCGATTCACTCAGAAGATGGTACAAGATATTACGGATGAAAACCAACAAGAGGAAAAAATATTATCTGTCCATCGCTGAGCACATTGTAATACTCCAGAAAATCGAGATCAAATAATCGAAAATTATTACTTCCCCAGGATGACCAGGAAAATTAAGTTGCTGGTCAAACGTTGTGTTATATGCCAGAAGAATAAATATGATCACCATCCCAATAAGCCTATTATTACCCCAACACCTATCCCTAATTATCCTGGACATACGCTCCATCTAGATATTTACTCAACAGAAAATAAATTGGTTTTAACGGCAATTGACAAATTCAGTAAACTCGCCTTCTGCAGACCATTAAAATTCAGAGCGACAGAAGACATCAAACAACCACTAAGAGATATACTATTTTTCTTTAGTGTACCAGAAATTGTGGTAATTGACAATGAAAAATCCTTCAACTCGAATTCCATAAAATCAATGATGGAAGATGGTTTAAACATAAAAGTCGTCAAAACTCCCCCATACAAAAGTGAAGTGAACGGCCAAGTGGAAAGATTTTACTTGACACTCTCAGAAATGATGAGATGTCTAAAGGCTGATGGGGTAGAGCGAACTTTTAATGAACTACTAGAGAGAGAGAGAGCGATTAATGAATATAACCACTCAATCCAATCGACAACTTGCAAACGGCCAGTGGAAATATATTTAGGCAGAATCCCTGACACAGATCCTGAACAATTAGAACAAATCCGACAAGATACCATACTAAAGATAAAAAAAAGCAGGAAACAGATCTGAAATACCCTAACAAAAACCGTACCCCGATCAAAACCTACCAGGCAGGTCAAGTAATCTATGTAAAACATAATAAAAGATTAGGATCGAAATTAACAGAACGATTCAAACCCGAAATAGTATCGGAAGACAGAAATACAACAGTTATAACGGAGTCCGGAAGAGTAATTCACAAAAGCAATATTAAATCCTAACAAACAAAAACTCTTTTTTATTACAGTTACGCCTTAAGCAACAAAATTGGCAGAAATTCAAATTCTTGATTACACAAATTCTCAAATCATCTCAATTAGCAAATTGTGGCTACTTTATATTGTGTATTTTCCGGTAACACCTCCAGAACTATATGATAAATTATTGGTCAAACCGGTCAGAAGATACGATAAGGTGACCGAAATTGAGTATGAAAATGTCATTAAAAATCACGATAAGGTTTATAGTATTATTAACGAATGTAAAACGATCAACTCGCTTTCAATATGTAACCAAAATAATAAACTAGACATACGTAATTCTTCCTGTTTACCCAACTTGCTCAAAAGTCGACCTTCCAAAATGCAAACACAACAACAATCAACATATTCAAACAGTTAACGAAATATCGGAGGGTCTAGTTCTACTGAATCAATTCGATGGGAAAATCAAAATTAATAACGAAACTCAGAAACTCAATGGAACATATTTGATTAAATTCAGCAATACTACCTTGTCAGTCGGAAATAACATCTACATTTCTAAAGAAAAAACGACCATTCAAGTACTTCCAGCTATTCTACAGCCGACGCCGGAAGAAAGTGATTTCAAGGAAATACTTTCATTACAAATGATGAAAGATATTCATATAAATAAAAGTCGTCATATTGGGCTCCTTAAAAAGGAGGGAGCCATCGAGCGATTCACGAGCTGGGGATCATTCTCAATAGTCATCATTTTGGGAATAGCGGTCATCACTACAAAATATACCAAAAGTAAGAAATTACGAATCATTAATACAACGAACATCGAGGATCTGTCCACTCCAAAAACTCAGAGTAAGGTCGGGAATACCTGTCCAATAGCAATTCAGGGAGAAGAACTAGAAATCCATAACGAGACGCCTCAAACGATAACACCCAAAGGGGCCTCAGAGCATAGACGGAAATTTTATGAAACACCGTTTTTCTGATGGTTCGAATGTGGACATTCGAACTTTAAGGGGGAGGAGTTAACACGCCTAATAATTAGGTTTCCCACAAAAATACAACGTGATCATATTTGTCACGTTGCACTAGCAATGACAATAAGTTACACGCGCATCCGGCATAATGCTGAGTGAATATTCTTGACGACATGGTTTCATATTCTACATATTTTTAATTAAGCAAATTGTAATTAGAAAATAAGAAAATAATCAATAAAGAATTTAACTTTTATAAAAGGTGAATATTAAATAAAATAAAAATAGAATGAATTTAACTCTAATATTAACAACAAGTTGTTTATTCTCAATAACTAAATACACCCCACCCGTGGTAATCTATTAGATAACTGTAAATCAAGACTATATTAAATTTACAATTTAAGTACAAGAGTCTAAGATTTTACACTAATATAATAATAATTAGACTTATTAAATGTTTTTTTACAATCACTTACCTGAGTAGAACGGTTCAAATCAACATTTTGAACATTATTACAACATGTCCGATCAACTATCAAATTTTTTTACTTTGATTCACTATAAAAAATCAATTTATTCACATTTTTCACACATCTAGATATAGTTTCATTGAACTAACAATATGTGTGTCAAATGTGTTTTAAGATTTAATTTAACACACATATTTTTGAATTTCGACCGCATCACTTCACATCGCAACGATGCACCTTCAACAGACTGGTTCATATCCCTGTAGCATTAACAATACCGTATTAATATCACTAACAAAAAATACACAAAATTCACTAAAATCACAACATAAACGGTAAAAATAAACGTTTTGAGTGTATTAATGAAACACATCATAGCTTATATTTATGTTGAACTGTTTATTATTATTATAAAATAAATGAAACTATTTTAATTTAATTTTTAAATTGCACAATAAATAATGTGACATGAGTATAAAGTTACAGGGATACACACTCCCAACCTGTAAACACAGGTAATTTTATGAAAAACATGAAAGCTTTTATTTACTAAAGAAAGTTTTTAATTGTAAAAATACGATCGTCCAAGAGTCAACAAGCTTTTAAAAGATTTTTTAGCTTTACTAATTAGTGTTAAATAACTTTAATTATAATTATAAAATAAACCGAGCTTTTCTAAGATTAAAAATCATATTTAGCCTACAAATTTATTTGGTTTTCATGATTTATGTAATCAATTATTAGTTATAAACTTCCCTACCTATCTTTCTAGCTAAATTAACTAATGAGTTCGACTTTCATAAAATAATTTTCCTTAATAATATTAACTCGATCAGTTTTAAACAAAATTAAAACCTTATTTATAAAATATTCTTAAATTTTGGAAAATTTTCTAATTTAGTATCTAAATAAAAGCTTTCCATTTAAATTTTTTATTTGAATTATGCTAATTTAACTTTTGTTAGTTGTATTTTACTTATTTTATTTGATCGTAATTCCCGCCATTTGATTTTAAAAGATTTTAAGAAACGGAGCTTTTACTCGATAAGTACTTATGCCTCGCTAGGTTAGTAGTTTAATTATGGCTGACTCTTTCTATAATAACGTACAAATAAAGCTAAAGTTTACCTTAACCGGAAAAATTAGAACTAAAAAAAAATATTTCAAAAGCTTTTTGGAAGCTTCATGCTATAAGTATATTCAATAATCATCTGAATGAAGATTTACGTTTTTATCAAAAGTTATCGACGAATTTTTTTCAATTATACTCAAAAATTATTAAAGCTCAAACGATAAAATAATTAAATTCGTATTACATTTTCTATAATATTCATAAAATCAGAATATACCAGTGAACACAGGTAATGCTATGAAAAACATGAAAGCTTTTATTATAAAGACCAAAGTTTTAAATTGTAATTTAAGGTGAAAAAGACGATCGATTTTGAATCTTTCTTCTTGATATTATTCTTAATAAAAGTCCAAGGCCTTTATCTGTACTAATAATTGTTAAACAACTTTTATTATAGTTATAAAATAAACCGAGCTTTTCTAATATTAAAAATCATATTTAGCCTACAATTTTGTTTGGTTTTCAAGGTTTCTTTAATCAATTAATAGTCATAAACTTCCCTACCTATCTTTGAAGCTTAAAGTAAAAGCTTTCATATTACAGAGCTTTTAATTAACTAACGTGTTCGACTTTCATAAAATAATTGTAGTTAATAATATTAACTCAATCAAAATTAATCAAAATTAAAACCTTATTTCTAAGATGATCCTACATTTTCTGAAATTTTCTACTTTAGTATCCAAATAAAAGCTTTCCATATTTAAAATTTTTTATTAAAATTGTGTCAATTTAATTTTTAATTTTATCACATACACACATAAATTTTAACTATTTTATTTGGTCGTAATTCCCGCTCGTAGGTTAACACGATATTGTCATCCCAATCGGAGCTTTTATTCGATAAGTATTTAAGCCTCGCTAGGTCAGTAGTTTAATCATGGCTGACTCTTTCTAAACGAAAGTACAAATGAAGTTAAAGTTTAACTTAACCGGAAAAATCAGAACTAAAAAAAATATTTTAAAAGCTTATTACAAGCTTGAGCCATAAAAATATAATACATGAAATTTTAAGCTTTTTTTTCAGTCATAGTCAAAAATTGCTTAAGTTCATACAATCCAAATACAATCATTGTTTATGGAAAACATGAAAGCTTTTATGATAAAGGCAAACGTTTTTAACTGTAATTTAATACTTTGATATTATTCCTAATAAGAGTCCAGGACTCATCAAGCTTTTAAAAGATCTTTTAGCGGCACTAATAATTATTAAAGAACTTCTATTATAATTATACAATAAACCGAGCTTTTATGAGATTAAAAATCATATTTAGCCTACAAATTTGTTTGGTTTACATGATTTATGTAATCAATTAATAGTCATAAACTTCCCTACCTATCTTTCTAGCTAAATTAACTAATGTGTTCGAATTTCATAAAATAATTTTGCGTAATAATATTAACTCGATCAGTTTTAAACAAAATTAAAACCTTATTTATAAGATATTCCTAAATTTTCGGAAATTTTCTAATTTAGTATCCAAATAAAAGCTTTCCATTTTTAATTTTTTATTTGAATTATGTTAATTTAACTTTTGTTAGTTGTATTTTACTAATTTTATTTGGTCGTAATTCCCGCCCTTTGATTTTAAAAGATTTTAAGAACCGGAGCTTTTACTCGATAAGTACTTATGCCTCGCTAGGTTAGTAGTTTAATTATGGCTGACTCTTTCTATAATAACGTACAAATAAAGCTAAAGTTTACCTTAACCGGAAAAATTAGAACTAAAAAAAAAATATTTCAAAAGCTTTTTGGAAGCTTCATGCTATAAGTATATTCAATAATCATCCGAATGAAGATTTACGTTTTTATCAAAAGTTATCGACGATTTTTTTCAATTATACTCCAAAATTGCTTAAGCTCAAACGCTAAAAAAATTAAATTCGTATTACATTTTCTATAATATTCATAAAATCAGAATATACCAGTAAACACAGGTAATGCTATGAAAAACATGAAAGCTTTTATTATAAAGACCAAAGTTTTAAATTGTAATTTAAGGTGAAAAAGACGATCGATTTTGAATCTTTCTTCTTGATATTATTCTTAATAAAAGTCTAAGGCCTTTATCTGTACTAATAATTGTTAAACAACTTTTATTATAGTTATAAAATAAACCGAGCTTTTCTAATATTAAAAATCATATTTAGCCTACAAATTTGTTTGGTTTTCAATGTTTCTTTAATCAATTAATAGTCATAAACTTCCCTACCTATCTTTGAAGCTTAAAGTAAAAGCCTTCATATTACAGAGCTTTTAATTAACTAACGTTTTCGACTTTCATAAAATAATTGTAGTTAATAATATTAACTCGATCGAAACTCGAAAATTAAAACCCCTTTTCTAAGATGTTCTTAAATTTTCTGAAATTTTCTACTTTAGTATAAAAATAAAAGCTTTCCATATTTGAAATTTTTTATTTAAATTATGTCAATTTAATTTTTAATTTTATCACATACACACATTTATTTTTACTATTTTATTTGGTCGTAATTCCCACTCGTTGTGAGGATAAATTAAAAGATTTTCAGAACCGGAGCTTTTATTCGATAAGTATTTAAGCCTCGCTAGGTCAGTAATTTAATCATAGCTGACTCTTTCTATACGAAAGTACAAATGAAGCTAAAGTTTAACTTAACCGGGTAAATCAGAACTAAAAAAAATATTTTAAAAGCTTATTACAAGCTTGAGCTATAAAAATATAAGACATGAAATTTTAAGCTTTTTTTTGCAATCATACTCAAAAATGGCTTAAGTTTATCCAATCCAAATACAATCATTGTTTATGAAAAACATGAAAGCTTTTATTATAAAGACCAAAGTTTTAAATTGTAATTTAAGGTGAAAAAGACGATCGATTTTGAATCTTTCTTCTTGATATTATTCTTAATAAAAGTCCAAGGCCTTTATCTGTACTAATAATTGTTAAACAACTTTTATTATAGTTATAAAATAAACCGAGCTTTTCTAATATTAAAAATCATATTTAGCCTACAATTTTGTTTGGTTTTCAAGGTTTCTTTAATCAATTAATAGTCATAAACTTCCCTACTTATCTTTGAAGCTTAAAGTAAAAGCTTTCATATTACAGAGCTTTTAATTAACTAACGTGTTCGACTTTCATAAAATAATTGTAGTTAATAATATTAACTCAATCAGAATTAATCAAAATTAAAACCTTATTTCTAAGATGATCCTACATTTTCTGAAATTTTCTACTTTAGTATCCAAATAAAAGCTTTCCATATTTAAAATTTTTTATTTAAATTGTGTCAATTTAATTTTTAATTTTATCACATACACACATAAATTTTAACTATTTTATTTGGTCGTAATTCTTGCTCGTAGGTTAACACGATATTGACATCCCAATAGGAGCTTTTATTCGATAAGTATTTAAGCCTCGCTAGGTCAGTAGTTTAATCATGGCTGACTCTTTCTATACGAAAGTACAAATGAAGCTAAAGTTTAACTTAACCGGAAAAATCAGAACTAAAAAAAATATTTTAAAAGCTTATTACAAGCTTGAGCCATAAAAATATAAAACATGAAATTTTAGGCTTTTTTTTCAGTCATAGTCAAAAATTGCTTAAGTTCATACAATCCAAATACAATCATTGTTTATGGAAAACATGAAAGCTTTTATGATAAAGGCAAACGTTTTTAACTGTAATTTAATACTTTGATATTATTCCTAATAAGAGTCCAGGACTCATCAAGCTTTTAAAAGATTTTTTAGCTTTACTAATTAGTGTTAAATAACTTTAATTATAATTATACAATAAACCGAGCTTTTATGAGATTAGAAATCATATTTAGCCTACAAAATTTGTTTGGTTTTCATGATTTATGTAATCAATTAATAGTCATAAACTTCTCTATCTATCTTTCTAGCTAAATTAACTAATGTGTTCGACTTCATAAAATAATTTTGCTTAATAATATTAACTCGATCAGTTTTAAACAAAATTAAAACCTTATTTATAAGATATTCCTAAATTTTCGGAAATTTTCTAATTTAGTATCCAAATAAAAGCTTTCCATTTTTAATTTTTTATTTGAATTATGTTAATTTAACTTTTGTTAGTTGTATTTTACTTACTTTATTTGGTCGTAATTCCCGCCCTTTGATTTTAAAAGATTTTAAGAAACGGAGCTTTTACTCGATAAGTTTTTATTCCTCGCTAGGTTAGTAGTTTAATTATGGCTGACTCTTTCTATAATAACGTACAAATAAAGCTAAAGTTTACCTTAACCGGAAAAATTAGAACTAAAAAAAAATATTTCAAAAGCTTTTTGGAAGCTTCATGCTATAAGTATATTCAATAATCATCTGAATGAAGATTTACGTGTTTATCAAAAGTTATCGACGAATTTTTTTCAATTATACTCAAAAATTATTAAAGCTCAAACGATAAAATAATTAAATTCGTATTACATTTTCTATAATATTCATAAAATCAGAATATACCAGTAAACACAGGTAATGCTATGAAAAACATGAAAGCTTTTATTATAAAGACCAAAGTTTTAAATTGTAATTTAAGGTGAAAAAGACGATCGATTTTGAATCTTTCTTCTTGATATTATTCTTAATAAAAGTCCAAGGCCTTTATCTGTACTAATAATTTTTAAACAACTTTTATTATAGTTATAAAATAAACCGAGCTTTTCTAATATTAAAAATCATATTTAGCCTACAATTTTGTTTGGTTTTCAAGATTTCTTTAATCAATTAATAGTCATAAACTTCCCTACCTATCTTTGAAGCTTAAAGTAAAAGCTTTCATATTACAGAGCTTTTAATTAACTAACGTGTTCGACTTTCATAAAATAACTGTTGTTAATAATATTAACTCGGTCAAAATTAATCAAAATTATAACATTATTTCTAAGATGTTCTTAAATTTTCTGTAATTTTCTACTTCATCATGGATCATGGCTGATTCTTCTCTCGAAAAAATCAGAACTAAAAAAAAAGTTTTAAAAGTTTATTAAAAGCTTGATGCTATAAAAATATAAGACATAAATCGGTATATGAATGAAGATTTATGCTGAAATGTTAAGCTTGTTTTTCAATCATAGTCAAAAATTGCTTAAGTTCATACAATCCAAATACAATCATTGTTTATGGAAAACATGTAAGCTTTTATGATAAAGGCAAACGTTTTTAACTGTAATTTAATAATTTGATATTATTCCTAATAAAAGTCCAGGACTCATCAAGCTTTTAAAAGATTTTTTAGCTTTACTAATTAGTGTTAAATAACTTTAATTATAATTATACAATAAACCGAGCTTTTATGAGATTAGAAATCATATTTAGCCTACAAAATTTGTTTGGTTTTCATGATTTATGTAATCAATTAATAGTCATAAACTTCCCTACCTATCTTTCTAGCTTAATTAACTAATGTGTTCGACTTTCATAAAATAATTTTGCTTAATAATATTAACTCGATCAGTATTAAATAAAATTAAAACCTTATTTATAAAATATTCCTAAATTTTCGGAAATTTTCAAATTTAGTATCCAAATAAAACCTTTCCTTATTTTGAATTTTTTATTTGAAGTATGTCAATTTAACTTTTGTTAGTTGTATTTTATTTATTTTATTTGGTCATAATTCCCCCACTTTGATTTTAAAAGATTTTAAGAACCGGAGCTTTTATTCGATAAGTATTTAAGCCTCGCTAGGCTAGTAGTTTAATCATGGCTGACTCTTTCTATAAGAACGTATAAATCAAGTTAAAGTTTACCTTAACCGGAAAAATTAGCCCTAAAAAATAATATTTCAAAAGCTTATTGGAAGCTTGATGCTATAAATATATTCAGTAATCATATCGGCCTAGTGGTCATATTTGGGTATCTGAATGAAGATTTACGTTTTTATCAAAAGTTATCGAAGATTTTTTTCATTTATACTCAAAAATTTCTTAAGTTCAAACGCTAAAAAAATTAAATTCGTATTACAATTTCTAAAATATTCATAAAATCAGAATATACCAGTAAACACAGATAATGCTATGAAAAACATGAAAGCTTTTATTATAAAGACCAATGTTTTAAATTGTAATTAAAGGTGAAAAATACGATCGATTTAGAATCTTTTTTCTTGATATTATTCTTAATAAAAGTCCAAGACCTTTATCTGTACTAATAATTGTTAAACAACTTTTATTATAGTTATAAAATAAACCGAGCTTTTCTAATATTAAAAATCATATTTAGCCTACAAATTTGTTTGGTTTTCAAGGTTTCTTTAATCAATTAATAGTCATAAACTTCCCTACAAATCTTTGAAGCTTAAAGTAAAAGCCTGCATACTACAGAGCTTTTAATTAACTAACGTGTTCGACTTTCATAAAATAATTGTAGTTAATAATATTAACTGGATCGAAACTCGAAAATTAAAACCTTATTTCTAAGATGTTCTTAAATTTTCTGAAATTTTCTACTTTAGTATAAAAATAAAAGCTTTAATTTTTAATTTTATCACATACACACATACATTTTAACTATTTTATTTGGTCGTAATTCCCACTCGTAGTGAGGATAAATTAAAAGATTTTAAGAACCGGAGCTTTTATTCGATAAGTATTTAAGCCTCGCTAGATCAGTAATTTAATCATAGCTGACTCTTTCTATACGAAAGTACAAATGAAGCTAAAGTTTAACTTAACCGGAAAAATCAGAACTAAAAAAAATATTTTAAAAGCTTATTACAAGCTTGAGCTATAAAAATATAAGACATGAAATTTTAAGCTTTTTTTGCAATCATACTCAAAAATTGCTTAAGTTCATCCAATCCAAATACAATCATTGTTTATGGAATACATGAAAGCTATTATGATAAAGGCAAACGTTTTTAACTGTAATTTAATACTTAGATATTATTCCTAATAAGAGTCCAGGACTCATCAAGCTTTTAAACGATCTTTTAGCTGCACTAATAATTATTAAAGAACTTCTATTATAATTATAAAATAAACCGAGCTTTTCTGAGATTAAAAATCATATTTGGCCTACACATTTGTTTGGTTTTTAAGGTTTATGTAGTCAATTAATAGTAATAAACTACGGTAAGAGCCTTTATTTTACCGAGCTTTTAATTAACTAATTAACTCTAACTCACTTTTGAAACTCCCCGTTTACTTACCCGCTTACTAATTATAAAATAAAAACTTGTATTGAGAGGGGGCATTATTACAATAAAAACTGTAAAGCTTTTTGAGCTTTAGAGCCTATTAGTTTAAATATTTAATGGGTCTTTATAGGCTAAATGTTAAAGTAGCAGAGTAATGTTAATTAATAGACGTGTGTGATTTGTATTCCGGTAAAAGTGTGCTTTCCAAAAACGTTTATTTTTTGGGTGACACCTGTAAATTTTATTTTTCAAGTAGAAATCAATCTAAAAAACAAAATTAGCGAACTTAAAGTTTTTTTTTTTTTTCTTTTTTACTTTTCTGTAGATAATAATCTGGAACAGAATTAATTCGTTGAAAAAAAAAAATTCTTAGAAAAATTAAGGTTTCCACTTTAACACTAAATTAGATTTAAAAGCTTTCTAGCAATGTTTTTCTCCAATTCATCTTAATATAAGGGTTTTTAATATATTGAGCAATATCCTAACTTAATCTAAACTGTATATTCTATAGATTTTAGCTCTAAAACGTATAAAAAATAATTCTTTGTTTTCACTCGTAACAAAAAGCAATTAAACAATGTTTATTAAATGTTTTGAAAGGTAAGAAAAATAATAAATTTTTGTGAGCTTAGAACTCTTACTAATTAATAGTTCTCAAAATTTTGAGCTTTTGGGTTTATTTAGCCATGAAAGAATTTGAAAGCTCTAAAAGTTTATTATTGTTTTGAAAATAAGAGTATATAAAAACTGTGATAAATACTCAAAAAAAAAAAAAAAGCTTTAATATCAACAAGAAATAATTTTTTATTTGGTCTGAACATAAACTAACCAAACAAGTTTATATCTTGCATTAAATGATTTTTTCACCTCAAATTCATATTTAAATTTTAAAGCTTTGTGTTTTTTACAATGAAAGCTTTCATATAATTTAGTAGTGGAATATTTATATTTTTTGTGTTAAGAATTGTAAAGCTTTCATATTTAACTAAACTTTTGCGAGTTAACAAGAGTAAGTAATTAAAAACAGAAGGTAGTCAATGACATCTACAAGTATACATTTTAAAGGCTTAAAGTAAAAAGAGTTCAAGCAACATGGCTTTCCATTATTTAATGTCCTGTCATAGAGTTCTAGGACGAGTACTTAAATAATAATTATGTTTTCTGCAACAATAAAATAAAATTAAATTCAGACTAATTATTTCAGTAAAAAGTTCCTTGACGCTAATTTTTCTCGTTTTGGTTTATTAGCATTGAAAGCTTACAATATTTTGAATTTAATCTTTTTCCGTTTTGCTTAAATAATATTTTAAAAAGCTAGCAAAAACATATTTTTGAAATATACGTTTAATTATTATGTTTATTGTTTTGTTGTAAGACGTTGTTGTTGGCGTCTTGTAATATTTTATTAAAATTCCTAGATGCGTGGAACTTTACTAATTATTTCATCACGAAATCCAATCGAGCAAAAGTATACCACATTAATAAAAATTTGATCTTAGCAAATTTCATGTAAACATTTATTGTATTATTGAAGAATTTAATAAAACGGGTTTGCTAAGCTTTAAACTCATACTTTAACTTATTAAAGTTTAAAATGTTTTGATTTAAATGTCAGAGCTTTTAGTTAACTTCTGCTTGAACATTTTATTTTATAGTTACAGTGGTAAAATTGTTTTCGTTAAAGTTGAATTCATTAATGACAGCTTTCAGGGTATTTAGCCCAAAGCGTAATAAATTTATTTTTCTCAATTCTAGGAAATCTAGATTTCATTTCCCAATTTCACTGGAAAATAAATTAAGCATTGAAACAGAACAGAAGGAACTTTACAATTTATTTCGCTTTAAGTAAAAGTTTTTTCCATTAGTTCAATATTATCGTAAGGTAAGCTATATAAAGCTGTAAGCTCACCTTATAATTTATTGTTGTGTCCTCATAACATAAATCAATCAAACAAAGTTGTATATTCCTGTAAAATTGTTATTTACATCAATTTAAAATTAAAAGCTTTCAAGAATGAGAGCTTTTAATAAATAAATGTATATTATTCTCATTTTGTTCAACAAAAAAAAAATTGTTTTATGCATTTGTAATGGTACCATAACCACAATTAAAATAAAAATATGATACTATAGTATGTAAGGATGTTCAAAAATAATTTGAAAAATTAATGCATTCAATTCTTTTGTGTTATATACTGGAATTTTTGGTCATTGTATTTTGTAATTAATTCTTACATAAACTAGATATTTTTAAGTAAAATTACAGTTTTTTGGTCGATTGCCATAAAATTGTAAAAGCTCCAAAAGCTTATTTATTATTATAATTTTATTTGTGCTTTATTTAAAATTCATGATGATAAATGTTACGTTATTTTATTGTAGGTCAGATGTGAAAAAATAGGTGCTTTTAAAATTGGTTTGATAAAAATTAAATCTCTTCTCGTCACTTCAATTTCTTGTAAAACGATTTTTGACCTTCTACGAGCTGATACAAAATATAATATTGTATTTAAATTCTATTCGTTACGCCTTTTAAAAAATTCAAACCCTAGGAAGAAGCCAATTTTGTATCGCATAATTACACCATTTATATCTTCATCATCTTTAAGCTGAAAGGACCATTGTCATAGTTAGATAAAATTCAACATCACAACACAAATTGTTCCTATACCATCAATTATGGCAAGGCGTCATTAGTCATAGTATTGTAAGCCTTTTGGATAAATAAAAGTAAATATTTATGGTAAGTGATTATTTAAATATAAAATTAGTTGGCTGATTTGTTAAATTTTTGTGTTAATTGATTAAATTATTCCGTGTTTAATCCATTTAAGTCATAAAAATTAAATTGAATGTGAGTAAATTAGTATATCATAAGATAACATTCATACCTAATCGAGGTGTATCGAATAAGAAATTTCCAATTCAAGAACTTGAATCACAGCAAAAATTACAAAAACAATTTAATTCAATTACCGACGCGGATTTAATTAAAGTGAAAACCATTTCAAATATAAAATTAGAATTCGATCCTGAGTCTAACATTGCCAATTTAAAAATTCGTCGTTCTGGTTCATTTTCTGTAGTTAATTCAGACGAAATTGTGCATAAAACCGAACCAAATTTTACAAATTACACAAAAGAATTAAAACTTTTTTCTGAAAAACTTGAAAATTTAATTCTATCAAAAATGAGTGATTTCAATACAAACCTTGCATTAAAAATTATTCCTGATTTTAATGGTGATTCCTTACTACTCCACAAGTTTTTAACTTGTTGTGAACTAGTGCACGATCCATTAAAACCAGCCGAAAAACAAAAATTTCTTAAATTTATGAAGAGTTAAACTTTCGGGTAAGGCTTATGAAATTGTACAGTACCAAGATTGGGATACTTGGGAAGATTTAAAAGTCGAAATTCAAACAAAATGCTCTGAAACTAGATCTGTAGAACATCTCCAAGTGGAATTAGTAAATACAAAGCAAAGACGTAACGAGGACGAACAAACTTTTGCTTCTAGAGTAGAAAAACTACTCATACTACTAAATGAAGGATGTATCCGAAGTGAAGGCGCAGCAGCAGCAAAATATATTAAAAGTATAAACTCTAAGACCGCCCTTTCAAGTTAATAATTAAAGCTTGTAGATATACAAACTTAAATGACGCTATATCGAAAGCACTTGAAGAAGAAGTCGCCGTTAAACAAAGCAACTTTTTATCTTCTTCTTTAACATCCCCTAGTTTACGTCAGAATAAGCATAATCAAAATTTTAAATGTCGTTATTGTCATAAAGTTGGTCATTTTTTCGAAAATTGTTTTTGCTGTTGAGTTATGATTGACTCTGATACTTCAACGAAGTCTTTACAGTCAGAAGTTTCAAACAATTTAATCGAATCTGAGGAACAGCAAATCTATCCAAATCATAATAAGTCAAAATTTTTCGAATCAACTGAAAAATTTCCTGTTAATCCACATAACCTAACTTATCAAAATGAAAATCACATATTTATTACAAATAATTTTTTTGATAAACGGTTTGTCAAATTTGCGTTAGATATTAGCATTCCTGACACGAAGCAAATGAAGCAAATTGTGATATAGACTTAAAGTGTACCATTAAAGGGATTTCTTCAGAACTAATTGAAACGTTAGCTCTCTGTAATGGAAATATAAAATTGTCTCCATCATCCATCATTAATCATAACTTTCAGATAGTTCCCGACAAATTTCCTATTCCGTGTTCAGGCATAATTGGCAAAGATTTTCTTACCAATAATAAATGTAAATTAGACTTTACTAAACAAACATTAGAAATACCTTTTCTTTCAAGTTCAATATTTTTACCACTTTGTTCAAGGTTTTCTAAAACAACTGTTCCGCCTAGATCAGAAGCTATGGTTCAAATCACAGTTAATTCTTCAAATAATTCAGAATTGATATGTTTTTCCTATAGAAATTTTACCCGGTGTATTCATAGCAAATTCAATAATTAAAATATAGAATAATAAAGCCGTAGGTAGTTAGTATTGCAAACACTAATGAAAAACCTGTAGAAGTAGATGAAAACATTAGTCTGAATATAGATCCTCTTTCAAATTATGAATTATTTTATCTCAAGAATTCTTGGTCCAACCAAATTAACGAAAGACTCAAGAGACTCTCAACTGAACATCTAAATCCTGAAGAACAAGAATCTATACTTAAAATTTGTAGAACGTTCAATGATATTTTCCATTTAGACGGTGATAAATTATCGGTCACAAACGCCGCCAAACAATGATTCGCACTCCTTCCAATTGTCCTCCTACTTACATCAAACAGTATCGTTTGCCTTATACAACAAAAGAAGAAATAAATACACAAGTTGAAATGATGTTACAAGATGGGGTAATAGAAAATAGCAAAAGCCCACAAATCTGCCGATAATACAAAAAAATGGAGAGTCGTGGTAGATTATCGCCGACTTAATGATATCACTATCAGTGATGTATACCCTCTTCCTAATATAGCGTAAATTGTTGATCAATTAGGTCGTTCTGTATATTACAGTACAATTGATTTAAAAAGTGGTTATCACCAAGTTCCTTTAAATCCCCCTGACAAAAACCGCTTTCAGCACTGACAGAGGCCACTATCATTTCACATGCATGCCTTTCGGATTAAAAGGAGCACCAGCTACATTCCAAAGGCTTATGAACTCTATCTTAAGTGGCTTAACCGGTATAAAATGTCTGGTTTATTTAGACGATATAGTCGTGTACGGTCGTAATTTAAAAGACTTAAAATGCTGAAGCAGAAACGATAGCTAAAGCTATGGTCCATTCCTTTATTTGCATTTACGGAGCACCGATTTCGATCTTGACCGATCAAGGATGAAACTTTATGGGTGAAATTTTTAAGAAAATCTGTAAATTATTTAAAATAAAAAAGTTTAATACTAGCGCCTACCACCCAGAGACAAATGGAGCTCCACAAGACGATTGGCGATTATTTAAGAAATTTCTGTGACAAAGACAAAAGTAATTGGGATTCATGGATTCCATATGCTATGTTCACATACAATACAACCCCTCATTGCACTACTGGATACATGCCATTTGAGCTAATCTTTGGACGTAAACCCAATATACCAAATTCAATTTATAATCAAGTTGATGTACAATATAACTACGATGACTATGTTTCCGATGTTAGATTCCAGTTGCAAAATTCCTACAAAATCGCACGACAAAATATTTTAAAATCAAAGGAAAAATCGAAAATCAATTACGACGTTCGCGCAAATCCAGCCGTTTTTAAAATATATGATCTCGTCTTTGTGAACAATTTGCAATTGTTCTCATTAAGGGGGGTGGTGTAATGAACACCCTTTATTTTAAATATTAATATTAATACACATACATAATTTTTGTATATTTCATGAACTTGTTCTCCCTTCCAAGCCGAGATAATAAATCAATTAATAATCGGAAAATCAAAATAATTTTAAGAAAGATAAAAACTCGGTCTCTTTTGCTCGAGACTTCAAGCGGACAGGTTCATAAAATATAAATAATAAAAATTGTAAAGGCATTTTTTTTTTATTGTCCTAAAGAATTATAAATAATGTTCATTACAAAGATTATTGATTGTCGACACGGCTGCTGAGAATTTAAATTCTGAATTTCTATTGAAGTGACTTCATTTGTGTGAGTTTTGTGCAATGTAAATCGCAAAGACATGAAGTTGGTATTTAAATTGAGCCTGAGTTTAGATAAAAATGTAAATCATTTAAACAATTTTTACAATCTTTTGGTGTTTTATAAACACATTTTTGAGAAGTTTAGATAAATGAGGAATCTCTAATTCCGAAATATTTTAATTAGAAAAATTGAGCAAAACAATATTCGGAAAAAATTTTCTAAACTTTTTGGTCAAATTCTAACAAAATATGCTGGTGGATACCCAAATAAGTTAAAAATTCTTTCAAATTTTTCAATTTTCAATAATTTTTACATAAAACTCTAAAGCATGCTGAATTTTGATATTTGATTATCAAAACAAATTTTTTTGATTTACTTAGATTTTTCTAAATGAACTTTTTCAAATTTAGTCCGTTTAGTCTGAGTTCTAACCAAGAGTAATACTAATTAAATTAAGTTTTAGGACCAACAAGAACAATTTTACCTACTTTAATTAAAGAGTATTTGTTGAAACTGGAAAAAATTCAAACTTTGTGAAATAACTAAATTTTGGCTCCCTAATTTAAGGAATAATTTAATAAATACATTTAAGTTTAATTTGTTAAATGTTTGAGTTCAAATTGTTTGTGAAATAGAGTAAAATTTGAAACAAAAATCTCATGCAGTTTGGATTAGGGCATGTAAATACCCGGAAAATTTCAAAACCCGGTTTTCGGTTTTTTTTTTGTGAATTGAAAAACCGGTTAACCGGTTTTGGTCGGTTTTTCGTCGACTTTAAATAAACAATAAAAAAACCGAATTTTTTAACTACATCGAAGCTGATAACTTAGAAAAATAAACAAAACTGTAAAAATAAACGTTTGTTCTGCTTTAAAATTGTTTTATTTAAGTAAAAACTCAAAAATAACGTATTAAAGTTCATTATATGAAAAAATTGTAAAGGAACAAATCTTATAAATCTTGTTTTTTAATAAAATAGTATTTTAGAAAAATTAATGCGTCAACAGGTCAAATTTCATAGATGACGTAATGAGGTACAGAAATTACCGGCGATCGAAAATACTCTCTCAGGGTCTGTTGACGTGGGTTGAATAATTGATGTCAGAGCATTAAACAACTTTAGTAACCCCAAACATTTTCAACTCTTTTTGGAAGGATGACTCGAAATTGCTACCGTCGGCACACTCCTTTGAACCCTGCAAGACTGCAGAAATTGAATGCTGTAATTTTTGTATTAAAGATGAGGATCCCGATGCTATTGGTTCGGCTTCACCTTCGTCAATATCTTCTTCATCAATTAATTAACCAACTGGTGGATCGCCGAATAATCTAGCAGCCACCGTCGTTGCAAAGGGCAAAGTCGGCGTTTTAATCGAATATGGAAGTTTCAATAAATCTGTTTTTGTAAAAGTTTCATTTTGTAAAAATTCATACAATGTTATTATTTCTTTGTTTCATCTTTCAGAAGTTCTTATTTTCAAGGAATTATAAAATTTTTTCCCCAAAGCAGTAGTATTTTGTTTCATTTGAGTAAATAAAAATGTGAGTACTCCTTCCGCAGAAATTAAGGTTGAAGTCTTTTTGCCTAGTTCTTTTACTGCTGATTCTGTCGGCTTTAATATTGCAATTAGATTTACCAAAACATTAAAATGGTTTCCGTTGTATAAATTAGCATGCCCCATTTCTTCCAATGCGCTTTTAATACAAACTTTAAGTTGCACTAATCTCTCCATCATAGGTATAAGCGAGTTCCATCGTGTTTTGCAGTCCAATATAAGTTTAAGTTTTTTACCTTCTTTCTCTTCAACATATCGCTGCAATATGTCGTTTCTGACTGGCGATTTTCTGAAAAATCTAACAATCTTTCGAAAGATTGCTTTTTTTGCGTCTCTAAATTGTACCCAATATTATTAATATCACCATCTGTGTTTAAATTATGGTCGCCAATAAAACAATCAAACTGATTTTCGGCTTCCTCATCAGTATTTTCAGAATTCGAAACTTCATTGAATACAGTATTTTGTCGTAAAAAGTGTCTACAACAGCCAAATGAATTGCATGGTTCAGGCAAAATAGATTTTCTATTTCATTTAATTGAGCGTTTTTCTTCATAACGCTGGCTCCGTCTTGTATTGATGCCAAAATATGTCGAAATTTAATACAGTACTCCTCCAATTTTTGTTCAACTAATGACTGAACTTGATATGCATCACATGAACCTTGCATGTCAATAAAGCCTAACTTATAACTGTCCTCTTGAGAATGTCTTTGGCATTACAGCTAGTCCATTCATATGTATATTGTTATTGAGAAACGCATACCAGATTCAGCAATTTTTATAAACTTATTTTGGAATTCTAACATTTCTCATTAGCAAAATCCACAACAAGTTTTTTTACTGTTTTCTCGCTTCTTGGCATTTCGTAGCCCCGTTTTGTTATAATTTATTTTATAGCGCTTGAATGTGTCATAGAATGATTTGAAAGCCCGTCATTCGCCGCTTATTTGACCAATAATTCTCCAATAGATTCCCTTTAAATTTACGTATTTAGAGTGGTTTTTGCTCTTTCCTGTAGAGGTTTTTCATTTTTTTTAACATCGACATTATGTTTTGCTCGAAGATGATTTGCTAAGCTTAAAGTGTTTTGAAACTGAATTGCACTTTGTGCATTTTGCCATATTTTCCTTTTCTTTTTGGAATATTTTCCATACTCCTGATTTCTTGCTGGTCATTTTGGGACTAAATTAAAATAGAATTAACGGTTAGACGAAGCTATTGTTGTACGCATAAATAACTATAAAATATTTTTCAAAGTTCTTACTTAAAGTTCAACACACACAAATTCTTTATATACCGTATATCTTCGATTCTAAGACGCACTTTTTTTTTGATATTTAAGGATTTCTAAAAAGCGGGTGCATCTTAGAATCGAGGGCGTCTAACATTGGCAGTTTTTCATAGAATTTGTATTTTATTTTATTTTTGTATTTTATTGTATTCATATTTGTACTTCTTCTTTTGTACTGTTGGAAAATCCCTAAAACAATCAAAATATACAAATACACAATAGCTCATCAAAATACCAATACAAAAATATAAGAAATAAAAATAATACACGGTAATTGCAGGCGTTTATAAAAAAACCTGACAACTCTCCAAAATTCTTCTTAGGGTGCAGACAGGTAGATCTTTTGGTAGAAGTTTGAAACAACAAATTAGCGAAATTACAAAAACCGATACCAAATCAATAACGCCCATCACCAAAATCTGCAAAACACAAGTATAACGATTTTACTAAAAACTGAAAAATAATTCATAAAATCCAAAATAGGAGAAATCTTAGATCGAACTTGGGTTTTACCAAAATGATGAAATTACACTAAAACAATTAAAATCTACTACGAAATAATATTACAAAGTAAACTTTTTTTTAAATTTATATTAGTAACTACTAGTAAAATTTTAAATTTTAATAATATTTAATGCTACAAAACCATTAAAACAGAAATTTATTTACTGGAAGAAACAAAAAAAAAATGGCTTTCGGTTTTTCCCTAAAACCCGGTTTTTACAGGTTTGGTAAAAATGAACAAAAAGCCGGTTAACCGGGTTCGGTTTTAACCGGTTTACAAGCCCTAGTTTGGATGTCTAACAAAATTTTGAATTTCAACTAAAAGTTTTCTAGTAGTTCATCAAACTGTCACTAGTTTCAAGCAACTAAAATAGGCTTTAAACATTTTGCTTTAAAAGTTTAATAAATTAAACAAAATCGTTCTAATTTACAAAAGTAAGGAAAATTCACTAATAGGTCAAATTTTAAATCGAATTAAATATGAGTGGATTTCGATTTAAATATTTTGAGTAAAAATATCTATAACGTTTATTCTAGAATTTTAAATGAAATGGTGGAATAGACCTAATTGTTACTAAATAGAGTTTCAGATAAAATTTCGTAATTTTGAGTGACATTTTATTACTTCAGAAGTAAATGTATTTTTAATGAAAAATTTTCAAATATTTCCAAAATCCTAATAATGGGTTGGTCAAATTTTGAATTTCATTTGAGCTAAAAATTTTTAAATATTTTTTAAATTTGTCTTTATTTCAAATAAGCTTTCTGAATGTCTAAATTAGAAATTAAGTGTAATTGTTTACGTAGCAAATATATCCAGTTATTTAGCTATAAACTCATAATAGAACTAGGAAAACTTTTAATCAAAATTACTTAATATTCTAACCAATTTTTAAGCTTTCGTCAAATTTTGAAATTTATAAAATTCAATTAAAAATTGATATTATCAAATATTATGAGTTCTAAAAATAGTCACGAAATTTCGAATGTAAATTGAGTAAGATTAATAATTATTAAGTTTGAATCTTAATTTATCGCCTAATATGGAAAATAAATTACGATTTGAGTGCAATTAGACATTTTTTGTGGGATTAACGATTACAATCTCTATCTCTAGAGACAAATTGCAACTATTATTTGGATTAAATATAGAGTCAAACTAGAAATAATAATTTAGCATAATTTGTTAGTGAAATATTTGGTATAATAAATTTTTGAATACAAGAAACTGGTCTCGACAACATTTCTGCTTGCTTTAGACATTTTGCATCAAAAGTTTAAGCGAATTTAAAATTAAAATGGAAATTCATAAACATTTGATTTAAATTATCTCGAAAACAGTAAAGTGCGAGACGTTTTATGCTACATATGGAACTCAAAATGGTTCCACCAAGGTAAAGCGAATATAGTATATCCTTTGGTATCACAATGGACCGTCACCGTTCTAGGTGGGTCTAAGCAGTCACTCTGACCTAACCTAACCTAACCTATTTTAAATTGCAAATAAAATTAAATTTGAATTCGTCTGGTTTTACTACAAAAACAAATTAAGGTTAAAAACATATGAATGGCATGTGATTTAAATATTTTGAGTGAAATATCAGATTTTTATATATCTAATTTTAAATTGTTATTTTTTTGCTTGATAAATAAAATATATTAGTAATGAAAAATTTCCAAATATTTTCAAAATCTAGGTCTTAGGTGCTTCATAATTTTTTAAAATTTTAGAACTACATACCTTCTGAATATCGTCTAACATAGAAATTCGTCTAAATTGTTTGTCATATTCTATTGTGAAAACTCTTAAAACTGTTATGCTACAAGAAAATACCTCCGAATTTTTAAAATTCTAACAAATTTTACTTCTTCTTAATTATCTGGCTGTAAATTCATTTGAATATTTCTAATCCTAGCTCTGAATTCCCATAAAGATTTCAGATATTTCTATGAAAATTTAAATAAAATTTTTAACATTTCATTAATGTAAACCATGGCTAAAAATTGATTTAATTCATTCCGTAATTTACAGAATGACTCAATAAATTGAAAAAAAAAAAAATGAGTCGAAATTAAAAAAACGATTTGAGTGTAATTTGACATTTTTTGTCGATGATATCAAACTATTATTTGGATCAGGTAGAGTCAAATTTGAAATCAACAATAGCAAAATTTGAGTGTAGTAAACTGCGTTTTTTTTTTAGTAATCCACTCAAAATTAACCTTAAATATTTTACAAAATTTGAAGTTTCTGTGAATCCGATTCTTGACAATTTTACAAGCGTTTGATAATAAAAGTTTAATTGAATTTAAAAAAAATATATTTTCTGGTTTTACAAAAAAAAAATTGAGTGAATTCTGATATAAATAATTTGCACTAATTTCCTTAATCAAGCATTTGAGATAAATTGCGGGGTATATTTAACTGCCACTTTAGATATAATTTGAAGTAATTTCGGAAATAGTTCAATAATTTAGATTTTGAGCACTCCTTTGCCTTTATTGGTTAAATTAAATAGGTTTGGTAAGGCCCAACTATGAAATATTTAAATATATTGGTTTACAAATATGAATTACATATAACAATATTGCTTGTTGTGATTTAAAATTGGAGATTTTGTTTATTGTTTAGATTATTTTCGCCTTTGAGTATAAAATTTCAATAAAAAATTTTGTAAACTGTCATAACTGCAAGGTTTCAATTTACGTATTCATAAAAATCTGTTAAAATTTTAATTAAAGCAAAGAAATTTTGTTAAACTTCATTATTATTGTTAAATACTTTCAAATTTTTAAATTTCTGATTAGATTTTGATACTGAGTTCTGGAAACAAATTTTTATAATTTAATCTATACAAATTGAAATTTCATAAATAACTTAGTTTAGAAATTCCATCAAGATTTAACATTTTTTTGTGGAGGCAACAAATTATCTAATTTTAGATCTACAAACAATTTTATGAAAATTATAGCTGCTCCACAAAATATTGAAATTTGCAAAATTCTAAAATTATGTCAGACCCATCGGAAAAAATAAAACAAATATTCGTCTATAATTAGAACATTTATCAAAATCCTTGAAAAATCAAATACAATTTTGTGAATTCGATCCTTCTTAAAAATTTACAAAATTTCGAGGAAAGATTTAATTATGTTTAATTTAATTTGTTGAATGGAAATTAAATATTATTTGAGTGCAGTTTGAAATATTTGTGAGATAACGTTTAGAATCTGGAATAAATTGTATAGATAAATTATTATTTGGAATAGATTGAGTCAAATTTGAAATAACTTTAGAAAATTAGAAAATAGCGGGGAGCAGATTTTATTGACACTAAAAATTATTTCAGATAAAATTTTATTATTTTGAGCGAAATTTTATTTTTCAGAAATAACCGTATTTGTAATAAATAACTTCCAAATATTTCCAAAAACCGAATTGCTTTATAATTTCCTAAAATTGTAAATCTCATAATCGACCAGGCTAACCATAAATTTGCTTGAACATTTTAATTCAGTTAAATTTAATTCTCTTATAATTTTTATAGAAAAAGAATTTTTAAAGATTTTTTGTTTACGGAAATTATATGTACTCAAATTTTGAAATTTTCGAAAATATTCTGATTTCTTACAAAAAGTAAAATAATCCAAATAGATTCAGAAAACAAAAATTAGACAAATAAAAACTAGAATTTTGTAAAATTTCGTGGATTTTATGAATTTTTAAAATAATATCAAAATTTCGAGTGAAAATTAATTTAGAACACATTATTTTACGATGCATTACGTTTGAATTTTATCGCCTGATTTACCGAACATAATAAATCAACAAATGAGTGTAAATAATAAAACGATTTGAGTGCAATTTGAAATTCTTTGTGCGTGAAATTCAAAAAAAGATTTACAACTATTATAAAAATTTGGAATAAAAATAAAATATAACTTGTGAGTGGAATATTTAGATATCTAACAAAACTTTAAGTAGTTTTTCTAATAATTTTATGAAAATTAATTTAAAAAAATTAAAATCTTTCTGTGAAATAAATAGTACAAAATTAACGAAAATTCGGAAATGTTGAAACCAACCTACTTCCAAAATTTGTTACTGAAGTACTTTGTCATTACAGAATATTTTAGAATTAGCTTCATGAATGATATGAAAATTAATTTAAAATTTAAGAGGTTTGGTCAAATTAAACTATGAAATGTTGATATACTACATCAGTTTGAAATGTTGACCCTGCAAAAAAAGTTGTCCCGAAATTTAATTTCATTAATTCCCAAATTTAACTAAAATTGTCAATTTTTTTTTTTAATCGAAAACCGTATAATTAGGAATATAATAGTCGAATTTTGGTTTTATAAATTTCCGAATTTACCTACTTGGTTCAGTATTTTTTTCACCAAAATCCCTTTAAGAATTTTAAATATCTAGAAAATTTTAGATTCAAGCAAATTTCTAATTTTATTGCTCTATATTAAATTGGTTGTATTAAACCGAGAATGTGAGATAAAATGCCGAAAATCACTTTTGTGTAAAATTTCATTTAAAATTATGTAAATTGAGGTTTTCCGGTTAAAATTCCCAGTAAACTTGATTGAATTCTGTATACTGTTAGACGAAATTTCCTGAAATTCTAAAAGAAGTTTTGCTGAAATTTTTGTCAAATTTTATTTTTATTAGTGTTTATAACTATTCCTAAACCGGGGTAAAAATTTTACATCCAAAATTTTAAATTTCGAAAAATTCTAAAAAATTATATTTTATTTAATTTAATCATTTACATAAACATTAAACTAAAAATTTATTGTAGAAATTACTCAGACATCTATCAAATATACGTTACAAAATTCCAATATTTTCTAAGTCTGGTTATCAAAATTCTAAAAAGTCGAATTTTGGAAAATATTTAAAACTTCCTACAAAAAAAAAAAAAAATAAAAAAATTTTGAGATAAAATGAAATTAAGGCATATTAGGTTTTAATCTTAGTTTGTCGCCTAATTTACAGAATAATTTATTAAATTTAATTTAATTGATTGAGTGAAAATTAAGAAATTTGAGTGCAATTTTATTTGTTTTTTAGTACAAATTAAATTTCAAAACAATTAAAAACAAAAACTAAAAATCTAAAGGTTAATCCGATTTAAATATTTTGAGTGAAATTTATTCGAGAATTTGAGTTAAAATTTCATAATTTGAGTGAATTTTAATAAATTTTCCTATAAAACTATGACTTAATGTAAGAATAATAAAATTAAATATGAATTTCAGAAAATAATTTTTACTTTACGAAATTATAGTTTTAATTAATTTGTTGAAATCTGAATTTAGGAAGGAGAATTTAAAAATTTTATAATTCGATTATTTTGAAGCAAAGTTATTAGATTACAAATTATTTTAAAGAGAAGCTAAATTATAAGTTTGTTAATTTATTTAGTTAAAGTGATTGTGAGAAACGACTTACGAAAATATACGTTTCAAGATATTAAACTAGCTTCATAAACGATTAGACCAATTCTGATAAACGAGCAACACGAAGAAGTAGAATTTTTTAAGATGTTTTGTTTATGAAAATTAGGTACATAAAATTCTATGAAATTTTTAATATTCCTTCAAATTTTGAAACTGTCCAAATTCTAATAGGTCTAGTCTGAATTCTCACAAAATGTAAAATAGTTCAAACAGATTCAAATAAAAAGTCAAATTTTGTAAAATTTCTAGAATTTTATGAATTCCAAAAACAGTAACAAAATTTCGAGTAAAACCGATTTGACTGTAATGTGAAATTGTTTGTGGCCAATCGTTGATTAGAGAATTTGTAATAAATTCAGAATAGAAGGTAAAACTATTATTCGGATTAGAAATAGCCAAATTAGGAATAAAAATGTAATATAATTTGCGAGCTGAATATTCGGTAATCAAACAAAATTTTGAGTAGTTTTTTCTAATAATTCAATCAAAATTTATCTCAAATATGTAGTTTAAAAAATTAAAAATTTTTGAAATTATAAAATTCCTGTGAAATTTATATAAAAATTCTCGACAACGTTTCTGCTAATAAATAGTTCAAAACTAAAGAAAATTCGCAATTATTTAAGACATTTAAATTTTAAGTTAAAATTAATTTCAACTAGTTTTCAGTATAATTTGAACAGTAGCTATGCAGCATAAATCTATTGAGCAAGTTATCTTCTAAAGTATTTGAGGTAAATCAATAGAGTAGATATAAGTGCAATTTTATATAGAATTTGAGGTAGAAACACCAATTGGATTTAAAATTGCTAGAATAAAATCTGACTAAACTTTCAAAAATTTTAGTGAAATTTTTTTTTTCTTTCGAAATACTTTCAAAATTTGGATCACAAGTATTTTGTAATTCTATGATAATTTAGAATTTTTTTACAAAATTATAAAAGTATCAAACGACGAAATATTGAGAAATATTGGTTTAAAATGTTGACCCTTTTAGCCTTTCCTCAAAATCCTCAATCAAATTGAAATGAATTAAATGAAGGTTCCCAAGGTGTACCACGTTGTCCCTGAACCAAGTTTAAATGGGCCAAAAAACCACTCTCGATTTCCCTTCGGCCATTGAAAGTTTCACCTTCGAGAAGTTCAAAAACGCAAAAATCAGCCAAATCAATGCGAAAATTCGAAAAATTCGTTTTTTTTCTCTTTGGAATCCCTTAATCTACATGTCCCTAATTCCTTTGAAGTTTTCTCCAAAGTTGAAAATACATTTGAAATCGTGCCTAAAAGGCCTTCAAAAATACCGGCAATAAAAACAAATGTTTTAGTGACTTTTCAAATGTCGAGAATTCGTGTTTTTCAACTTTTCTTGACGAAAAATTTGAGGTTTATGTTTCACAATTCAAAACAAGTTATCTAGACCTGGGAATCTCAACCACTCCAAAAGTTTATGCCGTTTTTTTCACGTGCCATATTTTTGCCGCAAAATGGACTGTGGACTGGGTTACTATAGCGAACAAGCGATGGAGTCCGTTCATCACGATTCACGACTTCGAAAATACATGGGTGAATTACAAAGTAAATCGCACACATCCAGATTATAATACTAAACCACTGAGAGCTGTACGAATGATTTTTTTTTCCAATTTTTGGGTAATTCAAACAAAAAAATGGAGGTGTGGCCAACACACGACTTTCTTTTACGAACAGAGAATTTTGAGAATTTTTTTTTTTTATTAGTTTTTGGAAACATTTTGTATTGAGTAGTTTTTTTGTAAACCTTATACTTTTTAAGATATTTGCGAGATAAATTTTCTGAACCAAGGGAGTGGCCTCTTCCGGTTAGCCGATTTGGAGTAAAATTCACTGGGACCTTCCATTTTATCAAAAAAGCTTAAATCTTAAGTTTCAGTTCGATTGGTTAAACCATCTGGGCTGTAGAGAGGACACAGACTGACAGACTGACAGACAGACAGACTGACAGACTGACAGACTGACAGACTGACAGACTGACAGACTGACAGACTGACAGACTGCCAGACTGCCAGACTGACAGACTGACAGACTGACAGACTGACAGACTGACAGACTGACAGACTGACAGACTGACAGACTGACAGACTGACAGACTGACAGACTGACAGACTGACAGACTGACAGACTGACAGACTGACAGACTGACAGACTGACAGACTGACAGACTGACAGACTGACAGACTGACAGACTGACAGACTGACAGACTGACAGACTGACAGACTGACAGACTGACAGACTGACAGACTGACAGACCTATAGACTAACAGACTGACAGACTGGCAAACTGACCGACTGACAGACTGACAGACGGACAGACTGACAGACTGACAGACTGACAGACTGACAGACTGACAGACTGACAGACTGACAGACTGACAGACTGACAGACTGACAGACTGACAGACTGACAGACTGACAGACTGACAGACTGACAGACTGACAGACTGACAGACTGACAGACTGACAGACTGACAGACTGACAGACTGACAGACTGACAGACTGACAGACTGACAGACTGACAGACTGACAGACTGACAGACTGACAGACTGACAGACTGACAGACTGACAGACTGACAGACTGACAGACTGACAGACTGACAGACTAACAGACTGACAGACTGACAGACAGACTCCATTTCGGAACCCACTATTTAGAACAAAGGAGACCTCAAAACAGATAAATCTCTAGGAATCTCAAGGTCCAAAATTTGAACTTCAGAATTTCCTGAAATTTTCGAACAAGCTTTATAACCGACGGATTACGTTTTATGAAAATTCTCTAGTAAATTGTGGTGAAAATTATTTAAACTGTGTGTGTTTAATTTTTTTTTTTGAGCACATATCTCTAATTATTTAGCTCAATATTTGGAATAGAAAGCCTACGCTCTGAGTTAATCTTATTCTGGATTCCTATTTAAAATTCTATCAAATTTTTAATCATTCCTCAACTTTTTTTATCTTGGAGCGAATTTTTATTTTTTTTTTTGCTTCGGTTAGATCTCGAATACTTCATAATTAGCTTTATTATCTATCAGGCAAATTCTGTTAAAATCATCAGTCAAACTATTAAATTTTAACAAGAAAATTTAAGATTTAATTGAATTTAGCATCTTGTAATTCTAGGAAATTTAATCGGGTCCGAGTAAATTTCCAACTTTATCAGTTCGAAATACTATAAATTGGTTTGAGTAATTTGTTCTATGTACTCTGAGTATAAAATTTGTAAATTGCCAAATAAAATTTCCTAAAGTTTTAATCAAGAAATTTTACTAAAGTTTTTGTCAAACTCTATTTTTATTAGTGGTTTATAATTATTCCTAAATCGGGTAAAAATTTTACTTCGAAATTTTTAAATTTTGATGCCGAATTCTGAAAACATCTTAAAGTAAAATAAAAAAATATTCGACTACGGGAAACTAGTAAAATTCTAAAAATTGTCAAATTGTATTATGGCTGACTAGGTTTCAATTTTAAATTTGTAGAGTGAAACTTAGAAAATTTGAGTGCAATTTGATTTTTTTTTTTTCGAGTTAATATTTAGAATCTGAAATAAAATGTTTGTTAAAGTTTTATAAATAGATTTTGTTCTTTAGATAATTTAAATCGTACGGTTCTGTGTTATCTAATTATGAATATAACAAAAATTCACAAACAGTTGAAAATTTTTAATTTTAATACGAATTAAATTTGAAAGGTGAATCCGATTTAAATATTTTGAATGGAATTTATCGAAATTTTGAGTTAACATTTCATAATTGGAGTGAAATTTATCCAACATTTAGGTCCGGAATATTCAAAAATTCATTAAATTTTAAGATAATACGGAATTTTCTCCGATTTTAGAAAATTAGAATTTTATTTAATTCTTAACAGTTTTACGAAATCTTCTAGTAAATTCAAACTATTTGGCAAATCTGTATTATGGATTACAAATTATTTCAACATGAAGCTGAATTAGAATTTTCCAAATTATTCTTGTCGGAAGAAATTCAAAATATTAGAACGAGCTTTATAAACGATTAGGCAAATTCTGACTATTATTTGAAGTAGAAAGTTTAAGATATTGCTTCAAATTTTTACTAATTCCCTCTTAAGAACTAGCTCTGTAACAAACTATATAGCTAATTCTCAAAATTACAAAGCCTAAACATTATGACATTATCACTAATCTCGGTTTATAAAATTCTCAAAATCATGTGAACAGTTACTAAACTTAAAAACCCTTAATAGAGATTTCAAAACATTTATTTAATTTGCCTATCACCAAACATGTCAAAATTGGTTTCCGCGTTCCGTTTTTCAATCATCACATTCATATAAAAAAAAAAAAAAAATTAAAGGAGGAATTATTGTTGAACACATCCTTACATATACTCGGTATATAGATGTTGGGTTGTCAAAAAAAAAAAATGTCAAATTTTTAATTTCCTCATTTAACATTTCCTATATTATTGTCTCTATTTATTATACACTACACATACATACATGCATACTTATATGTAAATATTTATGTAAATTTTACATTTTTGTTAAACTGACATTAATATGACATTTAATTTATGAAAATTGGAATGATTTCATTAATATATTTGTGGGCGGTTGGGTCGTGTGGGCGCCCCAAATGGTGATGGATATAATATTTTCTGGTTTTATATTTGTTGATTGTATATGAAAAACAATAAAAATAATTTATTTATAACCATTTAACCAAAAAACAAAAATAAAGGATACATATTTTATGGTATGCATGTGTATGTGTAAAGGTATGATGCTATATATAGTATGTATCAGGGTTTAATATGTATTATGTTTGCTCTCACCTTTTTTTATGTTCGGTCCCATTTTTATCTCCTCCATCCATCCATCCATCCATCCGTATATGTATACAAAAAAATTTATAGTAAATTTCCCAAATGAATTTTCGATCTTTTTTTTTTTTTTTGTAGGTTTTCTGTTTACACACAAGTACATAATTTCCCAACATATAAATTGAACATAAAACAAACAAAAAAAAAAGTATCACATACATTTTTAATTACAAATTACAATTTATTTTTATTTTTTATGTTAGAGTATCCATTTTTAATAACATTTTGTTAAAAAACACATTTTTTTTATAATTATTATTGTTATAATCATTTTTTGTTTTTATTATAATTATAATTATTATGATTATTATATGCTGAATAATTAAAAACCAAGCAACATTAAAACAAAAAAATTATGTATATGTTCTTCTTTATATTTATCACATTTTTATTATCGTATGTTAAAACCAAATTTATATATAAAAAAAGATTACACTTGTATTTAGATTTTAGAATGATAACAGATTTAAAAAGGGTTATTTTTTAATTTTTAAAATTAATATTCGTTTTTTTTTTTCTTTTAATTAATGTTCGGTATACATTAATTTTGTGTTGTTTAATTGACAGACAAAAAGGATTTTCACCCTATTATCTCGATGTGTGTGCGAGTGTGTGGAAACAAATATTTTTTAAAATACAAAAAAAAAATAATTAAATAAGGATGTATATGCGGCGATATCCTTTAGTTAAAAAATTAATTATGTTAAATTAATTTAAAACTCGTAAATAAATAAATTAAAAAAAAAAAAAATAAAATTATTGCAAACAAATAGTTTAAATAAAAAAAATTAAAATTAAAACACGTAACACACAGAAATCGACGTCCTTCTTCTGCCTGTCGATTTCTACCGACTTTTCCTTAACATCAAATTTTTGGGGGTTTATATACCCTTTGCACAGATGAAGTTGAAAAAAAAAAAAAAAACAAAAAAAAAAATTTACTTCATTTTTGTATGTACCCGAAAATCGCACGAGTCTATACATAGTGGGGATATATAGCATAGGCAAAAAATTTTCCGATTTTTCACTAAGGGGGAAAATCATTTTATTTTGTTTTGCTTGTATTTTGGTACATTAATTTACTGTGTGCAACTATATGCGGGGGAAAATAACGGGGAAAATCGGATTTGTCATAATTTCTTTTGTACACACCCTGTGTGTATAGAATGTGCAATCGGAATGAAAAATACGAAAATACCAAAAACAAAATTACATTTTAAATTGTTGTTGGGAAAAGGGGTAAAATTTGTGTTGGATGTTGTTTTTTTTTCGATTTTCTTTCTTTTTTGGTACATTAAATCGTGATTTTCATGTGTAGATACGACGATTTTAAGGGGAAATTTAAGTGTTTGAGATGTGAAAATTTAGTGAATTGTATTGTTTCGTAATAATGCTTCATTACCAAAAAAAGGATATTCTGTTGGCAAGGTACTATGGAGAACATATTGTACAAATCGGATGTTGTTTAAACGTTCCAAGCATTTTTGGATACAGAGAAGAAATTAAACGGCATCTATTCAATGGTTCAGCTTCAAGCAACCTTCAACTTCATGGATTCGCTGATGCGAGTGAGCATGCATACGGAGCAGCCATTTATTCAAGATGTGTGAACCAAGATGGCGAAATAGTAGTCACACTCTTATGCTCAAAGTATCTCCATTATGAAAAAACGACTATTCCACGCTTAGAACTCTGTGCTGCCTGTGCTGCTTATTTCATCTTCTTGCCAATCTGGCACATCGGGTACTCGCTATAATTAACTTTGAAATCAATAACATTTGTTATTGGACCGATTCAATCATCGTGGTCCACTGGCTCAGATCTGAATCTTCGTCGTGGAATACATTCGTTGCCAACCGATTTTCAAGTATTCAACAACTTACAAACATCAACAGCTGGAAATGCACGTGAAGTTTTTCCTAAACTTCTCCTAAACCTTACAATTCCTTTACACTGTTAAATTTGATTTTATTAATTCATAAAAACTCGTCATTCTTGTAACGAAGCACTTCGAATACTATCATACAATTCATATTAATGACAAAATAGGGCATGTATGGCAATAAACAATTTTAGGGGAATTAAAGGAAAAGGGGGTTCCTGAAACCAATTTGTGATAATTGCACAGAAGTGAACAGAATTTTTAACTCAATTTATTCTCGCCTCGAAGTAATTCGAGTACTACCATCGTTGTGGCTATGTAATTCTAATAACTGGTAATCCAGAGCATATATGGCAATAAAATATTTTGGGGGAATCGGAGGATAAGGGGGTCCCCGAAATCAATTTTGTGAAAATATAACCACCGGTAGCATATTAGATATTACATGAATTAATTAATATTCAACAAAAAATTAATAAAGTTACTATAGTTACTAGTATTAGATATAGTTTAGTATAACATAAATTAAGGTATTAGGTTAGGTTTGATTATATGTATATCTTTATATTTTAATTTTCATTTTATTGTCTAATATAAAACTTATTTAAAGCTATTTTTTTCTATTTTTTATTACTTTTAAAATGGTGCAAAACTATAATAAAAAGCAAAGTGGTAATTTACCAAAATTTGATGCCACCATACTGTTAAAGTGCGCTAGAATTATATTTGGAGACAATTTTAAAATTCCAAGGCACGATTCGGGAAAAATGAAATCATTATGTCAAATGATGAAGATTAATAATAATGCGGTTAATCGGAACCGTATTTATAATTATTTCAGATATCATAGAAATGGTGTTAATTTGCTTCAAGATTCTGATAAGAATGAATCATCAATTTACTTGATCAATGAACCGAATTTTAATTTAAGTAGTTTCTTAAATAATTCTGAATCATTAAATGATCGACATTTTAACGAAAATTTTCCAATTATAATTGAGAAACCATCACGGAATAGTTGGTTATACCGTGGGGTTATGAAATTGGGTGACTTTGATTTTGAAACCCGTAATTACGTGTTAATTAGAACTAAAATACGTGAAGCCATGACAGTAGCGGGGAACACCTGCATTTTATGCTTTAAATCAATAAACATAAATAGTTCGTATAACGATTGTGAAGATTTTACTAAAACTCCGAGATATTCCTAAAAAACAACAACAACAACTAAAATTTTCAGAGTATTAGTGAAACTGCGAACTAATGAATAAATTCCAAACTACGCAATAAGAAATTATAAAATTTTATTAATTTACGGAGAAAAAAATATAGAACACATTGCCATAAATTATAGAAGCCCAGGCATTTTTGGCTTTTTATCGGAGCGCTTACTATAACATTATGAGAACGATAAATGATGTGAATACAATTGGGATCATAAAAATAGTAAAATTTCATATAACATACATAGTAACCATTAATAGAAAAATGCGTATTTGATCAGTGTATAGAATAACGAGATTTACCCTAATAAAAAGGAAAAATTACAATTGATTATATGAAACACCTTAGTATTATATAATTAATTTGTTTATTGTACAGTAGTGATTCCTATATTGCACATACAATAAAGCAAATAGTGAAGTCTGCCGTACATGCAGCGCATGCTATAATTTAAGTACATACTATATTATATAGTAAATAAATCAGTAATTTTTTTTTCTGGCAAAAACAATTATATGTATAACACAAGAGAATTATCGTAAATCGCGTTTCCCGGAATTTTCCTGGTATTCCTAAACACCGGCCATTCTAACGGAAACTTATTTTGAGTAGGTCACGATCTACTCTAACAGAAAATAAATCAATTTTTAAAAATTCTGTGGTCCCAGGCATCTATGACCTACTCAAAATAAATTTCTTTTAGAATGGCCGGTGTTTAGGAACACCAGGAAAATTCCGGGAAACGCGATTTACGATAATTCTCTATAGAATATTCAAATATCGTCAATCCTAAGTGCCTGGGACCACAGAATTTTTTAAAATTGGTTTATTTTCTGTTAGAGTAGATCGTGACCTACTCAAAATAAGTTTCCGTTAGAATGGCCGGTGTTTAGGAACACCAGGAAAATTCCGGGAAACGCGATTTACGATAATTCTCAATAGAATATTCAAATATCGTCAATCCTAAGGGCCTGGGACCACAGAATTTTTTAAAATTGATTTATTTTCTGTTAGAGTAGATCGTGACCTATACAAAATAAGTTTCCGTTAGAATGGCCGGTGTTTATGAACACCAGGAAAATTCCGGGAAACGCGATATACGATAATTCTCTATAGAATATTCAAAAATCATCAATCCTAAGTGCCTGGGACCACAGAATTTTTTAAAATTGATTTATTTTCTGTTAGAGTAGATTGTGACCTACTCAAAATAAGTTTCCGTTAGAATGGCCGGTGTTTATGAACACCAGGAAAATTCCGGGAAACGCGATTTACGATAATTCTCTATAGAATATTCAAAAATCATCAATCCTAAGTGCCTGGGACCACAGAATTTTTTAAAATTGATTTATTTTCTGTTAGAGTAGATTGTGACCTACTCAAAATAAGTTTCCGTTAGAATGGCCGGTGTTTATGAACACCAGGAAAATTCCGGGAAACGCGATTTACGATAATTCTCTATAGAATATTCAAAAATCATCAATCCTAAGTGCCTGGGACCACAGAATTTTTTAAAATTGATTTATTTTCTGTTAGAGTAGATTGTGACCTACTCAAAATAAGTTTCCGTTAGAATGGCCGGTGTTTATGAACACCAGGAAAATTCCGGGAAACGCGATTTACGATAATTCTCTATAGAATATTCAAAAATCATCAATTCTAAGTGCCTGGGACCACATAATTTTTTAAAATTGATTTATTTTCTGTTATAGTAGATCGTGACCTACTCAAAATAAGTTTCCGTTAGAATGGCCGGTGTTTAGGAACACCAGGAAAATTCCGGGAAACGCGATTTACGATAATTCTCTATAGAATATTCAAAAATCGTCAATCCTAAGTGCCTGGGACCACAGAATTTTTTAAAATTGATTTATTTTCTGTTAGAGTAGATCGTGACCTACTCAAAATAAGTTTCCGTTAGAATGGCCGGTGTTTATGAACACCAGGAAAATTCCGGGAAACGCGATTAACGATAATTCTCAATAGAATATTCAAAAATCATCAATCCTAAGTGCCTGGGACCACAGAATTTTTTAAAATTGATTTATTTTCTGTTAGAGTAGATTGTGACCTACTCAAAATAAGTTTCCGTTAGAATGGCCGGTGTTTATGAACACCAGGAAAATTCCGGGAAACGCGATTTACGATAATTCTCTATAGAATATTCAAAAATCATCAATCCTAAGTGCCTGGGACCACAGAATTTTTTAAAATTGATTTATTTTCTGTTAGAGTAGATTGTGACCTACTCAAAATAAGTTTCCGTTAGAATGGCCGGTGTTTATGAACACCAGGAAAATTCCGGGAAACGCGATTTACGATAATTCTCTATAGAATATTCAAAAATCATCAATCCTAAGTGCCTGGGACCACAGAATTTTTTAAAATTGATTTATTTTCTGTTAGAGTAGATTGTGACCTACTCAAAATAAGTTTCCGTTAGAATGGCCGGTGTTTATGAACACCAGGAAAATTCCGGGAAACGCGATTTACGATAATTCTCTATAGAATATTCAAAAATCATCAATTCTAAGTGCCTGGGACCACATAATTTTTTAAAATTGATTTATTTTCTGTTATAGTAGATCGTGACCTACTCAAAATAAGTTTCCGTTAGAATGGCCGGTGTTTAGGAACACCAGGAAAATTCCGGGAAACGCGATTTACGATAATTCTCTATAGAATATTCAAAAATCGTCAATCCTAAGTGCCTGGGACCACAGAATTTTTTAAAATTGATTTATTTTCTGTTAGAGTAGATCGTGACCTACTCAAAATAAGTTTCCGTTAGAATGGCCGGTGTTTATGAACACCAGGAAAATTCCGGGAAACGCGATTAACGATAATTCTCAATAGAATATTCAAAAATCGTCAATCCTAAGTGCCTGGGACCACATAATTTTTTAAAATTGATTTATTTTCTGTTATAGTAGATCGTGACCTACTCAAAATAAGTTTCCGTTAGAATGGCCGGTGTTTAGGAACACCAGGAAAATTCCGGGAAACGCGATTTACGATAATTCTCTATAGAATATTCAAAAATCGTCAATCCTAAGTGCCTGGGACCACAGAATTTTTTAAAATTGATTTATTTTCTGTTAGAGTAGATTGTGACCTACTCAAAATAAGTTTCCGTTAGAATGGCCGGTGTTTATGAACACCAGGAAAATTCCGGGAAACGCGATTTACGATAATTCTCTATAGAATATTTCAAAAATCATCAATCCTAAGTGGCTAGGACCACAGAATTATTAAAAATAGTGGCTGGGACCACAGAATTATTAAAACAGTGACCTATTCAAAATAAGTTTCCGTTAGGTTGCACGATATTTAGGAACACCAGGAAAATTCCAAGTGGAAATTGGATAGATTTTGTACGATAATCCTAAACGCAGAAAAGCATTGGTTGATTTAGGCCAGCCATCAACATCAGTTGCAAAAATAAATATTCATGCCAAGAAAGTGTTACTTTGAGTATGGTGGGATTAGAAAGATATCATTTACTATTAGCTTCTGGAACCTGGTCAAACTGTTACAGCTAAACGTAACCAGGCCCAATTGAATAAATTAAGTGATGGTCTGGAGGAAAAACGATCTTTCACGGGCCAAGGAACGCGATCTGTTATATTGCTTCATGACAACGCCCATCACACACAGCAAAAGCAAACCGGTAAGTGATCTTCAGCTTAGGGTAGGAAGTTCTCCCGCACGCGGCGTTTTCTCCTGACTTATCCTCTGTTGACCACTATTTGTTTAGATCGATGCTTCTAATCGTCTTATTTGACTGACTAGCAGTTATCAAAAAATTGAAGATGTACGAAAATGACCCGGTGAATATTTTGCCTCCAAACAGCTAAGTTTCTATCGCGAGGGCATCCATCAACTATCCAATAGATATCAAAGTACCATAGATAGTAATGGTGAATATTTAGATAATTAACCTTTATAATAAGTATATTTTCAATAAAGTTGAATTTGACCAAAAAAGCCGAGTTTCTACTTGCACACCTAATATAACGTATTAATGTTTTATAAGTAATATTTTTTACAGCAAGAAACGTAATAAACGAATAAAAAAATATAAATTTCTGTTTAATATGAATTTTATGTATTATTTACACTAACACTTTCATATTTATCTAGGAATTGGAAATACTTCACAATTCTCCACACACGCGTGAAGTTTTTCCTAAAAAAATTCCTAAAATATTTGTTTTGTCTTATAGGAAAAAGTTCACGTGTATTTCGTATACAGTAGTTTATGGTGTTTGTAAATACCGAAATCACAAACAACAATTTAAATTTTAGTTATGCAGAGATTTCCTAATGTCTTTCTTCACTATTGGTGATGATATGATTGATCATGGTGATGTAAAAGAATTTGTTCAACTTCGGGGTCAGAGAAGAATTGCAAAACAGAATGAAATGGAGAATGATTTCGCCCATAATATTCTACTTAAGTCCTACAATAATTTAAATTTTGACTTAGCGAAAGCTGTAAATAAACAAGAGTTCGTAAATTTGGTTAATTTGCGGAAAGCCAAGTCCGAGAGGAAACTTTTAAAAGATTTGGTTTTCGATTGTGAGGTGCATGATGTGATGTACAGACGAGCTAATCAACCGGCGAATGATGACTACATTTATTCCATTTCTGATCCACTGTCAGTGACTCTTTTACGCAACACAAAGCTCGAACTTTTAAACAATTCAGAGAATTGCTGTATCCACGTTGACGCAACAGGGATTGTAGTACGATCGCCCAAATGTTGTACCTCCCATGATTTTAAAAAAATATGTTACTATGCTTGTGTCATTAAAGTGAATGGCATAATTGTACCAATTGCAGAACTGATAAGCAGCAAACATGGTGTAGCCGCAATATCAAAACTATTCATTAATTTACAATCAGAAATAAAGATTTGCCAACCAAAAGTACGAATGCCCCTCTACTTCATTACAGATTGGTCCTGGGTCCTTATTAATTCCATTTTAAAAATGAACAATATGGATTCAGCTTCTTACTTACAATACACATACAAAATTTTAATAACTGGACAATCCAGTGAAATAATAAATACATTTATGTAGGATGAATGGTTTCCAGATGATATTGCGAATGAAATATAATATCAAAAACTTATATACTTTCTTTTAATTTCTTTATTATTTCAACTTGAAGTTCTACAACAATTTGAGTAACTCGGCTTTGCCGTTCACACCCTAAGAGTATTCGTTGTTAACTAACTCATTTTCCTTTGTTTCTTTATACAAAAAGTTTGTATTTAGTTGTGTCGGCGTTTATATTCACATTGCATTCGGTTGAGTTGACGCACATTCCCACATTTATATGTTGCTGTCATTTTATAGCAATAATTGTACGGCAAATTAAAAGTAAAATATTAAATTGCAAAAAACGTGTTCGGGAGTTTATATTAGTTATTGTAAATCTAATTCTAGATGCAGATCATTTAGAAGACATAGATCAAATATTTGCAATTTTTTGTACAGTTTGCCTTTCAAAAACCAAAGACGATGGATTTGAGAAAGCCTATTCTAGATTTATTAATGTTGTAGAAAAGATGTATTCTACTGATAATAGTAAATATAATGATTTGGAAATTTCGAAAGATAGTCATATAGAAAAGGATGATGATGAAACCGAGTATCCGGAAAATACTAATACGTCCGAGTATTATAAAAGATATTATGAAATATATTCCGAAATTGCTTGTAATATAAAAGATATTGATACTGTTACTAATGAATTTTATTGTCCAAATTTTATAATCTATTTCTTAAAACAATATATAACATGCGTACCACTTTGGGCTTCTGTTTATTTAAAGAAAATTACACATGTGAATAGAGTATCTAACGCCTTAGCGGAAAATTGGTTTAATATTTTGAAAAATAAGTACATGGTAGAAACACATATGAAAGTTGGAAGGTTTGTTAACCTCTTAAGAGAAAAATCTGCACAGCGCATTCAATCGATACGGTTTGAACCTGTGCTGCGACATAGAAAAAGGAATTCATTATCTCAAAAACCAAAAAATAAAATTAATGATAAAACAAAAGGAATTCCTAAAGACACCCAAAATCAATTCTGTGCGATAGTAAAATGCACACCTGGTTCTAAAAGCAATATTGATGTCACCCATCCAGAAAATATTTTTAAAATATCAGAGGAATGGAATAGAAAACCGAAAAGGAAGTATTTAAAATATTCAGGGCCAGGAGCTTTTGCAAGATATAGAAAACCTGGACGTCGGCTAACTTTTCAAGGTAAATCTAAAAATGTTATTACGCTTCTTCCAAATCATTTGCTAGATAGTGTAGACTATTATAATAATTTCAACAACCTCTTAATCAAGTTAGGTCGTTTTAAAATTAATAACCATTGGGTAACAAGTCTTAATATTTCTTGTTTTTCATCATTAGCCGGCAATGGGTATTTAACTGATGACGTTTTATACCTATGCATCTCTCTGGTAACCAAAAACAAAAATTCGGTCTGTTTAGATCCTTATCAGGTATTAAAAGTTTTTAATACACATGAATCGTTTATATACGACGAAAACTGCGACAGCCAATTTGAGCTCCAAATTTTCCCTGAAGTGAGATATATGTATTTTCTTCCCACTATATATTAATGAAAATCACTCGGTTCTCATTTACATAGACTTAGATTTAAATATAATTGTTACGTACGATCCATTATCCCCTAAAAAAATTTTGAAACCCGAAGGAGATCTAGCACAAAATTATTTGAAACAGCTAGGAAAAATGCGGAAATTGACCTATCCCACCTTTGAAATAAAAACAAATCAGACTTTTCCAAAACAAAGGGATTCTTTTAATTGTGGAGTCCTTTTGATTTATTATAGTATTGATCTGTTAGTGAATTGTTATATTACTATAGAAATTCACCTATCCGAAAAAGAAAGCTACATAGCTGCTTTAACTCAATATAGATACAACCTTCAAGTAATGATACTTAGAAATTCACTGTCTGTCAAAGATAATTGTTTAATATGCTTCGAAAATGTGTTGCATATTGCAAATAGTAATACTGAAATATGCAAGCAATGTCAGAGAAAAATACATGTGATCTGCTCAACTGAGAATTTTATTATTAATGATTTTTGTAAACATTGCCGTAGAGATTATTCGTCAAAGTAATTTTGGTTCTTGGTTCAAAGAATTATTATAGGTTTCATAAACGAAACGAGAAATTGAAATCAGCCTTTTTATTGCAATATATGAAGGCTCGTGTATGTCAGTGGGTATAATACTATAGTCGTAATGATTCAAAGAATACCAGCTATACAATAAGTCTCTTTGATTTTTTTACTTAAACTCAATTGAAGACACATTAACAATCGATTATCATCCATAGAATTTCTGATCGGATATAATTTCACAAAATTGATTTTGGGGACCCCCTTATCCTCCGATTCCCCCAAAATGTTTTATTTTCATATATGCTCTGGATTACCAGTTATTAGAATTACATAGCCACAACGATGGTAGTACTCGAATTACTTCGAGACGAGAATAAATTAAGTTAAACATTTTGTTAAACGGATATAGTTTCACAAAATTGATTTCGGGGACCCCCTTATCCTCCGATTCCCTCAAAATATTTTATTGCCATATATGCTCTGGATTACCAGTTATTAGAATTACATAGCCACAACGATGGTAGTACTCGAATTACTTCGAGACGAGAATAAATTAAGTTAAACATTTTGTTAAACGGATATAATTTCACAAAATTGATTTCGGGGACCCCCTTATCCTCTGATTCCCCCAAAATATTTTATTGCCATATATGCTCTGGATTACCAGTTATTAGAATTACATAGCCACAAGTAGTACTCGAATTACTTCGAGACGAGAATAAAATAAGTTAAACATTTTGTTAAACGGATATAGTTTCACAAAATTGATTTCGGGGACCCCTTATCCTTCGATTCCCTCAAAATATTTTATTGTCATATATGCTCTGGATTACCAGTTATTAGAATTACATAGCCACAACGATGGTAGTACTCGAATTACTTCGAGACGAGAATAAATTAAGTTAAAAATTATGTTCACTTCTGTGCAATTTCACAAATTGGTTTCAGGAATCCCCTTTTCCTTTGATTCCCCTAAAATTGTTTATTGCCATACATGCCCTATTTTGTCATTAATATGAATTGTATGATAGTATTTGAAGTGCTTTGTTACAAGAATGACGAGTTTTTATGAATTAATAAAATCAAATTTAACAGTGTAAAGGAATTGTAAGGTTTAGGAGAAGTTTAGGAAAAACTTCACGTGCATCAGCTGGAACCAAGTAAAATCCGAACAAAATCCTGCAGATATTGTCTCCAGAGGGATCATGCCGGAAGAGCTGCCCAAATGTTCAACTTGGTTTAATGGACTCCAATTTTTATCTACAGATGCTCAAAATTGGATACAATCAAAGCTTCCAGTTGATGTGCCTCTGCCTGAATGCCGGATCGAAAAATCTGTATTAGTTTCCATCGAAGAAAAATCAAGCACGAACTATGGAAATCATTTAATCGACTCCATAAAATATAGAAATAATTTCGGAAGTCTACGCAACATCGTGGCTTGTGCTCAAATACATTTCACACCACACAGTTTGGTTTTCGTTTGTGTTAAGTTTTTAGTAAGCCTTGTGTTATAATTCGCACAGCGCGCACGAAAATAGTCGTTATTATTAAAAAGTCCACGAATACAACATTTTTGGTGCCGAAACCCGGGACGTACTGATCCTCTCCGTCTACAACAATTGAAGTTGTGATAGACTGGAGCCGTATAATTGTAGCGGTGTTAGCCAAAATCATCAGGTATATTTTCTTTTTTGTTTAAGTGACCGCTGGTGAAATTTTTGGAATGGCGGTGTTCGTGTGGGGTATGCATGATAAAATTGAAATTGTTATTTTTACGTGCAATGTTGTAAATTTGTGGTGAAGTGATTCGATTACCAGATACATCACCTGCAACTTTTTGAAGTTGTTTTTCTTTAATTTTCACATCTGCGGGCACGGCCAGTAGTGCTAGTTTGGAATCTGATCCGCTCTGGATTATTACAGGGTAGCCAAATGAAGGGTAGCGCTAAAATCAAGGGGCTGGTTAAAGAACGAACCATAGCCATTAAACTTATTAAGCGACTCAATACTAAATGTCAATCACCAGAAGTTCAATCATGGAACGAGGCGATCATCAACATGCAAAAATCAGCCCTCGAACGTCACTGGGCTCTGTTTCAAAACAAACAGCTGTTGGAAATAGCTGAGTCACCTAACCTCACTGAATATTGCCTAAAGCCTAATCATAATCGAACAGTGCCAAAGGTGAATGAAATTATGCTGCCCAAATTCAATGGTAGCTATACGGGTTGGACATCGTGATGCGCCCAATTCGTTAGTAAAGTGTTGAACACCGAAATACCAGCTGATTCGAAAATCGATCTGCTCATGTCGGCATTGATTAGCGAAGCCAAGTCTTGCGCTGGTGAAACCGACGAGAAATCAACGTTCATCGTATCATATCAGCGTTGAGAATCCAATTACATCAGAAAGTATGCAGGCAAACCAAATAGCAATGGATGAACAATCCGATCACGACAATGGTCTACCCATAATTGGCACGGCATTGTGTAGATTACAACAACCGAACACGATAACTGGAAATGTTCGCGTACTTTGTGACTCTGGATCACAGATTAATTTGATAGCACTAGAATGTGTTCAAAAGTGGAAGCTCGTTCGGAAACCATGTAAAATTATGATTTCAACCATTGGTAACTCACGGCCGATGAAATCATTGGGCATGGGGTGGACTGCGTGTTGCGTCGTCGCTATGATTTATCAGCTACAATGCCGGGACATTTCGTCATTGTCAACAAGATAACAGGTATAAATCCACAGGAAGGTTTAGGTGTCCACTTACTAGTCAGCTTTGTGATGATAAACTCGCTGACCCCAAATCTACTTGGACATCGATCTTAGGCGACGGTATAGTCCGTTACTCTTCGGAAGGTGATCGGTTTGTCGCGCAAGAATCAATGCTGGGCTGGGTCGTGTCTGGCTATGCAAGGCAATCGCAGCCTTTAACAGCCTTATCATACAATGTGGTCAAATCAGATTGCGATTTGGATAAACAGTTGGAACAATTTTGGTCTGTGGATAATTCCGAATCCCATATCCCTCGTACTGCCAAAGAACAACGAGCTGAAGATATTTTTTGGTCCACACACACTAGAGGTATTAATCGTCGTTACGTGATTATGCTCCCACTCAAGGAAAATCCAATGCCACTTTGCCGTTCTCGTTGATTCAGGTCAATTGATTCCAGCTCCACCAGCTCCAGATAATCAAAGAAAAAAATTTGCGTCTTGTTTGATGCATCCTGTAAATAATCATCGGGACCATCATTCAACGATCAACAAAGTGCCGGGCGAGAAATTGCAAGCTGATCTATGTGAAACGTTGTAGCTGTTTCGAACGTACCGATTTGCCTTGACAGCGGATATCATCAGCAGCAAATGAACCCATTGGGGAATATTTCATCACTTGTGTCATTTGGGGGTTTACGTCGGCGGGGTTTAACTCTGTTCGAGCTCTACAACAATGCGCCAGGGACGAAGCAATACGGTTTCCGGCTGCTTCTGTGGCCACCCTGGCAAATTTTTACATAGATGACTTTCTATCTGGTGCTGAAACAATGGAAGAATTAAAAACACTGCATAGCCAAATGATTGAAATGTTAGCTTCTGCTGGATTTGAATTAGCCAAATGGGCTACCAGTAACTCGGAATTGGCTAAAGAACTGGTTCAAAATGAGTTGCGTGAAATCGAACTACAACCTAGTACCGGGATATTAGGTATGATGTGGGATCCAATCAAAATCGATGATTATCCAGCAAACAAGGACAAAACCTTTACCAAACGACAATTCATCAGTCGAATTGCTCAAGTATACGACCCTACTGGACTTTTCGCACCAGTTATCATTGCTGGTAAGATTGCCATGCAAGAAATTTGGAAACTAAATATTGGTTGGGACGACCTTGTTCCTAATCACATCATGACATTATGGTCATCGTTTCATCAGATACCCGTTCCAAGATGGATAGCCTACTCAAAATAAGTGCAACTGCAGCTGCATTTTGTTTCATCATTCATCCAGAATCAAAGTTCTGTGAGTTGATCATAGCCGATGCGCACTCACGTACATGCCATGGTGGAACACAGTTGACAATGGCCATCATTCGGTACATTTGGGTAACAAATCTACGCACGGCAGTCAACAAAGTTGTTTATGACGTGTGTCATTTGCCTACGGTTCAAGAAGGATGTCGCCAAACAATTGTTGGGTTCATTACATCCAGCTAGAATCAATCAATCATTTCCATTTGTGGTATCTGGCGTCGATTTTGCAGGACCATGCATGGACGTATGCATGACAACTCGAGCCGTGCATTTGGATCTTGCTCATGATCTATCGGTGGAGGCATTCTTGGAAGTTTTTGCAAGATTTATCAGTCGACGTGGACAATGTAGTCAGTTATGGAGCGATAACGGCACGAATTTCGTTGGTTCAAATAAGTAATTGCAACGTGTTCGTCAAGAAAGGCAAAATAAAATCCCTCATCGAGAGTTGGCTAATTTGGGTACAACCTGGCGGTTCAACTCACCTGCTGCTCCACACCATAAGGCGGGCTTTGGGAGGCGTGCGTGAAATCCATGAGGTACCACCTGAGAAGAGTCGTCGGTCAACGTATATTGTCAGCCAATCAGCTGTATACAGTGATCACTCAAATCGAATGCTGCTTAAATTCACGTCCACTGTCACCATTAACTGATGATCACAATGACCTCGAGGCTCTTACACCTGGTCACTTTTTGGGTGGTCGATCATTATTGCATCATCCACCATCAGAAGATTTAATAAATTGCAATGACAACCATCTCACACTGTGGGGGCTAACAGCAAAAATTAACTCAATCATTCTGGCATCGCTGGAAGGATGATTTTCTTGTATCATTACAGAAACGAAGCAAATGGTATCGAGTCCGGCTCTCTAAAAAATCTGGAAAATGTGGACAACGAGACTCGGGTCTGTAGGCCTGACTCTAAGTCTACAAATAAACAACGGGACATAAGCTCAAGCGAGGCTGGTCTCTCTGCTCGGGTCACCAACTATGGGTATACAAATTTAAAGCGGAACCAAAGCACGAACGAAGCTGGTTCCTCAAAACCAACCTATAATACTAGGAGGAAGGCCTAGAGGGTCCTGGATAAGATAAATAACATCTCGCCAGAAGACAGAACGGATAAGGACAAATCCATGCTTGCGTCGGCAAAAAAAGTCACCGAGAAAAAGTCGGAAGGCCCTTCAGCTGGCTCACAGCTTAAAAGAAATAGAACTCAGGAGGAAAGTCCTAAGATCGCAAAGCGAACAAAACTCTATGCTTCCGCCATTAGGACTTTTAACAAGGTCCTGAAGCATCAGCTGGTTGTGGCAGTTATTGACAAATCCCAAGAGAATGGCAGTATCACGCCCGCCAATTAGGGGAAGGTGGAAGAGGCCTTAGCCACCACCTACCTGAAAGTCCTGTCGGAAAATCCAGGGCCTTCTCAGACTTGTTGGGACGCGGGCTGTCACAGAAATCAGGTGAAACTGACTGCCTGTGCAGATCAGAGGTCCTTGCTGCTTTATAAGAAGGCAGTGGAGGGACTTGGCAAGGTATGGCCCCGAGCCAGCCTTGCTGTGATTGATAGGGAGGGGATTCCCTGCAGACCAAGAGATAGGGTGTACATCCCTTTGGAGCCTTGTGATACGAAGGTGATACTCCAGTTGTTGCAGGTTGGCAACCCGGAGTTGCCACCGCACAACTGGAAAGTTGCTAAGCTCGAGGAGACAAAGACTAACTAAAGATCAGCTGTTATCATCTTAAACAGGGAGTCACTGACTGCAATGGAAAAAACCAACGGTTTAATTAACTATTGTTTCAGTGCAGTCACACTCAAGGTGTACAAGAAGGACGCGGACAAGCCGAAGGCTCCGAAATCATATTCAGAAAATACCGCGGTGCTTGATAGCTCATCTGCGTGCGCGCAGGTTCCAAGCGAAAACTCTCTCCACGGACACGAAGATGTCAACGTCCATGGAATCTTGGGAGAAAAGGCTGTAGAGATGATACTGACATTTCTTCAAGTCAACTTTCATTACTCGAAGGCAGCATCAGCTGGCCTAACTTTAAAAATTGAGAAAGAAGCGACCGATGTCGTCTTGATCCATGAACCTTGGGTCACAGAAGCGCAAGGTTGGAGTCATCCCTGGGAGTGATGCAAATACTCATCACACGAGGTGAGTTACTCCTTGATTACATTTTAACTAACCCTTATAATAGTAATAAACAGGAAGTATTGGATATTACTTTTGTATCAAGCTTTCTGGCGATTAGTTTATTAAACTGGAGAGTGTCGGAGGACCACGCCTTTTCTGATCATTGTTATCTTCAATTTGCAATGGACTTGACTTCTCCAAAAAGTACAACCTACAGAAACAGGAGGAAAACCAACTGGGATACCTTTAGAACTATTATGGGTAATTCACTACCAGTTCCTGTGCCAAAACCAAAGCTCGATGGCTTGGTGGACGAGTTGCCCAGCGCTTTTAATGAAGCAATATTGGGCTCTAGTCCCCTTAGCAGGCCTATGGGTAAATCTCAGCCACCCTGGTGGTCCAAGGAAATTCAACAAACACGTCGAAAACAAAATCTGCTGTAGACTGGCACTCTTCTAAGGAAGTCCTCAAAATTTACAAATATCAATTGAGAAGTGCCAAGAACAGCTGTTGAAAACTATACTGTGGCAAAATTCAGGAGTCTTCGGAGATGTCTAGGCTACGCAAAGTAATAGCAACTAATCCTTCCATCCCAATTTATCTTCAACGGCCGGATGGGATATGGACCAATAATAGTGCGGAATCGCTGGAAGTTCTGATGGAGACTCATTTTCTTGGTTGTTCCGAATCTGTACCTAGCATATCAGTAGGTAAAAGGGCAAGTAGCCTCATAAGCCAAATTATTAGCAGAAAAAAGATAAACCATAGAAGTCGCCTGGACTCGATGGTATTATCCCTGCGGATATTCAACTACGGATCTAACAATTTCCTGGTTAGTGGTAATTTTCAAAGGCAGCCTAGAACTATGTCACATTCCTAGTAAATGGACAGAAGTGAAGGTTGTTTTCATACCTAAGGCGGCAAAATGCTCACACTGCAGTCCCAAAGACCTTAGACCGATTAGCTTGTCTTCTTTCCTTTTTAAAACACTGGAAAGATAAATAGAAACTCATATTAGAGGCACGATTATGTCGGAAAAGCTGTCCAAATCTCAACATGCCTATTGCAAGGGGAGATCTGTAGAGACTGCTCTTCATTCTCTTGTATTTTTCATTGAAAAATCTTTCGAATATAGAGACCACGCAATGGTAACCTTCTTGGATATTGAGGTGGTCTTTAACAATGTGCTTCCAGGAGCTATAACACGGGCACTTTCAGATCTGGGAGTGGATGAATCACTCAAGGACTGGATAGATCAGATGCTAAGAGACAGGATTATAAATGCCAGTTTTGGGGAATCCTCCGTAAGAAGATTGGCAAGCAGAGGTACGCCGCAGGGTGGCGGCCCCTACTTTGGAACTTGGTCATAAATGACCTGTTGCTGAAACTGGAGAACGGTGGCTTCAAGGTATGCGGATGATGTTGCTATTGGTGTCCGTGGTAAATATCCCGGCACCCTTAGTGAGCTTATGCAAGTGGGTTGAATGTGAACACACACAAAAACGAATTGGTTCTCTTCTCTAGGAAATATAAACTTTCTCACATCGATCCTACACTTTAAATGGGTTCAGTTTGACTTTTACAGTTGAAGCGAAGCTTCTGGGTCTCGGTTTAGATAGCAAATTATATTGAAAACCCAATATTCTGGAAAGGGTAAAGAAAGCTTTGGTAGCGCTATACTCTTGCAAAAACGCCATTGGGAAATGATGGGGGCTGGAGCCCCGCATCGTACATTGGCTTTATACCGCAGTAGCCTAACCAATACTCTTGTTGGGGTGATAGTCTGGTGGCCTGCTCTAGACAAAACTGTCAACCAAAAGCTGTTGACAAAAGTTCAGGGAACAATCTCTCTGTGGATCAGTGGTGTACTGAGGAGCATATCCACTCAGGCACTAGATAGAGACTCCGCTATTTTTGACTCCTCTAGATATCTTGGGGAAACAGTTGGCAGCTTGTACTGCTATACGGCTGAAATCCATCCTAATGTGGACCTGCAACAATACAGGGCACTCATCTATTTTGTGCAACAGACAATTTCCCAAGACCACCGACTATACTGTCCCATCACTATCTTTTGACACAAAGTTCCGGACTAGGATCCCATCCAGGGAGGACTGGATGGTGGGTGCAGGTTTGGAACGGGGCTGGAGTGTTCTGCGAGGAACTTCTGTTAAATCTCTTCTTCCGTCTCCCCGACTACTGTAGCATTTTTTAAGCCGAAGTAACTGCCATAAAGGAAGTCGTAGACTGGTTGAGGTATAATGTAATATCAGTTTGTGATATTCGCAGATATACGGACAATCAGGCTGCCATTAAAGCGCTTCTATCACACCTCCTCACGTCGAAAGTAGTCCAGAACTGTCTCTCATCTCTTAACGAGATGGCAGAGCAGTTCAACATCCACATTTTGTGGGTGCCAGGACATTTTATAAGTACAAGGAATATAAACGCCGATGAACTGGCTCGACGTGGTACAACGGACCACTTCTCAGAAAGCAGAAAGGATATTGAAATGCCTCTTGCGGTATTAAACTGCTGCTTCAGGAAGAAGCTAGCATGCTGACGAATGACAGATGGTAAAGTATCACTTCTTGAAGTCAGATCAGTGTGGTTGTTGGAGTGATTACGGGGCACTGTCTCATAGGGAGGCATGCGAGTAGACTTGGTGGCTTCTCACATGACTACTATCATAGTTGTGAGAACGAAGAGGAGTAAGAGACAGTACTTCATCTTCTTTGCAACTGCCCTCGTCTGGCACGAAACAGACTAAAGTTTCTAGGGGCACCCCTCTTCAAAGATCTGACGGACCTCTGTAGTTCCAATGAGTTGGAGGAAATAATTATTGTGGTATGGCTTCAGACCATTTTTGTGTCTTTGCCTGTTCCTAGTGGACCACCACCCAAACCTAACCTAACCTAACCTAACCAATTCTTAAACTGGCGGACATATTAAGATTTCTGGCAAAGGGTTCTTACCAGCAAGCGATAGGTGAGGAATATTTGATAGGCGTGTCGGTGGTAATAATTGAGACGTTGAACATGTGTAATATTTTAATTTTCATTTATCGGACTATGAAAAATCAAAATCAAAGGAATACTTCCAAAATAAAACTGGGTTTCCTGGAGTTATAGGATGTGTCGACGAGGAACCCACGTACGACTCCAAGTTTAATGGTTTGCCCATAAACCATCTCGGCTGGAGAGCACTTTAAATCTTCTTTCACGGTAGCCCGGATTCCTAATAAAATAATTGGAATCTCAGAACTCCAATGAATGGAATCGCTTCTGACCATAAGAACAGCTTTAAGCTGTCTATGGAAGCGTTCAACCAAGCCATTGGCTTTAGGATTATAAGCCGTAGTACGTATCCTATGAGCCCCTAAAAGAACAGTTAACTCATTAAACAGTTTTGGCAATGGTTGCAGCTGTCATGTTCGCTATGCAGTACGCTTCAGGCCAGCGAGTAAATCGATCGACACATGTAAGAATATATGAACATCGATTCGAAATATGCAAAGGCCCAACAATATCCAAATATATATGTTTAAAATAATCAGGTGGAATATGAAATTGTCCGTGAGGTGAAATAGTGTGCCGTTGAACTTAAGCACGTCGGCAGGATAAACAAGAACTAGCCCTATGGTTTACGTCCTTGTTAATATAAGGCCAAAAATAACGAGCCTTAATCAACTTACGAGTGGCTCGGACCACAGCATGCGCTATATTATGTAAAGAGTCGAACACAAGTCGATGTAAAGAAGCTGCGATGTACGGGCGATTATTACCCGTCGAAGTTTCGCAGTAGACTTTAAGGCCAGGCAATTTAAATAACTCAAACTTCATAGAAGCTGAGCGACAAACGGTACCAGAAAGTGACTGCTCTTGTTCTTCATCCAATTGTTGTGCCTTTATAATATCTACATAATCAAAAAAAAAAATTCGAGACAGTGTGTCTGCGACAACATTGTCGGAACGAAGTACATGCTGAATATCTGAGGTAAATTGACTAATATAATCCAAATGGCATGATTGCCTTGGATTTCTTTCAGTTTTAGGCTTATGGTCAGTATAAATCGTAAAATCACGACCCTCAACAAAATATCTAAAATGCTTAATTACCAGATATATTGCGAGAAGTTCTCTATCGAATGCAGAATATTTAATTTCAGCAGTCGTTAATTTTTGTAGAGAAAAATCCTAAAGATTCCCACTTCTTTTTATTATACTGTTGTAGGACAGCGCCAACGGCGGTGTTCGATGCATCAGTAGTAATACTAAATTTCGCATTTCCTAAAGGATGCGACAGAAGAATGACATTTGCCAATTCATTATTTAAAGAAATGAATGCATCATTGCATTCCAAAGGCCAAGAAAAATTCTTGGGTGTCTTAGGCAACTTAAGCAGTGCTGATAAATGCGAATGGATTGAACTTAGAAATTCAGCCAACTTTGGTATAAATCGATGATAGTAATTAACCATCCCGATATACCGCTGAATGTGTTTAATGAAACTAGGAGTAGGAAAATCCCTTTGAAAAACATTTGGACATAAAATATCTTTTCATTCGCAAGGTGATTGCAAAGGGCGAATTTGAACTTCAATATAAATCAATGGGTGATCAAGTCGCGGACATTATGGCATAGGGACTTGGAAAGAATTTTTTTCTTAAGCATCGCAAGATTTTGAATTTTAATTGATTTGTTTTTGATAAGAATGTTTAACGTAAATTCGGAATAATTTTTTATTATATTTCAAGTTAGTTTCCAGTTAGTCGTGGTCTACCTAGCCACTTCACATCTTGACTGTCTTACAATTCTGTAATAAGGTAACGTGGAGCTTTATTGTGCTTATTGCATGAGATAAACACCTTACAAATTTCTGAAGTAACTTTTACTTAACATATATTTGTGTGTAACAATAAGTTGTGTAAAATAATTTCCACTCTTCTTAACAAAATAACACCCATCGAGATGATTTACGCCAAATGATGAGGACCAGTAAAATATAAAGAAACAGGTATACACGCTCACACATCCAAATATTTTTGTAATTTCATTGACACGTTTTTTTTTTTTTTTTGATATGAAACTGTACATTTCGTAGATAAGGTTACCTTTTACATATTTTATTACATTTGATACAATACTCTGCGTGTCGAATTCCAATAACAATTTTTTTTTTCTTTTCACCGACTACTTCCAGAAGATGAACAAAACAACAAAATCCTATTCAACCGGTACATCATAATTTATATTACACCAAAACATTTTCTAAATTACACAACCCTAATTGTTCCGGAAAGCATTCGACAAGAATTAAGAAACAAATTCCAAATTTTTTATTATTCTCAAGATTTTAATTAAAATCAAATATTTTTTTTAATTTTTATAAAAGAACAAAACGCAAAAAATAGTGTTAGAGGCGATACATAAAAAACGAAATTTATGACATTTTTGTATATAGTATGTAGGTATATAACCAGAACCAAAAAAAAAAAAAATAAAAAATCGAGGAAATTGAAATAAGGAAAAAAAGTGAAACCATTTTCCAGGTATTTCTCAACAGGCACGGCACATCTCGTGGGTAGCGTAACAAAATGGTCCTTATACGTATGTACAAATATATGTTTAAAATATAATGTAATACATACATATAGTATATGCACATAAATATTTGGATACGTTTATGTTTACTACTTTACATCAAAAATTTATGTGTGTACCTCTATGTATCAATAAAAGCCATTTCAAAAGTTATGTAATTTAAGGAATAAACAAATAAATTTACTGTTTTTCGTTATTTATTTATGTTTTTTTTATTTTTATGGATATTATTCACCTTTTTGCAACCAACCACAAAGTACACATAAATAAATTAGTTAAAGACACTTCCGTACATGACAAAGTTGTTCGCTTGTTACAAGAGATTAACTTAAATTTAGATAATTTCAGCACTTTCTGTATACAAATCCAGTGTACCTCCCAAATTTAACAAATTTTTATGGCAGGACTGAAGAAATATAAGTATTTCCAAAACCATCTTTAATTTAGAAAATTTAAGACCATTAGAAAGACATGAATATAAATGAGAAATTATTCATCTAACAATATTTGTGGCAATTACCTAAAACAACTAAACTCCAGTTTATGTAGTTTTTCAAATTTATTAAAAGCCAGAATAACTGAATCGAAGGGAACATTTTGATGCAGTAGTTCTGCATTTTAGTTGTTTCAATTAGTTGTTAACATAAAGTTTAACAATCAGAAGTTTAATTTTTTTCTGAACCGAGAAAAATTCATTGTAGACAACAACCAAAATGAACAAAGTTTCAGATCAACATGTATTGTAGTTTTAATATTCGAGAATGAAAATAAAATTCTGGAAGTGTCTCTCTTGCTCTCCAACCATAGAATAGAACACATCAGTATTATTGTTCAATAAATATTATTTAAAGGAATAGGTTGTGTTTTGGGTAATCATCGAAAGTACAACAGAAATAATTTTTGAAAGCAATGGAAATAATGTTATTAATAATAATTATTTTCAACTTCGGAAAACTATACACATGAACCTTCATCTATATCTTGAAATGATTAACTACGGTAAAAGGAACTTACCAACAGCAGCATAGATGTTAATGTATACACTGAGAAAAATTATATTATAAAGAGTTGTAGCGGCTCGCTCATATCGAAATACACTTATCAAATACACTCATCAAATTCACTTATAAAATAGATACATTCGTTCACCGCTACAATATCAAATATATCAGCGCTGACTCATTCATGTTATACTCTCATAACATAACCGCAACCGCTTGACCATCTGCATCTCCCGTCTCTTGCCCTCTCCATATGGTGAAAAAGAAAGATCATGATTGGCGACCATGTGGGGATTATCGTCGACTAAACACGGTCACAACACCTGATCGTTATCCGATACCCCACATCCAAAATTTCTCCATGCACTTGCATGGATGCAACATTTTTTCAAAAATAGATCTCGTCAGAGCTTATCATTTGATTCCCGTAGCGCCTGAAGACGTTCACAAATCGGCGATTACGACCCCATTTGGCCTCTTCGAATTCACCCGAATGCCATTCGGTCTACGCAACGCCGCTCAAACGTTTCAGCGTTTTATGAACGAAGTTGTACGTGATTTAGACTTCGTTTTCGTCTACATTGACGACATTCTTGTGGCTTCACACTCTGAGGAACAACACAAACTTCACCTGGAACAACTCTTCCCCAGGTTAAGTGAGTTTGATGTTCATATTAAGAGTTCTAAATGCGTCTTTGGCGCAACTACACTTGATTTTCTCAGTCACAAGATCACCCCTAATGGTATTCTGCCGTCTGAAGAACGAATTAACGCCATTAGGGAATTCCCAGCTCCTACTTCAAACAAAAGTATACAGCGATTTGTCGGTATGGTAAATTACTACCACCGATTCATACCAAAACTCGCACAAACACTCGCACCAATTCACGGTCACTTGGCAGCTTTACTCAAAAAGCCCAAGTCCGCCAAGAACTTTTCTTGGACCGACGAATGCCAACAAGCATTCACTGAGCGACTCAAAGCTCAGTTTGACCACTGACGCGTCAAACACTGCTGTCGGTGCTGTGCTACAACAATACAACAACGAGTGTTGGGAGCCCCTGGGATTCTTTTCAAAAAAACTCTCGGATGCCGAAAAGAAATATTCCGCATTCGACCGGGAATTACTCGCAATATATCTGGCAGTCAAACACTTCAGATATTTTGTCGAGGGTCGGGACTTCATCATTTACATCAACCACAAGCCTCTGACTAGAGCAATTCAGTCAAAAACTGAACGTAATCCGAGGTAATCTCGCCACTTGGATTACATCAGTCAATTTACAACAAACATCCAACATGTTCACGGACATGACAACGTTGTCGCGGACACACTATCCCGCACTACCGACAAAACTTTACTCTGGCCTCTTACATAACTCATCAAAGTGTTGTAAAGGTAAGTTTTTCCCGAACCGCCAGGACCGTAGAGGAAGAAAAATCTCGACTCAGCCATCGAATCATCAATTACAGCAGCAATCTCTTCGAAAATGGCACGCTGCATTGGGTTAAGGGTGGTGATCAAGTTTATGGCTATTTGAGCTTGCTCTTTGACATCGAAAACATGTTCGACGTTTTGAATCGGGCCCGGTTCGGGAAGGCGAAAATCTGTGCATTTCATGCCATTTATGCGCAAAATAACCTCAATGTCTTGAAGCAGTTTCTTTTCAGCGGTTATGTGATCGAAATAAATGATGAAGTCGGCGATTAAATACTCCTTGAATTGCTCGAAAAGCGCAAGAGGATTTTTTGGCGAATTGAACACACAAATCAAAGCAAATGTTAGGCGAATTTGATGCGGCATGCACACATGACTTGCTTCACTTAAACATCGTTCCCATTCGCTATCATCCTCAAGAAGGTTCATGGCTCGTGCTGCATCACTGAAGGTGTCAAAAATCACTGAATCGACGGTCTTAAGATCGGTAAAACTTTGAGCTTCACGAATGTGTTGTAATAGCAGTCTCAAATAAAAGCGCTCGCGATCTTTCGGACTGACAGCATACATTCGAGTGATAATCCTATCTCCTCTCTGCTTGCGAACTTTCCAAATGCAAAAAGTTTTGTCAAATACGTAATGCTCAGGAATTTCGGAATACAAATATTGTCGAGCATTCTCGTCTTCGTGCTTGTTAAGCTCAAACCATGCAGTCATTTGTGTTTATCGGTGTTGAGCTCGATCAGCTGCAGCATCTTCTTAGCCGTCTTGAAAATAAACCATTTGTTCGTCAGGAAGATGGATGGCAAGACGATAAACAACATGCGATCGATCGTTCATTGGATTTTCGAGCAGTCGCCAAATTGCTTCAGGAGCACAAACATAACGCGCATCGAGAAATTGCTTAATTTCATCATAAACAATCGGTCCTTGTGCACTTAATTTAACAGAAGCACAATCATATCCTTTGTATATATATTTGAAAATGTACTTGATTGCTTGAACGGTTTGGCAGGATTCGACGTTAATGTGACAATTGAATTTGCGTGTTAAAAATTTGTTGTATGGAACGACATGACGATTATCAATTTTCCTTTCTCCTATTTGAATCTCAATTCCTTCACGACGACGATAAATGGGAAAACCATTAACTTCGGTTAACGTTTCCTTGCAAAAGGATTTCGGAAATCTTTTTGCACATTCACCTTTTTCCATGCAAGGCGCAAGTGGGTTCTCATTGCCGCAAGGTCCATGTATCATCGAGCGAACAACGATTTCATGCAATATGGGTTCCAGTTGCTGTTCAGGAATCTCAGCGCACACAAATCGATCAATCTTCTTGGCTGTGTCGATTTTTGAGTCATTGGCCAGAATGAAGAGCATGTGAGCATGGGGAAGTCCTCTTTTTTGAAACTCAATCGTGTAAACGTATCCAATGACATTTCCAAAAACCTTGTTCTTTACTATGTCATCGAGTAGTGCTTTCAACTTAATGCTGAACACTCGAGCAACCAAATCTGGTCTGTCACCGGGCTGTTGTACAGGAATAAGGTTCTCTCGAATCTATGGCCAATTGGGATTGCGTGTCATAGTAATGAAAAGATCAGGCTTGCCGTACTTTGCCACAATTGCCATAGAGTCGTGATACTTTTCGCGCATGTTGCGAGGGGAACCTTGAAATGAAGATGGCAAGATGACAGATCGACCAACTGTAGTTCCATGACGAATTGCCACATTATTCAAAACGTCCGTTAGACCTCGTAAGCGTCCCTGCTGATTGCGCACAAAGTTCAAATTGTTGGCTTCAACTTGCAGATGAGCATCAACAGCCCACTGCTGAAACAATTTTCCGCCATGGAGAACTGGATTGAAGCGACCGACTCGAATGGCAATTTGTGCAACTTTCCATTACAGAAGAGTGATTTTAGTTCGCTTTCTCTCGGAACAATGAGCGGTATTCATTTGCATGTTTGGTTGCCAGCCAGCTTGTCCAAAAGGATAGAATAGTACGTATGTCATCGGATCCAAATGTAAACTTAAAATGTTGAGGTTGATGAGAGGTTGTTCATCATTACGTGGGTAAACTCGAAAATCACGTTCAAATGGAGGCTGTCCGTCGGCAGAGCGAAAAACCATTGCCACCTCGTTAACTGTTGGAAGATCGTAACGACGTCTATCGTCATTACGATTGCGCCGAAATGCCATGTTCACAACGGGAAGCTTTCGATTGTCGGCTGCTGCTGCTTGTTCTTCCTCCCGCTCAACCTCACCAAGATTTCGGTAGGCTTTCGCATAAATATTTTGCTCTCGAATCATTTCATCCAAAGCGCTGACAATAGTTGCGTTCAATCGCGAATTAGCAGGATGATTCATGCGATCTTGATTCGCCATAGCTGAGTCGATAACATATAGCTGAGCATATTGTCGTTGCTCACCTTAAGCTGGATGCATGTGGCCCGTGCGATGATATATCTGACCGTGAACGTGAAAAACATAAGGGCCTCATCCTTGAAACTGATGAATTTGCGCACCCATTGAAGCAAATGCAAGCATAGAGTTGTACGATCGAATGTTATCATGAAAGGCTCGAAAATGTGGGTGATGAGGATTACTGAGAAGCTCATGAAGAAGAAACGAAAATTGTCGAATTTGCTGGCAGCTAGTTTCAAGCAATACAGTTCCTTTGTGGCAACAAAATTTGAAGTTTCCATCCGACGATTTTTCAGCACTAAAATTGAGAGAATGGCAATGTCGACATTCAACATTCATCACACCACAACTGTGAGCATTAATTTCATTGTCTCGGAAGGTTTCATGATCAAAAATCGATGAATTCCCAGCGGCTCTCGATCTTCGCATCCGATTTGCATTTTGAGCTCTGCGAATTATGCCTTCTCCCGGCATTTTATTTAAAGGTCGTTGGCGTTTTTGCTCATTATTGCGTTGACGACCTTCTTGCGACTGTCGATTTCTCCACCTTAGTTGTCGTTCACAATTCAAACGCAATTTCAGTCCTTCCGGAGTTTCTCGTTCCATTCTAGTTAAAAAGTTTAAAATTTTGATTTCTCATGTAAAGTAAAATTTAAATAATTTAATCTTTTTCGGGAACATTGACATTTCAAAAGTTTTAATATTGCTTACATTTATTAAGGTCTATAATATAACAAATCTATTTACACAACGTCTGTGTAAATTCGTTAAAAATTGAGCGAAAGTTTCGCTCTAATTTTTCACACGTTAGTGCAATAATAAAAACCTATCTTTAAATTCAATAAAATGACACATTTTTAACACTTTATTCACACGTAAAACATAAGAACTAAACAAAACAATTGAAGAAATAAAATAAATTTCAGTTTCTTATTTTTATAAACACACCCGATACCTATATGAGTATTTGAAACTAATTTTACAATGGTTCCTATGGTCATGATTGCATCGAAAGGGCTCCACGAATTAAAAAAGGCTCACTTAGCTGAAATTTACAGCGGGTAAATAATAGCCGTATTATACGCGAAACATTGATACAATGAGGTGTTGGTGCATTTAGTTTGTAGTAGTGTTAGTGTGTAGGGTGTATAATTATACATATAGCGTCTCGCCCCACACTGGGTATATTATTTAATAATAAATAAAGAGGATATAGTTTTCAATTCGTTATGTTGTAATGAAATGCCGTTATAAAATGGAAAAAAAAAATAATGCAAAACGTTCTTGGTGAGGATCGAACCCGAAAGCTTATTGGAAAAAATTGAATATCGAAAAATAATTTTCGGTACCAGCATAAATGTACATTACAGTTTTAAAAAATGTATTATTACATATTACATTATAATCATTGTCTTATGTGGTTTTCTTTTTGCCAAAAAAATCAAAAACACATCAAAAAATGTCAAAAACGCATCAAAAAGCAAACTATTTGCCACAAAAAATTACCTTTTTTTTGCCGTTTTTTTGATGCACATCAAAACAGAAAAATGGACATTTTTTTTCAATTTGCACTAATACCAATGGAAGAGAAATGTCAATTTTTGTAGAAACGTCAATTTCTCATGAAACTTTTTGACGAAACGTTAATTTTTGATTAATTATTTTGATTAAACTAAAAACAATAGTGAACATATAGTGCCTATTAAAACAAATTGAAATTATATTTAGGTGAATTTATTATTCTCAATTTCCTTAATAGAATAAACATTTTGTGCTGTGAGTGAAGACGTGAAAAAATCTAAATTACCTACATGATGGAGTTTGTTAATTTAGGAGATTACTATGTTTTATCGGATGGAAATGGATGTATAATGAAAAAAAACGGCGAGCGTTTCTAGAGAACAAAGAAAGTAAGATTCAATTACCTTTAACATTAGTAAATATCAGTAAATCTAATTTTTAATAAATTGTAACGAATCGCACTTTTCTCACTTTATTGCCTGCCTTGTAGTTGTAGATACGAAGAGAAAGAAAAATTGCTATATGTGCTTCGTGTACTGTAATTAAGAACAAGTTTGGAAGGTAAACATGCAAATTTGGAATGTTCAATTAACGTAATGTTAAAATAGGGGAAAAGGACCGCTAAATCTGGAAATTGCTTGTGGTATAAAGAACAAAAAAATGGGGAGTACTGATATGATCGCCACGAATGGTAGATATGATGAATATGAGTTGAAAAAAAAAATCGGAATAAAACATTGAAAACGATCGAAAATAAAAAAACCAAGAATATCCATAAAGTTCGTTTTTTTGTTGAATAGTTTATAAGTTTAAAAAAAAAATAAAAATAAAAAAAAAATTAACATATAAAAAAATAGGAAATATTTGTGACAATTTTGTGTTCGGTTAAAGTTATATGTTATAATTGATAAAAAGAAAAAAATATTAAGGACCGCTTATTTAAGTGTGATCCCACAGTGTAATTAAAATCTTTTATAATAAAAAAAAAAGCAAATAAAATTTATATATGTAAAAATTCGAGTGGAAAGCTAAGTTTTGAGTATTTGTTTTTTCTCCGCTGTGTTTTTTTACTGTTGATAACATTTGCTGTTGTGGAGTGAAACGGTGAAACTGGTAAACTAACAAAAGCCATACCAAGCGGTTGTCACCTAAAGTTTCATCGCATAATAATTCGAGACAAGCAGTTAAAAAAACCAAAGCTAATATTTCAAGTGTACTTATATACCTACAGTACAGCGATTGTGCATACGTGAAATAAAAGCGAAGCGAGACTAAGTGAATCTCAAACCGTATTTTATCTACAAAAAAAAAGAAAAAAAAAATGAGTCGATCAATTGGTGAAAACGGCGTTAGCAGATGAAGCAGGACAAGAATGCAGATCATCATCATCATTGTAATCCGGTGACGTAATTTTTATTGATTGTTTTTTTTGGTATTTATATTATTATTATCAATATTTAATTAGTATTAGTCACAAACAAAAAGATCACGTAAATTATTTTTTTTGTGAATGGATATTTTTGTTTTTAAATTTTGGTTTTGGTTGGAGGTACAGTCGAGGAAAGAATTGTATTTATTTTTATCCGTGTATAGTGGATTTTTTTCCCTTGATTTTCTAGTAGTTTACTAAAAGTAATTTGAGTAAAAGTTATGTATTTTTACTAAAAATTTCGGGATGATGGGATGATTGAGTGGGAGCGTGCCCTTAGGATGCTAAAATGAACTAGTGTTTTTTTTTCGAGGTTATTTTAAGTCCAGCTTCTTGCACACTTTACCATAAACCACAAACAATTTTGTACATTGGCCGTCGGCACTATATGCAACGTCAAAACCTGCCCTAACCACTGATGGCTATCCAAATTAAATAGTGTGCCATTTAGTGTCTGATCGACCCAAGCCAATGGAGTTACAAAATGTTTCACAGCCGGTGAAATCGTTAAGGTGAATTACAGTGAAATTGAGAAAACCATGGTACAACAAGCGGATGAAAGCACGGAAAATATGCCGGTTGCACAAATGAATAAAATATCTATCCCAATCACTGCTTCGACTGCCGTCTTGGTCGCACAAAAGTGGAGTGAAGCGCAAACAAGTTGCATGCTAGAATTGTATGCCGACTATTTTCCGCAGGTTGGGACTTTAAAAAAATTTAAAAATAAAAAGGCAATGTGGGCATTTCTAGGAATGGAGATCGAAAAAAAATTTAATGTTAAGTAGTCTGGAGCTCAAGTAGAAACGAAATACCGATGCGTTATGAAAAGGGTGAAAAGCAGCAACAACAACAATAAAACCAGCGGAGAGGTATATTCCGAGTCGGGGTTTCAGGAAGAAGTAAACCGCATCGTCAGTATGGACGATTCAATAGTCCCTTCTTATGTTTTGTCCGCAAAGCGGTTTACTAGAAAAAGAACAATTTCGTCAAGCTCGACCAGATCAGGTACAATAACTCCCTCAGCAATAGAATCAATAAATGAACTACAAACTTTACCAGCAACAAATATCGAATTACAGCTAACAAATTCCGAATCATCATTACCAGGAATAAACAACGAATCATCACCAACCCCGCCACCAACAAACAACGAATCATTACCAACCCCGCCATGAAGACGCCGAATAAGAAAGACGGCACAGGAAAAAATTGCGGAGAAATACTTTGCTCTTAAGCAAGAGAGACTAGAAAGAATGGAAAATCTGATTCGAGAGACTGAAATAAAAAGAGAAGAAAGTCGCGCCTCGCGTCACGCGGATCGCATGAAACGACTCGATAAATCGATCGAGCTGCAAAGTGATAAAAAATGAATGGTGTTTGTTATTTATATATTTTTATTAAATCTTAATATTTTTATTAAATTAGTTATCTTGTTATTATTTAGTTAATCTTTTTGAATAAAAAATATATATTTGTATTGAAACTGGAACGTTAATTTTTTATTAGAATGCTTCTGCAATTGTGTTCCTTTTTATTTCCCCTAAATGTTTCAACACAACTTCATCTAAATTTTGTTCCACTCGAGCCGTGCTAGTCGTAGTTTCTGCCGAGGTACCATCAACAGGAACATCTTGCGTAACCACCGTTCTATTGAAAAAAAATCTAAACGAATGAGTTGTCTAAACCTTTGTTTAAGTAAACCAAACGTGTTTTCGATTTTGACCCTCGTCTTGCAATGTTTCTTATTATATAACATCCTTTTAGCATCTAGATGCCCGTAATTCTTGTAAGGAGTTAATAGATACTCCCTTAAAGGGTACGCAGTATCTCCCAAAATGTGATATTGCTCGCCGCAAATAGATGGGATTTTTTCCGATATATATGAAAGTTTATATATCCTCGCATCGTGAATTTTGCTGGGCGATCCAATAAACACATCGAGACTTTTTGTTGGTGTCACAAATCCCTTGCAGGGTGATTGATATTAATCCATGCTGATTCACATAGGTAGATCTTACCTTATTTATTGGCTTACGGATATATATGTAACAGCCATCTATACAGCCTATTACGTTTGGAAAACCTGCTAGCTACAATTTTAGAAATTAAATAAATTAAAATTTTTATAAAATTGAAAATTTTTTTTTACTACCTCCGCAAATGCTCTGGATTTTTCAAGCTTCTCACTATCAGATGTTGGGAATTGAATATATTGGTCAGATACATCATACAAAAATTCCAAGAAGTTAGTAAGATGTGTGTGAGCAGCGGACACGGAGATGTTGAAAAGGTTTGCGACTTCTCTGTAAGTCTCCTTATTACCAGCAAACCTGAAACCAATTAAGCTATAATATTTTATAATATTTTAGATAAATTGAAAATATTTTATTACCATAGAAAAGCTAGGCTTTGTGACTCAGCTGTTACACTTTCTCTTCCAGCTTTATAAGTTTTAAAAAAAGCGGAGTTTCCAAATTTTTCGAAAAGGTTGTTAGCTATTTTTCGTGATACTCGAAAATTACGACGGAACTAAAAATAACAAAAAAAAAATGAATTTTAAATCAATTTAGATAAAAGAAATATCAATATATCCACAACTTACTTCTTCATTTGAATATTTTGCTACTACATCGTTCACAAAATTCTTCACACGGTTATTTTTCGCTCTTTGAAATATGTCATTTTGGAAATTTAAAAAGTCATCATCATCGGATGACGAAAACCACAGATAACCATCTGAAGACGATGATGAAGAAGACGCTATCAATTCTTCTAATATTTCCATTTTAGTTCCAAATTAATATTAATATTAAAGCTCTTGGAAATAAAAACAATTAAACTTTATAAAAATTCACAACTAAACTCTTTGAAATACAAATCAAGAATGCCATGACATTTTCTATACGTCACATAGTACATGTTCATTATCACCAATACAAACATAAAAATCGTCAATTTTGGTTGAAACGTCAATTTGTTCTTTTTGGATCAAAAAATTCCAGTAAATTAGAAATGGCAAAAAGAAATCGACATTACAATATAAAATTTTATGTTTTTCAATTCGTATTGAAAAAATGAAATACCGTTATAGGCAAAAAAATTATTAAAATTAATAAGTACTTCCGATAAGCATCGAAACCCGAAACATTTTCTATTCGAAGTTCCTTGTTAAAAAGTCACCACCTATATCACTCGGACTACTCAGTTATAAAATTCAAGCATCTAAATTGGAAATATAAGAAAAGCGTTACGGCCGCACACTGTGAATTATATATTAGTTAGATTAGATACTTAATAAAATTTAATGATTTAATTTGATTTAAGTTCTCGGTATTCAACAAAATTTTGACTTCGGCCGTCAAACTAGGCGGAATATACCCTTCAACCGACTTCCCTAAAATTGTTGGTAAACTTAAATATTTATTATTAATTTTACGTTTACTTATTTGTAAAAGGTTTCTTTTCGAAATTGTTAAACAAATATTTCTCCGGGATCTCTAGTATTAGCAGCGATTTTTTTAAATACTTGATGATGAGCTTCAAATCTCATCGACCACATATTGATGAGAGGACCAAATTTGCACATTATGCCTTGAATGTAATAAAATGGTGTTTTGGTATTAAGTTATAACCAAAATGTTTAATGTACAAATTGTGATGCTCTTGTATCAAATTTTCTAAGACATAAATAACAGTATCATTTATTTGAGTACATACAACAATTATTCCTAGTTTACGCAATAAAATTTACAAATCCCATAATTCATCAGACTCAGGAACCACATCACCATAATGATCACGCCTAAGTTATTGAGCAAACATAATATTTCTGATGCACTACCCTTAATTCGTTTTTGTTTTAATGCATCCAAAGTCATTTCTTTCGGTTTGTTGATTTTATTATTAATTCCATAATCAAAATTGTTGATTCGGAAGTTAATAAATTCGATATTAAAATATTTTTTGACATTTATAAAATTGTAGAGTATTAATGCCAATTCTAATTTTGCAACACCTTCAAAGATATTGTGGATGATACATATATCTACACTTATATTTTCTGTGCAGTGAAATCCCGGCAGCATTCTTCTTTAATTCCAAATAATTTATGATTATAGTATCTCGTAATTGACGTGTATAATTTTCAACGTTTCTTAACTTAAAGCAGTCCTCTTTACACAACATTTTTGTTTCTGATTTAGTACAAACACATATTCTACAAAAACTGTTCGAATTAAAGCTTTCATTAAAACCAAGGATGGAATTAACTCCCAAATTATCTCTAACAAACGCCTGAAATGTTTCTCCATTTAATGATAAAATGAAACCAAATTCCCATAATCGCTTTAGTTCGGAAATTAGAGGGGACAATATAATCTTGTTATTATAAACTTGTCTGTCAATTGAATTAAAACGCATAACGAGAAAAATGTTTTCTAATTTGGACCTAACTTCTGTAACGCAATCCCACAAGGGATTACGTTAACAGACATGAGAATAGCGGTCTGATGCGGTATAGTAGCTGGCTAGAGCTCACGGTGCGGCGTGGGGGTTTTCAGACATATTTCTCATGCTTGAATAACCGCATGAAGAACAAAATTAGAGGGGCAAATGGAAATTAAAATTAAATTGCCACGGCCTCAGCGGCAAAAAGAAACAATAAGTAGGGAGTGATCGATGCGGAGTGACCGTCTCAATCCCAGGCGATCACCGCCGTGACTTCCACACGGGCCTCCCTCATCGGCCCGCCTACTGGGATGCTGTTTCCCAGTCGCGACGGCCACCGATGCCATTATGAGGGAAGGACGCCCGCATGACAATCCCAGCGACAATCCCCCGGAACGTAGACCGTCACCTCGACGCGATCAACTCATATGGCGTGCCGCCCTCCAGCACAGCCTGTCCTGGAGGAACGAACGGCACGCACGGAACAGGGTGGAAAAAGACCGACCCTTCACATGACCACACCTCACATCACTCGATCAATGATTTTGTTTACACGCCAGCAAGAAAATTCAAAGAAAATTTTTGTTACGGTAAAAGAGGAAAAAAAAATTGAAAATTAGGCAAGATAAATTACGTTAAAACTGATTCTACGTTAATGTTAAATTTCACTTTCACTATTCACTGTTTTAAGAAAATTAAGAAAATAACACAAAAAATATCTGAAAGAAATGAACCGTTATGGGGTCGAACCACACCCAAAAACGGACAACCGAGCGGAAGCGAAGTAAAACGAAAAAAAAAAAACAGCGGAAATTCCAAACGCAATTACTCAAAACGACGGAGAAAAAAATAACTTGACAATAATTTGCTCTGAGTGGGGTTTTCACCAAATCGGTGCACCACCACGAAACGCCGAAAACAAACGGTAAAAATAGTAATATATGTACAATATAATGAAAATAGAGAGGGAGAAACAAACTGTTACATAACTTGGAAAACTACAATTTACAGTTAGCCAGATTGTTTGTCCCTTGATTTGCTTTACCTTGTTGTTTTTTCTCTTTTAAGGCCAGTCCGACCAACTGCAACCCGCGCCGACGCAGGATCCCCCTCAACAAATGCTTGCCCTGCCCCCACGGGTGGGAATACGGCTCCACAATGGCACAACATACTTTTATCTTATTTTGCCTTCTTTTCCGGTTTTATATTTTTTTTGCTCTGCCGTTTTCTCTGCCACCACGACAAATCACTTTTCTTAGAGGAAATGTTATTAACACAAACTTTTCTCTATCAGTTTTTTTATTTTTATTTATTTATATATGTATCAATAAAATATATGTATATAATTATGTACAACAAATCACAAAAAAAAAAAAAAAATCGGATGTTCGATTTTTTTTTTATAACCACCCGTTACAATTTCAATTACAGTTTTTTTTTGTTTTTTTTTTTCGTATTATTTATTTTTATTTAAATTCAAACATTTGTACATAAACCAAAAATCTTTTATAACTATGTATGTGTATGTGTATAGATCTCAACACAAAAAAAACCTTACGCTTAATAAATTAAATTTTAATAAACTTTAATGGCTATTGAGTCCAATCGCACAATCACCTCTTCACAAAATTAACTAATTAGCTCAACAACAAAAAAACAGACGGTCCAATAATCACAATGAGCTCTCACTTCTTTTTTTAGTTTTTTTTACAAAAATCAAAAATAAACTTATTAAACTCAACAACTAGAGTTATTAATATTAACAATAAAAAAACACGGCTGCCTTATTTAAAATCCAAAACTAGAGTTTTTTTTTAATTTTATATTATATAAAAAAAAAAAAAAAATTGGACTGATCGTCCCAAAAGCAAAAACTAGACTATCTCATTTATTTTTTATTTTTTCATCGAAAAAAAAATCAATCAAATTTTTCCCCCTCTATTTATTCACTTCGCATCTCTGTTCGTCCCATTCGTTGTATCTGTGCACATCGTTCATTATTTTTATTTTTTTTATTTTTTTATTATTGTAAAATCTTTATTGATATTTATGTTTTTTTTGTACTCAAATAAACGAAAAAAATCCAGATTGAACATTTTAATAACGCAAACATTCCATCTCATACTACACAATACATGTACAAACACCAACTCGCAAGAGATATACATGCTTGTATATGACAATATAGAAAACAAGTAAATGCAAAAAAATTTAAAATATGTTTACATAACAATCGGAGGGAATATTAAATTTAAATTTGGAAATCATAAAATCGAGCATAAGTATAACACCATGGTGGTCATGGTGTTTTATAACTATAAATTTTTTTTTTTAATTATTTGAGCGTTTGGGATCTTCGCAAAAAAATTTTGTTCTTCTGTTTTAAGTGAAGACGTATGCCAGTCGTAACAAACGACTGAATAATCATGGATCCAGCAACAGTATCCACAAAAAACTCTCGTCTATTCACACCAAAGCTCAATTTAATTACACAAACACTTTATTTAAAACACACAAAAAAAATTTGGTTGAAAAAACAACAAAAAAAAAATTAAATTAAACAGAAACTAAACTTGGATCAGATGTTATCGATCACGTTTGGCCACCACTTAAAGCAATAGTGCCAAAACGTATAATTAATGAAAAGGCGAAATTTTGGCCTCCATTTGGGCGCCACTTTGTATGGTGGTCCGTGTAAAAATTTGGGGCATTAAATAATGTGCCAAAAAAAAAAACTATGTCAGACTTCTGCATAGGGTTTACATAAAAAAAAATGAGGATGGCACAATTTATGTACATATGTCAAATTACACCAATGCATCATGAAATTAGTTTATATAATTTCTTGCTTAGTTGCAAATTGACACTTTTCAGTGTGTCATTTTTATTTTTATTTTATTTTGAGTTTGTTTGAGTACAACAAACCATTTATGTTGCCATAAATTGTGTTGAATCACGGATCAACAGGTTTTAAAATTATGTTATCCCAAAATGCTCAAGATGCATTTTGTATATAAATTATATTTTTTGCATTTTTTGATAATGTGAGAAAATTAGTATATGTTATGTATATATTCTGTACATACATAACATATAGAATGTAGAATGTAGTGTAGAATGTATCACATTTTGTATAAATAGCACGGAATATGGTAAAATAAAGCAGAATTAAAACGAACGTTAAACTAGTTTAATTAAAACTTCTCTCGAGTATTCGCTTGGCCCTTTCCTGGTAACCAGGCTAATACTCCCACAAATTCAAAGCAGAGGCTTGAGTTTTTCAAATTGGTTGTCCCAAATTACAAAGTAATGACTTCACTTTGTACTAACTGAATTTTAGGAATTTTTGAGATACGGCCTATTGGAATGGGTACATTAAAAAATGGTGCCCGTTACAGAAATATGTCTGAAAACCCCCACGCCGCACCGTGAGCTCTAGCCAGCTACTATACCGCATCAGACCGCTATTCTCATGTCTGTTAACGTAATCCCTTGGGGGACGTAGAAAATTATCCCAACTTGTATTTGTTTTAATAAAACAACGGTTTACTACAATTTTTTTTTTTAACAACACGTAACAATTTTTGGTTTATTTTTTTTTTTTTTTTATTTTCTTTATGTTGAATCACAATTTTAAATTAACCTTATACAATTAACAATTCTAGATTTAGTTTCATTTGTTTTATTTTTTTTATTTTTTTATTTTATGATCAATGAACATTACATCAAACTGAATATATATAAATTTTTTTTGTTTTTATTTTATTTATTGAATCAGTACATGTATATAACACTCAATGTACCGCAAAAAATTATCTTATTTTTTCATACACAATGATTCAACTTTTCCACAGAAAAAAAAAACAAACAATCATCAAATTTTAAGAATTTAAGACATAACACAAAAAAAATCCAATCTCATTATCTCGACTGGCCACCAAAACTCTACTAACTCCAAAAAAAATCTATCACCCGATCAATCACAAAAATTCGATTTTTTTTCTCCCTCTCTCTCTTCGTTAAGTTGCCATATCAGTTGCAGTACACCGAAAATGCATAGATCAAGCGGGGCAGTGCACCGGCGTTTCTCTATGTGCCGGAACGACGCAAAGACGCGGCGTAACAAGTTATCAGTGATTACGATGTGCTAAGTGTAGTTGTAAGATAAAGTGATTTAGTGCCAAATTATACAGGGGATGTGAATAAGTGTCGCGTACAAACGTCCATGGGAGGAGAGGAACGCGTGTGGCCAACACCATATTGGCAACAATAAACGAAAACATGGCTGTGATTATAAATTGGTGTAAGCCTCCAGTGATTTTGTTTTCATGTGTATTAAAGTAGATTCCGTTATCTAGTTTGGGTTTGTTTTATTTATGCAAATATAAATTATTTACAAGCTCTGATTTGTTGGTAGCACAACCACGCCCAACCTAGAGATACCTTCTAGAAGCACATCGCGAGGTGGTATAACCGGAGCGGTCGGCGTAGCGTTACAAAGTCATTACCTAACATAGACAAAATGAAACTTGTTCATATTATAGAGGATGCAGTAATTCTACTCAACGTCAAATATTTTTTCAGATCGTAAACCATAAAGTAGAATGTTGCTTCCAAGAAACTGAATTTGGAAAATCCTAAAATGTATTCCTTTAGCTATGTGACCGAAGTCTATCATTTGTATCAAAGATTGTCATCACATTCCATATAATTTTTCTAAATTAATTTGCTAATCTAATTCATTCAACTAAAGCAATATTCCATCGATAGTACTTCGAAGTCAAAATTCTTCTGTTGACCAGCCATTTTTCAATCGATAGCAAACATGCAATAACCAAAAAGATCTCTACAACAATCGTATATATGTATAAACGGAGCATAGAAAAGCAATTCTTTTAAAACATATCATCAACAGATTTTTGATAACAAATCGATTTTACTTTTGTACGATACAAAGCAACTTATTGTTAAACCATAATTTAAGTACATACATACATGATTATCCAATTTTTTTTTTTTTTTTTTTTAAGTTTTTAATTTAAAATAATTCAATTGTAATAAATATTTTTTCAATGCTGAACCATTTTCCAGTTAGGCGCAACGTTGTGTGTGGATCAACGAAATAAAAATAAAAAATTACCGCAGTTGTAAGAAAATGGTCTACAAAACTCTACAACATAATAATATCAAAATCATAAAATAAAAAAATAAAAAGTAAATTGAAATCGATTTTCCAGTTGCATTTTCAATAATTCAAATTGACTGTGTATATTATATACGAGTGTATCGAATGATATCAAATTTGGTGGAAGAATATATAGTATACCCAAGTAACGATATTACCTTCAGTACCAACATATTTTATTATGCAATTCGAGCTGCTTAATTCTTTACTTGGTAAAATAACAGACGCTTTCAAATTATAAATTGTAATGTATATGGTATACTCTGTATACTGTGTAATATATACTCGCGTCAAAATGGTACATGTCACACTCAAACTAAATATAATGTTTTGTTAAATTTGATATAGGACTTAAGACCAAAATGCATTTACAATTTTGTAGAAAAAAATAGAGTTTATGGATTTATTAAGTATACATAAATATTATTATGTTATGACGGCAGCATACGTGATTCCAAATTTAAATTTTATTCAACATGAGCACCAAATATGAAAAAAAAAATCATTCAAGCATTTATGAAAGGCGTTCAACACAAAATACACGATATTTGAATATTTCGATTAAAATTTTACCGAATTAACATAACAATAATTTGTATACATACTTGTGTACTGTTTAACAAAAATACGGGAATATCTATACGTAAAAAATAAGGGAAACATGTATTTATGTATGATTGATATTTTATGTTGAAACCAGAGGCGTGATGCAAGTTTAAACTTTTGTCAGCCATTTGAAATCTAATGCATTTCACTTCTTTACAATAAAGATTTTTAATTTCAAAGCGTGGGAATTATTTCTAATAAATTTATTTAGACTACAATAAACTTTATTTAATAACTTCATTTTGGTAAAATCAATTAAATTAATTCATGATCAGCGAATAAAACCGATGCATCATGTTGTTGCAATTTTTTTTTTGTACTGTTTTGCAAGGGCACGGTTGTTTTGTAGCTCGAAGGACCAATGTTTGTTTCAACGTTATTTTCCGCTTACCGTTGGTCAGTGCTGAGTATACTTATAAACACTAAAATTTATTTGTTTGCGTTGTTTCTTATATACAAAATATATTATACCTTTTGCAACAACAGTATAAAAATTTGCTAATTGTACATTAATTATATAATTAATGTAAATTGGACAAATTTATAGGTAAAAACTGCTGTCAATGAAATATATTGATATTATAGGTTTTGCACTCCAAATTCAACCATTTACAAATCAGGTTCACCAATTTACAATTCAAATTCATCTTTATTCAAAACCTATTCATCCTTTTCCAAATTAAATTCATGTTTATTCAAAAACAATTTATCCTTTTCCAGCAGCTTTATCCAAATCAAATTCATAATTTTTGAAAATATCACATTAAAATTAAAAACATCGGATTGAAGTCCTTTAACTCTCTGATAATTCTTATTTAGACTTTTTGAGATTCATTGTGACGCATATTTTTGAGATTATTTCGAAATTCAGTGATGAACCAGTAAAAACTTAATTGTTTGTACTGGTAAGCAGGAGAGAACCTAAACTTGCCTGACACTCTAAATGTCTAATTCGTAATAAAAATTCTACATTTCAAAAATGTTGTAAAAATTCTCTAAATATCAGCATTCCTAAATTTGACGAATTTCTAAGTTTATACTAACTTTAAAGATTTAGATCTTTAAACTCCCATTTTCCATATTTGCCTTCTCAAATCCGCAATAATCCTCCAGAAATCTTAAATTTCATAAAATCCTCTTAAGCTTTTAAGACTTTTCGCTTTCTAAATTCCTGACACTTAGATTGAATTTTAGATTGAAGTTCAGCGTTAGTTTTAGAGAGGGTTTTCCAGTGAATTTTAGAGTGATTTCTTGGGTAAGTTGAATTAAAGTTATAGTGACTTATAGGTTGGATTGGTTGACTTGAGTGAATTTCAGAATTAATTGGTCGTAATATTAGGAAGAATTTTAAAGTAAATTTATGGTGAATTTGATAGAGCATTTGGATTGATTTTGGTTTGAATTTTAGGATGAATTTTAAGGCTTTGTTGTACGATCAAGTTACAACGCACCATAGTTTTAAGGAAAATTTAAAGGTGAATTTTTAGTTAACAAGATATTATATGGTAAATTTGGGAATGAATTTTAAGTTGAATTTGATTTGGAAAAGGATGAATATATTTTGGATAAAGGTGAATTTGATTTGGATAAAGGCGAACTTGGCTTGAAAAAGGATGATTATTTTTTGGATAAAGGTGAACTTGATTTTGAAAAGGATGATTGTGTTTTGTAAAAGGCTGAATTTGAAGTGCAAAACCTATATATTTGGTAAACTGCTAACAATAAAAAATATTTAAAAAAGTGCATAGTGCATCCAGTATCTAATTTCTGCAAATGTATAAAAAACTGGTCACAAGGTTGAACAATTAACTTTAAACCAAAGAGTAAGGGGTTTTAAGAATGATGTTACGTGTGTTGGGGCATCACACAGAACCTTACAGAAAGACAAAAAGGCAGAGCCTTGGTTTTTATTTAAATAAAAAAACGGATAAACAAAACTAACATGAATTGACCAGAGTCGAACCTCAGACAAATGTTTTACCGAAAAATGTTCATGTAGGTATTACTACAACTGACAATATAAGAATCTTTTAATAATTTGTAATAGTAGTTGCATATATTTAGGTGCATCTTAAAAGCTTACTATCTATTTTTTATGTAATTACTCTAGTAACTATAAACAGCAATATTTAATTTAAAGTAAAATATTTGGTTAGTAGAAAAATTGGAAATAAGAAACTTTAAGGAGAATCGAACGAAAGACTTTTGTAGTCCTAGTCCAGTGCGGTACATACCACTAAAACCCAAATCATAAAAGAAATCAAATTTAATTTTCATTCTTATTTTGGTACGTTACCGCCTGACCAACAGAGTCCGGGGTTTCCTTAAGTTTATCGTTATTATTATATATTCCAATCACTTCAGAGAAATTTTTAAGCACGTAAATAATTCAAAGAAATTATGTCTTGTTGTCAGTTTCATTCGTGTTGGTTGCTTTGGTTTACTTTATAGTTTCGATAGAAAAAAAAATGTAGAAAAATCATAATTGTCTAATGCTGCCTGGTTCTTAAAGCTTGAGGATACAAAATTTTATGTTTTTCAATTCCTTATGATGCATTGAAATGCCGTTATAAAATAAAAATAAAAAATAAATAAATAATGCAAAACGTCCTTGGTGAGAATCAAATCCGATTTTTTTTTGGAAATGATTAAATATCGAATGAAATAATTTGCTGTATTAGCCTAAATGTTGATTACCAGTTTTACAAAATTTATTATATACTCATTGTTTTACAATACAAATTTTTTTTCAATTCGTATCCAATAAAATGCCGTTATGAAAAAAATAAAAAATAAATTATTAAAATTAATACGGACTTTGATGAGCATCGAACCCGAAACGTTTTCTGTAAGAAAAGACTACACTAAAAAGTGTTTTATGACCATTGACCTTGAAGAAGGTCATAATTTCCAAATGAAAGGAGAATTGAGCAGGAGTCCCAATCCTGAGCCTCCCTTGTATTTCTGGCTCTATTAAAGGCTGTCCTACTAGCCTTACGATAGGTTCCCAGTTCCCTGGACCACCATACTGGTTTTTGCCCACCTCTAGGTTAAACCAGTGGGCAGGCAGCACAAAAGGTTCGGTTGCTTGCGCTAGTAACGCTAGCCACCATGTCCTCCAGCTCCCTGGTCGTCGGGGGCTCCAGAGCCCTCGACGGCAACGAATTCTCAAGTAATTCCCCATATTTGCTCTAGTTGGTCCTTCTAGGGTTCCTATAGGCTTCCAGGGTAGCAGGGTGAATATCGAGGCTATAGGCTAAATAACGATATCAGAAGAAAAAATCATAAAAAATAACATACAATTTTTTGAAAGAAAGAATCGGGCCAATATTATTTTGCAATTTAATTATTTGGCCGGGTCGTAACATACAACTGATAATCGAATTTATGTACATACATACATCCAAAAATCATACCTATTATGATTTATATTAATCATCAACCTAATAAATATTTAATAATGCAACAAATAATAACAATAAAAATATTTCTAATTTTATAACAAAATAAAATCAACAACAAACCTGGAAAATCTATTGCAAAATAAGATAATAAAACAAAGATGGAAAATTTTGTATACGAGTACCATCATCATCAGCATCATTCCGATTGTACGTACATATGTCAGCATGTATGTGTTCGGTACAAGAAAAACAACTGAAATTATTGATATTATTTTCAGGAATGAAATGAAGAAAATCACCAAGTATATGTAGAAGAAGAAGAAGAAGAAGAATAAATAATAAAATTTATCATGATAACCAGGAACTGTGGAGTATCAAACATAAAAAAAAACGAAATAATAATAATCCATTGTAAGATGGAAAAGAAATCCCCACATAAAAGATTTGTTATTTTCATTTTTTCGGTGACATCTTTTGGGATTTTGATTTTTATAACTTTTCTTCTGGTTTTTTGTGTGTTCGGATGTGTGTTTGTGTGTTCCGATATTTTTCCAGTATTTTTATTTTTTATTTTTTTGTTATTCTTTTTCTGCGATGTGAAATATAAAATCTGTAATGTGTTGTTATTGTATCATCACGAATTTTATATAATATTGGAGATTGGAGTACGGTCTTTGGGATACCTTTAAGATTGGTTGTGTTTTTTTTTTTTTTTTTTTTTTGATGAGAGCATTTTTAAGTATCATTGGGTGTAATAGAATTTCAATTTTATCATAATTCGTGAATATAATTGCTTTTTATTTATGGTGTACGTGCACGGGGTGTTTTGTTGAGGTGAAATTCAATTTGTATGATGGAAAATTGTATTTAGTTTTTTTTGTTGTCGTATGTCCATGGAACAGTTTAATGTAGTTTTCTGGTTGATTTATATGGCAATTAAAATGCAGTTTTATTATATACGCGTTAGTGGTTTGCTTGAGGCGTTTTATTTTTCTCTCGATCTTTCTAAATTTGTAAGGTAAAATATTCTAACCACTTGATAATGATTAACTGATAATTTAGTTTCTTACTTTACTTTTATGCTCAGTTTGATCAGTTTTTTCGAAGTCAACGAAAAGAGTAAAGGTTGGTAATTATTGATTTTCTCAAATAAAACTTGTTATGCAAACGAAATTAAAAATTTCACATGAAAAAATAAGAATCACATTAACGTCGGAAAGTGTTGGTCGTATGCCAGAAAGAATAGCAACCGAAAAAATCGAACAATGGTTCGTCTACGTAAAACGGTCATATCATATGTATATGTGTGAATATTATATATATATGATGAAAAATACGTCAAATCACAAATTTTGTATATGGGACCGGAAGTCTTGTTTAAATTTTTTATTTTTTATGTTTTCAATTGGTAGTACTAGTTGAAAAAAACATTTCGTAGAAATTTTGTTGTTGTTGTTGTTGTTGTTGTTTAAAATACAGGGTGTCAAATTTTGAGAAAAATGATGAACACGATGTTGTGTTTATGGCTATAAAAGGAAAAATAAATATCCGATATTTATGATATAGGGCTCGTTTTAAAGGTAAGTTAATACGGATTAATAAAAAAATATAAAAATTGTAAGTTCTTTAATTTCTTCATTTTCAAATTTCCCGCCAAAATTTTATTTTTGAATTTTCTCAATGATGGTCAAATTTTTTTTTTTTTTTTTAAATTTTACGTCCTTTAATTCGATTGAACATACTAAAAACTTACGCTAGCAAAATTTTTCGTTTTCGTGCAAAATACGTTTACGTATGACGTTACCCGTTCCAAAATTTGACGCAACATGAAAACCTCGTTGTGGGGTTAAATTGCTAGTCGACTGACCTTTTGAATAATTCATTCCAAAATGACGCCAACAACAAGTGAAATCCCCCGATAATCGAATAATATCATCTAGAAATTCTCGTAATGAATGATTTCAAGGTCGCTGTTTGGAAATTCAAATATATATATTATTCTATATCCCATAAGAAATAGAATTCTGTCTATTAGTCGGTTTCATTGAATGATTGTTCGTAAATAGTAATATACTTCTACGTGTTATTAAGAACACATTTAAAATGGTCTAATCACCGGTCGGTATCATATTAGAAATTACATGAATTAATTAACATTCAAAAAAAATTAAAAAAAAAAAAGTAAAATTAGCTTACACGGAAATAGAGCTGTGTGAATACGTCGTGAAGAAGAAAAATTGTAAGAGAATTTATCCGTATTAGTATGATTCGCTAGTACATAAAGCACGGTTCATTCTGTATATATAGAATGTAAATTGTGGTATAATCTGTCCAGTCGCCGCGGCATGATGAGAAGATTGATTTTTTCATAATCATAAGCTCATCAGTTCGTAACTGGATTGAATTCTCTTACAATCTTCGGAACATTTTAAAATCATATAAATTAATACATAGCTCCTTGATCTAACGTCAAAAAACCATAAATCACCCCTACCGCAAGCTTTTAAACTGAAAAACCATAATAACAAAAGGTTCAAAATTTAATATTCTATAAAAACCGAAGCTAATAAGCCCTGTAGCCTGAACCTATGTTTCGTAGTTAAAGAACTCCTCACACTAACCTCAAAAATCTCTGTAACTTCACAACTTAAACTTTTAAACATCGTACCTCTACTGTTGACTTAAACTTTTGAAACATTTAGCCTTCTAATATAATTAGCTATATCCCGTTGACCGTTCATCTAACTTTAAAACTTTTCTAGCCCTCAACCTAACCTAAAAAATTTCTACAAATTCTATAAAGTAAGCTTTTAAACTTAGAAGCTCAACAAAATAGTTTTGAAATCAAATATCCCTTTGACTTGGGCTTTTTAACCCCATAAGCCCTGAACCTAAATTAATAAACAACTCTCTCGTATCTTAATTATAATTACAAATTAGGCTATACAGAGAGAAAAAACCAAGTGTTTTTTCAAACAAGGAGCCCACTAAAATTATGAATTATTTTGTATTGAAAACATAGAGTAAACCAAAAACCATGAAACGATTATGCTTAAAGTAGTGTAAAGAAAATATTGTCGAAATATTTCGCTAATTTAATTTATTTAATTAATATTTTCATGAGTAGTATTTAGCTGGAAATTATTAAACTACGATAGATGGCATAATTCGCATCTTAATAGTAGATGTTTATGTTCAATATCCAAAATTATGTTGATGTTATTTCCACAATATTCTGGAACACAAAAGTTTGCCATTCTTCCACAAAATATTCTCCTGACACAAATTTTGATGAAACTAAGCAATCTAGTGAACATGAGAGCAGTAATCTTTCAGATTCAGCACTATCAGACGAAGACGATGGCCCTTCACCAAATAATAATTTACGTCTTTCCAAAGAAGAAGTATTCTATAACAGATGCTAGATAGAATGAAGTCCCAATTTTTAACTTTACCTTTCAATGACCCACTGGGCATAATGGTTCTCACAATTGCTCCTGATTGCTGGTCAATAAGGTAAACCGCAAGAGAGTTTGAAACTTCTAGAGAAAATTGATTGATTGATTGATTTCAATGAACGATCAAGCATTAAGCAAGTCTCCCGTATTATAAATGCGAATACGACACCACAATATCCATGTTACAATACGACACCATAACTCTCCCTCACCAAGTAAATATGTACCGTCATACTCAGCTTTTCATGAAGCCAAACATAGCAATATTCACCCCGTAAAGAAAGGCGCCACATCGATAACCACATAAGTCTAATAGTGTGATATCCGCCCCTGGCCAGGCAGCCATCGTACACCTTTTTACATATAACAAAATCGAGGAATGGGAAATTAATGTTAGTGAGGACAGACTTGGCCCGGTTACAGACAACTAATAAAGCCGATAGTTAGTGTTTTATGACAGCACAATGTCAACACAATTAAAATATTAATAATAAAACGTTAGAACCTGATCGATCTGAAATAATATCTTAAACAAAATTGAAGATAAAATATATTTCGATGTTCTTCTGAAACCAAAAAACAAATTACTTATTTATTTCTACTCTCACTTAGTCCAACCGCTCTATAATTTCAAATATTTAAGTATTAGCTTTCAACAATTAAGAGTTTCAACAATAAATATAATATAATTTAAATTCAAATGTAAAGATGTTCCTATCCCTAAAAATCGGCGTGGGGCCACTGAACAGAGTAAGCATTGAGAGTTTTAATTCTTCTTAGGGCGATCGCACCGCACTCGAACAGCAAGTGTTCGGATGTTTCTCATCCCAGATTACAGAAGCTGCAGTTCTCTGATGGGGGTTTCCCCATTTCGAATAGATGGTAGTTAAAGAGACCATGTCCTGTCAAGTACCATTTGAGGGATTTCAGAGATGATCGATCCATTTTGATTATATCCTGTAAGTGTGTAATCTTGTAATTTAGGAGCTTCTTTGTCTGTCTCATTCCCCGAGATGACTCCCAGAGTGAAGCAGAACATATCTGCTCCCAGAAGTGGACTATCCTCGCTACATGGCCTTTGGAATAGGCAACGCTAGGCTCGGGGCCGTAGAAGATGCCACCTGCACCCTCTTTTGCATAGGTGTCTGCGGCCTCATTTTCTGGCCGGGAGCACAAGAGGGTAACCTTGTTGTCCCTACCAAGCCTTCTAAGGTTGCTGAAGCAGCTCCATGCCAGTTTAGAGCTGAACACCAGAGCTGCCAGGGCTAATATAACATCCTGGCTATCCGAGATTATGTAGATCTCCGTTCTTATATACTTCTTTTTGAGGCACTGAAGCACGCTAGTCTCGATGAAGGAAATGATGTTCCCCACCATGTCCCTTTCGGGTATCCGGATCGTGAAGTTCCTTCGTCAGTCAGGCAGTAGTCTTTACCATCATCCAGGATGCTATTGTGTCCCGAACTAGTCAGTCTAACCTGACTTGTTACCTTCAGTTTTATGGCTCTCAAACCTGCCACACTTTTGACATGTATGTGGAGTGGTGAGAGTCCCAGCAAATTAAGTTAATAAATCAACTATAAAAATGAAATAAACAATTAAATAATGAACGATAATTAAATAAAAAGCCGCGCCCGATTTCTCCGCTCTAAAAGTCCAATAATAAATAATTAAAATATTGAACAATAATAGGTAAACAATGAAGGCGCGCCCGATTTGCCATCTGCATATTTCACTGCATCCAATCCATTCTTAAGTATCAATAAAATTGTAACACAAAAATTTAATGTAATTTATTATTTTTTTAAAAATTTAAAATTCAAATTTAAATCATCTAATTCCTGAAACCATATAAGTTCAATTCCAGATTTACAACTTTATTAGTTAATTCCAGACATACCACTGCACAATATTTAAAAATAATCAAGAACACAATAAAAGTTTAATAAAAGTTTAACAAAAGTTTAATAAAAGTTTAACAAAAGTTTAACAAAAGTTTAACAAAAGTTTAATAAAAGTTTAACAAAAGTTTAATAAAAAATTAATAAAAGTTTAACAAAAGTTTAATAAAAAATTAATAAAAGTTTAATAAAAGAATCAAAGTTTAATAAAGTTTAACAAAAGTTTAATAAAAGTTTACCAAAAGTTTAACAAATATTTAACAAAAGTTTGACAAAAGTTTGATAAAAGTTTATCAAAAGTTTAACAAAAGTTTAACAAAAGATTAATAAAAGTTTAACAAAAGTTAAATAAAAGTTTAACAAAAGTTTAATAAAAGTTGAATAAAAGTTTAAAATTTTTAAAGTTTACAGGTTCAGGTTTAAAAGTTCAAAAGCCAAAACCCTAAAAGTTTAAAAGTTTAAAAGTATTTACAACTTTATTAGTTAATTCCAGACATACCACTAAACTCAATTGAAATTGATAATTAATTAATTGCAAGAATAATTAGTATCTATTCCGTATAAATCTCACTGCAAAATAATTAAGAATAATCAAGAACACAATAAAAGTTTGATAAAAGAATAAAAGCTTAATAAAGTTTAACAAAAGTTTAATAAAAGTTTAACAAAAGTTTAACAAAAGTTTAACAAATATTTAACAAAAGTTTGACAAAAGTTTGATAAAAGTTTATCAAAAGTTTTACAAAAATTTAACAAAAAATTAATAAAAGTTTAACAAAAGTTAAATAAAAGTTTAACAAAAGTTTAATAAAAGTTGAATAAAAGTTTAAAATTTTAAAAGTTTACAGGTTTAAGTTTAAAAGTTTAAAAGTTTAAAAGTTTAAAAGTTTAAAAGTTTAAAAGTTTAAAAGTTTAAAAGTTTAAAAGTTTAAAAGTTTAAAAGTTTAAAAGTTTAAAAGTTTAAAAGTTTAAAAGTTTAAAAGTTTAAAAGTTTAAAAGTTTAAAAGTTTAAAAGTTTAAAAGTTTAAAAGTTTAAAAGTTTAAAAGTTTAAAAGTTTAAAAGTTTAAAAGTTTAAAAGTTTAAAAGTTTAAAAGTTTAAAAGTTTAAAAGTTTAAAAGTTTAAAAGTTTAAAAGTTTAAAAGTTTAAAAGTTTAAAAGTTTAAAAGTTTAAAAGTTTAAAAGTTTAAAAGTTTAAAAGTTTAAAAGTTTAAAAGTTTAAAAGTTTAAAAGTTTAAAAGTTTAAAAGTTTAAAAGTTTAAAAGTTTAAAAGTTTAAAAGTTTAAAAGTTTAAAAGTTTAAAAGTTTAAAAGTTTAAAAATTTAAAATTTTAAAAGTTTAAAAGTTTAAAAGTTTAAAAGTTTAAAAGTTTAAAAGTTTAAAAGTTTAAAAGTTTAAAAGTTTAAAAGTTTAAAAGTTTAAAAGTTTAAAAGTTTAAAAGTTTAAAAGTTTAAAAGTTTAAAAGTTTAAAAGTTTAAAAGTTTAAAAGTTTAAAAGTTTAAAAGTTTAAAAGTTTAAAAGTTTAAAAGTTTAAAAGTTTAAAAGTTTAAAAGTTTAAAAGTTTAAAAGTTTAAAAGTTTAAAAGTTTAAAAGTTTAAAAGTTTAAAAGTTTAAAAGTTTAAAAGTTTAAAAGTTTAAAAGTTTAAAAGTTTAAAAGTTTAAAAGTTTAAAAGTTTAAAAGTTTAAAAGTTTAAAAGTTTAAAAGTTTAAAAGTTTAAAAGTTTAAAAGTTTAAAAGTTTAAAAGTTTAAAAGTTTAAAAGTTTAAAAGTTTAAAAGTTTAAAAGTTTAAAAGTTTAAAAGTTTAAAAGTTTAAAAGTTTAAAAGTTTAAAAGTTTAAAAGTTTAAAAGTTTCAAAGTTTAAAAGTTTCAAAGTTTAAAAGTTTAAAAGTTTAAAAGTTTAAAAGTTTAAAAGTTTAAAAGTTTAAAAGTTTAAAAGTTTGAAAGTTTAAAAGTTTAAAAGTTTAAAAGTTTAAAAGTTTAAAAGTTTAAAAGTTTAAAAGTTTAAAAGTTTAAAAGTTTAAAAGTTTAAAAGTTTAAAAGTTTAAAAGTTTAAAAGTCTAAAAGTTTAAAAGTTCAAAAGTTTAAAAGTTTAAAAGTTCAAAAGCCAAAACTCTAAAAGTTTAAAAGTTTAAAAGTATTTACAACTTTATTAGTCAATTCCAGACATACCTCTAAAATCAATTGAAATTGATAATTAATTAATTGCAAGATTAATTAGTATCTATTCCGTTTAAATCTCACTGCACAATAATTAAAAATAATCAAGAACCCAATAAAAGTTTAATAAAAGCTTAATAAAGTTAATTTTATTTCTTTCAGGTATCATGAATAAAAGCATATATCAATAGGGGATATTAACGATATGATTAAAGATAAGTCTTCTTAACTAATTAACATCACCTACTATAGCCTGTAATATATTCTTTTTAATTTTAGGTTGCGGCAACATATTCCGGAAAATAGATAAATATTTCGAATGTAATATGTGCTTATATTCTTAATAAATTGTGGCTTTTAATAGTAGTTATTTTAGATATGTTTTATAAATTTGAAGTGATGTATATACTCGTACATCTCGAACAATGGCCATTTCATAAATCGGCTACTAGTTTAAATATTTTACGGGTCCGGAAATACCATGATGGCCCCAGAATATTACCGTATTTAATCAAATTCACAAATCATCTAAGTATATTTAACCCGTATAGACAAATTCGCATGTTTCTACACACGCTTTTTATTGGGTAGATTACTTAAAGTTAATTACTAATGAACAAAAAAGAAAAGAAAAAGGTCTAAAATACTATTTTGTTACCACACTTGTTAATAGAGTATTTGCCAAGTTTGTTGTACATGCGGATAGAAAAACCACCATCGCCCCACCACCAAAAACCTTAAATATCAGCACACAAAAAATATTAGATAATATGTTATCAGTAAACCGAGGAATAAATATAAATTGGAATTTGTTAAAGGATTTTAATCGAAATCCATTATAAGAGTATATTGAAAAAGTATAAATATGTATGTACGAGTACATACTGTGTGTCTATTTAGGTATTTTATGTACGGTATAAAGCTGAAGAAACAAAATTTACTCTTGTCTTAGATTATATACATAGGTATATGTATAATATGTATTTTCCTCCTCACAAATATATTTTGATCCTGGGAAAAAAAATTCTTTACGAAATTGGATTTGTTGCCAAAAATTGGAATTGAAACTCTTGCTGAAAAGTAAAATACGTTCACGAAAGTGTGTATGTTTCAGGTAATTCCTAATCCTAATTGTATCAATCATAATTAAAACCAATAAATAAATTTAATTTGTATTTCATGTTTTTTTTTTACAAAACACAAAATACCATCAGGAGACCCCACCTCACGTCACCCCAAAAAAAAAAAAAAATTAGAAAAGGATATTCTCGTGTAATATAAAATTGATCTTAACTCGAGAAATTTGTTACCTCATGTCTTCACTATATTTTCCTTAACTTTGTGCTACCAATGTGCATATGTATATGGTTTGGTTGGTTGAAGTATAAATATTTTATTATTCCAACTTAAATTTGAGACCACGTCCACTTATGAAAATTTAAAATTTTTTTTATTTCTATTTTAGAATTGAATTTTCTTTCATTTTCTTGTACGTATACACATATATGATGTTTTGTTGTTTATCTTACCTTTTGTTGTTTATTTTTTCTTTATCATGTTTCATTTTAATAAATATTTTATCAAAATAACAACAACCAAACGGACTATAAGACTTACTTACACGACAGAAATATTTTTTTTTTTTTTTGAGCGGGTTGGGTACAAAAGAACAACACAGAACACCTCCCGAATTATATATATGTATGGATATGTTTAAGATGTTTGTCTGTTATATTTAATGGGCAAAAGATATTATGAAATATTTAACTTCCATTGCAAATAATTTAATAATAGATTTTTTTGTCTGAAAGTCGGTTGTAATTGAATATGATGTTATTTTAAATGAGTCTGAAGCCTAATTAATATTATTGTCTCAAGGTTTGTTAGTAAGACGAAAGCTAATGGAACTGCCATAAATCTTATTTGACCAGTTTAGTCGGCTGCGGGTATTTAAACGTCGCATAAAATCCAATATAACTTTTGATGAATTTTTAAATTAAATTTGAAAGCATTCACAAAAAAATTGCAATCAGTCGAATGAATGCATTTAAGACAAACTTTTTGTACAAATCGTATATAAGACAACATTCATGAACATCATGTCGCACCCTTATACATACAAATAATAATGCTTTTATGCTTTTTTATAAATATTTAAATTATAATAATAAAACAAAGTACAAGACAATATAAATAAAAATAAGAACAATAACAAAAAATATCTTCAAAGGAACAACTTAAATTTTATGATTTTTGCGCTTCAGATGAACAAAAACAATAACAAAAGCAAAAATATATGTTTTTGAATAATCAATCGATCAATACATAAAAATATATTTTTTATATACATCATGTTCTTCTCATCACAATGACAAGGGATGAAATATATACACTTTGTTGTTGTTTTGATATAAAATATAATGTTATTGCATCATACGTTACCGTATATCTCAAATACCGCGGAACATACGGTATGTGAGGCCGCACAAACAAAACTATTTGTAATCAAATCGCTTTTATGACGTTATACCAGCTCCTGTACATTATATACCCAGTAAGTACACTTAACATTTTCTTAATTCCTTTCTGATGTTTATTTATGTGTGTACATAAATATTGAGACGAACGTGTATGGAATTTTTAATAACGAAAGTAATATGCCATACAATTTTAATGGTAATCCAACAGGAGTACTTAAACATTTTTGTATTTTTTTTTTATTGTGATATAATTAGATTGCGTCTTATATGGCCGTCAGGCGATGAAAATCATAAAGTTATGTACTTATTTCTATTATTTGTTTCCATAAATGCAATTAGTTACATAAAAACAACATAATTTACATTTCATTGTATGTATCCTGTTTTGTACAATTGTATACAATTATAAGTATCAAAAATCTTTTACAGAAAACCATTTGCACGTGAAGCATCCATACATCCACTTTCATTTCTTAATTTAGTGATGTTGAATTCAACGTTTGTTTTTGTTTAAATTAAAAGTTTATTATGTGTGTTGATAATTAAATGTATAGTACGTTACATAAAAGTTTTAGATGAAAATTTTGCTTTGACTAAAGCTTTAGTAAATTTGGGATTTTACTTCAAGTATCTCAAATTGAAAACCTATGGTACAATACCATGTGTAAAATTCGAAAGTTGTTGGTTAAACAATTAAATTAGATCATGGAAGCAAATACGCATAAAAATATGCCAGCAGGTAACATATAACTTACTAGCCTGTGTGGGCAACGTTAGAGCTAGAAACCATTAGAAATTGTGGTTAGTAAATTTTTAAACATTCAGAATATCAAACGAAATGTTTCTTTATCAATCATCAAACCATCGATTATGAACCATCAACCATCTACAATCAACCTTCAATCATCAATCATCGATCATTAACATCAACAATCAAGCATCAACAATTTTCAATCAACCATCAACAATCTTCAATCAACTATCAACCATGAACCATGAATCATCAGCCATTAACCATCAACAATCAACCATCACTATCAACCATTTCTGTGTCACCAGTCAATTCTCGTTGCGTGAAAATTACAATGAAAAGTATTTTCAGTGAGAAATACACAAAATGTCATCAAAATCTTTTCATATGAACAAAACTTTCTCACCGACCACGACCATTTTGGCGGTGACAACTTCACAAATATGGAAATAAAATTCTATAAAAACTAAATTTGTATTTTTAGCATTAATGCTGTGTGCCTCTGAAGACTTTTCAAATTGTTTAAACCTTTCGCTATTTCCTCACAGATGCTTGGTTGAAAGGCACTTTACGAGGTTACTTTTCGACAACTTTTCAATTTGTATGATATACCATTTTAAATACGTAGTAAGTAAATGTAATTGAATATCAAAAATAAATTAAATAAAAATAAATTACTAAAATAACTTTAAAATTAACTTTTTTTTAAATAGGGACTCAAGAAGAAATCGAAAGGTTCATAAAGGCCGGAAAAGATTAGAACATGTGTTCAATGGAAGCTTTTCGAGGACCAATCCACTTGGGAGTAAGGTAAATTAATTAATTAATTTATATAGTTATCTATTTAAATAAGTCTTTATTCATTTTATTTACAGGAAAGGAGGTTGGCCATGACTTTCGAGTCAATTGGTTGTGTTTTTTTTCCTCGAGAATTAATTTTTATTAAAAATAATTATTTTATTGTAAATTGGCTATTCAAACTAAAATTCGATAAATTCAGTGAATTGTGAATTGTGTAAGAGTGCATGATTGTGCATCGCTTTATTACGGTTCAACATTTAGGGGGAAAAACATTAGGTATAATGTGTAAAGTTTTGATTAGACAGGTGAGATAGGGAAGTCTTGGAATATATGTCCAAACTGGAAATGCAGTTTATTGATGTTAAAAGAAGCCTTGATGTAATGAAACTATTGGTGATGTGTGATGAAACAAAATATAAAAGATAAAACAAAAATTAGATAATTTATTAATTATTAGAGCAAACTATAGAGTTACGGTGTTTAGTGATTAAAAGATAACAGAGTGATATAACAAAGGGTACTGAATTTAATAAAGGAATAATTAAGTACATAAATGATAAATGGCTAACTAATTATTAAACTAGTGTCTATGTGTTTAAAGAATTTATTTGAAATGTAGGGTTATATGAAATGTAGTGAGTTGATGTGATGAAATTAGTGTGTGATGAAATAGAATTAAAATTAAAATTAAAATTAAAATTAAAATTAAAATTAAAATTAAAATTAAAATTAAAATTAAAATTAAAATTAAAATTAAAATTAAAATTAAAATTAAAATTAAAATTAAAATTAAAATTAAAATTAAAATTAAAATTAAAATTAAAATTAAAATTAAAATTAAAATTAAAATTAAAATTAAAATTAAAATTAAAATTAAAATTAAAATTAAAATTAAAATTAAAATTAAAATTAAAATTAAAATTAAAATTAAAATTAAAATTAAAATTAAAATTAAAATTAAAATTAAAATTAAAATTAAAATTAAAATTAAAATTAAAATTAAAATTAAAATTAAAATTAAAATTAAAATTAAAATTAAAATTAAAATTAAAATTAAAATTAAAATTAAAATTAAAATTAAAATTAAAATTAAAATTAAAATTAAAATTAAAATTAAAATTAAAATTAAAATTAAAATTAAAATTAAAATTAAAATTAAAATTAAAATTAAAATTAAAATTAAAATTAAAATTAAAATTAAAATTAAAATTAAAATTAAAATTAAAATTAAAATTAAAATTAAAATTAAAATTAAAATTAAAATTAAAATTAAAATTAAAATTAAAATTAAAATTAAAATTAAAATTAAAATTAAAATTAAAATTAAAATTAAAATTAAAATTAAAATTAAAATTAAAATTAAAATTAAAATTAAAATTAAAATTAAAATTAAAATTAAAATTAAAATTAAAATTAAAATTAAAATTAAAATTAAAATTAAAATTAAAATTAAAATTAAAATTAAAATTAAAATTAAAATTAAAATTAAAATTAAAATTAAAATTAAAATTAAAATTAAAATTAAAATTAAAATTAAAATTAAAATTAAAATTAAAATTAAAATTAAAATTAAAATTAAAATTAAAATTAAAATTAAAATTAAAATTAAAATTAAAATTAAAATTAAAATTAAAATTAAAATTAAAATTAAAATTAAAATTAAAATTAAAATTAAAATTAAAATTAAAATTAAAATTAAAATTAAAATTAAAATTAAAATTAAAATTAAAATTAAAATTAAAATTAAAATTAAAATTAAAATTAAAATTAAAATTAAAATTAAAATTAAAATTAAAATTAAAATTAAAATTAAAATTAAAATTAAAATTAAAATTAAAATTAAAATTAAAATTAAAATTAAAATTAAAATTAAAATTAAAATTAAAATTAAAATTAAAATTAAAATTAAAATTAAAATTAAAATTAAAATTAAAATTAAAATTAAAATTAAAATTAAAATTAAAATTAAAATTAAAATTAAAATTAAAATTAAAATTAAAATTAAAATTAAAATTAAAATTAAAATTAAAATTAAAATTAAAATTAAAATTAAAATTAAAATTAAAATTAAAATTAAAATTAAAATTAAAATTAAAATTAAAATTAAAATTAAAATTAAAATTAAAATTAAAATTAAAATTAAAATTAAAATTAAAATTAAAATTAAAATTAAAATTAAAATTAAAATTAAAATTAAAATTAAAATTAAAATTAAAATTAAAATTAAAATTAAAATTAAAATTAAAATTAAAATTAAAATTAAAATTAAAATTAAAATTAAAATTAAAATTAAAATTAAAATTAAAATTAAAATTAAAATTAAAATTAAAATTAAAATTAAAATTAAAATTAAAATTAAAATTAAAATTAAAATTAAAATTAAAATTAAAATTAAAATTAAAATTAAAATTAAAATTAAAATTAAAATTAAAATTAAAATTAAAATTAAAATTAAAATTAAAATTAAAATTAAAATTAAAATTAAAATTAAAATTAAAATTAAAATTAAAATTAAAATTAAAATTAAAATTAAAATTAAAATTAAAATTAAAATTAAAATTAAAATTAAAATTAAAATTAAAATTAAAATTAAAATTAAATTTAAATTTAAATTAAAATTAAAATTAAAATTAAATATTAAAACAATAACAAAGCGCATTAAGTTCCAGCGGATCAATTATTGGGGACATGTGTACCGCCGTCCGTCTATCCATATACTCAAGGCTGCTTTCACGTACAGTGCTGGTCCTAGGAAACTAGGACGACCATGTTTTACCTGGCATGATTCGTTACACCAGGATTTAAATTATCTCAACAGATCGCATAATGAATGAGAACCTCTCTTATCCTCTCGAGTTGATTTACGGAAAGCAACTGAAGGGATTTACCAATGCGAAGAATCAGATTCAAGTGAGCTTCTTGAAGATGAAATTTCGGAAGAAGAGATAGCTAAAGTAATGTAGGTTGGATATTACAACTTTTATCAAATATTCATCGCTTACGTACATCAGAGCGATGTTAAGCAAGGAACTAATGGGTAATTAATTAATTAATCAACTGCTAAGCAAATGTAGTTAAATTTATTTAAGTTAAGTAGAGGTAAAATAAATAGATATAAATGGATTGACATAGTAAATAAATAATTGAATACATATATGTATAGTTTATTTGTTATAATTTATAATTGACGAAGGGTTTGCGGTTGTAACGTCAAGGTGGGAGAGATGGTGGTTGTGGGCGTTTTCGGATGGGAACAAATTTGTAGTTGGTTGTGTTCTTATATGGGAAGGGTGGACTATTCATAACATGCTAATTGGGTTCAAAGTTTGAACTGTTTCAGGTATATTGCAGAATTTTTTACTCTCCAAAAAGTTAAGTAGCGTATTGAGACTAATTTAGTTTAATTTAGTTATTTATATAGGAAATGATCAAACTTGATGGAGCATGCAAGTGTCTGGATGGATTAAATAAAATATTATTAATAGATTTTTCCTGCTCCTGGACAGGATTGTTACTAGATGATTAATTATTTATTTATTTAGTATAACTTAGGGTAGGAAGTAACTAACCGAGGATTGCTGAGAAACATATTTAACCTTATTAAAATAAATAGTGATTAAGATGATGACATGTTGGACCTCAGGAAATTAGCAATAGATTAGATAATTCTGTCAGAATAAATTACAACAATAATACAAAGTTAAAATTTCAGGACTGAAGGAAAAAAAGCAAAGTTACCGGTCTTAAGGAAATAAGAACTTGTAGATAGAAATTATGCCGTCCTGTGATAACAAATTATTATTATTATTATTATTATTAACAATTGTTATCTACTAACTGTTGACCGTCAAGGTGTCTGTAACCGGGTCGAACTCAATCCTATACTAATAATCCTATCCAATCCTTCCAAGTCAATGTAAAAAGGGTGTACGGTGGGCTCGGCGTCATCCGGGAGATCTTGCTAAAGGCTTAGTCGTACAACCCAAATAAATCAAAATCAAAAAAATTCATTTTATTTACAGGAAAGTTGGAGAGGAGGCTCAAACCACTACAGAAGACGAGAGCAACCTAATGACTATGTACACTTCGCTTCACTTAATTACTACCACCTATTATATTGATTTCAAATGTCAATAACTACCACATTTCCGCAATTAGAATATTATTTTTTACATGCATTTGAGAGTACATTGTTGCTTTTTGAAATAACTATAAAACATATAACAACTATAAAACCGTTACCTCTGTTTTATTCGTTATTCGTAATCTAGTCAAAAAAACGTGCAATTTAAACGCGTCACTCTTGATTGCGACCAGTAGTGAATAGTTGTAGCTTATGAAAGCTCGACGACTTCATGGACTTGAATACCAAACAAAAACAGGTAAGGTTGTTGACAAGAGAACAATGAAACCAAATCCCTGCCTAAAGAAGAAAACTTGCACAAACAAATGCACACTCAAAAAAATATCGTAGGTGAAATTGAATAATCAATTTCGTTGAATTTTGATTAACATATTTTATTTAATTTGATAGAAAAATTGTTGATTTAATTATAAACCATGTCCATTTGAAGAAGGATTCATCAACATATAATGAAAAATAAGACTTTTACTAACATTTTATTCAAATTGATGGACTACCTTACTATATTTAACTTAATGTGTTAATTTAACGAAATTTCTTCAAATGAAAGAATCAACAATTGAACAGTTTCGTATCCTTTTCATAGTTTTTTCGTCAAATTGAAGAAATTTAGTTAACAAAGTACAATTACACAATGCTACTACTACAATCGAAGAAATTTGTATTGAATTGACAAAATAACCTAAAAAATTACGACTCCACGTGAATTTAGTTTACAGTTTAACAAAGCAAGTTCAGAAGTATTGTACGTAGGTGGTTAAATCCAATATAATAATTATTAATTAAAAGTGCACAAATAGGCATAATATAATATATAACGTGAAACATTAGCTGGCAGAACGTAAGAGTTTTTAATATAATTATGCTTATATCGCTTTATTGTAATATTGCAAATAGTAATTGTGTTTGAAAAAATTACAGGTATTTTTGTTAGTCATTTTGAAGATCTCGAATTTTGTTTGTTTAATTATCTTTACAAATAATCTATAATAAAGTAAATATGTTGAAGTGTTATTTGTGTAATTTAGATAGTTTTAATTTAAAGTCGTTAATTATTCATTTAAATATCATGCATTCGCTTACAAGGTACAGTGTTTATGAATGTTGCGAAGGAATATGCGCGAACAAGTCTTTTCCTAACGTTAAAAGCTTTCGGGATCATATTAATAAAATGCATCAAGCGGCCACTTTAAGTTTAAACAAAGAAGAAATCCAAGCAACTATTCCTTTGCGTCAAAACAATGAAAGTAAATCGCAGAGCAATGTCGAAATTAATTCAATATCAGACGAAAAAGTTTGTGAAAATTTAGTTTTTCCAACTGATTCATTAGTCGAAGATGCTGCTAGATTCACACTTTTGCTTCATAATAATAATAATTTTACTCGAAAGAACGTTGAGGATATTCAGAAACTAATTGTTGATACTTTCTTACAACCGGCAACATCTTATTTAAAAAAATATATAGATAATAGAATTGAGAATGTTGAAATCAAAAACGATTTAGTAAACTTTGTTGAAAAACTATCAAATCCGTTTAAGCATTGCAAAACAGATCATTTGCTACACGTGTGGTTAAAACAAAATAATTTACTACAAGAATCAGTTCAATTTTTAATAAATGAGTCAGTGGGTGTATTAATGCAAAATGGTGAGGCTATATATGATGAGCAGTGTACGAAAGGCGTTTTGCTTCCTCTTAAGTTTCAAATCAAAAAAAGATTTGAACACTGCGATATTCTTAGCGAAATGATGGATAATATGAAAAATATACAAAAAAATCCAGAATTACTTTCAAATTTCATTAATGGAAAATTATGGCAGAAAAAAACTGCTCCATATCCTGGTGAGATTTGTATTCCTTATTTTTTATTTACTGATGATTTCCAGATAAATAATCCTCTAGGCACTCAATCTCAATCAGTTTGTGGAATTTATTATAGTTTTCCTCTACTTAATAATGTTTCTAAATTAGATAATATTTTTGTTGCTGGATTTATAAAATCTCAGGATCTAAAAACCTTTGGAAATGACGCTTGCTTAGCTCATTTAATAAATGAAATAAGCGAGATGGAATGCAAAGGTATTCCTATAAGCACTGTTGGAGGAGTAGTGAATGTTAGATTTATTTTAGGCTTGGTCATTGGTGATAATTTGGGTATAAATTCAATTTGTGATTTTAGCAAATCCTTTTCAAGCACCTTTTTTTGTCGCTTCTGTAAGGCGCCGAAAACAGAGACACATTATATGGCACTTCAGGAAAATAAATATTTACGTAATATCCAAAATTATAATGTAGACGTTGATACAAATTATTTTGAAGAATCTGGAATAAATCAAAATTCTCCTTTAAACAGAATTAGTTTCTTTCATGTAGTTGAAAACTTTGCTGTAGATATTATGCATGATTTGTTTGAAGGTATTTGCCATTATGATGTTTGCAAAATAATTGATTATTATATACACGTTGTTGCCCTTTTTTCGTTAGAAACATTAAATATTAGAAAACAAACGTTTAATTATGGTTCAATTGAAATAGGTAATTTGTCGAAACCAATAACAATTAAACATATAAAACGTTGTAGATTGAAGATCACTGCAAGTGAGATGAAAACTTTTATTCTTTTGTTTCCACTCATGATAGGAGATTTGATTCCTGAAAACGATATTGTTTGGCAATTTTACCTTCTTCTTTTAAAAATAATTGATTTACTTCTTAGACGAAGCTTAACAAAGGATGATATAACGGTAATGCGACAGTTAATATGTGAGCATAATACAAGTTATGTAGAACTATTCGCGGACACGCTTAAACCAAAGCACCATATATTAGTGCACTATCCAATTGTTGTAGAATTTTCCGGTCCACCTAGGCATTTTTGGTGCTTTAGGTTCGAAGCTAAGCATAAAGAAATCAAAGCCTATGCAAACGTCATAGCGTCTAGAAAAAATATTTTGTTAAGCTTAGCAAAAAAATGTAATCTGAAATCCTCGCTCTCATTAATGTCACCAAATGAAAATAATTTTGTATTTAAAGATAATTACCGCATTGAAAGTAAAAATATAAATTTATTATTCAACAAAACTAAAATTAAACAACAAGATGTAATTGCTTTAAGCAACATAAGTTTCAAAGGAACTAACTACAAAAATGGGTTGATTCTTTCATTGTTTAGGTCATCGCTAGGCCTATTTGAAATAGAAGAGATATTTGTTTTGAAAGAAACTTCCGAAATATTTCTACTGGTTAATGAGCTTTTGGTGAATTCATTTAGTTCAAATTTTGATGCATATGAATTACATAGTCCCAAAATTTTTATTGCCGAAAATTTATTCTTTAAAATTACAGATTTTAATTGCTTGCCTACCAACATTCATTGTACTGTAAAAGGAAAGCTGATGATTAAATTAAAAGAATATTTGTAATTTATAATGCTTATCTAAGTTATTTTAATTTTATTTCTTATAAATAGTAACATTTTGTAAATCTGTAATAACTACCTAACATTTAATATAGTTAGTAACCAATAACCTAGTACCTAACTTAATATATTGCGCGATTGAACAAAATGACAGAAAACGACCAAGTAATAACTTATCAATTACTTCCAATGGAAGATGAAACCGAATATCATTTGATTCAAAACTATAATGTACCGATGAATACCAAGGAATCAGATCAAATGACCCAACCACATATCGATGCATCTACGGGATCTACACTAGAATGTTCATTGACTCTAAAGGAGAAGTGTGACATAAAAGAATTATTGGAAACATGGAATCTAAGCATTCTCTTTCCAGCATTTTGTGGTAAATTGTCAAAAAATAGTGTTCTTGCTGTTATATAATTCTATATCTTTTAAATATTTTCAGACGAATTAATTAATTTAAATGTCATCCAGAATATGAGCGACCGACACATACAAAAATTTGTCAACAAGTACAATTTAAAAATAGGAACGGATGTAATTCTTGAATCCAAAATTAAGGCATACCAAATATTAGAAACAACCGAGGTAGCGCATGCTCCGTTGCAAATTGAAAACGATAAATATCAAACAGATGAAAACTCCAGTACTTGCGATGACGTCACAATTGATATTCATAAAATATTGGAAAAATCCGTTCAAGGCAGATCAATTTTAAGTATATATAAATCAACTAAAAAATTAAGTGAAGGCTCTAGATCGTTAATAGTCGATGCAGTAATAAAGTACATGCTACAAAAAGGAATTCGAATGAATGTCGTAATCGCACAACAAATATCTGAAAAGATAATTCAAATATTTCCATCAGAATTTATAGTATGTATCTCAAGTTTTCAATAGAAAGATACCAGCAAATTAATGATCTTATTTCATTTCTTGGATATGCGTACTACTATTCTAAACAATCAGGCCGGAAGCCACAAGGCAAGGTGTACGATAAATATTTTAATAGCCTCCGGCAACTTAAAACTAGTGGAATTATTCCAACACGAAGCTACACAACAAAATCACCTTGCTCGAATTTCACAAAAATTATTCAATTAGGTAATATCATAAACCAAATAATAATGAGACGTACCACGTAGAACAAAAAAAATCTAATAGTTTTTGAAACTATAGTTTGATATAACTACCGTTTTGCTATTAATAGTAAAACGACTTTTATAGCTATTTTTTATTCTGCGTGGTCAGTCTTATTATTATTTCATGAATATATTATTATTTTATGAATATATATGCATTATATAACGCCAAACGAAAACTGTTTTTGTTAATTCGAATAATATTATGTTTTTTCTCAAAATTTAATCAAACACAAATAGCACCACCAGAAAGTAACATTACCGAGCAGCTCAAGGCTATATTACTCGATAATTGCTCATGGGCTGAGATGGAGCATCTTTGGGAAGCCACCAAAAATTACCGTTTGCATGAAATATCAAATGCCAATTCGACGAACGAAATTTTGACCAAATGGAAGCAATATAAGAAACCAATGGGCTACAAATTGGTAATAAACTAATAAATAATACATTTTATTAATTATAAGATAGTATTATGTATGCATTTTACAATAATTTTTTTTTTTTTTACTTTTTCCTTTCCTGATAAACATTGATTTTAATCAGATGTATCCCTCTGCCTCCAGCTTAATTTTAAATTATGAAATTTTCGCAGCTAAAATAATGCCAATATACCTCGACAAAATAAAAGATCATAGCAGTAAAACTTTATTAAACGACCTTCAACATAAACAGTACGTTACTGAAAGTAGGTTAATTGATTTTATTTTTTTAAACTAAAATAAACTTAATAACTTTTTCTTTTGTTTATAGGTGGTCGTAGCTGTACATTATTTTTTTTATTGCATAGCTTGCTAGTACCAACTACAACCACCATTGAAGGCACTAACAACAAAAGATTGAGAACTAAATTCTCTATTAGCGACTCGCAGAGAAGCTTTCTCATTGTTGGGAATACCCTAGGAGAATGAAGAAATCATACGGCGAAACAAGAACAAGGTTCCAATTCAACCGCTTATTTTAATCATTGGCACTACGCTTGAGCCAAAAGAGTTTTTAGTATTTTTTGACGGGATCAAATATGTTTTGAATTCTTTTGTTAAAGCAGTTGATATTTGTTTTAAAACATTTAATGTGCTCAATTTACAATATCCTATAGAGTCTCATTTAGTATGGACATTTATTCAAAAATATTTTTATTCTATCGATAGTTCTTATGACAAACATAATGTGAATGTAAATTGTTTAATTTCGGCACTTAAATAGTGAACTACATACCTACTTAAATTTGGATTTTGTTGAGGTTTTTAATGAATTTATACCTACCTAACTATAAAATTTACACTAAATTTGAAATAAAGACATGAAATAAAACATAAACCTGTTTTAATTTTTTAACCAGCAAATATATATATATATATATATATATATATATATATATATATATATATATATATATATATATATATATATATATATATATATATATATATATATATATATATATAATATATATATACACCAGGGTCCCGCTTTGCGTCGCTGTTCGGTTCCATACGTGGAGAAATAATAGATAAACACATGCATTATTATTCTTAATAAATATTCTCATGGCAAAGAGAATTCTCATTAAATGTATGAAAAAATAAGCAAAAAAATACCGACGCAAGAGTGAATAGACGCATTTCGAATAGACGCAAAGCGGGACCCTGGTGTATTTATATATATATATATATATATATATATATATATATATATATATATATATATATATATATATATATATATATATATATATATATCAATTCAATTGATTATTTAATCAAATCAACAAAATAACTTTTTTAATTTTTATTTGATTTGACGAAGTTACATGTAAATCAATGTTTATTGTTTTGCAAAAGATTTTTTCAAATTGAAGAAATTTATTTGATTTCATAATTTTATTAGTAAATTATCAATTTGAATAAAACGTAATCAAAATGATCACCTACTTTCATTGACGCTATTTTAAAGGTTTTTTCTTCGATTTAAATATAAATTTCTTCAAATTTACTTCTTTATTTTTTTCAGTGCAATACCATCTCTGAGGATATTCGGAAATGTTTATTTCAGCAATTTTGGAACTATTCATTAAGTTCTTAACTGTAGAATAGATGTAAATAAATAAATATTCTAGATTTCTTTTGTATTGCCAACAAGTTATTTGATGATTTTTTCTTATATTTATTTGTTTACTTTTGCGATTAATAAATAGAGATAAATTATGGAATAGTGTGATATTTTAATTGATTGATGGTGGTGTGATAGGTTGTGAAGTTCCGTTCGTTTTCAGTTTTGTTTGAATACATATATCTATCAACATAAAGTTTGTTGTGCCTCATTCGAATAAGATGACAAAACAACCCTCCCTTACCCACTGAGGACTATCCTGTTTTATTCATCTGCTTACGAGATGAAACCAACACGGATTTTCTGTTAACGATAAGGTCAATGAAAAATTATAGACCTTACGTTACACAAAGGACTAAATAAAGATCTAATTCAAATATATATCAGGTGCATGTAAGGATCGTAAATACCAGTACTTTTGAATTCGTGCATTGTTCAAAAATTTAGCCCCACAAGGCAATAAAATCAATTCCCAGATTAGAATTCGGCAACCAATACCAATTCTTTCCAGACAAAATAAAAAATTCTTTCCAGATTCTCATGAGCTTTTTTTTTATTTTATTTTATTTTAAAATCATTTAAAAAATATATGATATTCTTAATCAAGAAAATTGTTTACCATTCAAGCACTTAAGTTTTGATAAAACCTTTATACACAAGTAAGATGGAACAAAAAAAAAAAATATAATTATTATTATTACTTAAAGGAGAGAGCAGCAATATTATACAAAATATATAAAAGACACTTAAAATGCATAATACAAAAAGCTCCTATCCAGTATAATATACTCCTCGATATAGATATGTATCTCGTTGCTGAAGCACATGTACAGTACATTTTTTGCTTAATTTTATTTTTTTTTATTTCTCAATAAAATACTTCAAATTTAGTTATTTATTTATTTCGTTTAGTCTATACCATAGAAGATATTATTTCGGTAAATTTATAATGAACGTAAAAATATATAAGATCGCCATACCGGTTGTATCACCACCACTATACAACCACCACCGCCGCCAAGAATAAATTAAATTAACGTTTTTTTTTTTTTTTTTTTTTGGCTGCACAAAATACAACACAAATGATATCAGAACGAGTTAAAGCTCTAAGAGCGACGAAATAAGCCCATATTATAAAAAATTATTAAAAACCATTAATTAATAGTTTCAATTGTGTGAAGAACTAATTTTTTATTTTATTTACATTTACATCTCAGTTAAATGAACAAATTCTATTATGATAAAACTTAACAATACGCTTAAACACGCTTATACAAATGTTTTTTTTTTTTTTTTTTTTGTAGACTTTTTAAAGTCAAACAATAAGACGACAATGTCTCAATATATCTATCTGAAAAGCATTATAGAAAATGAGAAGGTACATACTCGTACGTATCTATTGTATATACCAACTATGGCAAACATTTTGAAACTAAGTATTTTTTGCTTGTTTAGCTTTTGTTGTTTTGTCACACCGCATCATTCAATTGTAAAAACCTTATGTATGAGCATAATATACACTAAATGCGATATGATTTTCAATTTTACTGAATATTATGCATATTATACAATAGTATAAAACTACAAACTATATTTACAACAAAAAATAAAAAAGGAAAACTTTTTTTTTATCATATTTTCTACTTAAAAAAAATTAAAATAAAATAAAAGAAAATATGAAAACTTCCTATTTCCGAAATTTTCTTCTTTTTCATTGCATTTTTTATTCCGGCTTTTTCGTTGTTCTTTTGTTTAGAAAGTTGTATAAAATGAAATACAAATTTACAACAAAAAAATAGGAAAAAGAAGAAGGATATAGTGCATAAATGTAATTTGGCTGCGATACATACAATCTGTATAATAAAGTGTAAAATATGCACAAAAATATGGCGCTCATTAAGGGGCAATACTTAATTAAGCGAGGAATAAACTCTTCTAAGATAACCTTGATCGTGGTTTATAGCTATAAAATATTGGCCAATGGTAGCGACGGGGACTTTTTTTATTCTTTTGGGCAGATGTGAACCCAAACTGTGCAGTTAAAAGTATATAAACCCGCATCTTCCTTCCTTACATTGAAGGAAGTTAGATGGATCAACGACTAATATGTCCAAACCATAAAAAAGCCATTTGTTTGCCTCACCATATCCTATCGAAAAACATGCACCGGATTCTAAGGTTTCATCCAAAAGGTACTAAATTATTATATTTACAAAACAAAATTTAAATTAATTATTGGGCATAAAAGGTGCATAATGAGTGAATATGACTGAAAAATGAGTGAAAATCTATTGAAAATGAGAGCAAAATGAGGTGCATGAGGTGCGTTGTAAATATTATTCAAATTTATAAGTTTTCTTAATTTGTCGCCTTATATCAGGATTTTATGAACGCTAGAAGTCTGCAATTATCTAACCTTTTAACATACAAGGAAAGAAATAGAGAATATTGTTTGTCTTCCCAAATCCTTATCTGAAGGTCTGACCATATCGTTTAAGCTATATAGAAATGTGAATAACACTATTCAAAAAAAGCTTTAGCATTTATATTTTGCATTGACATTTTCCTCAATTGTATCATAATATCCTAGAATTCTCAAACAATTAGTTAACAAAATGTTGTAAATTTTACTACATAAATTGTTGATTTTCATTGTTTATGATATTTTTTGTGTAGTTCCTGAGATGTCTGCGCTCCTTCGAAGAAATGATATACATTTTTAATTTTACTTCAAAAATTGATGATTTACTAACAATAATTGTTGACTTACTAACATAAGTTATTGATTTACCAACAAAAGTTGTTGATTTACACACAAAAGTTGTTGATTTATCAACAAATGTTGTTGAATTTAATTATTTTTGGAAAGTATTGGGTGAATTCGATTTGCTGGTATATCTGCGCTCCTTCGAATAAAAGTTGTTGATTTACCGACAAAAGTTGTTGATTTACACACAAAGTTGTTGGCTAAACCTTTAAAATGTTTGATTTACCAATAAAAGTTGTTGATTGACCAACACAAGTTGTTGATTTACCAGCATAAGTTGTTGATTTAATTATTTTTGGAAAGTATTGTGTGATTTCGATTTTCTGGTATTTCTGTGCTCCTTCGAATCAAAGTTGTTGATTTACCAATAAAAGTTGTTGATTTACACTCAAAATTTTGTTGATTTACACACAAAAGTTGTTGATTTACAGACAAAAAATTGTTGATTTGAATAAAAAGTTTTTGGTTTACACACATAAAATGTTTGATTTACCAACATAAGATGTTGATTTACCAACAAAAGTTGTTGATTTACTCACAAAAATTGTTGATTTATCATCAAATTTTGTTGATTTTAATTATTTTCGGAAAGTGTTGAGTGAGTCCGATTTTCTGGTATTTTTGCGCTCCTTCGAATCAAAGTTGTTGATTTACCGACAAAAGTTGTTGATTTATACACAAAGTTGTTGGTTTACACATATAAAATGTTTGATTTACCAACAAAAATTGTTGATTGACCAACACAAGTTGTTGATTTACCAGCATAAGTTGTTGATTGTAATTATTTTTGGAAAGTGTTGTGTGAGTCCGATTTGCTGGTATTTTTGCGCTCCTTCGAATCAAAGTTGTTGATTTACCGACAAAAGTTGTTGATTTACACACAAAGTTGTTGGTTTACACATATAAAATATTTGATATACCAACAAAAGTTGTTGATTGACCAACACAAGTTGTTGATTTACCAGCATAAGTTGTTGATTTAATTATTTTTGGAAAGTATTTTGTGATTTCGATTTGCTGGTATTTCTGCGCTCCTTCGAAGAAATGAAAAAAAATTTTAATTTTGCTTTAAAAATTGTTGATTTACCAACACAAGTTGTTGATTTACTCAGAAAAATTGTTGATTTATCATCAAATTTTGTTGATTGTAATTATTTTTGGAAAGTGTGGTGTGAGTTCGATTTGCTGGTATTTTTGCGCTCCTTCGAATCAAAGCTGTTGATTTACCAACAAAAGCTGTTGATTTACACTCAAAATTTTGTTGATTTACACACAAAAGTTGTTGATTTACAGACAAAAAAATGTTGATTTACATAAAAAGTTTTTGGTTTACACACATAAAATGTTTGATTTACCAAAAAAAGTGGTTGAATTACCAACAAAAGTTATTGATTTACACTTAAATGTTGTTGATTTACACTCAAAAATTTGTTGATTTACCACCAAAAAAGGTTGATTTACCAACACAAGTTGTTGATTTACTCACAAAAATTGTTGATTTAACATCAAATTTTGTTGATTGCAATAATTTTTGGAAAGTGTTGTGCGAGTCCGATTTGCTGGAATTTTTGCGCTCCTTCGAATCAAATTTGTTGATTTACCGACAAAAGTTGTTGATTTAAACACAAAGTTGTTGGTTTACACATATAAAATGTTTGATTTACCAACAAAAGTTGTTGATTGACCAACACAAGTTGTTGATTTACTCACAAAAATTGTTGATTTAACATCAAATTTTGTTGATTGTAATTATTTTTGGAAAGTGTTGTGTGAGTCCGATTGGTATTTTTGCGCTCCTTCGAATTAATGTTGTTGATTTACACACAAAGTTGTTGGTTTATACATACAATAAGGTTTGATATACCAACAAAAGTTGTTGATTGACTAACACAAATTGTTGATTTACCAGCATAAGTTGTTGATTTAATTATTTTTGGAAAGTATTGTGTGATTTCGATTTGCTGGTATCTCTGCGCTCCTTCGAAGATATGAAATAAATTTTTAATATTACTTCAAAAATTGTTGACTAGCCAACACAAGTTGTTGATTTATTAACATAAGTTGTTGATTTGCAAACAAAACTTTTGGTTTACACACATAAAATATATGATTTACCAACATAAGTTGTTGATTTACCAACAAAAGTTGTTGATTTATCAACAACAGTTGTTGATTTACACTTAAAAGTTGTTGATTTACACTCAAAAATTTGTTGATTTACTAACACAAGTTGTTGATTTACTCACAAAAATTGTTGATTTAACATCAAATTTTGTTGATTGTAATTATTTTTGAAAAGTGTTGTGTGAGTCCGATTTGCTGGTATTTTTGCGCTCCTTCGAATCAAAGTTGTTGATTTACCGACAAAAGTTGTTGATTTACACACAAAGTTGTTGGTTAAAACATATAAAATGTTTGATTTACCAACAAAAGTTGTTGATTTACACTTAAAGTTATTGATTTACACTTAAAAGTTGCTGATTTACCAACACAAGTTGTTGATTTACCAACACAAGTTGTTGACTTACCAACATAAGTTTTTGATTTACCAATAAAAGTGGTTGTTTTACACATAAAAGTTGTTGATTTAATAAAACCATGTTGATTTATCATCAAATTTTGTTGAATTTAATTATTTTTGGAAAGTATTGTGTGAATTCGATTTGCTGGTATTTTTGCGCTCCTTCGAAGTAATGAAATAAATTTTTAATTTTACTTCAAAAATTATTGATTTGCCAACAATATTTTTTATTTTAATTATTGTTGTAAAATATAACTTATTATTTAATTTCCTGTGATTTATTTATTCCAAATTTCGCTCCTTTAATAAAATTGTGATTATTAATTTGCCTTTAAAACCGTAAAATCTGCAATAATTTAGAAACTTTTGTTTTTAATTTTAACTGTTACTGGCAAAATTTGGATTTATTTAACTTAATTAAACATTAATACATACATACCTTTTAAGGTCGATTACGTAAACTATAGCTAGATGGTGGACCATGTTTTGTATAGACAACATTTTTTAAAGTGTTAAGACCCTAGGACTTTAATTTTGTATTCTCCGCTTTCTGTGCAGTTTAATAAAATAAAATTATGCCTGATGACGCGAAACTCTAGACAAACATCTATTTAATATTGTCGCGGTTTTCTTCGACTTTTCCGCTATTAGCTATTTAAGTTGGGTACAATACAATACAATTTATATTTTCGAAAGTTTATTGAATAATTACACAGCCCTCTCATAAAATATTTATGAAAGAACGAAATTTTACTATTCATTACGTTTCCAGAAAAAAATTGATTGCTCGTATTCTTTTGTGAAATTTAACTTCCGTGCACCACGAAACCAAAAAGAAAAAAAAAATTCCAAACCAAAGGTAAAACAGATATTACATATTATAACAGGTAAAAGGTTACAAAATATATTACAATATCAACAACCCGTTTAGTCGTTACGTTTATTTTCTTCTTCTTAGGTTATTTTCTGCCACAAACACATACGTACGAATATATTTATTCATCGAAGTTCCTTTCGATATATGTATTAATATATGGACGTATGTACCTTGGATAAGAACATCGATAAGATACGAGTATATAAAATACAAAATTCTTGTACATTTCATGTTTAAATATTGATTTTTAATATAAATATCTAAAAACGAGATCCATTTTCACCAAACCAAAAATTTATTCATTTTCCACTATAAACTGTACCCCACCTTATACCTTATATGAGGATACCTTGGTTTTAGATATCTTTTCTCTTATATCGTTGCTTTAAAAATTTATAATAATTGAATAAGAAACGATTGAAATAATATTTTCAATGTTACTGGAACATAAATATAATTTCAAACGTGTTTGTGTGTGTGTTGTGTGTATAGCTTGGTCTCGGATGGTTTTTTTCGGTCAAGAAACCCAAATAAAAAACCAAACATTTTTTTTTTCGTTTTTGTTAGATAAATTTTTAATGTTGGTTCATATAATTATGATTAGAATTTAATTGATTTGATGACAGTTCATTGAAAAAACATAAACAGTTTAATTATTTATGGTAGTTTTTGTAAGGGGCGGAATATTAATGAAAGATCCTTATTAGTTGGGGTTGTTTAAAATGGAATGCGGTTAATCCCATACCGATGCGAGTTATATTCAGAATTGAAAATAAATTATTGGACCTACTAATTATATCCTACAAGCCTAGTTTCTTGAATACCAACATCTTTCAAACAGCGGATAGCCAGAAATGCTGCTGAGGCAGTGCCATACGTAAGCGTCTTCAATTGATATGTGATTGGCTGCTGATGTGAACTCGGGCGCCATAAGATATTTTGATGTTCTCGATCATTGCTGTCTACCCACACCTGCCTATACATTTTTTCAATATCTCCACAAAAGACGAACTAGTGTTGTCGAAACCTTAGCAGCATATTGAGGAGCGATGGCTGTACCGTGGGACCTACCATTTAATCATCATTTAGCGAAAGCCCTGTAGACGATTTTGTGGATGCGTCAAAGACTACTCGCAATTTTGTTGTCGTACTGCTGGCCTTTAAAACTCCATGATGCGGCAAGTAGTATATAGATAATTTATTATGGCCTTGCACTTGTTCCATGTGTCCAAGCGTCTCCGCCATGAATGCTCTATACAGTTTTCCGAACTCCTGGTCACGTTCGAATCTCCTCTCCATTGACTTTAAACGGTTTAGAGCAGCGTTGTATGACGTTCCGATCACAATGCCGGATTGCTTGAATGGTAGCTTTACTATAAATTTCTTATCTCTACCGATTTTTGTAGTTGTTCGAAATAATTATTAGCACTGCTGTTCTTCGGCTGTTTCTCTTATATGTTTTGGAAGCTCTTCTACTTCCCAGAACTTGCGTAGAGATCTGTCGATATCTAGAAGCACATTGACATTTTTAGTTACATCCGTACCTTGCTCCTTGTCGGCAATTCTTCCGGCCACTATCCATCCAAAAATTGTTCGAACCGCAGTCAATCCATTTGCTAACTTAATACTCTCTGATTGCAATGCTTCAAAAAATTTGTCCACTCCTAAAAGCACGTCGATTTGGCCTCGTTTGTTTAAAGTTGGATCAGCGAGCTGCAACTGATTCAGGATTTGAAAATCCGCTACTGATAAATTGATGAATGCTTGTGTTTTTAATGCAGGTTTATGATCCACAGACGCCATCATCAGCTCTACGGACCCTCTGGTTTCACTCATGCCAGCTTCACCAAGTCCCTTCATAAGAACCCGTGCACTTTTTCGTTTGAGATTTAAATCTCGCATGCAGACCTCGGATATAAAGTATGCCTGTGATGCCGAATCCAAAAGTGCCCAGGTATGTTTGACAACAGCCGTTGCCGTCTTTGATTTTGATCAATGCAGTCGGAAGTATTCCTTGTGATGTTACTGGGCTCACGGTATACGTTTCAATTTCGGTGTCTCCCTTTTCTGTCACTTCCTTATTGGTTGCTATGTCAACTTTATGAACCCTTGAATTTGCTTGTTCAAAAACGTTAGAACCCTTTGAATCATCTGATGATCCATGCAATGATGTATGATGTCTTCTGTGGCAGTATCGGCATCTATCTTTGGATCAGCACTCTTGCACTCTGTGCCCTCCATTTAGACAATTGAAACACCTGCTGTTTTTTCGTATTGCATCTGACTTGTCAGTCGGTGACATGCCCTTGTAGCTCTCGCATTCGTATACTCTGTGCCCATATTTCTTACATATTGGGCATTGGTATTCCAACGATGTTTCAACTGGATATGCTCGTTCAACTGGTCGACTCGGCGTGATCTTCTTCATATAGCCCTTTATGGATTCGACCATGTCTATGCGTTTTCCCAGGAATGTAAACAATTCATCGATTGTGCAAAAGTCTTTCTCCGCTGTCTCCTGGGCCCAGAGAGATTTGGTTTCGTTGTCTAATTTAATTAAAGCTATATAAATCAGCCAATGATCTCGTTTTTCGGCGTTTGGACCTAGCGCTTTAAGCCCTCCAATCGATTCATCTAGAGCATCAGTTAATTTCCTGATGTTATCGGCATTTGGTTGGATTATGCTGGGTTGGTCCATATAGTTTTTAATGAAAGCGTTGACTGTGTAACGCTTTCGGTCATATCGCTGTATTAACCTTTGGAATGCTTCATTATAGTTAGCATCCGTGATTGCAAAATGTCGAATGAGCGATGCTGCTTCTCCCTCTATTGCACCTTTGAGGTACTGAAACTTCTGTGCAGCCGTCAAATTATTTCGCTCGTGAATCGTAGAACTATAAATATCGAAGAATGATTGCTATGCATCTTCGGCGGACGGACATCAACGTTTTGTTGATGCGTGGTATTCTTATTATTCTCCAGGTTTTGTGTAGCAATGCTGCGGTTGCGAATTTCAGAGTTTAGAGTCTAAATCGAACATCTCCCTTTCAATATTTTGCAATTCACTTAAAAGCTTCTATTGTGCTCGTTCTTGTTTCACATACATCTCATCCAAGCTAGTGCTCTCCATGTTGCTTCTTACATACTTGAGTAATTTGGTCATTGATCCCTTCGCAGTGGATCTTTGCCTTTTCAAGCTGTCCATTTTCAGCAGCTCTACGATTTTCTGATCTCGTATCTCGTTTAATTTATAGATGTGGACTATTGTGGTTATTCTGCACGATGCTGTTGATAATCCAAATTCTCCCCAGAATAACCAGTACATGTATGTCCCTGTTTCGGCGCCAATGTTTTTGTATGGATACCTTCCTGCTTCGGGCACTTATTACCAAAATACGTTTGTTGATGATCCCGTATTTTGGCACTTGATGTTATCTCCAGTGCCTTATTGTATCCCTCTATTATTTTATTTTCCCTTTATTAATGTCTATATACGTAATTTTGTTCGATAACTCACTTAGACCTCAAACATATTTTATTTTGTTTTATTTTACTGGCAAATTTGGTGGCTTGCTATTATCATTAAAATAATGCGATTGGCCACATCTAACATAAACTAGCTTAATTACTAGATCCGTACAAATAGTCTTAATTCCAATATATTGTTGTGTTGTGTTTCCCTTCTCGTCAACAATCGGGTTTTTGTCATACTTATTAACACGTTATATTACCATGTCATTTTCGTTGAATGAGCATTTCAGAATGGGGGAGAGATTGGGACCGATTTGGGATTTGAGATAAACTGATTATCAAAATACTGTCAAATATAATCTTATTTTAAAATATTTTATTATTTGAGTATGCCCAGCTTTGATTTATTCTTTGATATGTTCAGGGGAATTTCTCTCCAAAGCCTTTTTGAGAAGTTAATCACAAGCATATTACAGATTACTTAATGAACCTTAGTAAATTAGCGCTCTTCCAATGGTGACCCTACACAGTAATATGGTGATGAGAACGGGCAGACCGCCAGACAGATTACAGTTTCGTACACTCAAATGAATAAATATCATATGGTACGATAAACACGCTCAAAAAATTCCCCACTCCTTAACTTATTAAATTTTTTTAGGAAAAATTGAAAATTTACAGATCCCATTAAAAGTAAAAATAATCGCGCGCGCCAAGTAAATAAATTTTCCGTTGTTGTTCCATTAAATTATCATCCCGCATATGTACATGACAATATTTTGACTTTTATCGTGTTGTATTTTGTGCTTCTTATACAGCTATTTATGTACGATATAAGTAATAAAATGATTTTCTTTTATTATTTTCATCTTATGTCATTTTAATTTGATAATTATTTTATATTTTCAATACTAATAAAAAGGATTTTATGTATTATGTTAACACATACAAATACACCCACACCCAAACAAAAAGAAGGATATTTAATAAGGAAATATCATATCCATATATGTAATACTGTCTTACGCTAAATTCATCAAGATACGTAAACATTTATGTACGAATGTATAATACAGAGATATATAAGAAACAAATAACGACACATTCCTCATTCCAAGTTGTTGCTCCATTCTTAAATCTTTTTGTTCGATTCTTATGTTCCAAAAAAAAAAAAAAATTGTAAGATGTTTTTTATGTCTTGAAGATTTTATAAAATAATTTGCTTTTTGTGAGTTTGTATACATATAGTATACGAGAGCACCTAATATCACACTTGATCATGAATAAATATTAACTTTATATGTACATGTTTGAGCAAGTAAGAGATTACATGCATTTTAAACTTATAAACTTGCATATAACCTTTCGACGTCTCGTATCATTACAACGTATTATGTATAATAGAGGGTTTTGTATATTGTAACTCTTTCTTATTCTGATGAAATTGATAGAACATATCTTCCTATTCTGCATTATATGTATACGTTTTGTATTTGGATACGTAAACGAACGATAGATTTCGGTTAAATCACTTTAATTAAATTTTCGAAGTTCAAAATTCAATTTTCACAGTCATTATTTTATGGTATGTTAGAGATCAGTGTAAATCAGTTATTGATAAACAATTTTCCGCGAAACATAGATATTCATGTGCCAGCCTAGTAATCACCTGAATAAATAATCCGTTTGGGTAACAAGCAGACAACAGAATTTCCCGCCGACCAATTAACTGAATGACGTTACTTGGACAATTCCGGTATCATTCAAGAAATTTATTGATCAAAATTTATTAATATCCCACTTTTTAGCAAGCCACATTAAACGTTCCGTTACTGACTGTTTGCAAAACCCTGCACTTTGGTACTCGTGTAAATCCCTGTTTCGTATATACACAACATTTTGAAAACACAATGATTATTATTTGATTCATTGCATTCAGTTTCTATTTGGTAACGGATTATGTAGATATTTTTTAGCAAACTCAACATAAAACAATTACAAAGTATTTACAATGAACTGAAAAAAAAACAAATGAAAAACTCATAAAAAAAAAGATGAAAAAATAGAAAATTGTTTATACAAAAAAAAAAAAAAAACAAAAAAAAACTGCTCATCTGAGGAGATTTTTTACTGTACCATTATTGTTTTTGTATTTTCCCTTTAAATATGAAAATCTTGACTGCAATATCTGCACCGTATACACATAACGCTTTTTGTAGTTTAAGTTGTAAAATGTAATCTTTCGATTGGAAGGAAGAATTTTTAATCAGACCACTGAAATTCAGAATCTGACTTGTCATTTTTTTTTTTCATCCAAAATTTACGTATAAAATGAATACACTTATAATATAAATATAATTCCGTACGAATTTTTTATAAATTTTATATTAGTATAACTAATAACCAAATGTTATAAAATATGGTATAAGATTTATATTACTTCATATAAATATTTTGATAGGTCACTGGTATAAATTTAACACTCCAACGTATAAATATCTGTATAGACTACAAAATATAAAGTTTATCCATTAAATGTTAATTTCTGTTTATAAGGGATTAGTATTAAATTTATATAAATCTCAATCTGGTTATCGTATAAAATTTAGTTGCTTTAGTATAGAAATTTGGAAATTCTATATGCTAGAATTGAACTCAGTTTTCAATACTGATGAAATTTAAGATACATTTTTGTCACATAAATAAAACAATTTTAGTTTATTTTATAAAATCAATGTATTTATCAAAATCATATTATTTTTTTAAGTGTCATGTTTATTTAATTTTACTTACAAAAGTGTACGTGTTAAGTGTGCTTAGATTAAATTAAGTGTAAAGTAATTTAAATGCTACTATTTAATATAATATATAATTTGTTTGTTTCACGTGACACGGCAGTGTCGTAACTTCTGTTGAATTTAAAATGTTTCAAATATAATTTATTTAGTATTGACTGTGCCATAGCTTGTATCTCATATGCATTATGAAATTCGTCAAACGTGACAACTAAATACTTTTGATTGATTGATTGATTGATTACGATGTACGATCAAGCATTAAGCAAGTCTCCCGTATTATAAATGCGAATACCACACCACTCTATACCCATGTTACACAACACGACACCATTCTTCATGAAGCCAAACCCCGTAAAGAAAGGCACCACATCGATAACCACATAAGTCTAAAGTTGTGATATCCGCCCCTGGCCAGGCCGCCGTCGTACACCTTTTTACATATAACAAGATCGAGGGATGGGAAAGGAATGTTAGCAACAAAGACTCAACCCGGTTCCAGACACCTAAGTAGTTGATAGTTAGTAAATTTGTTAGTAATATATTTTTTAGTAGTTTATAGACACAACAAGACAATACATTTTTTTTAAAGTTCATCTACTGCTCCAACAACCTGTAAGAAGCAACCTGTAAAGAAGACACAATGACAACACAAATTTCCTGGTACCGCAAACTCTTTTTTCTGAAAAGCTGTAAACAACTATTATTATTCCCCTCCAACATTTTTTCCATCGGCGGTTGTGAGGGGGGGGGGCGAGATTTCGTTCCATCATCATGTTCCCATGCGGTCACCCAAATTTGTACTAACTGTAGGTAGTGTTGCTTGACGTTGTTGTTGAAATCGTTGTGTCTCTGCTATTATATGGTGGTTTGCTTTGACATTGATACGAATGGGGAACCAATGTTTGGGCTTATACAACTTATTATTAAGGATATTGAAAAGTTTTATGTTAGTTTACAATTTGTTGAGAGATTTTATTTTAGTACTCACTACTTTGCATATACGGTTGAATTGCAAAACACATTTTTTGTATATGACATAGATTCACTAAAATGTAATCACACTTCTTACATAAGTAAGGCTGCTAACGGTCAACATTTTATAATTTAGGACTATCAAGTTAATACATTCAATTATTTTAAATGTTACCGTAAAAATTAGATTAGTCATTTGAGACGAAGATGAATTACTATAATGGTGTTTACCGGAACAGAAACCAACAAAAGCAACAAATATGTACGCATTTAACCTAAACTTAAGACAGTAGAAATAAACACTATTTACCATTACTACAAATGACTTTTTATTGTGCAAGCAGAAAATCAGTTACTCTCGTACAAGGCTTTTATAACAAAATCATTGGTTGTGACAACTAATTTTCAGTAGACGCAACAAAATTTTGCTAAAATTCTGAACACAGGAACGATCTTCTAGTTCGCACGATCGATTTTTCAATTGGAAATACTAATATTAAGGTTACCGAAACTTTTTATTAGTTAGCACAACCAAAAATGGGTTTATAACAATCATTAATCAATTTATATCAACCTCAAATTATTAGTATCGGAACAATATGATCTCATTTACTACAACTGCTTAATTCGGTAGGCAAAAAATTCGGTTGCCGCAAACAAAGTGTTCTCTCTGTGAATAAGCATTTCATTTTTAGCATTAAGATAAATTAATAAATTTTAGTCAGTTCTTATCTTAACTTCGTAAAGAAAACATTTACAAATTGTAAAATAAAATTGTTAATATAAATAAATCGATTTTTTTTCATGACCTCACGTGTTCGAACTCATAATTCGGATACATTGAAACACGACTACTTGGAAAAAAGTGTCCATTCTCTTCGGTACAATGCACAGCTTTCTGGAATCTGCGTTCCGTGCGCTTTTCTCAAAGCGGTAATTTAATTAGATAGTTACGCTAATCAAATAAAAGGCTTGTGGTAGGCTTAACACTCTTTTAAAATATGTAAAACTATTAAATTTGCTACAAAAAAAAAATTTTCAAATTTTACTTACAGAAATAATTTCAACATGAATAAACATGGCGTCATTTGCATCACAATTTTTTTTTTTATTGTTTAAATTTATCTGTAGATTATTTGTCACCATTTGCACGGACAATTATTGCACAAAAAAGTCAATTATAATATTAAAACAAATTACCACTATTGTTAATTATTAAATATGCGTATTCACATAAATTCACACGATACCAATGCACACACCACACAATCAAAATCACTACTAAAATGACATTTCAATAAAACAAAACCGATTTAATATTGAAAAAAGGCCGGTTTTACGTAACACCAATATTTTATACTAGAGGACATTTCATGTAAAATCCGTATATATTTTTAACGGTTTGTGTATCGGGTGATTAACAAAATTCATATTTTACATGAAATAGCCTTACATTTATGTATTAATTTTTGTTATGACCTATAGGGTGATACATTTTTTTTTTTTCAAAGCAAAAATTAATTGTACAAATTGGACAAATTTAGGCTTCCCTCTATTCATAAATCTGTAAATCTTTAATCGTGATATTAACAAGTGTGGTGATTAGGGAACTTTAAAAAAATTTAAATTTCTCAAAATTAAAAAAAAAAAAATGAATAACTTTGTAAAGTGGTGTCGATCGATATATGCGCGCTTTAAAACGTACTTTAAAACGTATGAACGTTCAGAAATTTGATATAGAAACCACGCTTAATGTCGTACGCACGAATTATCAATTACTGAATGATGAATGGGCTGACTACAAAAGTCAAGAAACGGAAATCACGGAAACGGATGAAAATTCAAAATATCTGGATACAATCGACGAATTATATTTTCATTTCAAACGTGTTCTCATACAAGCCAAAAAGACCGTTAAACTGGGACGAAAGACGCGTTACACAGTAACACTATGGAAGATTTGGTAGCGAATCAACAATCATTTCTAAAGGACATATCTCTATTTAGCAAACGCGAAACAGAGATACGACTATCTCAAACAAATATTCTGCCATTTTCCGGAAAGTATTCAGAATTTCCATCCATCCGCGACTTATTCGAACCGTCTATCGATAAAAACGAAAAAATTTCCAATGTCCACAAGCTTCAATATCTTAAAGGATTATTGCGAGATGATGCGGCTGCCCTAGTTCGTGACAAACCAATTACCGAAGCCAACTACCTTGAAGCTTGGGCAAAAATAAGAGAACGGTATGATAAAAAGAAACAAGTTGTAAATCAGTTGATCAAACAGTTCATGGATCAACCCAACATCACACATTCAACTGCAAAACATCTTCATCAGATGTGTGACGTGTCAGACGAAGTAATTCGTGGGCTGAAGGTTATCGGCGGTAATGCAGAGCACAAACTTGGTAAAGAATCGAGAAAGGAATGAGCACATTATATTTCCAACAACGATTCACCAACAATGGAACAATTTTTTAAATTTTTAAATGGCAGAAGTAACGAACTTGAAGGTTGTGGCGCTCAAATAAAACCTAATCAAATTTTTACCAGAGTTCGGGACAACCATGCTCAAATCAAACCAACGACGTGCTCTAAATGTATACCAACAATCATCTACTATCAAAATGCAATGAATTAGAGGCTCGAACAAGAGGCTCTGTTTTAACTATCTATCTGCGACTCATCAAGCAGGGGTATGCCGAATGAAATTTCGTTGCAACATTTGTAATCGCAAGCATCATTCGTTACTACATATGGAAACGAATGATGCAGCAAGTACACAAGTTACTGCTGACAAAATAACATCCATTTAACATTCCTGAACAACCTTCAAACAGTTCCAGTACATTGTGTACAGAAGTTCAGTCAAACGCGAGCATCAGTGGTCGATATCAATCAATTCTACCGACAGCAATAGTGAACGTGAACCGGATCACAGGCCACTTTTTTTTCTGAAGCTTATATGCAAGGCCTTAGATTACCTAGAGAAAACGCAACCATAGTAATTAAAGGGTTAGAAGGCATAATCTTTCTATAAATGACAACTAAATTGAAAAGTAACCCCTGAATAAATAATTGTTCAGCTAAAGTTGGTTTGTAGCGGTCGAAATATACCGGATGAACATGAGTATTTTGAACGACCAAATATAATTTAGTTAAGGGACATACAATCATCTATTCCAAGTTATTGCGGCATTACAAACCATAGGATTGAAACTTGGGTTGACGATGTAGAAAACTAAATTAAACTTTTTAATTTAGATCCGATATAATTATTTGTTGTTGCTAAAAATATTTTATCAGGATCAGCAGGCAAAGCTGTTAAAGCATATCCTGAAGTAAAATTGTGGTGATCATTAAGAACGAGTTTAATCAAAAAATTTCGCATCGGAGTATGTAGTGCTGAAATTCAAAAACGGCTGAGAGAAAGAAGAAAACTAAAAACCGAAACTCTTAGCGAATAAAGTTTTGTACTAAGAGAAATAGATGCCGTGGGTAGCGTAGAAGATCATTCGGTAATTGATTACTTTGTTGTAGGCGTAGTATTATGGCGCCAAAAATTTTGACGAATTCATTTCATTGAATTACATCGAGCTATATTCGGCAATCCTGAAAGCATAGTCTCAAACAGAGGGCCAGTATTTACGTCCAAACAATTCCAGGATTTTTTCGAAAAAAAATCATGTTATGCATACAATGTGAACAACCGGAGTTCCAAGAGGCAACGGACAAGTCGAGAGGGTTAACGATATCATCATTCTCGCATTGACTAAACTATGTAGTTAGTTCTGCTCTTGAAAAATGGTACAAGTTATCGAACGACTTACAAAGATTTCTTAATTGTACATGCGGCAACGCACAATCAAAAGAAGTTCATTTGAGGTGTTATTCGGAGTAAAAATGTGGAATCCAGAATATAAAAACATATCTGATGTTATCGCCAATGAGGTTGTAACGATTTGGTTAACAAAAATAATTATTTTATTTTCTCTCAAATTTATTGAATCGTGAATTATATACTACTTGTGATGACAGATTGACAGCTTATTGGCTGCTTTCTGTGAAAAATACTTCACACTCAGTAATCAGTCATTGCACTGTAATTGTCGATTGGAGGTAGCGAGAAAGCACTACCTATCGGAATAAAATAAAGCTGTAATACCATAGAAAAAATTAGCATCAGCGCTCGCAGAACGACTGAAGTATGGTATAGTGGAATTTTTTTGAAGTTTTTATGCATCAAATATTTTTTGTCTAAAATCACGGTTCCAATCGTTAATGGATAGTGGTTGGTAGGGATGACTTACGCAAAATTCGCGGTAAAAAAATAAAATAAAAGAAAAATAAAAAAACGAAACGAGCGTCAGTCAACATAGCGATTTTAGCGAAGTATTTTGTATTCGTTCTCGTCAAAAAAGCGAGATAGTTTTTTTTCCATTGTGTGTTCTAAATAAAATGGATGTGAATTATTTATTATAAAACATTTTTTTTTCTCGTTCCATTTGTTTTTTTTGTATTTTAAATTAACAAAGAATTATTTAAAAAAAACAAAAGAAAAACTAAAATAGATTGGACGCACCGAAAATGTTATATGATTTTTTTTTTTGAGTTATCGTAGAATATAACCAATTAAAAGACAATTTTTGTATTTGGCATCGTACTTAAACCGCGTTGGACGCGTGAAAAATTCTGTGAAAAAAAAAATTACATAAAATTAAAATAACTATTGTATATAACAACCGTGTGTTACTTGGGGGAACGTTGATTGTCGGGTGATTCTCCTTGCGATTGGTGTTGTGAAGCCTGGAGGTGGGAGCCGTGGGTGCGCGTGGTTACGAAAAAAGAAAAAAAATATTGTTTGTGAGCTGCTTACGATTAACATGGTGATCTCTACGGTAAAATACTGTTTCTGAGCTGTTTACGGTAAAAAAATATTTCATGAGCTGTTTACGGTAAATCCATTGATTTGGTAGCTGTTTACGGTCAAGGTTCTATTACGATACCGGTTAAAATACTGTTTGGTGAGCGGTCTACGGTTAGAGGTGAATATAAATTTGACCACTTCGTGCTACGCAATATAACTGGAGATAAGTGTGTAGAACAAGCATTAATCGGATAACATCAGCAGCATATCGTGGCATACAACAGTGGGCGATGTTGAGGGTCGTCAACAGCTATAGAACAGCACGATAAGGGTATAAAAAAAATTTTAGATTGTAAGAGGAAAAATTTGTTTATATATATATGGGTGATTATTATTATTATTTTTGTTCATAATCCAATTTTGTTGTTGTTTTTTTTGCTCTACATAACACTGTGACACAGGGGAGGGCAAAAACAAAAAAAGAAATTTTCATTGTTTATTTCCAGATTCCAGTGGCGGGTTCAAAGAGCTCAATGGACTCTACACGGGATGCGCGTCAAGTTTAAAAAAAATTCAACGGGAAAAGGAACTTTCCTTTTTATGGTGTTATATTAAGGGGAAGGTGACTAAAGACGAGAACAAAACGAAACAGAAAAAAAATAAAAAAAATAATAATAATTGTTAATTACCAAATTGTAATTTAGTAATTTTTTTTATTATTAGAAAAATATATTTAAAAATTTGTTAATGGGATACTGAAAAGAATGATGTGTCGTTAATTTTTTTGTTGTGTTCGGCGGGGTTGGCAGACGTTGAGCTAACGTCGCAGACGTAGGTATGAATATTAACATCTAGCAGTTTTTAGGTCTTGCGAGACACCACCAACGGGACCCATCCTCGACTGAGATATAGCCGCAAACGCTGCAGGTGGTGATTGCAAGATGTTCTGGCTACGAGAGACGACACGTGTGAACCGAATCATGACAGCGGGACAAGAGTCCTACTTCAGCTGTTCAGCCGCGTGATATATAATTGGTCTTATCTCGTAACAAGGTTCTCAATGCATTTTCTGATGAAAGGGAGGAAATAAGGGCTTAAATTCGCAGAAATGAAGAAAATGATCAAGAAGAACCAAAACGAACCTACGACAAGAAAAGAAAGTTATGTACGAAGTATAAAATTAATGATTTCGTAGCGATTAAAAGAAAACAATTTGGGGTGGGCATAAAAATCAATGCTAAGTATCTTGGTCCATACAAAGTCATACAAATCCTACCCAATGATAGATACGAGGTTAAGAATGTTGGAGAACACGAAGGGCCACAATCAACAACAACCGCAGCTGATTTTATGAAGTCATGGCGAAATAAACCTGCTCCCATATGGTCAGCAGCGATGAATCCGATGGAAAAGACAACCAATATTAACAGCCGGATGGTAAACCTTATGATACCTTACCTGCTCAACAGGCGATTTAAAAATTTTCACACCAAGACGCTGAAGTTGATTTAAAAATGTTCACACTATAAGACGCTGAAGACGATTAAGGAATGTTCACAATAAGACGCTGGACGATGCGGGATGTTCACGACAAAGAAGATATCCGATAAAGACGCCCGAGTTAATGATATTTTTAATGTTTGAGCAGCAGAGAGAGGACGTCATGAATATTAGTGGTACAGTGAAAAAGAAAAGAAAAGATCTAATTGATTTGAGACGTTATCAACTTATCTGGGTTAATATGTTTCATCGAGCGGCGCGGGTAGCTTTTGCTAGAAGATAATTTAAGTACGAACTGGGAAAAAGTTATTTTTACGGACGAAAAAGTTTTTAGGTTCGATCGTGCTAAGCCGCCCAAATAAAATGAAATATAATGAAAAATAATAAGACAAGAATAAGTGGCCAAGGATCCTGTGGAGTGTAAGGATAGATAAAAATTCACAAGACATGAACAATCGGGAATATTTGTAAATCATAAATGGAATAAGTTGTATCTAATTCATTGTTTGCAGGATAATTCCACCGTTCACAGATCACGTAAAACTATGAGTTGGTTAAATCGAAACGGTATCATTGGTATAGCGCTGGTTTAAATAAAATAAAAAATGTTTGGGGTTATATGGTTAAGAATTGAAAGCCTCTTTACCCACGAACGAGGGGAGTACTCTTAGAATATGGTTTGCAAAAAATTGGAAGAGCTAAGAGATAACCCGAATTTTTGCCAACAACTATAGTATCTTCACTGTCAAATCGATTTCGTGAAGTAATAGATAAAGATGGATACAAGACACATAGCATTTAGTTCGAAATATCAATAATTTAAATTTTTTTTTTTAATTTCAACAAGTTGGAACAATTTTTTTTGAGTTAATATATTTAAATAAAAAAATGAAGAAACGATACTCTGTCCTTAATGTCATCAAAAGTATGCAATCCGTATCAATCAAATCCCTTACCTTATCATGTTTTTCACAAACAGCAGCATCATGGTACACATTATAATTGTCACTTGTTCAAAAGCTAGCCCAATATATAATTAAAATTATTAGCACAATTCACTAATTCACTCGCACTTATTATAGCCACAATCACTTCAATATTAACACTTTCACATTTCAATTAACCATGACAACTAAATACTTTTCAGATAAAAATACAATATCCTCATTCTCTAAAATTATAAACTTAATTTCATAAAATTCATTATGGTTATCGTCATCACTTTCTGGTGAGGCTAAGAATAATCCAGGGCGATAGTGTGTATTATAATTAATCCACGATATATTTAACGATTTATCATAAATAAATAATTTTCTTCTATAAATTCCTTACTAAGTAAAGTGTTTTTCCCATTTTCCACTTTTGTTTCTAGATTTAATTTTTTTATAAGAATTGAAAACTTTTGCTGTTGGCGAATTGCTAAGCTTCTGCAAACATTTTTAAAATTCCTTTGATTTTTATTTAAATTTTTAAAATATTGGTGAAATGAGGGATAGATGACAAGTGAGTTACAGGACCCATTTTCAGTAATATACTAGGATAGTGTGTTAAAAGATGGTGTTTTGGTAACAAGTCCACCTTAAATTCAGACACTATAGCCGACAAATTATCTGTTATCAATTTTCGTAAATTATTTACAGATGAAACAGTGACTATTTTTGCAAAAATTATGTCTATTATTTTCAATAGAGATATAATTATTTGCCACTTCGAATGCAGATCTTCAAAATTCATATCCCCGAAAATAAATGGAAAGTGGTTGATCAAGCAACACGATTGAGATGCTGAGAAATTTAACGATTCCTTAGCGATTAAACCAGCCGGAATATTTTTTCTCGATTTGTACCCAAACATAAAAGATTTAATCGTTTTATTTATTTGGTTATAAGTCAAATATTTCTTTAAAACCAAATAGTTAAAGAAATGTTTTATAGTAAAAGGAACAATGCCTTCCAGTATATCATGCATGGAGTCAACCGTACTGTTTTGACAAACATCATAATTAGTTAAATTATTTAATATGCAGAAAGATTTTACACCTTTGGATTGATTTAAGTCACCATTATAGGTACTTGCAAGGATTTTAATGCTTTCAAGTTTTCGAATTCGGCTTTGGTCTTCATAAAACAAATTACATGTTTCATCTCTGTGAATGTCACATATTCGACAGAAATAAGACGCTCGAAAGCTTCAAGCGAAACCTAGCAACAAATTAGCTCCCAAATTATCATGAGCTACTGCAACCAATGTACCACGCAAAATTGTATCTTGAAGCTTTATTCCAGTAGTTTCAAGTATTTTTAAATCATCAAAAATTGGTTTTAATATTTTGCTATATGATTTTCCTAATTTTAAATCGTTTACATTAAATAAGGCTACCAAATATATGTTGTCTAAGCGTGATAAATACTTGGGAGGTAGGTCTCTAATTGAGAAGTAGATTGCTCCTATTTTATGTATGCTCCTGCGACTACCTAATGGGTTGGTAACTTCGAAATCATCATAAAATAATTGAATTTGGATTGCATCTGGATTTCTTTGAAAAAAAATGACTTTAATATTATAAAATTTTTCATTGGAACAAACATGATCTTTTACGTAGTAATGAGAAGAAAAGGATTTATTTTGAAATAAAACTGTAATGGTTTGCAGAATAGAAATGTATTGAAATGTGTTTTGAACTAAATATTTTTTATATCTTTTCGATATTGCACAATATAAACTAATAGCTACACTTTTGGGTGGTACATACGAGTAAAATTGATCTTTTTTAAATTTTTTCTCTCTATTAAATTTGGAAGTATATATTTGGCAGTTTTATTCTCTAAAGTAGCAAACAGGCTTTCGATGCTAGTTGTAAATACATAGATTATTTGATGTAGCAACATTATATTTCTTATTTAAACTTAGAACATTTAGCGAAATAGTTTCAATTAATTTATGACTATTTTTCATAATTTTACTGATGCTAGCTTCTGGTAAACCTAAAGCATTTACTTCATCTATGAAATCGCTAATTCCATATTCATTTGTAAGCTTATCTTGATGGTCGATTATAGCGGTCGATGGAATTTGAATATCTTCGCAAACCGAATGATTAGTTCCTAGAGTGGAATTTAATGAATTTGGAACATTGACAACACTTTCGGGTTGTTTAGGAATTTCAGTTTTATCTTTGGTACATTTGAGACAATGTTTTTTTAGTCCAGAATAAATATTGAATGTCTGATCACAAGAGGTGGAGGTTAAACACTTTAAATTCAAAAATTTAAAATTCAATAAGAAATGGTCAATTTGCAAATGTTTAATAAAAAGAGATAAAACTAAAGATTTTTTATTGCAAATGAAACAGTAAAAATAATCCATTATTATCTATATACGAGTATGTATATAAAAATGAATTCCTGTTTGTTTGCTTGTCTGTTCCGAATGGGCGTCTCAGCCGCTCAACCGATCGCCATGAAATTTTTACCATGTACAAGTTGCATATCCAGAACCACGATATTTTGGAAGGGGCTCGACCCCTGGGTCTAGGGGCTGCGGTACAATTTTTTTTCGAAAATTTGAATTTTCTTTAAATTTTTCCACGAAAATGAGTTTATGGGGCTGGTTATATGAAATTACTGACATGTTCGAATCCGAGGGGCCCAGCCCTCGATCAAAAATTAATTTTTACATGTATAGATACAAATATTTGATTATTCCAAAATGACTTCTCAGTCGCTCAACCGATCGCCATGAAATGTTTACCATGCAAATGTTGCATGTTCAGGACCAATCTTACGATATTGTGAAAGGGGCTGGACCCCGGGGTCTAGGGGCCATGGTACAAATTTTTTTACGAGAATGAGTTTTGGAAAGGGGTTATATGAAATAAGAGACATGTTCGAATTCGGGGGGTCCGCCCCTGGATCAAAAATTCATTTTTACATGTAAAGATACAATTATTTGATTGTTCTAAAATAACGCCTTAGCCGCTTTACCGATCGCCATGAAAGTTTTACCATGTATATATTGCATGTTCAGGACCAAGCCCACGATACTTTTTAAGGGGCTGGACCCCGGGGTCTAGGGGCTGTGGTACAAATGTTTTCTCAAATTTCAATTTTTTTAAGATTTTTTGACGGGAATGACTTTAGGAAAGGGGTTATATGAAATTCGTGACATGCTTCAATCCGGAAGTCTGCCCTGGATCAAGAATTCATTTTTACATGTATAGATACAATTATTTAAATGTTCCGAAATAGCGCCTTAGCCGCTCTACCGATCGTCATGAAATTTTTACCATGTTTAAGTTGTATGTTCAGGACCCAGGTTACGATATTTTAGAAGGGGCTGGACCCCGAGGTCTAGGGTCTTTAGTTCAAGTTTTGTTTAAAATTAAATTTTTTTTTTTTTTAAATTTTCACGGGAATGAGTTTAGAAAAGGAATTATATGAAATTAGTGACATGTTTGAATCCGAAGGGTCCGTCCCTGGATCAAGAATTTATTTTTACATATATAAATACAATTATCTGATTGTTCCGAAATGGCGTCTCAGCTGCTCAACCGATTGCCATGAAATTTTTGCCATATTAAGTTGCCAATCTTAAGCGTTATTTTTAAAGGGGCTGGACCCCAGAGTCTGGGGGCTGCGGTACAATTTTTTCCTAGAATTTGAATTTTTTTTTATTTTTTATTTTTTGAGTTTAGGAAGTGGGTTATATGAAATTAATGTTATTTTCGAATGCGAGGGACTACCCCAGGATCAACAGGGTATAAGGGCTGCAGTACAAATTGTTTCTACAATTTAAATTTTTTTTTAAATTTCTTTCGGTAATGAGTTTAGGAAGTAGGTTATATGAAACTAATGAAATATGTATTTGAATATGAGGGGTCCATCCCATGTATAAGAATTCATTTTTACGACTTTATGTAAGAGAAACAATTTTAGACAAACTTACGGTGACTTGGCGTTCCACAAGAAATTCCGAATATTTTTAGAAGTTTATTGTACTATTTTGCTATTTGGTTATTATTGTATGTTGAATTGGAACTGCAGTAAAACACAGAAATATTTTAATCCTTAACTTCTTTCCCCTTAGAATGAGAAAACATTTAGGTTTCTAATGTTGAATGATTGCTGCACATTTAAATTTAGACACCAAAAAGGATATCTAGCGTGCGATTGTTATACACAAATCATACCTCTACTATAATTGATTTAATTATTCAAATTAATTTTATTAATTTAAATTTAAGACAATCTTTCATCACTTTAACTGAAGACAAATCTCTGAACACTTATATTATCCATACTAATAATCCATTTTTACTGGTTTGACATGTACTGTTTAGTGATATCCTATTTATCACATCCTGTTTTGAAATGTACCATAGTCAGCGAGTTCTAATTTCCACATAACTTCAGAAATAATTAACATTCTATTTTAATCCACTATTGCAACCGGGGGCTTTTAATGAAAATAGTAGTTTCATACTAAACGCCAATAGTTTATTACTTTATTCAGTTTATTACTTAAATAATCAATGATTGTTTCATAAAATCAATTCTAGTAAAGGTACTAAAAAATATTGTACGTATAAACTGATTTACTTTGAAAAGTACTAGCGTTTTAAATTTGAAAATAGCATCTTCTACAAGAAACATCCTTGGATTCAAATTATTGTACGTGTAAAATTGCCTTAGTTTGAAAAAACTTCTTTTGTTCTTCGAAATGTCATTTTCAACCACAGTTCGCGGTAAAACGTATCGAAGTGGACGTAGTTTTAATCGTTTTGAATAAATTAATATTAATTTGTGTTTCGGATGCCGTTGTTCTCGATTAGTTAGCTATATTGCAATAAAATAATTGTTAGTGATTATTTTCCAGGTGAATATACATTCTTATTAGATTTAAGTTTTCAGTTTATAAACGTGTTAATCTTTGATTACTTTTTGATTGTAGATAACATTTGATTTTGCTTAAAAAAAATTCCGTAAAGACATTTTCAAACACAGTTCGGGGTGAAACGTATCGAAGGGAACATTAAAATCGTTTTGATAAATTAATACTAATTTCTGTTTTGAATGCCCGTTATTCCTGATTAATTAGCTACACGTTTCATTTTTGCTTAAAAATGCCACCGAAAAATAAATCAATTGGGCAGGTAACTGCAAAGTCGAAGAAGATTAGAGCCGCAAGGGTGGCTGAATCAAGCGAACAGCGTGAAGCACGACTTGAAAATGATCGAAGCAGTACGTCTTCTTCTAGAGCTGATGAAACGACTGAACAGCGTGAAACCCGACTTGAAAATGTTCGAAGCAGGATGTCTTCTTCTAGAGCTACAGCCATTGAATATCGTGAGGCCCGGCTGGAAGTCGATCGGTTACGATATGGACGATTAATAGAAACTTTTAGAGGTGATTTAAAGTTAGCAGCATTCAATTACGAGAAATGCCATCAGATGACCACAGAGTAGTTATTCGAGCAGACAAAACACCGTCTGGTCAACATGAAAAAGATTCAATGCTCCAACAATCAACGAAGTTGCTATTGTTATGGTCGGAACGGGTTTCAACCGACGTTATATTATTATCCATTTTTTTTTTTTTTTTTTTTTTTTTTTTTTCGTCCCTGCCCAAAAGCGGCTAGCACTACGACCTAAAAGATCTTTTGTGCTGTTGGGTACTGTTACTCCAGGAGCTTCTCCACCTCTCTAATAAAGGCGAGAATGCTGTTTATAGAGGCCAATTTACATTTCTCCGGGGTCAGATACCTCTCTTCAAAATGAATCCACCTCCGTGTGCACAGAGCAACACACTCACATAGTATGTGTTCTGCGGTTTCTGTCTCTTCCAAACAGAGTCGGCACTCCGTCTCTGTGGACAGGTTCATTTTGTTCAAATGATATCTCAGGTTACAGTGACCTGAGAGAAAACTCACAAGTTTCCTAATATTTCCTTTGCTGAAATTGATCGCCAAATTTTTGTGGTGAAATGGTCTGATCAAAGATTTGGCTTGTCTAAGGCCGGGAATACAGTTCCAATAAGTCAAGCACTGTATTTTTTCCCATTTACTGATTGTGTAGGTTGCAGAAGCCCACGGGATACCACAAAAAGGCTCAGGGCCAATGAGTGTAGTCGACGAGCCTGCCCGTGCAAGTTCGTCGGCTATCTCATTTCCAGTGATGCCCATGTGACCAGGCACCCACCACAACCTTACTTTGTTTTGACAAGAGAGAGATTGTAGCAGTTTATAACAACTTTGAACCGACTTGGAAACCAAGCAGTTAGAAGCCAATGCTTTCAGTGCTGCTTGGCTGTCAGACAAAATGTGGATGGATGCGCCTTTAAGACCTTTTGTCATAATAATAGAGGCGCAGATTTCGATGGCGTGAATTTCGGCTAGAAAAACACTGGGGTAAGTACCCAGTGATTTCGATATTTTGTGGTTGGGTCCAAAGACACCAATGCCGACTCCACTATCCATTTTTGATCCATCAGTGTACCAGACTAGGCTGTTAGGTTCTATCTGCGGTAACCCAGTATCCCAGTCTGTTCTATCGGGGATTGTTACCACGAAATTCCTGCCAAAGCAGAGTTCTTTCGGCATAACGTCCGGGACACTAAAGAACATATTCAGGTCTGGAAGTTCATTCAAAATGTCCAGGTGACCCATATGGTCATCATGACTGTATTGATTCGCGAGCTTCAATCTAGCTGCACAGGTAGCAGCTGATTTTTTGACGTGGATTTGAAGTGGAGTGAGCCCGATGAGAGCTTCCATTGCCGCCGTAGGGCAGGTGCGCATAGCACCTGTAATTCCGAGACATGCTAGTCTCTGTAATGAGGTCAGCTTGTTCATAATAACTTTTTGCTGTACCTTAGGCCACCAAACTATTGCCCCATATGTTACAATTGGCCTCACTATCATGATGTACATCCAGTAAATCATTTTTGAGTTCAGGCCCCAGGTCCTGCCGAACATACGCCGGCAGGCCCACATGGCCCTGGCCGCGCGTTCGGTAGTTGAAGTAATATGAGAGTTCCAAGTTAGTTTCTTATCTAGGACAACACCCAGATATTTAACTTCATTGGAGTATCCGATATTTATATTATTAAGACTAATTGAACCAAGGTTCAAATTACGTCTTTTGGTGAAGGGCACCAGGACTGTTTTGCTAGGGTTAATCGAAAGGCCCTCCCCAGTGCACCAATTCGAAATAACAAGCAAAGCCTGTTGCATGCTGGCGGACATCGTACGTTCATGCCCTCCAGAGACTATGATAACCAAATCGTCCGCATAACCAATGGCATCGTACCCAAGTAGATGTAAATTATCAAGCAACTCGTCGATCACGAGTGACCACAGCAAAGGGGACAGGACACCGCCCTGCGGACACCCTCTTGCTGCCGTAATCGTGACTGACTCATTACCTAATTTAGATGTAATCTTCCTACTAACCAACATGGAACTAATCCAGTGGTTAGTCGGATCGTCAATACCTCTACGCTTGATTGCCCTAGCAATTGAGTCGTATCCAGTATTGTCAAAAGCTCCCTCAATATCCAGAAATGCACACAGAGCAAATTCTTTCGAGCGATAGGCTGCTTCAATCTTGGTGACAAGTAGATGCAGCGCACCCTCTGTGGATTTGCCTTTCCTATAGGCGAATTGATTTGGATTTAGAGGTCTGGTTGCCGTTAACCAGTCTCTGATATGAAGATCTATAAGTCGTTCCATGGTTTTAAGAATAAACGATGTAAGACTGATAGGTCGAAAGGACTTAGGAAGTTCACATGGCCGATTGCCAGGCTTTGGGATAAAAACCACGTTTACTTGACTCCAAGCCTGTGGTATGTGACCCCAATTGAAGCTAGTTCTAAACAAGGCCACCAGAGCAGGGGTAATCAAGTCCAGGCCCCTTTGAAGGAGGGCTGGGAAGATTCCATCCCCTCCTGGATCCTTGAAAGGCTGAAAAGAGTTAATGGCCCATTTGACTTTATCCGGAGTAAAAAGCTTACCGGATAAACTATTAACCCAACCCATATTTACACCCATGTGTGTACCAGATATGGAGTTAGTGATTGTATTTGTGTCGCAAACAGTGCAGCCCGGAAAGTGCACTTGAAGCAGGGTTTCGAGCGACTCTTTGCGACCTGATGTATAACTACCATCGGATTTCAGAAGAAGCCCAATCCCGTTGGACTGATCTTTAGCTAGAACTTTATGGAGTCGAGCAGCTGTAGGTATATCCTCGATATTTCCACAGTTTTTCCTCCACGTGAGGCGTTTGGAACGCCTTAGTTCTGTGTTGTAACTGGTTAGGGCTTGCCTATATTCATTCCACTCATTGGAATGCTTTGCCCTATTAAATAATTTCCTAACCTTCTTACGAAGTTTAGCCAGCTGTTCGTTCCACCATGGAACTTTGCGATTAACCACAACGGTACGCACCACACAGCTGCTTTCGTAGGAAGATTGGAGCACGTCATTAAGCAGACCAGCTGCGGTTTCTAGGTCACTAATTGAACTCAAAGATGTTGGCAGCATGTCTGCTTTGATAAATAAAATATCCCTATATGTTTTCCAATTTGTAAAACAAGGGATACGACGCTCTGTTGCCTGTATGATCACTCCCGGTATATCGAACCTGATGTGCATGTGGTCCGACAGAGAAGCTTCGCTTGAAACATGCCAGTTTGCAACAGAGTTGGAAATAAACTGACTTGACAAAGTGAGGTCCAACACCTCTCGCCGAGTCGAGTTTATGAAAGTGGGGTTCGAACCTTTATTTAAAATGTCTATGTGACTACTCATAAGATAATTTAAAAGGGACTCACCTCTGCCATTTGTATCACTGCTGCCCCAAATGATATGGTGTGCATTAGCATCGCAGCCTATGATGAAATGCTTGTTTTTTAGGTTGCAGTAATCCACCAGATCCTGTACAACTACAGGTGGAGCACTAACCGACTCACCAGGGAAGTACGCAGAGGCACATATTGTCTCCTGCATTCCCCTGCTAGTCGGAACCTCCAGGATTACTGCAACCAAATCCTTAGTGGTGAACTCTGGAATTGGAAGAACGTTAATATTAGATGAAACAAATATTGCTGCTCGGGGAACTTCCTCCCTTCGATCGTAAATCAACTTACATGACTTGAGGTGGAGGCCTCTGATTTTTCCTCCATTAACCCAAGGTTCCTGGATAAGGCCAAGGGTTAAGTGTTGTTTCGCGAACCTGTTGCAAAAGGTATCCGAAGCTCCTTTTGCGTGATGCAGATTCGCTTGTAGTACCCTAATAGTACCAGCCATACTGGATGATTAGGGTAAAGGAGCTCTACGCTCCTGGCTGCTTCCCAGCCGTCTGCTTTGCGGGATTTGGCCTGTTTCTGCCACTTTTCCCAGTAACACCCCGAGCGCCCATATGCTTAATTTTCGGGGTGAGTGCTGATTTACTCGATCCCACAGTAGGAGTTGCGGAGAGATCCGTTGATCGTGCTCCCGACGAAGAGGCAGCAGGAACAGAATGCTCAATAGCGCTGCTGTTCCTGGATGCCTCCTCGTCTGTGATTGTGCCTACTACTGGGGCTGGTAAAGTACCCTCCTTACTGGAGCTGACTCCAGTGGTTGGGTTGGTAGAGGGGGAATCCTTCTTGAGAAGGAGTTTTATCCTACCAAAGCGGTATGCGATGTTCCCGTTGGATTCGCGTAGTTTCTTCATGGAAGACTCGCCTATGGCCATAACCAAATGGACGAGTACGCCAGTTGTCGTCCGTTGCAGTATCTTCCATGAGTTGGCCGCGAGACCATCGTTCTGCGCGGCCATGGTAGCGAGAATCTTCTCGCTAGTTAAGCTAAGGCTCTGTGGAAAGAACCCCCTAACGATGTTTGGCCGAGGAAAATCATCCTCTTCCACCAAAGTTATGTTCAGACCAATTTTTTCCCTTAGGCTTACAAAACTGTTCCTCATCCATTCCGCTGTGGAATGATCGGAACATAAAAAAAATAGCCAACCTGTTCTCCGGAAACAGCCAAGGAATTGCGGCTTGTGGTTTGAGCCTTGCATCCCAATAATGAGGTCAATGACACACTCCTGTATGTTTGCCATTTGCTCCATACTAAGAGGATTGCCACTGAGATCACCTGGTACGATGCCCAGCTTAACACTGCCTGCTACCTGGCTGAAAGAGGGCTTTACCGGAGAAGGCCCTTCTTTTGCTTTTTTGGCAGGTGGTTTATTTGGTTCCGGAGCAACCTCGAAAGACCTCTCACGCTTACCACCAGACCTCTTGTCTAGGGTAGGAGCAACAGGCCCCGAGGATGCTTTCAGAGGGGTCGCGGACTTAGCAGCAGCTAGAGCCTCTTCTCTAGTTTTGCCTTCCTTGAGCCCCTTTTTAAAACGCCTTCTTTCGAAGGAGTTGAGCTTAACCCATTTCCCGGCGTTGAGGGACATGTTCCCAATATCAACACCAATGGTTGAGGTGCCCGATAACTGTGAGATTACACTTATGTTGTCGTCACAGAAGGTGTCCGTAGTAGAAGAGGTGGACTGTTCCACCTTTTCCTTGGTCCGGACGTTAAGATAATCAAGAGTGGTGGCCCTTGTGGCATCTACCATTCCATCATAGCTTAGGAGACCCAACTCAATAGCTGGTGAAGTTGATGCTTTTAAAGAGGCATCACCCTCTATGTTTTTTTTAAATTCGGTTTCCATATGAATCCCACGAGTATCCGAGAAATGAAGGTCACCCACAGCAGAGATCGGTATACTGTGGGAAGGCTACTTTAAACCGGGGGTCGCCTGGTACCCGGAGTTCACATACTAAAGACTAAGCTCCCCCTTAGCCACGCAGCTCTCAGCGTATGTTGTCCCACCAAAGCTTGGGGCAATGGATTTACCGCCATTGCACGGTCGTGTAAGTTACTTGGCTACATTCTAGGATGCATTGCCCGGTTGTCGCCACGAGGAGGCGTAACTACACTAGGAAGAAGTCTTATGAGAATCGCATATCCTAGAAAGCTTTGACTCCTAAAACTACTCCCCCAACAACCTATTATTATCCATAGACAAAATGAAAGCCTACAGCGTGTTACTGAAACACACAGATCGTATGATGCTCTTCAGTATCCAATACTGTTTTCGCAAGAAGAAGATGGGTATCATTTCAACGTGATGCAATCTAACCCAACAACAAGTGCTGCGATGACGAAAAGGGTTGCCTGCATGAATTTTTATGCATATCGTATTATGATTAGAGCTCAACAATCAAACCACATCCTAAAGTGCCGTCAACTTTTTCACCAGTTCATTGTTGATATGTATGCTAAAATCGAAAGTGAACGACCTCTTTTCATTCGCTTAAATCAGAAAAAACTTCGTTCCGAGGAATATATTCACTTGCATATTACCAGCTACGTATACGGGAAGTCCAAGGCACATGCACGAATACGCTCAGGATGCCATGACGTATGCCCAAAGATTTGGACGTCCTGATTTATTCGATGAAGTCACGCAGTTTCAAATAGGACGTTACATCAGCGGTAATGAAGCTGTCTGGCGAATTCTGAGTTTTAATATTCACGAGCGTTATCCAACAGTTGTACATCTTAGTGTACACTTAGAAAATGGACAACGAGTTTACTTTACGGAAGAAAATCTGTTACAGAGAGCTGCGCAACCAACGAATACGACATTAACAGCCTTTTTTCAATTGTGCGGAACAGATTCATTCGTAAAAACGTTGCTGTATCATGAAGTTCCAAAATATTATACATGGAACACGTCGAAGAAGCAGTTTTTCAGAAGAAAGCAAGGCACAATTATTCGGGAGTACCCTGGAATACGTGATTCTGATGCCTTGGGTCGAGTTTATAATGTTCATCCTAACAATACGGAGTGTTATTTTCTAAGAATGCTGCTTCATGAAGTAAGAGGACCAACGTCTTTTCAAGCACTGAGAACTGTAAATAGCGAAGTATGTCAAACCTGCAGAGAGGCATGTCTTAAACTGGGCTTACTTGAAAATGATGAACACTGGGATAGAACACTAACCGAAGCATATTTTATGTGTCATCCAGCACAAATACGCAAGCTCTTTGCAATCATATTAACAACATGCACACCTTCCGATCCTAAAGATCTTTGGGAAAAGCACAAAGAAAGCCTTAGTGAAGATATACTTTGGCAAGCACGTAGAACAAATCCCGATATGGAAATACAGTTTTCAGCAGACATATTTAATGAAGCACTTATATTACTCGAGGATGCATGCTTATACATTAATAACAAAGTCATTTCCCAACTTGGATTGCCAGCACCGACACGCCATGGAAACATTGTTCGTGATAGAGATCTATTACGAGAACAAAATTACGACGTTGGTCAGTTACAAGTTTTCGCTGAGACTCAAAAAAGTCTCTTAGTGGATGATCAAAGACAGGCATACACTAAAGTGATGCAATACATAGCAAACGGTAACGGAGGAATTATTTTTCTTGATGCACCCGGAGGCACTGGAAAAACATTTCTTCTTAATTTGATACTTGCTGAAGTAAGACAGCAGAATACAATCGGCCTCGCTGTTGCATCATCTGGAATTGCATCCACTTTACTCGATGGAGGACGCACAGCACATTCAACGTTTAAACTACCATTGAATTTGAATCAAGCGGATAATTTTTCTTGCAATATAACACGAAATTCGGGAATTGCCACGTTATTAAAAACATGTAAAATCATTATTTGGGATGAATGTACCATGGCACACAAAAAAGCATTTGAAGCGGTTGATCGTACTTTGCGCGATTTGCGACAAAATAACCGACCAATGGGAGGAGCTCTAACACTACTAGCAGGTGATTTTCGTCATGTTTTGCCAGTCATTCCACGATCAACACCCGCTGATGAACTTAATGCCTGCCTGAAGGCGTCTCATCTTTGGAAACACGTTACGAAAATCACACTATCTACAAAGATGTGTGTGAATTTACATCACGATGGTACAGCTAAAACTATTGCCAGGCAGCTTTTGGACATGGGTAACGGGAAATTGCCAAATGACCCTGTAACATGTGAGATATCGTTCCCACCTAATTTTTGTCAAATGCTGCCATCAATACAGGACGTGGTAATGAAAGTACTCCCAAATCTGCCAAATAAATTCAAAAATCATTTATTGGCTGTGCGAACATGCACTCCTAGCTCCCAAAAATGATGGCGTTAATAAATTAAATAATGAAATTCAATCGCAACTACCCGGGCCACTAATGAAATACAAATCTATCGACACGGTTACTGATGTGGATCAATCCGTCAATTATCCAATAGAGTTTCATAATTCATTGGAGCCACCTGGTATTTCACCACACATACTATTTTTAAAAGAGGGTTCACCAATAATACTGCCCCGAAATTTAGATCCACCAAAATTGTGCAACGGAACACGGCTTTGTGTGAAGGAATTGATGCGGAATGTGATTGAAGCAACGATTTTTACCGGTAAAAGTAAAGGAGAAGATGTGCTAATTCCGCGCATTCCTATGATTCCCACCGATGATTTACCATTTGAATTCAAGCGACTACAATTCCCATTACGCCTTGCTTTTGCAATGACAATCAACAAAGCCCAGGGGCAGTCATTGAAAATAGCTGGTGTTATTTTGGAAAATTCATGCTTTTCACATGGACAACTGTATGTTGCTTGCTCCAGAGTAGGAACGCCAAAAAATTTATTTATTTACACACCAAATGGAAAAACCAAAAATATTGGTTATCAAAAGGCTTTATAATAAAAATTATTAACTAAAATATCTTTATATTTATTATTCATTTTGATCTGGTTGAAGTTTTGTAAAAATGGAGTATAATTATTTGGCAATTGGTAACAAATACCAAACCAAAATTAATTAACTATCCTCACAAACAGGATGTCCAATAATATCATTACAAAAGCTCGCCTGAATGCATTGACGGAGGCACCCGTTACTGAATACAGCTACTTATAATTTTCTTTTCATATGTGATTGCAACTACAGCGATGTAAAGAGAGAATTCTTGCATAACAATCAAGGTATTTGAATTATATACCTCCCGTGCAACGCCGGGTAACTCAGCTAGTATTTAATAAAAATACAATTACAAGTTTTACTCAGAAACCTCTGTGATTAATTTCTGTAATTTAAAAAAAACTTCTTGTGTTTTAGTTGTTATTCGATTTTAAAAACGTAATTTTGGATGAAACTCCAAAAAATTCGTAAACTGCTATTATATTCTATATTAAATATAAAATGCAACTTGAAAATAAAATCGACTGCTGCAATAAAAGTATAAGTTTTTGGAAGGTAAATTAGATGACTATCGAAAACTACTAAAAATTGGTTTATAGTTGCTTTGGACGTACCAACTGCTATAATGTAAGGTGCTTTTTTATCTGAATTGTTAAATATTTTTCATTTGTCAACCCCTCCTAAAATTTTAGTTGTATTAGTTAAATTATTATAAATCTTAATATAAATTGTTAGCAATAATTGATTGAAGTCTGAAAATTTAGTAAACTGATGTTTCAGTAAAATTTGTTATGTATAGGAGGTTTAAATACATATTTTTCTTCAACTTCAATTAATTAAATAGTATATCATTAGATTTAAAAATTATTACGCTTTTGAATATAATAAGCATTTCTATTGCCTGTTCGTCGGTCAATCTTAAAAGTTTCTTTTGTCCGTTCGCCGATAAGTGGAAGAAGCCGTATTAAATTGATAAAGGATAGTATTGTTCTATCATAATCTAAAAAAAAAGAGAGAAATAACAAATAATTAACAAATGTGGTATAAATATTGTAATAAATAAAATCTCAGTTAAAAAATAAAAAAAATTAGTTTGTGAAAAAAATATTTTAAAGAATGAAACATAATATACATACCAGTATCTCGATCAGCTTCTGTGTATAAAATATTTTTTCCCGAATTTTTCACACCTGTGAAAATCTACCTTGGTCTAGTAAATTTTGCGATTGATTGTAAATTAGAGAAAAATCGTATAACACCTGTAAAAAGAGAAACAAAATTATTTAATTATTTATATCTAACACACTAGCTTAAATAATGTTGAATTACCAAATCTGGTAACTGAATTACCAAGTCTGGGACCATAAGCTGAATATTGAACCCTGCGGTTCAAGGGCTCGTTGCACAGATGGGCATTTCTTTCTCCGCTACTCGTGGGACCAATCATGGATCCAAACAAAAATAAACAACAACAAAAAGAGTCCGGCTCTATAAAATATTTGGAAAATGTGGACAACGAGACTCGGGTCTTTAGGCCCCTCCACTCGGGTCACCAAATCTGAGTATACAAATACAAAGCGGAACCAAAGCACGAATGAAGCTAGTTCCTCAAAACCAACCTATAATACTAGGAGGAAGGCCTGGAGGGCCCTGGATAAGATCAATAACATCTCGCCAGAAGACAGAACGGATAAAGGCAAATCCACGCTTGCGTCGGCAAAAAAAAGTCACAGAGAAAAAGTCGGAAGGCCCTTCAGCTGGCTCACAGCTTAAAAGAAATAGATCTCAGGAGGAAAGTCCTAAGATCGCAAAGCGAACAAAACTCTATGCTTCCGCTAAGAGGCCTTTTAACGAGGTCCTCAAGGATCAGCTGGTTGTGGCAGTTATTGACAAATCCCAAGAGGATGGCAGTGTTACGCCCGCAAATTGGGTGAAGGTGGAAGGGCCCTTAGCCACCACCTACCTGAAAGTCCTGTCGGAAAATCCAGGACCTGCTCCGACTTGTCGGGACGCGGGATGGCACAGGTATCAGGTGAAACTGACTGCCTGTGCAGATCAGAGCTCCTTGATGCTTTATAAGAAGGCAGTGGGGGGACTTGGCGAGGTATGGCCAGGAGCCAGCCTTGCTGTCATTGATAGGGAGGAAATCCCCTGCAGACCAAGAGCTAGGGTGTATTTCCCTTCGGAGCCTAGTGATCCGAAGGTAATATTCCAGTTGTTGCAGGTTGGCAACCCGGAGTTGCCAACGCACAACTGGAAAGTTGCTAAGCTCGAGGAGAGAAAGGTTAACTATAGTCACTGACTGCACTGGAAAAACCAACGGTTTAATCAACTATGGTTTCAGTGCAGTCACACTTAAGGTGTATAAGAAGGACGCGGACAAGCCGGAGGCTCCGAAATCATCTTCAGAAAATACCGCGGTGCTTGATAGCTCATCTGCGTGCACGGAGGTAGCCAGCCAAGCGGAAACTCTCTCCATGGGCACGGAGATGTCAACGTCCATGGAATCTTTAAAGAGGCTCTTAGAGGACTGCTCATAAGGGGATAACTCTGATGTTACTGTGGTGGAGAAGAGGCTGTAGAGATGATGTAGACACTGACATTTCTTCAAATTAACATTTATCACTCAGGCAGCATCAGCTGCTCTAATTTTAAAAATTGGGAAAGAAGCGACAGATGTCGTCTTGATCCAGGAACCTTGGATCACTGAAGACGGGGTACTTGGGCTCAAGCTTCCCTATTATAGATTAATGCACGCGAAAAAAGAAGCTAAGGTTGCTAAGTTGCTTTCTGTTATCAAATTTCAGTAACGGAGATGTAGCAGCGGTCAGCATTGAGGTCGATAAACAGAACCTCTGGCTAGTATCAGCTTACCTGGCTTATGATGAAGTGGATACTCCACCAATCATTCTAGGTGAGCTAATCTTGGAGGCTCAGAAGCGAAAGGTTGGAGTCATCCTTGGGAGTGATGCAAATACTCATCACACGATCTGGGGAAGTACGGACACAAATGAACGAGGTGAGTTACTCCTTGATTTCATTTTAAGTAACATAGGAAATAAGCCGACCTTCATAACTATTAATAGACAGGATGTATTGGATATTACTCTTGACTCAAGCTTTCTGGCGTTTAGTTTATTAAGCTGGAAAGTGTCGGAGGACCACTCCTTTTCCGATCATTGTTATCTTCAATTTGGAATAGACTTGACTTCTCCAAAAAGTCCAATCTACAGAAACAGGAGGAAAACCAATTGGGATACCTTTAGAACTATTCTGCGATACTGGGCTCTAGTCCCCTTAGCAGGCCTAGGGATATATCTCGGCCATCCGGAGATTCAATAAACATGTCGAAAACACAAAAGACTCTTTAAAACCGCACGGAAAACAAAAGCTGCTGTAGACTGGGACTCCTATAATGAAGTCCTCAAAATTTACAAATATCAATTGAGATGTGCCAAGAACAGCTCTTGGAAACTATACTGTGGCAAAATTCAGGAGTCTTCGGAGATGTCTAGGCTATGCAAAGTACTAGCAACTGGTCCTTCCATCCCAAGTTATCTTCAACGGCCGGATGGGATATAAACCAATAACAGTGCGGAATCGCTGGAACTTCTGATGAAGACTCATTTTCCTGGTTGTTCCGAATCTGTACCTAGCACATCAGTAGGTAAAAGGGCAAGTACCCCCATAGGCCAAATTATTAGCAGAAAAAAGATCCTGTGGGCGATAAATAGTTTTAAACCATAAAAGTCGGCTGGACTCGATTGTATTATCCCTGCGGATATTCAACATACTACGGATCTAACAATTTCCTGGTTAGAGGTAATTTTCAAAGGCAGCCTAGAACTATGTCACATTCCTAGTAAATAGACAGAAGTGAAGGTTGTTTTCATACCTAAGGCGGGAAAACGCTCACACTGCAATCCCAAAGACCTTAGATCGATTAGCTTGTCTTCCTTCCTTTTTAAAACACTAGAAAGACAAATAGAAGCTCATATTAGAGGCAAAATTGTGTCGGAAAACCTGTCCAAATCTCAACATGGCTGTTCCAAGGGGAGATCTGTAGAGACTGCTCTTCATTCTCTTGTATTTTTCATTGAAAAATCTTTCAAATATAGAGACTACGCAATGGTAACCTTCTTAGATATTGAGGGGGCACATTGGCTTTATACCGCAGTATTCAGACCCATACTCTTGCATGAGGTAATAGTCTGGTGGCCTGCTCTGGACAAAACTGTCAACCAAAAGCTGTTGACAAAAGTTCAGAGAACAACCTCTCTGCGGATCAGTGGTGTACTGCGGAGCACATCCACTCAGGCACTAGAGACCCTGCTATTTTTGACTCCTCTAGATATCTTGATGAAACAGTTGGCAGCTTTTACTGCCATACGGCTGAAATCCATCTTAATGTGGACCTGCAACAATACAGGACACTCATCTTTTTTGTGCAACAAACAAATTCCCAAGACCACCGACTATACTGTCCCGTCACTATCTTTTGACATAAAGTTCCGGACTAGGATCCCATCCAGGAGGACTAGATGATGGGTGCAGTTTTGGAACCAGGAGTTATAAACTTCTTCACTGATGGTTCAAAACGGGACGGGAAAGTTGGGGCTGGAGTGTTCTGCGACGAACTTCTGTTAATCTCTCCTTCCGTCTCCCCGACTACTGTAGCATTTTTCTAGCTGAAGTAACTGCCATAAAAGAAGTCGTAGACTGGTTGAGGTATAATGTAATATCAGTTTGTGATATTCGCATATCTACGGACAGTCAGGCTGCCATTAAAGCGCTTCAATCGCACCTCTTCACGTCGAAAGTAGTCCAGAACTGTCTCTCATCACTTAACGAGGTGGCAGATCAGTTCAACATCGACATTTTATGGGTGCCAGGACATTTCATAAGTACAGGGAATATAAACGCCGATGAACTGGCTCGACGTGGTACAACGGGCCACTTCTCAGAAAGCAGAAAGGATATTGAAATGCCTGTTGCGGTATGCAAACTGCTGCTTCAGGAAGAAGCTAGCGAGCTGACGAATGACAGATGGTCAAGTATCACTTCTTGCGTAATAACTCGGCAGGTCTGGCCAAAGTTGGACGTAGTGTGGTTGTTGGAGTGATTACGGGGCACTGTCTCATAGGGAGGCATGCGAGTAGACTTGGTGTCTTCTCACATGACTACTGTCGTAGTTGCGAGGACGAAGAGGAAGAAGAGAGAATAATTCATCTTCTTTGCACCTGTCCTCGTCTGGCACGAATCAGACTAAAGTTTCTAGGAGAACCCCTCTTCAAAGACCTGACGGACCTCGGTAGGATGGACGTCAGGAGTATCCAATGCTTTGTTAACAGCTCAAAATGGTTCCAATCAGTTGAAGGAAATAACTATTGTGGTATGGCTATGAACAATTTTTTGTGTCTCTGCCTGGTTTTAGTGGACCGCCACCCAAACCTAATAATAATTTTGAAAGGACAACATAACAAATAATAACTAATTCTACGTTCGCTAACATTTGTTGACATTTGCAAGAGCATCAAACCATTTGGCATGAAGCAATCGTTACAGTGCGATGGCCCAACGTAACACAATTGAATAAGATCTCCATATTCGGGTCGATGTTAAAAGTTAAAATTGGGTACACACCTAATCGTAAGGCTTGATTTATTCCCTAGTTCAACGTTGAGACCAAGTGTTATTTCATAGTAAAGCTAAAAAATAATTCAGAAGTTCTTAGAACTTTGTTCGTGTTTTTTTAAACTAAATAATTTAAGATTTAACTTTGTTTCTTCTTACTTACATATAAGACATTTACTATTTACATTTAATAGTTTTATGTATTTTGTAGTCCTCCATGTGGTTATAAAATAATCTTGCTTACTAAAATCTAACCATTTTTTTCTCTATACCGTACATTGTAAATATATTTATATATATATATGGATATCGTGTCTAGCAAAAATTATCATAAAAAATTCAATTTACCAAAAATTCCATAAGTCCATGCGCTAAACCGGAACATAACCAATTGATTTTCTACTCTCTTCTTGTTTTCTGCAATTTTTTTTTTTCAGTTGGTTTGTTGTAGTTGATTGTGGAAATGAACAATTCATAATTTATGTATGATTAATTTAGTGATGAACGTACATGTTTCATGTTTCTAAATAACTACTTGTATACGTAAGTTAATCATTCATCTTAATGTACTTGTAGTCGATATTGTGCAAACACATGGAAGAGCAAAATTTATTAATTTGGACCACTATTGAAAATCATTCAGAGTTTCCAAAATAATTTTTCGTGGGTCAAAAAAGTGGTATGCCACCTCTAAAGTTGTTATTTTCTTATGTGATAAGAGGGATTACACCGCAAGCACAACTCTTTATATTTAATTTGCACTAAATGATTCACTTCATATGTACATATATTGGTATAAATAAACATAAATATTATTTTAGTACTATTCCCAAATCTAATCACTTGAATTGATCAATTTTTCTTATTGATTCCGATAAAAATTTATCAACCTTTCAAAAAATGAAAATTTTCAAATAAATCGAAATTCATATTGGAACGTGAGATCTTTTGAAAATAATAATAATAATTTGTTTATGTACAATTCATCTCACATAAATATTTGTATATGTACTATATGCACGAGTATGTATCGGAACTAATTTCTTTACATAAAACTGTAAATTTTACCAATGTACGAAGGTGGTATAAGGATATGTATCCTGATATCAAGTCACACAACTCAACTCGTTGCTATTTTATTTTATCGATACATTTTTCATAATTTATTCGAATTTTTTTTTCTTCAATTTCAATTTTCATAAAAGGAGTTTATCCATTTAGATATACGATATACGTTTTATATATACATGTACCCAAAACATATTTTTTTCGGTATAGTACACGATGTATGGAATGAGGCGCAACAGCATACACAACATACTTTACTCTCAAGATGAATGAAAAAATTAAAAAGAAAGGAAAAAAGGAAAAAGGAGGGAAATTGAAATTTTATTTTCTTCGTGCTTAAAAAAATGAATTATTATTTTATTTAAAAGGTGTATTCATTTAATATTCACAGTTAAAATGATTTTTATGTGATAAACATTTACAGTCACTTTTTAACGAATATAATATGTATGTATGTATGTGCGTACGCGCCTGAACACTCAAAATGGGTGAATATAATCGATTGAAAGTGTAATGTAATGCAAGCAGCAATGGGTAGCCTTGTTTACCTCTCTTTCTCTCTCTCTGGGGTTGTTTTACATGTTTCTTTTGAATAATATAATGAAAATATTTTCACAATACATACTTAATTTCCTCATAACTGGACCCTCCCTTGGAAGGGTAGATGTCCAATTATTAATTTTTTCTAACTTATGTAGCTATATGGTCTACCTCAATAAATAGTAAAACCTAATTGCTTCATCTTTGGGTCCGGGTGTTGGGTGCGTCTCAATAGGGTAGGGGTTGACCGTCTATAGCCATGTATCTCGTGGTCTATATTCCAACGCTGCAACTATGTAGAAAACACCAAATGTGTCTAGTATATCTCCACGTGGTAACACCCGGGCAACGATGTGAAGCATCGGCGAAATACTAGAGGCGAGTGCAATACACTATAAATGAGCAATGAGCAGAACAAATAAGGAAACTAATACCCCAGGTGGTACACCTGTTGCTCAGGTAAATCCACCCTCTTCGGAGGTCGGTCTCATGGATTCTGGGGGAGACCAGCCATTGCTATACTACAATTATTTTAACCAATCCCAAGACATGTTGGTGAATAAACAAGCTCATTTGAGTGAAATAGAAAAGGATAATTCACATCCCTTCCAGAGGAGTAACAAAGTCGCGTATTCTCCGAAAAGTTAAAGCTCTTAAGCCAAAGGAGGACATCGGTTCTACTCCTAACCAGAATACAACTCCACAAGAGTATCATACGGATGAAGAAGAACTAGCTCGAGAAACTGAGTGGATTAGAGTTAAAGGTGGGAGAAATAAAAGGAGACGGAATAATACGCCCTCCCCACCTCAATTAAAGGATAATGTTCCAAATATTATCCAGAAACAACCAAAAAAAATACCTCCACCACCACCAATAGTAATAGATGAAGTCAAAGACTACGATGTACTCTATGAAAAAATAAAAACCATAATTGCTACTGATAAGTTTAATGCAAAGGTGATGAATGGAAACACCATCAAAATAAACTTAGAAGATGCTGAAACATACAGAAAATTGACAACGACGCAACGTGCTTGGCACACGTTTGAAGATAAACAAACCAGACCAATTAGGGTCATGGCTAAAAACTTACACTCTACGTGTAAACCAGATAAAATAATTGATTACCTGAAAGCAAAAGGATTTAAGGCAACTGAAGCATCGATTAAGCTAAAACGGAGAGGCAAAGTACCTCTCAACATGTTTATGTTGACCTTCGATACTGATGAAGATATCGAAAAAATTTATCAAATTAAGTACATCTTGGGGTGCAAAGTGGTTATTCAGCCTCAAAGAAGGTCTAAGCTTATACCACAATGTAAACAATGTCAAGCCTATGGACATACACAAAAATATTGCAACAGGGAACCTAGGTGTGTCAAATGTTTAGGTAAACATCATACCAAAGATTGTGTAAAAGCCCAAAATGTTCAACCTAAATGTGTTCACTGTGGAGAAAACCATCCGGCTAACTACAGAGGATGCAGCGTTGCTATTGAACTGCAAAATATCAAAAATAAGAACGTGATTGCTAAAAATCCAAGTTCATTCAGGAAACAAGCGGTTAAGATGAACCGACCCGAAGTAAATCGTAGAGTGTCGGGAACTACTCAAGGACAATTTGGTAAAATGACTTATGCTCAAGTAATGATGAGCAACGGAAATCCAGGAAAAACTGCTCAAAATGACGATATAAGTCAAACACTTAAATTAATTTTAAGCAGACTAAATACATTTGATGAGCGATTACAGAAACTAGAGTACAGCACTAAGGGAGCCATCCCTAAACAGAAACATGGCCCAAGATCTTTCTCTTATGTTGGAATGCCAATGGACTGATGCAACATCAACAAGAACTGCAAGTGGTCCTGGACACAGAAAAAATCGATGTATGTCTCATCACGGAAACACACTTCACTAGACAATCAAACATTAAATTTAAAAATTATCAAATATATCACACTATTCACCCTGGAAACACTGCTAAAGGAGGTAGTGCTGTTATAATTAGAAATAGTATTCATCACTATGAGGAGTTAAAATATGAAACGGAAGAAATACAAGCAACTGCTGTTATTGTCAAATCCAAAAGTAGTTCTATTTGTATTGCTAGTATTTACTGCCCACCGAAGCACTCAATGAAAGAAAAAGATTATCTCGAGTTCCTCAGTAAATTAGGAAAACGATTTGTACTTGGAGGAGACTTTAATGCAAAAAATGTCCACTGGGGATCCAGATTAACAACAACTAAGGATAAAGAACTCCTAAAAGCTATCAGAAAATGCAGTTGTGAAGCCCTCTCAACTGGAAAACCAACCTACTGGCCAACTGATCCAAACAAAGTGCCAGATCTGATTGATTTCTTTATAATAAAGAACATATCTGTAAATTATGTACAAGTAGATGAAAGCCACGACTTAAACTCTGATCATTCACCAATACTTCTAACGTTAAGTGAAAAAATCATTCAGAAAGAAAGAAACCCTTTCCTAGTAAATAATCACACTAATTGGGCATGCTTTAGACTATCGCTAGAAGAAAAAATTAACTTAATGGTTCCATTAAAGACTGAAGAACAATTAGACAAAGAAGTTCACAAATTTGTAAACGATATACAGCAATCAGCTTGGGAAAATACTCCTGAAATTAAAACGAAAATCAAGGGAAACAATTCCCTATGGAAATTAGGGAACTCCTCGCAGAAAAAAGAAGAGCGAGAAGAGTATGGCAACAAACAAGGGCCCCCCAAGATAAAACTCATTTGAACAACCTCACTCAACAATTAAGAAGAGAGATCAAAGAATTGAAAGATGAATCAATCAGCAACTATTTAAGAAAATTAACTAATGATAACAGTACTGATTATTCTCTTTGGAAAGCAACCAAAAGAATCAAAAGACCAATAATGCAGATTCCCCCAATAAAAATAGCAGGTGAGAAATGGGCTAGAAATAATGAAGACAAAGCTCGAGAATTTGCCGAACACCTCGAAAAAATATTCCAGCCACATGAAGACCAAACGTTGGAAGCCGAGATAATAACTGAACAAGCTGTGCAAGAAAGTAAAGAAATCCTACCCACAACACCAAAAGAAGTCATGCGTGAGATAACAGCTAATATGAATACGAAAAAAGCTCCTGGGTACGATCTTATTACTGCAGAAATCTTAAAAGAAATGCCAAGGAAAGCTCTGGTGAAACTCACCAATCTTATAAATGCAGAATTTAGAATCAAATGTGTACCAAGCTTATGGAAAATTGCAGAAGTAATTATGATCCCAAAACCTGCGAAACCACCACACATAACATCGTCTTATAGGCCAATTTCGCTATTGCCAGTCATGTCCAAACTCTTTGAGAAGCTTCTGGTAAAAAGATTAAATCCGATAATCGAGAGTAAAAACTTGATCCCAAATCATCAGTTCGGTTTACGCAACCAACACTCAACAATTGATCAAGTACACAGAATAACCAGAATAATTGAGAAAGCATTAGAGGAGAAAAAAGTCTGTTCAACAGTATTTCTAGACGTTGCACAAGCGTTTGATAGAGTATGGCATGAAGAACTTAACCACAAGTTAAGGAATCTTCTACCAATGCAATTTGCTAAGATACTGGAATCTTACTTGAAAGATATGTAGGTTCTTCAGGATTAAGTTAGATGATACATTTTCTGAATTGAAAGAAATCAATGCAGGAGTTCCGCAGGGCAGTGTATTAGGGCCGGTTTTATACCTACTATACACTTATGATCTTCCTATCCTACATTAGAAAACAACACAGTGGTAACTTTTGCAGATGATACGGCGATCTTAGTTGTTGGAAAAAGCAACGAAGAATCAACACAAAAGTTACAATCAGCTATAACTCAAATATATAAATGGGCAAAAAGATGGAGAATAAAACTAAATGAAGCTAAATCAGATCACATCAACTTTACAAACAGACGATTCGAACGTATTCCGATTACCATAAATCGGGAAATAATACCGCATGCGAATACAGCTAAGTATCTCGGCATGACCCTGGATGCTAAACTACGATGGAAAGCACACGTCAAGAAGAAAAGTGAAGAATTAAGACTTAAATACAGAAAAATGTATTGGCTGATGGGAAGGAACTCTTCTTTATCAACATACAACAAGCTTCTACTTTATAAGCAAATATTGAAACCGATTTGGACTTATGGTATTCAGCTTTGGGGTTGTACCAAACAGAGCAACGTAAATATCATCCAAAGATTTCAGAATATGGTATTAAGGAACATCGTTGATGCACCTTGGTATGTTAGGAACAATGACCTTCATAGGGACCTTAAAATGAACCTCATCTTAAATGAAATCCAGGAAAAAGCACAGAGACATGAAGAAAGGCTCCGCCAACATGTGAACATTGAGGCAACTCAGCTCCTAAGCATCTCGAATTTAGTTCGCAGACTTAAAAGAACAAACCTTTTGAGCTGGTGTGATTGTCAGTTTAAGCAGCATTATGCTGATCTAAAATCCACAACAAAGATGTGGTTTACATCAATTTACCAAACACTATGGAATGCCAATCGGAAGAAGCCATAGATTAATTTAAGTTAGTAAATTAAGTCAGAAACAAATTGCTAATTAGTCCAGGAGACTAGAATGTAATTACATAAAATAAATAAATAAAATTTATTTTAAATTAAAAAAAAAAAAAAAAATCTTTGGGTCCGCGAAAACTGGGCATGTTGCTAGAATCATTGTTGATTAAGAAGCTGATTTTCTAAAAACAAATAAGAAATTATTATTTATTCATGTGGGGTAAGTAATGCCACTGTGGCATTTAACCCATACTAAATTACGCCGCCACTGCGAAAAACAGAGATGCCATATAAAAAGGAGAACAAAAGGGGGTCGAAAGAAAAACGTTAAAGTGAGAAGAATTAAAAATAAAGAGATTATTTTCGGTATAAACGTGTTTTTATTGTGATCAGTTTGAATATAACAAAACCAAGTATAGCAATCCTACAATTTGGGGGCTCAACCTAAACGATTTAAAAACTAAAAAAATTATAATTTTTATTGGTTAAATTCATTTTTTTTAGTAAGTGTGATTATTTGCTCCGAAGGGTTGACCTGGCGGTATAATCACATGTTAACAGTGAGACGGGTTTAGAAATAAACATTTATTCAATGCAAAGTCCAATTGTGGAAAAGTGAAGTGCATATTTGTGAAGTTCGAAAAGATAAGTTTTGGAAAGTAAAGCCAAGTATCTTTAAAAAGAAAAGTGAGGTTAAGTTTTGTACAGCCACGCTTACTTAAGCTATTGAAAAGAAAAGGAAAAGAAATCAGAATACGAATTTATTTTGTATGGATGATTCCTTAAAGGTACTAACGGCTAAACAAATACAAACGATTTTGAAAAAGCATAATTTACCATTTGATTTTAAAAGAAAATCAGAGTTAGTGAAACGATTGTCAGATTTCATAGAAGGTACTAAGATGACGGGAGAAAATGCTAACGGAGAGAGTGGTTCTGGAAGTACTGAGGTTACAAACAGTAATGGACAAGAAGGTCGTAGTGTGTATAATACCTTACCACTTCGCGAAGTTGAAGAATCGATGGTGACATTTGATGGGGAATCAGGTCAAGATGTTAATAAGTGGATAGCGGTTTTTGAAGCTAGTGCGACGGCATTTAAATGGAGTGACATACTAAAATATGTTTCAGAGATAAATAACTGGGAAACACTGAAAGAATTATTACAAGATGAATTCGCAGCTCAACTATCTAGTATGGACATACACAGAAAATTATCATCTAGAAAAAAACAAAGCCAAGAAACGTACTTGGAATATATTTTTACCATGAAAAAAGTAGCGAACAATTTAATAGATGAAAAGTCCCTTGTGTCATATATTATTGCAGGAATACCAGATTCAAGCTCAAATAAAATGGTGTTATACGATGCAAAAAACATATGTGAGTTAAGAGGAGAGCTAGATGTGTATAAAGAATTTATTGAGGCCAAAAGACTGGAAAATAAACTCGATCTCCAAAGAACAAAAAATTTCAATTTTGTAAAATCCAAAGTTAATATAGGGGGAACTCGTTGCCTTAATTGCGGAGCTATTGGCCATATTACGCAAAAAGTAAAGGAACCAGGTGCTTCAAGTGTAATAACTTTGGGCACATTGCCAAGAATTGTTTAGACTTAGTTCCCACTAGGGTGATTTGGCGTCTACTGGAGGGGGGGATCAAAGTTGAGTAGAGTAATCTACCAGCTCCGTAACCTTTCGGTAGGGTGCACATTACGCGAGCTGTTCTGGTCATGTTTTAGGCAGCTGGCGTGATGGGTACAATTGTGGAAGGGGTAACCTGGTCACAATTCGCAAGTATACGTACTGCCTCCTTGTGGCAATCACTGGTAACTGAGGCCCTTTGGTACTTATGACCATTTGGCACAGGCTAAAGTACGGCGCTAAAGGAGAAACCCTTGATAAAAAACCCTAATCTAAGGTGGAACAGCATATTCCGATGGATGAATGGCTGATAGATTAATCAGTCCAAAGTATGCGGACTCTGGATACCAGGCGCCCTCCAGTTTTATTTAGCCTTTTTGTGGTAAAGCTGGGTGTCCCAAAGGCGACTTTCTTTTCCCAGCAACTCGTGGGAATAAAATGTCTAAACAGTTCAAAAATAATAAGGATGATGACGCTCCTTAAGCGTCATATACCAGCGATAGTTCCGCGGTGGTGTTCGAGGGCCTCGGTCCTCTTTCCGCTGTGGGACTCTCGATGAGTGGTCTATCGGATGGAGAGCTCCGTTCGGGGATTGAGAAATTAGTTCTCAACTCCGACATGGACACCTCAGGAGATGAGAACTCGAACCCCGTAAGTGGGGGTATCGCCTCTGTGAAAGCAGGGGGGAGCAAAGTCGTCGGGGAGGACCCGAAAGGAACTGTCAGCAGCACTGACAAACCTTCCGCGGCTCCTCGCGTGAAAATGTGTGGGGCCGCGAAGAAGCGGTAAAGGAGGCTTCTTGCTGAGGGCAAACCGCCCGGAAGCGAGACAAGGCTTCTGGCGATGCGGCCACAAAGGAAGTCTTGTGCTCCCGCAGAGGCCCCACCGTCAAAGAGGATCCGCTCGGATGAGGGTACTCCACCGGCACAAAAGAAGGCCAGGGGAGAGGAATCTGTCCCGACGGTCTCGGGTTCTGCGGTCCGGTCTGGACTTACCTTCAGGCAGGCTGCGGAGTCGGAGATAGTTGGGATCTTGCCCACTGGTTTTCCAGAGGTTGTCCTCACTGGAGAGCAGCTAAAGGCTGTCCAGGAGGGCATCCTAGATAAGGTGCTAGAGCAAGAGGCCAAGGAGCTTAAACCTAAGTTCCTTGGCAGTCAGCTTCGGCCTGGTTGGCTGGTACTAACCTGTGCTGACCGGGTCACTGTTCAGTGGCTCAGGGAGGCCATAGGTAGTATCAAGCCATGGGAGGGTGCGCAGCTGATCGTGGCCGAGGCGGAAAACCTGCCTCGAGCCAGGATTGTGTTCGGCACCTTCCCAAATAGTGCTGAATTGCCCACAGAGAAGCTTTTTGGGTTTATAAAAAGCCAAAATGAGGGCATGCAGGCGATCAACTGGAGAGTGATCAGGAGAGAGGCGAAAGGCTCTTCGGCCTTTTTCACGTTCTCTATGGACAACTCTTCAGTTGAGAAGCTCAAGCGGGTTGGCTTTAAGGTCAACTAAAAGTTTGGGACTGTACAATTGCATCCCAAGGGTGGTCAGAGTGGAGCTAAACCGGCTTCTGTCGGCGGGACCCAAGTGGTGAAGCCTGTTGAAGCTACGGTAGCGGCACCTGTAGCTAAGACCACCGGGGTGACCGCCCTCTCCAGGAGACAGGTGAGGAGAAGGCGGGAAAGGGAGAGGAAGGCGTCAGGGGTTCCGCGGGGGAAGGCCTCACAAGGACTCCCCCCGTGCAAGCCACTGGTTAGGCCTGGAGGCTCTCAGGCAGCGGGGGCCAGCAGAACGGCGATGGAGGACACTGGTCAGCCATCGGCCGGACAAAGAAAGCATGCGGGTGGTGGCGGTGCTGAAAAGGAGGCTGAGCAGGGCCTTCAGAATGGGCCTTCGGTAAAGTGAAGGCACACATCGCCTGCCTGCAGTTAAACCTGCATCATGCAAAGGCGTCTTCGGACGTCCTTTGTCGCAGGTTTATCTGCCAAAACATTGGCATGGCTCTAATCCAGGAGCCATGGGTGATTGGTAACCAGATTAGAGGTATACCAAATCAAGTGGGTAAGTTAGTTTATCATAACGAAACTCAGAGTCCAAGAGGGGCTGTGTTGGCCAGTTCGCAAATTAATTTTATTCCCATTTCAGAGTTCATCTCCAGGGACTTGGTTGCAGTAATGGTGGAGGTTCTGGGTGAAAGAGGCAAACAGGAGGCTATAATGGCCTCCGCCTACTTTCCTGGAGATTCAGAGTTAATACCTCCACTTGAAGTTAGGCGGCTTATAGCTCATTGCAAACGCAATGGGCTGGCCTACCTGATAGGATGCGATGCAAACGCGCACCACACGGTGTGGGGTAGCACGGACATCAATAACAGGGGTGAGTACCTTTTTGAATTTCTGATCTCAAATAATGTAGACATTGTCAAAAGGGGAAGGAAACCTACTTTTATAAATGCGATTAGGCAAGAGGTCCTAAATCTGACACTTGCTAGTCCGCATTTTAGCGACTTGGTCAAAAACTGGCATGTGTCTGAAGAGGCCTCATTATCGGACCACTTGCACATCAGATTCGATTTGGCGGCTGAGACCATGCAGCGGCAGGAAATCAGAATTCCAAAACTGACCGACTGGGATTCTTATAGAGTCTCACTCGAATCAGAAACGCCCTCGGTTGTGGGGAACATAGAGTCTCCAGAGGGTTTGGAGATCTGTTCAAACCAGCTGCATAATTCTATACACTTGGCTTACGAGAACAACTGCCCAGTTAAGCGAAGAGAGTCCACAAAGATGGTCCCTTGGTGGAACGGGACGCTGGGTAAACTGAGGAAAAAATCGAGAAGATTATTTAACATGGCTGAACGCACCGGTGAATGGGGCGAGTATAAGATGGCCTTGACGGAATATAATCTCGAACTAAGGAGATCCAAAAGGGCTACCTGGAGGAGTTTCTGTGAGGGAATCAATCAATTGCCCTCTGCAGCTCGTCTCCAGAAAGTCCTTTCCAGGGATCATTCAAATGATTTAGGACTTCTCCAGAAGCAAGATGGGGGGTTCACTGAAAACCGGAAGGAAACCTTAGAGGTACTATTAGAGACCCACTTTCCGGATTCAGTAGTGGTAGGAGCCCAAGAGGACTCATATGATCCTTCGAGTGAGGTGGCCTATTCGCCTCACAGTAGGATATGGAATCTTTCTGGGAAAATTTTCACACCCAGCAAGGTTCGATGGGCTATTGGGTCTTTCAAACCTTTCAAATCCGCTGGAGGGGATGGTATCTTTCCAGCTTTACTTCAAAAAGGTATTGAGGAAATACTCCCCAGCTTGATCCAGATGTTTCGGGCAAGTTATGCTTTTAACTATATTCCAAAACTGTGGAGGAAAGTAAATGTGGTTTTTATACCAAAGGGCGGGGGTCGTCCAGACACCCAGGCCAGGGCATATCGGCCAATTAGTCTCACATCGTTTCTTTTGAAGACGATGGAAAAAATCCTGGACTATCGAATAAGAAGTGAGGTCCTTGGAAAGAATCCGCTGCATCGGGACCAGTTTGCGTATCAAACTGGTAAATCCACGGTTATGGCCCTTAGCGGGCTAGTCACGAGGATTGAAAAGGCAGTGACATATAAAGAAATTGCCCTTTGTGCCTTTGTGGACATTGAGGGGGCGTTTGATAATACCTCCTATGGATCTATATAGAGGGCAGCAATGGGAAAAAAGGTTCCGCTTTCTACAATTAGGTGAATCCGTTCCATGCTGGAACATCGTGAGATTACTGCCAGACTAGGTGGCGAATCAGTAACCATCAAGGCCGTAAAGGGCTGTCCCCAAGGAGGCGTATTATCTCCTCTTTTGTGGTCATTGGTTATTGACAGACTACTGGTCCTTCTGAGTAGCCATGGGTTTGATGTCCAGGGCTATGCGGATGATGTGGCTATCATAATCAGAGGCAAGTTTGATGAGGTCATTTCTGATCGCATGCAAAATGCACTCAATATAATATGGCAGTGGTGTTACCAGGAAGGACTCAGTGTCAATCCAAGCAAAACTGTCATTGTTCCTTTTACGAGGAGGACAAAGCTTGCGCTTACAGCTCCCTCGTTAAACGGTACTACTGTTACTTTTTCCAGCGAGGTTAAATATCTAGGGGTTATCCTAGATCAAAGACTGAACTGGAACCAACATTTGTTGAAAGTTCAAAATAGAGCCATCAAGGCTCTCTGGGCCTGTCAAAGACTCTATGGGCGTACTTGGGGACTACAACCAAAAATGATCTACTGGTCATTTCTTACAATCATTAGGCCTATGGTCACCTACGCATCGGTTGTATGGTGGCCTAAAACTGAGCAGAAGACAACGCAAACCTTATTGAATAAGGTTCAGCGTGTAGCCTGCATCGCTGTTACGGGCTCAATGAAATCATATCCAACCGCGGTTATGGAGTCACTTTTCGGACTGACACCGTTACACCTTCATGGTTAAAAGGATGCGGCAACTATGGCCCTGAAAATGCAGGCGGAAGGAAATATCAAGCCAGGCAATATGGTGGGTCATATGGAAATCCTTAAGGAATTTCAGACAGACCCTACAATAGGAATGCCTTCCGACTGTATGCCAGCTAAACTGGACTTCCACAAACCATTCTGTGTTAGGTTACCTGACCGGGATGTGTGGAGGGCAGGTGGACCATCATTTGAGCTAGGGTCCATGGTATGGTTTACAGATGGATCAAAAACGGAAGATGGGGCGGGGATAGGAATACACGGGAGTGGCACTACCCTCTCGAAGTCCTTGGGTACCAATGCTACCATTTTTCAAGCAGAAGTACATGCTATAGAACTTTGCGCTAGGATAGGCATAGCAAAAAGCCTAAACGATTCAAAGATTTATAATGTATCAGACAGCCAATCAGCCTTAAAAGCTCTTAGGTCTTGTACCGGTGAGTCAAGGCTGGTATGGGATTGTCTGAAGGTTATTAAACATCTGGCAGGCTCAAATAAGGTAACACTTATGTGGGTGCCAGGTCATACTGGAATCGAAGGAAACGAGGCAGCTGATGGCCTCGCCCGTGAGGGTTCTGCCTCTCCATTTTTTGGACCAGAACCCTTCTGAGGTGTCACTAAGGGACACCTTACAGCAGCGGTAAAACGCTGGGAGGATGTTCAAAAGTCCTCCTACTGGCGCAGAATTCCAGGTTTACGGCAGGCGAAGAAATTTATATCACCTTCGTCTGTCAGGGTTAAGGAGTGTCTTGAACTTAGGAAACCTGAGTTGAGGCTGCTTACTGGCTTCCTCACAGGTCATGTCCCCTTAAGGTATCACCTTAAGAAGATGGGCCTAGGTACGACAGATGGATGCCGCTTCTGCGGTCTGGAAGCGGAATCAGCGGAACATGTTCTGTGCCATTGCCCAGCCATTTTCCAGCAAAGACTGCAACATCTAGGAGGGAGAACAATGAGCCCGGATAGTATGTATCTTGTACCGGCCAGTAGTATTGTCAGATTCATTAAGAGCCTGAATATTGACTGGACGGATAGTTAAGTAGGGTCCAGCACAATAGATCTTTTAGGTCGCGGTGCGAGGTGGCTTATCGCCCACATGGCCCTCCAGTAAATAATAATAGTCCCCACTACTTCTAAAGACGTAGGTCATGTGGCAGTAACTATTATGCAGGTCAATGTTGAAATGTTTGGCATTTCTATCATAGGGCTAATTGATACGGGTAGCGATAGATTAGGTTTACGCACGTATGGCTGTTTAAGTTTACCGATAAAAATCGACCGCGAGTCATTCGACTTGTATTGCTATGTTGTGGATGATTTTGTTATGAACCACGATTTAATTATTGGTAAGGATTTACTAAACACAGTTGAAGTAAACATAATCAATGGAGAAGTCACATTACGGAAAGTTAAAAAAAGTCATGACATTCCAGAGAACGATATTAATGTCGTTGAGGCGTCATTTTTACCATTGAAAATGAAATGGAATGCATAGCAGATATTCAAAATCCTAGCATTAAACAAAGAATTACAACTTTAATAAATAATTATACACCGAAAAAACAGCAAAGTCGGGCGTACAACTTGTAATTACACTCAAAGACGAAGCACCAGTATATCAAAATCCGAGAAGGTTGCCTCAAGTAGAAAAAGATGAGGTTAACAAGAAGGAGGAAGAAGGTTTAATTAGACATTCAAATTCCTAGTATGTAAGCCCTATTGTTTTAGTGCGAAAGAAGGATGGTTCAAAAAGGATATGCATCGATTACCGGAAGATTAATTCAAAAATAATTAAAGATAGATATCCATTGCCGTTAATAGAGGATATAATTGAAAATTTATATGACGAGAAGATATTTTCTACAATAGACTTAAAAAACGGATTTTTTCATGTATAGATGTTAAGAATAGTATCCAAAAATATACAGCATTTGTTACGCCGGACGGGCATTATGAATTTTTAAAAGTACCTTTTGGGCTCTGTAATGCTCCGTCAGTATCCAAAGGTACATAAACACAATATTTCAACCATTGATATAAGGGATAAGATTATGCTTCTATATATGGATGATATCATGGTTGCGGCTAACAGTGAAGCTGAAAATTTAAAAAAATTAGAAATAATATTTAAGAATGCAGAAGACAATGGCTTAGAAATAAAATTTGGAAAATCAAAATTTGTTCGATCTTCGATTGATTTCTTGGGCCATATCATTTCGAATGGGTCAATCAAGCCGTCAGTTGAAAAAACCAAAAGCATTAGAAATTTTCCAGAGCCAAAAACGAGCAAACAAGTTCAAAGTTTTCTTGGTTTAGCTGGATATTTGAGAAAGTTTATAGGAAACTTTCCTGCTATTGCGAAGCCTTTAAGTGATTTAACACGAAAGCATACTAAATTAGAATTTCGTACCTGTCAAAAGCAGGCGTTTGAAACATTGAAGTTAAGGTTATGTGATGAACCAATTTTAAAGATGTACAACCCAAAACTGGAAACTGAATTGCATTCGGATGCAAGCAAAGAAGGATATGGAGGTGTACTTCTACAAAAACACCCAGACGATCGGAAATTTCATCCGGTGTACTATGTACGTTTCAAAACCACAGAAGCAGAGGCGAAACGGTGCAGTTACGAATTAGAAGTTCTGGCAATTATAAAATGTTTGGAGAAACTACGGGTTTATTTGTTAGGACTGAAATTTAAAGTTTATACAGATTGTAAAGCTTTTCAGTTAACGATGAAAAAAAAAAATGTATGTGCCAAAATAGCCAGGTGGGCAATGTACTTAGAAGAGTACGACTGTGAAGTTCTACATAGGTCTGGGAGTGCAATGCGTCACGTCGACGCACTGAGTAGGAATCCGAAAAGAGAATTTTTTTTGGAATAAGTCTTCTGGTTCGAGCTGTGGTGAAAACACCATCAATTTATAAAGAGTTTAATAAAAAAAAAAATCAATTACAATAATGCCTGTGAAATACTTGCCAAAACATAATCCCAAATTTGCCGTATATGTTTAAGCTGCTGCTATTTCGGCTGTGACTCCAATCGAGATACCTCTGCTAATTGTAATGGGGCAGCTTGATTTCCCAATCCCCGAAACAAATACTCACAACCACCTTTGTTAATTTGAAGGTAACCGCTTCAATAAAATAATAAACTATTTATTCAAATTCAAAACTTTATAAACTTGTTTTTATTTCTTTAAACACAATAATTTTCTCTTATTTTTAGCTGCTTATATTTTGAAAGCCAGATTGTTATTAATTTTAGTTAACAATAAAAAATATTATTCTGCATTTTGCTAGTTTAACATACCACCGATATTTTGTTAGCGCTAATATTTAAAGAAATGTTATGTACAAAATCAATCGCCTAAAAGCGGGCTAACTCAAATTGGTAACTAATTAAATAAAATTAAAGTATAACCACAGAAAAAGATAAACAGATGTGGAAAGTTCATACTACTCAAATGTATATGATAGATATTACTTACAATTTTCGAACAGTTGTCAGAAGTAACACCCGAGAACGAGAGGTTTGTATCGTTTACTTTATAATGTTTTCTCTTTCTAGTTTCGCACAGTTAAAATGCAATCGTGATTGTGTTAGCAAGATCGTTTTTTTATGTATATGAACATACATAAATGGAATATATTTGTTCTATTTTATCTAATGTTTGTCTGTATATAACAATTTCAAAAATTTCTTTTTAAAATACAAGAAAAATTTTAAATTTGTTAATTGTTGGTACATTTAAACGTTTCCATAAATTTCAAGGTATTTAATACAACATTAATTTATGTAATTTAGACTATCACAAAATCATTTCCACGAGTTTATTTAAAAAATAATAATTATCCGAACAAATGGTAAATTCATTATTTGTAATACATTGATAATAAACTAATTTATTCAAACGTACATATAAATCAAAGCTTTAATTTATGTGAAGAAATGTACCAACTTTCTTCTCGATCTTTGTTTTTTATGATTTCCATATTACATTTAAGAACATTGTGTGTGTATGCTTCGTTACAATTTTAATGGATTATTTGGTTTTCATATGGATTTGCTTGCTTTATTTTTAGGTACATCAAAACAAAAACAAATGGTGTATTAATTGTAGTTTGAGAATCCGTTTTTGTTGAGTTATATTATATTAGTATTAGTGTTATGTCGCCGTATACAAACACGATATGAAATAAATATTCAAATTTTATATTTAAATATTTATTATATAAAACTGACTTACACACTGACACAAGTTAATGTACATTTGTTTAATGATATCTGGCTTGTATGAGAACCGCAAGGCTTGTATCAGACATACATTATACATTTTTGTGTATATACATTTCTTTAGTAAGGATTTTTCATTCATTATGATTTGTTATGTAACTGTTTTCATATGATGTAACAAAAATTATTTCCCTTAAATTTTTTGAAGTCAACGTATTTTATTTTGGAATCTACCTTTTGGTTTTGTTGATGTGTATATATTTAGAAAATGTATATGCATTTAGCATTGCTTATACATGCATACATCTAGACGTATATGTGACCTTGAAAAAATAAATATTTCTGTTTTATAATTTTTATTTCGATTTTTATGAATTTATGCTTAATTGGTAATGAGATTGGCTCTCAAAATTAAAATTTGTAGAGAAATTCTACAAAGGGACGTCGACGAGTAACTTTCTTAATTTTGGTTTTAAAGTAATAATGGACCTTTAAATTTGACGGTCAATCTAGAGGGACGGTTTCTGATTGCATTTACATACACTGTATCAAAAAATTGTCCGTACAGCACTCGGTTAAGAAAACATTGATAAAATCAAACAAAAAATTCAGTTTTAATTTTTTTAAACTCAAATTACATTTAAGAACCTGAAAATAATAATAATCATGATATAAATTAATTTACTTTCACGTTTGATATGATTTACTATTCAAACCGCCTAAAACGATGTCAAATAATTGTCCGTACACACTAAGAAATTGAAGTTTCATAATTAACTCAACAAAAATGGATTCTCAAACTACAATTACTAGACTATACCATTTGTTTTGGTTTTTGATGTACCTAAAAATAAAGCGAGCAAATCCATATGAAAACCAAATAATCCATTAAAATTGTAACGAAGCATACACACACAATGTCCTTAAATGGAATATGGAAATCATAAAAAACAAAGATCGAGAAAAAAGTTGGTACATTTCTTCACATAAATGAAAGCTTTGATTTATTTGTACGTATGAATAAATTAGTTTATTATCAATGTATTACAAATAATGAATTTACCATTTGTTCGGATAATTATTATTTTTTAAATAAACTTGTGGAAATGATTTTGTGATAGTCTAAATTAAATTAATGTCGTATTGAATACCTCGAAATTTATGGAAACGTTTAAATGTACCAACAATTAACAATTATAAAATTGTTCTTGTATTTTAAAAAGAAATTTTTGAAATGGTTATATACATGAAATCATTAGATAAAGTAGAACAAATATATTTCATTTATATATGTTCATATGTATATATAAAAAAAACGATCTTGTTAACACAATCACGATTGCATTTTAACTGCGCGAAACTGGAAAGAGAAAACATAATAAAGTAAACGATACAAACATCTCGTTCTCGGGTGTTACTTCTGGCAACTTTTCGAAAATTGTAAGTAATATCATTCATATACATTTGAGTAGTATGAACTTTCCACATCTGTTTATCTTTTTCTGTGATACAAGTTTAAACTGCACAAACTTTACATGCCTATTCTGACGCACAGTCACAGACTACAAAATCGTCTTATGTAAGACATTTTTTTTATTTTAGTACTCGGGTCTTAACTAAGACTTATTTCGTATTCTGCACATAGTCATAGTTGTCATTGATCTTAAAACACGGTCTTATGTAGCATCGACACATTTGATGGTCTTAAGCGTCATAATTTATAATTTCTCGTATAGAGAGAAAAGAGCAATGCAATGTTGGATGGGTTTAATTTTTAATATGTACATATATATATTAAAATTATTATTTATTATACAGTTTTTTATTTAAATTTCTTTATTTCAATTTAAATTATACTTATTTAAAATTTTTCAAAATTTCAATAAGTATAACTTAAATTTATTGGAATTATTAATAAAAAAAAATATTTTTTATATCAAAGAAAATTGCAGTGTACAAACAGAATACACACGTACATAAAAAAACAAAATGGACGGATTACAAAATAGAACGAAAATTCGATTTATAAGAATACAGGATGAAAATTTGATAAATTTGTTCTAGTTAAATAAATAAAAATGGTATTTAAGTAAAGAAAAGCAAAAGTAAACGCAAATATATCTCAAAAATTTCAAAAAAATTTAGGAAAAAGAGAAAAAAAACCATTTGACAGCTCTACACAATCTTTGGAGAGTTTTTAGTACATAATATTAAGACTGTTACCGCCAGAATACCGATTAAGACTTTCGTCTTTAAAAAAATAATTTACAAACTGGGTCTTAGCTAAGAGGGTCTTAAGAGTCTTATCGTCAGAATTGGACTGTATGTACATATTTGAATATTTTTAATGCAAGGAAAAATAAATAAAATTTCGTAGAAGTAGCACAAAATTAGATAAAACATGAATGAAACATTTTCTACGTTTTGAATTCTTTATTCATAAATTAAATAGTTCGATGCATAAAAAATCAACATAAACAAAACTATGTAGAAATGTCTTCTTTCTCTTCTCCATACCAAATGTGGCTAATCGCTAAGCAGTATGTAAACCTATGTACTATGTTAATGTTACATACATAATTACGAAAATACAAAAACTAAGTAAAAACGAATGAAAAATACATGAAAAATTGAGAATATGTATACTTTACAGTGAAGGAAATATATATTCCATTTAAAATACAAAATATAATATCATATGTAAATAAATTTGTTTCCCTTACTAGACACATAATGTTAGTACCAGAAAATAATATTCAAAGAGTGGCGGTAGCTTCGCGCCGGCTTATAATTTTATTTTGGTTTAATTCTTCTTATACTTTTGTGTTTTGTGGAATAACATAACAATAAAAAATATTAATGAAAATGATCGAAAAATCATTGATCGATAATAGTACAATTCATTACATTTTGTTAGTGTGATGACAATTTAATGACATTTGAACAATAAAAAATTCATTATATTTTTTAACCTCTAAATGTGATGTTGTGAATTCTGTTCTGATATACACTGCCAAAACATACCGCCGGCGTTGAAACATCGTTTTAATTCACTGGGAGAACGCATAACTTGTGAATTGGCCGCTTGTATGTGCCGCTTGCTGTTTTGATCGTAGCTACTCACACGACACCATCATCATTTCCAGGATGCAGTTGAGCAATCCGCCTGATTGCTCATCGCGAGGTAGTGAAATTTTCATCCTTTATTATTACGATGTCATTCAACTTGATATTTTCATGTTTAATAATCCATTTGGATCTTCTTTGTAGACTGCTTAAATAATCACGATGCCATCGAACCCAAATATGCTGCTTGAGTTTTTTGATTAACTCCCATCTGGCATTGGCTGATAATTTGACGTTTACCAGATCATTTTCTGGTAGTGCATGAAGTGCTCGCCCAATTATGAAGTGTGCTGGCGTCAAAATCAAGTCATCTATATCAGTGGACGGTGAATCATTTGCACACAGAGGACGATAATTGAGTATGCTTTCTATGCCGGTCATCAATGTTCCGAATTCTTCAAGGGACAAAATGGTGTTACCAACGACCCGTTTAAGTTGAGTATTGGCCGACTTTACAGCTGCTTCCCATAGCCCATTCATGTGACATGCACCTGGCGGGTTAAAATTCCACACAATTTCTTGCCTTAAAAGAGAGGAACTAATATTAGATTTGTTTAATTTTAGAAATTTGTACAACTCCGTCAATGATTTGTTAGCGCCCACGAAATTAGAACCATTATCGCTAAACATTGCTTTACAAAGTCCCCGTCTGGCCGTCATACGACTCAAAGCTGCTAAAAAACTTTGTGATGTTAAATCACACACAATTTCTATATGCATCGCTTTCGTGCTAAAACATACAAATATACAAATGTATGCTTTGACTGACACCTGTTCTCTTCTCCTCACAGGAGTGATCTTAAATAGGGCAGCATAATCAACCCCGACATTTACGAATGCATCAGCATATGTCACCCTCTCTGCTGGAAGATCGCCCATGATTTGGGACTCGATATTTGGCCTTTGTTTGACACATCGCACGCACTTGTGTACGATTTCTCGAACAACATCTTTGGCTCGTACAATCCAGTATTTGCTGCGTAATATGTTACTGGTTAATTTGATACCGGCATGATAAAATCTGCTGTGACAGTCCCGAACAATGGCTTTGGTGATTACAGATTTATGCGGCAAAATTACAGGATGCCTTGTGATATATGGAGCTGCTGAATTTCTTAGTCTCCCGCCGACTCGTAAAACCCCAAACTTGTCTACAAAAGGGTTTAATGATTTGATTTTGCTAGTTTTGTGTACTGGTAAGTTATTTTTCAGATGTCTGATGTCCCCCTCAAATGTTGTAGCTTGTTCAAACCTGATTATCATCAAAGATGGTTCCTCGATATCCGACGGTAGTAATGGCCCAACACATCGCTGCTCTTTTGACATCCGACAATTGCGCGAGAACCGAAGTATCAATGCTAATATTTTAGACATTTTGAAAAAGCTTGAGTATCATTAGGTCAATGATTTCTTGGACGACGTATAATTCTCTGCAGTTACTTTGAACGCAAACATCTTTACTTTCGCTTCTTTATTTGTACCATATGACACAAGTTGGAGTGGCCAAAACTCATGATGTTGCCTCAACCACTGAGGGCCATTCCACCACAACTTATTTTCTAACAATTCAGTTGAGTTTATTCCACGCGAAACACAATCAGCGGGATTATCATCTGAACGTACATGCATCCATTGCGCTCTCTCTTAAAATGATTGAGGATTTCTAATGTGCGATTGCCGATAAACGTTGGCCATTTTCGGGGATGTGATGATAGCCAATCAAGAACAATTTTTGAAACTGTCCATAGCGTCGTTTTTTCAATAGTCAAATTCAGGGCATTTTGGACTACTAACATTAGCTTTGTGAGCAAGAATGCACCGTTAAGCTCTATTCGTGGTATACTTAGCTGCTTAATCGGTGCTACCTTTGTTTTGGCGGCTATAAGATGCGTGATGACTGTGTTTTCATTGGTGATACGACAATACACGGCCGCTGCATACGCCCATTGGCTCGCGTCGCAGAATCCATGCAATTCAATACTTTTACGGGAACCTAGCCATCGTGGAATTTGTATGTATTGCAACTTACACAGATCTTCACGTAGACATTCCCACTGGCTTCTCGTTGGTGCTGGCAGCTCTTCGTCCCAACCAATCGCTTGCAGCCAGGTGCTTTGAAACAAGATTTTTACTCGAACGATTGTAGGAGCAAGCCATCCCAGTGGATCGAAAATTTTGCTTGATTCTGACAACATTGTTCTTTTAGTATGCGTTGCCAGATTTTCGAAATTCGTTGAGAAATAAAATTTATCAGTTTTAGGACTCCATTCCAAACCCAATAACTTCGATGCTTCAGGATGCTCTGCGATTGTCAAGCTACCTGTCGTGTCATCTTTGTCGCAAATTCTTTGACGAATTTCCTCGTTGTTTGATGACCATTTCCTCATGTTGAATTTGGCTGATTGTAAAATTTTGGAAATGGTGAATTGTAATTCTATTAGCTCTTGCTTCGAATCGGCTCATGTCATCAAATCGTCTACATGAATATCTTTCTCTATTGCTGTTGCTGCTGCTTCATGCTGTTCCTGGTTCAATTTAGCTAATTCCTCTAGACACCTTGTAGATAAAAATGATGCTGGTGCTGTTCCGTATGTTAAAGTCTTCAGTCGATAATGGCTTATGGGATGGTCTCTACTGCTTCGCCAAACAATGTTTTGCATTTTTGCGTCCTGCGGATCAACTAACACTTGACGATACATTTTTTCGACATCCCCAGTCTAGACAAATTGATGCTGACGAAAGCGCAAAACAATATCTAATAATGATGATTGTATGACTGGACCTACACGCAAGACATTGTTTAAAGATTTGGCGCTATTTGACTTAGCTAACGCGTCAAATACGACCCGTAGTTTAGTCGTCGAGCTTGAGGTTTTGAGAACGCTATGATGCGGGAGATAATATTGCTGCTGGGAAAATTCATTATTGGATATTTTCTCCATATGGCCCAATTCTTCATACTCATTGATAAAGAAAACGTACAAATCTCGAAATTGATTATCTCGCTCAAATCTTCTTTCCATTGCTCTTAGCCGATTTACTGCTACCTGGAAAGTTGGACTAACGTCAGTTGGAGGCTCAGAAAATGGTAGGTTGACGACAAATTTTCCTTCTGGGCTTCTCGTAGTCGTGGTACAAAATAGCTCTTCACACTTTTGCTCATCTTCAGATAATTGGGGCTTGGTTGGTACCAATTCTACATCCCAAAAAGCTCGTAACGATGCGTCAATGTCGATCAATAAATTAAAACACGATGTCGAATGTTTCTGCTGCTCAACGAATCTTCCTGCCAAGACCCAGCCCAGTGATGTCTCCTCTGCGACTGAACGATTATTTAAATGCAATCTTTTGCCTCCAGTTATGCCATAGTAAATCTCGGTACCAAGCAGAACCTCAACTGGGCCCCTCCTTTTGAATTTCGGATCTGCTAATATTAATCCCTTTAGTTGGTCACAATCAAATGGATCAAAATCATTGGCTGAAATTAAAGAAGCTATTTTTGGTACAACATACACTTCAACTTCCCATTGTGGGTACTGCTTATTAATTGGCCGCACTGAAAGATGCACTTTTCCCCGTGAATGACCCAGCTTCGCGTCCCCAAGGCCTTTCATCAACATTCGCCCATTTGTTCTCGGCAATCCTAGCTTTTGTCACATTCTTCAGTGATAAAAGATTCTTGTGATGAAGAATCCAATAGCGATCTGCAATCTATCTAATCTCCGTCACTGCATCTTAGTTTTACCATCGCTGTGGGTAAAACGACTTGGGATGTCGTCATGACCTGGAAATTGTTAGATGAAACAGATGATGGGCTAATATTTGCATGTTCTTCCATGTGTAACAATGTATGATGTTTTCGTTGACAATGACGACATCTGATTTTATACCGACAGGCATAAACGCTGTGATTGAAGTTGAAGCAGTTGAAACATCGTTTTTCTTCCTTAACAATTTCTCTTCGTTTCGATACAGTCATAACCTTAAACATTTTACATTCAAAAAGCTTGTGATCGTTGCTCTTACACAGCAAACATGAAAGCGCGGTGGTATTACTGCTAGTCGTTGTAGCGAATGCATTTGACTTAACTATTTTCGTTGATGGATTTGGAGAAGATTTCTTTAATGTATATGCTTTCATTGACTCCAATGCATCTGTGCGGTTTTTCAAAAATTCAAAAAACTCCGCTAGTTCGGGAAAATCTTTATTTTCAATGCTCTGTTGTGACCATAATGCTTGCGTCTCCAAATCCAGTTTGTTTAACAAAATATAAATAAGCCAAGGATCTCGTTGTTGTGTGCTTCATCCGAAGTATCAAGTAGTGATCGAATATTTGCTGCGGTTGGATTGCTAATTGACGGCTGCTTCAAAAATGCTTCGATGTGTGATGTGATGGTGTGGCGTTTCTTATCGTACCGCTTCGAAAATACCCCTCAAGAAACTCTTCAAATACTGGAACTTTTGTGCCGATGTCAAATATTCCTTTTCATGTATCGTCGACGTAAACAAATCGAAAAATGTTTGCCACTCTTTATATTTCCCGCTAAAAATAGGAATATTTATTTTCGGAAGTCTTACATCGGCCCCATGACTGTGAGACAAGTTAACAGTATCACTGCCTGAGTGGTATGATATTTCTTCGGATATGCTCTTTTTTCTAATCCATGAATTTAGCCCCGAAAGAACCGTATAATAGTTGTCCTCAAACGGACGAAGGTCAGACTGCTCATCTGGGCTGCATCGAATAATTTGTTCTTCAAGCTTCATGAATGTATCGAAAATTTCTTGCGCCCGCTTTGCTCTCGTTTTGAGCTACTCGATATCTTGAATATTGTCACTTTTTAATTCACTCACGTAGTTTAATAATTTGGTCATGCTGCTAATCGACTGCACTCACTAATGACATGTAATTGATTAGAAAGAGAACCTTCAGTTTATATCACTTTATTCTACAATGTTTATGAATATTTTGCCAAACAAATTTGATTTCTAATAATTATTTTCACTTTTTAGGTATTGCAAAGAACACTAACCGAGAACGAGCACACTTTTAGTTCAACACAAGATAGAGTTTCAATATTTGCAAATAAAACGTAACACAAAGTTCTCTTATATGAGTTCAATATAATAAGAAATGCACATATGTAAACTAGTCTTTATTGTAATTATTAAGAAATATATGGCAGTATAATAAAAAATAAATTGGCTTCACTTATCTGATTGGGCGCGTTTTATCCGCGTCCTATTTTGTTCTCGAATAGCGGATCCCGATTCCAGATGCTTCTCTTCAAAAATGCTTTTGTGCTAACCGGATGTGTCCGGCTCGAAGGACCAATGTTTGAGCTGCTGCTATTTCGGCTGTGACTCCAGAAATGAATTGCATCGCTGTGTAAGAAAATCCAGAAATGAATTGCATCGCTTATGCTTTTAAAATTCCCAACTTGCAAGCTTCCAAAATCTGTATTCTGAATATAATTTTTAAAGTAAATAAAATACTCGTTTTTCAGAGTAATTGTTTTTTCTTGTTTAGTAAGAAGTTTTTTGCAAATTTCGCATTTTATATTTTTATTGCACTTGAAAAAAACGTAGCCAATAAAATAATTCAATGATGCATCATCTATTCCATTTCGTAGATCTATATTTTCATCAGTTGGACTTTGCAGTAAAAAATCTTCAATTTTGTAATTATTTTCTTCCATTGACAATTCTGACGAATCTTCATTAATTTCAATTTCTGTATCTTGTTTTGCAAAGCAATTATTTGGGTAGTCTTTCTTGTCATCAATTTGATTTAGGTGGCTTATTATTTCTTCATAATCATACTCGCAGTTGGATAGGTTAGTATTTTTTAAGAGTTTTACCACATAATTTATGCTACAATCCTACTAAATTCTAATACAGATGGATTTTTGCAATGTCCACCCTTTCCTCTAACAATAGAAAACGTATAATGCAGTGGATCTTGATTCAACCTACTTGTAATGACATATTCGATACTAGGTGATTCTTTAAATAAACTATTGGGTAATTGTCAAAAGCCCTTTAAAACAATAGTTGATTGTAGTGTTTTTACATTTCAGCTGTTCAATGTAGGTTTCCATAATTACTAAATTATCAACAATGTGATTACCAGATTTTAGGGCACTTCTATTATTATTTCTAATTTAGGTTGTCAAATAATCTGTCCATTTTCTCAAAAAATTTTGCTATTGCAAGCGTGAAACTACTATTTTTATTGGAAAATTTATCCAGCTCATGCATTGTTCTTATACCCGCAACAACAGTCCTACTGAAAACCTGAGTTGCCAAAGCAACTCTAATTTTTTCGAGTGTATTAGGGTATACATGACGGTATGTAATTTTTGGACATAATTTAGATGCATTACTTTTTTATCTTTCATATAATTCTTTAATAACACCCCAGCTAACCGGACCATCAGGCGTATCAATGTCTGATTTAATTAAATTATTTCTGACCGATTTAAATAAATGTGGCATATCAAATAGAGCAAATATTTTTGTTTCTTTATCCTTTAAATAAAAATATGGTTTTTCTACTGAAACTCCTAAAATTATGTATGCGTTTCTGTTAGTTGAACCCTGGTCACAAACCGTGGCTACATTACGAAATCCGATGTCGTTTAGAAAAGTAACGTTATCCTCAATTAATTCAACTAACTCTTTGCCAGTTAATCCTTTTGTAGACGAGTAGTAACTAGAAATATATTTATATTGACAAAAACGGCCTCTAATCATGAAAACTAAAATATATTTGGCAAGTTCAGGTTCTCTCATTTTACCATTGTCCTCATAACCTTGAACAATATCTTTTTTGCCGTCATATTCTAGTTCTCTACGGATAAGCATTTCTTCAAATTACAAGATCATGTATCGATTCTCCATTGTTAAAACATTTGCTTTTTTTTAAAATTTTCTAAAATATTTTTATTTCTTCCCGGCGATAGATTTTTAACGGGCATCCAGTTCAAAATTGAAGTTTTAGAAGGCAGATTAAATTCTCAATTATTACGCAAAAATCAAGCTGAAGATGATGAAAGGACTCCATGTTTCAATATTTATTCTTGTATTCCTTATGGCGTATAGGCACTCGGTTGTTGTGTCATGCAGGTGTTTGATCGCAGCAGCCGACTCCGTGTTGATCGTATGCTGATTCAATAAAGTGTTCAACAAATTAGATACGAGTAATCTCCTGTTGTTGAAGCGGTTCTCTAATATTTTCCAAGCTGCATCGTAATTGTTTCCAGTTGGTTCCAAATGACTCAATAATTTTCCAGCTGACCCTTCTTAAGGTAGTTCATTTTATGTGTCGTGGTGAGCTGATTATTGTTATGAACTAAATGTTTGAATGTATCAGAAAAACATACCCACTTCGTGTAGTCCCCGTGAAAATTTGGGATTTCTACTGGTGGTAGACAAATTTCTAATGGTTTTATCTTGCCTAATTCCTCTTCTTCCAATAATGTTGTTAATTGTATTACAATCTTCTCGTGTTCATTGTTTAAATTTTCGTAGTGTTGGTCTACGAAATATTTTGAATTTGCTTCCTGTTCTTCGGAAGTCTCTATGCATATTTGATCATGAAGGTCGCTGATCATCATCATCCTCTCCATGTTAATTTGATTTTTAAAGCTGGCCTAGATCTGTTGTTACTAGACAGTATGTCCTCAGCTAATCTAATCTCTCGATATAAACCCCGCATTCGGATGTCTTGCTGCTTCAACTGTTGCTTGAATTTTGGCAATTGGCTGAAAGCAACGTTTGACTCCATGGTCAACACCTTGGGTTTTTGGCTCTTAACTTCACTTGTTGATATCCCATCCTCGTTGAAGTTAAATTGTTTATTTGTTCCTACTGCATCTGATGTTGGAAGTGGTGTGGATGGCAAACTTGGTGTGTTAAGGCGTTGACGAATATCCTCAATGGTTGTTGTGTATCTTTTCGACACCGTTTCTCTATCCTTGAAGTATTGATGTGTTGACATCAATGGGTTTTGAAAATCTCTGATCTAGTTGTCTTCATCAACATACTCGTTGTAAGACTTGTTCAACTCTGCGATTTTCCTCTCAAGATAGGTTTTTGTTTTCCGCTGCGCTCCATCTTTCTTGTAATTTAAGATGAGCTGCTGTATCTCTTCTGCTTTTTGTTCTTGATTTCTTAGCAGTTCTTCCATGTTTATGGTTGTTCTTGAGTTTGCCGGTTTTTGCTTGGCGCATTTCTTATAGGTGCCGGTTGTTTTTAATGGCTCGTCTTTTAATTAATGAGAACAAAATCAGTTAGTGTCAATTTAAATTCTGTTTTATTTTATTAAATGCTACGCTTTATATATAATTTTAAATTTTTTAATGTCAGCACAAAATGTAAAGTATCAATCAAATATTTATAGTACGCAATATTGTTACAAAATAAAAACACCAAACTTTATACTTTGGTGGAAATTATCTGTTGCAATGTTGACGAGTTAAAATGATGCGTCAACACTATGTATTTGCATTTGGTCGACATTTGGTATTCGGCTGGCTGGGGATCTCAACGTTAAAAATGAATTGTTCATCCGAGCATCAAAATAATTTTTATTGTATCCAATTCATTCAACAATTCGCCCCAATGGTAACGCTTGTAATTAGTACGTTTAGCAATTAGTTTAATAGATACCAATTATTGGATTTGCTGCTAATTGATGTATTCACAAAAAAAAAATCAAATCAATAAATTTAAGACAAACAACATTTCTAACTTCCTTATACTTAAAATTAATTTGATTATTCACCTCGCAGACGAAACTTAAAACTTATTTATGTACTTAGCGTACCTAAATTCTCGTCGTAATATGTTTCAACAAAAAGTTCCTCATGTACTTTCAAACAATAAATGTCACATATTTAACTTACATGCTATTTTACCTTTTCGTTCGCTGTTTTATTTTTTTACACCTTGCTGCGGTAATTAAAAATACAGTTATTGATTTTCTTCTTAAACATTAGCGTTCAATGGAAATTTGTTGGAAGTTAGAGACTATGTCGTATTTGTTTATAAAGATGTCTAAATTTTTTGTAAATACATAGACGTATTTAAAGGCCAAATACCTTTAAATACTAAGCTTTAGTTCGTAAACTGTGCAAGAATATTCAAATTCTTAATGGGGACTAAAATTTACTGATGCTGAATTTTATCAAATCAATTTCACGAAGAAGAATATTCGGAAAAGTAAAATACACAATTTATAAAAAATTGAAATTCAAAAGTCGAATTTAATTTATGAAAGTAATTTTTTGGTTTTTTTGTGGTTAACTTAGGATTTTTGGACGCCGAATACTTTTATAATTATGTACCATAAAAATGTTGGATGGTTCCCTCACAAATCTCCATCCCCTGGACACATGCCTTCGGGATTACTGTCCCATAGTTCCTTTGAGTTTATTCTTTTCGACCCAATATGTTCTACGATTTTCGGTTATGCGCTAATCATATGTAATATATTGTGTAAGAAGAACTTTTAAAATTTTCACAATCCAACTGCGTATTTTACAAGTCCTGCCAGTGCTCTGGATTTTTTTTTTCAGAATTTTGTCTTGCGAGTGGTATATTCAAATATCGCCACAAAGCCTAGCGAATCGCTAATTTGATTTGAGTGAGTTAAATTTAAGTTCTGTATTGTTGGATCAGTCTCATCAGAAAATAATCATAATATTGGTGCCAACAATGCAGGACTTCAGATAAAACTTAGTTGAACTGCGAAAATCAAATTAAATACAACTCACAAGACTTTGCAACCCTGTTTGACCAAGCCGTCCACATACAACTAATTATTGAAAAACACCCGAAATTAATTTAATACTTATTGTCGGAGTATGGCCGCTCGTTGATACGCCAAATTGGTTTTGGTTCAACCTGCAGCTCTGGTATATTTATTTCCCGAGTTTTGCGAACTGTATATGTGTTGTAAAATAAGAAACGTAATAAGAAACGTTTTGAATTATATTACAGCTAGCAACGTTGGCTTCAATAGATTAAAAAAGATTGATTTGACTTGCAATTATTTATTATTATATATCTCTCAATTAAAGGTTTGCCTTTTGTAATTTTTCCAAATTATTTCGTACGACTGATAGGTACTAAAATATTGACTTTATACATTGACATAATACCCCAAACACATTGACAGCTGAACAGTCTAGAATACATCTATTTCCATAAGAGCGAACACATGGAGCGGCGTCAAACTAGCAAAGTTTGTATTTTTTGATGCGTAAAATGACATTTATATTTATTGTTGTTGTTTTTAAAGTAAATGCTTGGAAACCTCTAATTTTAGCTGAATTTTACATCCAAATGGGCATATGAGAAAGACAATTGTAAAAAAAATTTAAATTTGAACTTAAATTTGTTCGTAATGAAAATGTTTTGTTGTTAAAACCCAAACAACATTTTGCATATAAATAAATATCAAATTAGCGGCGCCTATGTGGTTGCAAAAAATCATAAAGACGAAGAGAAGCGAACCCAGGCGTATAGCGCCGCTTATGTGTTTGAGGTAAATATAAGACTAGTGTACTAAAATATAAATTCACAATAATTACTAATGTACTAAATACTAGTTTCATAAATTTGCAATAGATAGCGCGATAATTAAATTTCAATATGTACATCTGGTAACATTGATTATTATATAATAAAAAATAAAATACGAGAATCCATCATTAGTTTGACATTTTCAAATAAATGTCAACTGTTTACAAATATGTTTCTTTTTTGGTGTATTTTAATAAAGTTATAGATTTTAGGTATATAATAAAATCAACTAAACAAAAGTTAAGAAAACTGAATGTGAGTGACAATCTTTAGCAATTTTTATTAGGAGCTAATTCGATTATCATGTCATTTTCAGCATTCCGACCTGTCATGATGGATCAACAAAATTAGCTAAATAAATAATGTAATAACAACTATAATTAATAATAAATTTTCTTTTCTTGTCAGCTATTACACACTTATATTTTATAAAGACATATAAACATTCTTGCTGATAAAGACAGAAAAAATCAACCATATCAACTTGATAACAAAACTCTAAATTAACGGTTCTGAGGAGGCGAAAAAAAAACAAATGTTAAAAGGAGTCGCTCACTGGCTGTCAGTTTTATCTTCGCGTTCCCTACACTTAAAACTGAGTGGGTGGCGATCGCCCGTATAAGCGATGATATGCAATGAGACACGTTTACGACAACGCCGTAGACACCGGACCAAAATCCGCACCAAATAGTCACTCGTTGAGGATGCATCAGCTTCTCTACGATCACGTGCGGGTTCTCCGTGCCCCAAATGCGACAATTCTGCTTGTTTACATAGCCGCCAAGATGGAAATGCGCCTCATCCGAAAAAATGATTTTTTTGCCAAGATTTTCGAAGTAATGTTTCAATATTTCCCAGCGTTATTCAAGCGAATACACAACCATTTTTGTTCAGCGGAAGGATTAAACTAACTATCTGTCAAATCAAAAGTGACATAACCCTTACCATACTCAAAATAACCGCTAGTTCAAAAAAAGAAAATTAGATGGCCCACCCTATATTGATAGTGCCTAATAGTGATCAACAAGAACAATTAATGATTGGACGTAGTGCATTGTATCAGGATGGCATCGTCGTTGTAAAAGGAAATAATATTTTGAAAATTTTTAAGACTGACACTAATGGAAAATTGATTATTAACAACGTAAATGGTAAATTGAGTGTAGATATTAAAAACAATGACGTTAGCAGTGAAAATACTTCCTTCGATGAAAATGAAAAAAAAGTGGTAAATATTAATGTCGACTTTAATGATTTTACTGAGAATTTTGGATCTACTAGGATTTACAAATAGTTTGGATAAATTAGATTTTTGTGGGAAAGGAAAACAAAAATTACAACAAGTTCTAGTCTCTTTCTTTCTTTCTTTAAAATATTAGAAATCAATTTGTTGATTTAATAGCAGAATTTAGAGATTGTTTTGCTTTAAATATGAACGAAATCGGGAAAACTAATAAGGTATCAATTAAAATCAGATTAAATGATTTTGAACTTGTATCTTATCATCCATATAGATTGTCACCGGCGCAACGAGAAAATGTAAAGTGTCATATCAATGAATTATTACAGCAAGGTACGAGATAAAACCATCGGAGTCTGATTATGCCTCACCTATTGTAGTAGTAAAGAAAAAGGATGGAGAAGATCGCATTTGTGTAGATTTTCGGCAATTAAATAAGAAGACTATAAAAGACTGCTTGCAAAAATTAGAAGGAGCTAAATATTATACTGTAGTTGATCTGGCTAGTGGGTACTACCAAATACCTCGTTCGTCACTCCCGATGGACAATACCAATTTGAGCGAATGCCGTTTGGGCTTGCCGATGCCCCGGCCGTTTTCCAACGTTTTGCTAGTAAACTGGCATCTGAAGTTAGTGAGAATATAGTTTATTATATTGACGACATAATTCTACCTAGTGGAACTATAGAAGAAGGGATCGGTTGAGAAGATTTTTAAATAAATTAAGGGAATATGGAGTTACATTAAAATTATCAAAGTACAGATTTATGGTTGAAAAAGTGGATTTCCTTGGACATGAAATCAATAGAAATGGAATTAGACCAGGCATGGATAAAATTAAATGTGTAAATAATTTTCCTACCCCTACTAATGTGCACCAAATTCGACAATTTATTGGCCTAGCCTCGTATTTTAGAAAATTTGTTCGTAATTTCTCAGTATTAGCGGAGCCGATAACTAGATTGACGAAAGAAAATGTTAAGTTTGAGTGATCTAATGAACAAACTGAGGTGTTTAAAGAATTGAAGTATAAATTATGCCAACGTGATATTCTAGTTCTTTTTAATAATAATAAATCACACGAAGTACATACGGATGCAAGTGCTATTGGATTGGGAGGAATTTTATTACAATTGGAGGATGATAATGAATTTCATCCAGTGTCGTATTACAGCCATCAAACAACTGATCTGGAGAGGAAATTTCATAATTTTGAACTGAAAGCTCTAGCTGTGGTAGAGATTTCGACCATTTATATTATGTAAAAGGTTCACAGTCATAACAGATTGTAATTCATTAAGAACTGCGTCATCAAAACGTGATTTCATTCCACGTATAGGAAGATGGTAGCTCAGATTACAAGAGTATGACGCTTTATCGCGAAATCCAGTTGATCCACCAAGAAATATTGAACCTGTTACGTTAGATGTCATGCACATTGAAAGTGTAGATCAATCATGGGTAGAAATGTTACAAGACATGGAGGAGGAATTTGGAATAAAAGGTGGCCGATTGTATCGAAGAGTGAACGGGGAATTGCTATTTGTGGTTCCAAAGGGTGTTCGTGGTAGGGTAATCCGGTCATGTCACCACGAAATGGGTCATTTCAGTATAGATAAAACTCTAGCTGCTTTACGGGAAGTTTATTGGTGGCCGCCTCGAATGCGACAATTCGTAAAAAAGTATATTGTAACGTGTTATGAATGTTTATTTCATAAGGAAAATCGCGATAAAAATAAATTCACTTTGCATCCCATCGAAAAAATCCCCACTACATGCCATACATGGCATTTGGACCATTTAGGACCCTTTGTAAGAAGTCAGAAAGGAAACTGTTATATACTTGTAATTGTTGACGCGTATACAAAGTACGTGTATCGTCATCAAAGCTGTCACCGAGTTATCATTACATTTCGGTATGCCATCGCGTATAATCTCTGACCTTGGATCGACCTTGGTTGACCGAAATTTCGAATCGTTTTCCAATGATTAAAATATACTGCATATTAAGAATGCAACGGCTACATCAAGGGCTAATGGGCAGGTGGAGAGGTATAATAGGACTATTGTTCATGCACTACGTACAATGTCAGATGACAAAAACGATAAATGGGATGAGAAATTGCCGGCAATACAGTGGGCTATGAATAGTCACCCAAATAGTGGGTTCTCACCCAAACCAATTTCCAAGGATAAATTAAAATTGATTCTGGTTGACGAGCGTCTTGATAATACACAGTTTGATACCGAATTAAGAGGAAATATACGAAGAGAAGCATCGGAAAAAATTAAAATAATTCAAGACAAACAAAGGGAAAGATTCAAAATAAAGTTCAAAGCACCAGACAAGTATAACATTGGAGATAAAGTAGTTGTTTTTAGGGAACCTTCTGCTACGGGTGAAAGCCGTAAACTAGTAAGACGTTTTAGAGGATCATACACCGTAACACAAGTGTTATATGGCGATAGGTATAGAGTTGAAGAGAATTGTACAGTGGACGGTAGAAGACGGTTCAAGGGAACCGTTCCAGCTGATCATATGCGTTTAGTTATGTCACCAGAGTATGAATTTGGAAAAACATCGTCGGAGTTATAAGAAGATGATTGAGGCCAACCATGAAGTCAGAATAGCCGAATGTAACGAATTTAGTTTTTAATCATTTTTATTTGTTTTGTTTATTCAATCGTCGGTGCTACATCTGTTATAAAGTAATGGAACTATTGTTGAAGACACGCAGGAAGAATTACTTACAATCAGATACTGTGAAGGACGTCTCCTCGTCTCAAACTCATAACATTTATATGAATGAATTACCAGCCGCGCGATTCATACGATGTCGGTGCATATGCCTATCCCGAACATGGTAGCAGAGCGTAGTTAGTTAAACATTTAATGAAAGATAATTAAACATTTAGTGAAAACAGTTGAATAACGGGAAAGAACAGTTAGTGCTTAAAATAAAACAACGTGGTATTGTATAAAATTACGTATAGTGTGATAGTGCATCCATAGTGTATAGTCATGACGGAAAAGCGGATTAAGGGTTTAGTCGCTCAACGAACTGCTCTTATTGTAAAAATAAAACGAATCCATGATTTTGCATTAAACCTCCAAGATGACGAAGTATAGCCGAAGCCGTAAGCATTCGATTAATGGAGGCGCGAGAGACTGCCACTCAAATAAAAAGCCTAGATATTAAGTTACTCGCTTTAAAACCAGAGAAAGCGATCGTCGGAGCCGAAAATGAAAATACGTACTTCGAGATCGAAGCAAAATTTGAATCGTGGTTAAAGGCACATGATGAAGCTCGACCAATGATCAATTTAAATGACACGCTCAACGTCACCCAACATAATTGTAGTCAAGAATTGCGGCTACCTAAAACAAGTGTGCCAATTTTCGATGGCAATTACATGGAATGGTAGAGTTTTTATGATTTATTCTGCGCAAATATTCACGACCGCACAAATTTAACTTCCAGCCAGAAATTTCATTTCTTGCGAGGATATTTGAAGGGTGAAGCCATTAATTTAATAAAGCACCTATGCCTATTATTTTGAGGCCATTGGGAAACTACGAGAGCGTTATAGTCGGAAGAAACAGATCATCAACTCATACATCACAACGTTTTTGGACCAGCCACCAGTGCTTTCATCCAATCATACTTCGCTGAAACAGTTGCTTGATACCTCTGATGAGATTTTACGGGGTTTAAAGGCGTTAGGATCAAAGGCTGAAGTACGAGATCATTGGATCATTAGGCTGTTATTAAATAAACTTGAAAATAGCACAAGAGAAAAATGGGCAAACGACTCCAGGGATGAGGAATTTCCTACAATACAGCAATTTTTGGAGTTTCTTCAGAAAAGACTTGACGCTCTTGAAGACCTAAAAACATATCAGAGTGGAAACAAGGGCCAAAGCCAGAGAAGTTTTCCGTTGCGTGGGCATGTATCGTCCACAAATACTACGTGTCCTTGTTGTCAAGAGGGCAACCACAAATTGTATCTTTGCACAAAGTTCAAGTCTCTGACAGTTGATGATCGACGTAAATTTATCCAGATGGATCGCAGGTGCTACAATTGTCTAAACATCAATCATTCAGTGTTCAACTGCATGTCGAAGAAAGGTTGCACAATATGTAAGAAGAAGCACCATACCTTGCTTCTAATTTTGCTCTCCTTGATCTAACGAGTCAAATGTCAGTTCCAACATTGAAAATACAAATGCAGAAGTCACAACTAATGTTTCGAATGCTGAAGAGGCTAGAAACACAAACAACCCGGTGTTACCAACGGCAGTGGTCCAGTTTTGCTGTAACAACGATCAAATCAAGGGTATGTGTCGAATACTTCTTGATTCCGGATCCCAAGTATCATTTGCCTTATCTGTGGTTCCGAGCATGGTTATTACATACCGCATCATGGGAGTTTAAAGAAGACGTTACAAAATGAGAATAAAATTCGGGTCGTATTTGATGCATCAGCCAAGACATCAAACAATAAATCATTAAACAGCATTTTATTGATGGGCCCAACAGTGCAGTGGTGGCTATACTCAATATTGCTGAGATTCCGTATTCACGAGTTCGTCTTTACGAGTGACATCCAGAAAATGTATCGGCAAATTATGGTATCATCAGAGGATCGCAAATGTCAACGAATAGTGTGAAGAGAATCAGAAAATTTGCCTGTACAACACTATGAATTAACCACGGTGACGTACGGAATAGGAGCAACGAGAAATCTGAATTAGTTACATTAAAAGAAGATATTGAAACGATTTTCAGAAGCTGTTGAATGACACTGGGGATATGGACTTCAAACTGTTCCGAGATATTAAGCAATATTCTATCAACCAATATTATCGGGATAGTTCAGCAGCTTATGGGGCAGCAATCTATTTGAGGATTATCAACGAACAACGCGCGTTCGTAGACCATCCTCACTTCCACACCGCAAATGCAGCGAAAGTGAAGAACCTACTAGATTCAGCGGATGAAGTGGTGCGAGGTCTAAAGGCCCTCGGTCCAACAGCAGAATCCCGCGATCCGTGGCTAATTTACTGGTTGGTCACCAAATTAGATGACAAAAGTAAATGCATGTGGGCAGAAACATCAGCCGAATTGGATAACCCAAATCTTGATGATTTCTTCAAGTTTCTACAGATCAGAATTGATGCTCTGGAATCATTAAGCTCTTCGATGAGATCCGGACATTCTAAAGGATTGATAAGGGGACATGTAGCAGAAAGCGAACCAGTAACCCAAGCGTATACGTGCGCTTTCTGTCGAGATAAAAATCATTCGTTGTTCAGCTGTTCAGAGTTCAACAACCTAGAGGTCAACCAACGTAGAGAGTGGATCAACACGAGTCGAAGGTGCTTCAATTACTTAAGCCGTGGCCATTTAATAATAAACTGTCAATCAAAACGGCGATGTCGAACGTGTGCTGGTAAACATCATACTCTACTCCATATTAATGTAGCTCAGATCAAGGAAGCTTCTGATAGCAGACCATCAATCTCTATTCCGAACGAGCCAGTCACCAATCTAAACGCATCGGTTGTACATTCGAATGGGACCAAGGTGTCAAGGCTCCATTCTATTCTACCAACGGCTTTAATTACAGTGTTGGATGTGTATGGAGAACCCCAAGTATGCCGAACCTTACTAGATTCAGGCTCCCAGGCCAGCTTTATCACGGTGTCTTGCGTGCGACGACTAAAGCTAAAAAGATTTAACTCACGAATAGTGGTCAGTGGTTTAGGCATGACTAAAGCTGGGCTCACCAGAGGTCGAACCACCATTATTGTGCAGCCACCAAGTCACTCAAAATTGGAAATCAGCGCGTTAATTCTTCCAAAACTAACGTCATTACTACCACCGGAAACAATTACTAATGTTTCAACCGAGATTTGGAGCACATTGAAGTTAGCCGACCCACACTTCAATCAACCAGGTGAAATAGATATGTTAATCGGAGCAGACCATTTCTTCTCAATGTTACTTGATGGAAGGAAACAGTGCAACCAAGAGGGACCGACCTTGCAAAATACGATATTTGGATGGGTCGTGTCAGGCAGGTCCGAGACAGAACCAGAAAACACCACATCATTGTTAGCCACCAATTATCTAGAACCCGCAGCAGATTTGGATGCCACCTTGAAACGATTCTGGGAAATTGAATCGATTAACGAAGACCGGAGTATCCTATCAGCGGAAGAGAAATTATGCGAGCAGCAGTTCAAAGAGAATGTTACACGAAATTCGAATGGAAGATTTGTTGTATCCCTTCCATTTAAACAACCAGCAAAGGATCTAAGCAACACCTTAAACATCGCAATACAGAGACGAGCATGGAAAGACGTTTCGAGAGAGATCACGAGTTCAAAGCATTATATCATACGTTCATGACTGAGTATGAACAACTGCATCATATGGAAGAAATTCCAAAGCACGAACTCACTAACCAAGGGTACTATTTGCCACATCACGGCGTGCTAAAAACAACAAGTACCACGACAAAGTTGAGAGTTGTTTTCGATTTCAATCCCTCAATAACTATTTAGCTGTGGGCCCAACCATCCAATCAACGTTATACTCAATAATACTTCGGTTCAGAGAAGATAAAGTCGCCATGTCGGCTGACATAGAAAAAATGTACCGACAGGTATTGGTCAATCCAAAGGATACAAAATACCAGCAGATTGTTTGGCGCAGAAAACCGGCAGATCCAATCTCATACTATCGCTTGCGGACAGTTACGTATGGCCTATCTAGTGCACCATTTCTAGCGATAAGATGCCTGAAGCAAATAGTCGAAGAGCAGAAACTGTCCAACCCAATGGTGTATCACGAAATTGACAAAAACATATATGTAGACGACTTGATGACTGCAGTAGATACTGAAGAAGAAGGAATACAGTTAAGGCAAAATATCAGTAACATTTTAGCTCAATATGGATTTCAATTGAGAAAATGGTCCTCAAATTGTCCAGACGTATTAAATTCCGTACCTAACAGAGAAGACATAGGTAAAATCAAAGAATTAGACAACGAACCAACTATGGGGTCTGCACAACGTATAAAGGTACTAGGCGTTAGTTGGGATCCACAAAATGACAATTTTACATTCACGACGTCTCTCCAAAATCACACCAGTGTCACAAAACGAGTCGTTCTCTCTGAGGCTAGCAGACTATTCGACCCTCTGGGCTGGCTCCCACCGGTCGTCGTTCTGATAAAGATCTTTATGCAGAAACTTTGGATTCTAAATCTAAGGTGGGATGATCCGCTACCCAGCGAGCAGAACCAGCAGTGGGAAATAATTCGGAATAACCTGCAAAAAGTAGAACTCATTACCATTCGAAGATTCATACATTCGTCATACCATACCATCATCGACATCTACGGATTTTGCGACGCCAGCGAGAGCGCATACGCAGCTGTGGTCTATTTCAAAATTACTACGCCTCAAGATGTATACGTACAGCTAGTGACATCCAAAACTAAAGTCGCACCAATTAAGCAAATATCGGTACCAAGACTAGAATTATGCGGAGCCGCTCTGTTAGCCAAGCTGATTGAAACGGTAAACCGCGAAACAAGTCTCAAAATTAACAACATAGTGTCATGGACATACTCGAAAATTGTTCTCGACTGGCTTGCCAATGAACCTCGCAGATGGGCAACATTTATAGCTAATCGAACCTCAATGATTCTGGATATCATACCTCGGAGTAATTGGAGATACGTGCCGTCATCCGAAAACCCTGCCGATTGTGCCAGCAGAGGCATATTGGCATCAAAACTTCGACAACACGATTTATGGTGGAAAGGACCTGATTGGCTGCATCACAGCGACGAGCACTGGCCACAGCAAGAGAGCAATTATGGAACCAACCAAGAAGAACGGCCAACAAAAATCGAAGCATTAGGAGGGTTCCTGACAAATGAACTGTTCGACACAATGTTGTCAAAATATTCATCGTATTTCAAATTTCAACGGGTTATCGCATATATCACTCGTTTTATCAACAATTCAAGGGCAAAACAGAAGACGCAGCGAATTAGTGGCCTATTTTTGAGACCACAAGAGTTACACATTGCATTCAAAATTATATGTGCATACGAGCAAGAAAAGTCATACCACGAAGAAATACTCACGCTTAAACGAATCGGTACCATCAACAAATCTAGCTGTCTAAATTCTTTAAACCCATTCTTAGGCCGAGAGAATCTGTTACGAGTTGGCGGTAGGATTGAAAACAGTGCAGCACCATACAGCACAAAACATCCTGTGATATTACCACCAAAACCCATTTTGACCAGATTGATTTTAGAAGACCTACATAAAATCCATAACCATGCTGGACCATCTTTGTTGCTTTCAATTTTCCGACAAAGGTATTGGTCAACCAGTGGACGAACCGTCGTACGAGAGATAACCAGGAAATGTGTCGTCTGTAGGCGATACAAAGCTACGTTGCAACACCAAATCATGGGCAATTTACCAACGTCACGAGTCGAATTAGTGCGCCCATTCCATAAGACTGGTGTCGATTTTGCTGGTCCACTATCAATCCATTTAATCAAAGGCCGAGGACAACGAACGTATAAAGCATACATTAGCGTATTTGTGTGCCTGAGTACAAAGGCAGTGCATTTAGAGCTAGTAGGAGACCTATCCAGCGAATCATTCATTGCGGCTCTTAAGAGGTTCGCAGCTAGAAGAGGAATCCCCTCTGAAGTCCATTCCGACAACGGCACAAATTTCGTCGGGGCCAACAGCACTATTCGAGCAGAATTCGAAAAGGTAATGAAATCGACTAATCTTTCTCAGTTTCTTTCAAGAAATTCCATCTCCTGGCATTTCATACCTCCAAGTGCGCCTCATTTCGGAGGCATTTGGGAAGCTGCGGTGAAAACAGCCAAATTTCACCTAAGACGAGTGATAGGCAAAACTATTTTAACGATGGAGGAAATGACTACGTTGTTAGCCGAGGTAGAAATCTGCTTAAACTCAAGACCTATTTGTGTCCTATCGGTTGACGAAATCGACCCATTAACACCAGGGCATTTCCTCGTTGGACATCCATTAACAAAGGTGCCTGAACTTAATGTCACAGAGATTAAAGCAAATTATCTCACTGATGGAAAATTGTTCAACAAATGTCACAACACCTTTGGAAAAGATGGCACAATGAATATCTTACATCACTACAGCAGATAACCAAATGGAAGCACCAAAAACCACCCATACAAATAAATGATGTCGTTGTTATAAAAGACAGTATGCCGCAAAATCAATGGTTGCTTGGGAAAGTAATCCATCTTCACCCCGGGGCCGACGGTGTTATTCGAGTCGTAACACTTAAAACCAAATCCGGTGACTTGAAGAGACCAATACAAAAGTTATGCTTACTGCCGGTTCATCATAGTACTGACAACATTAATTTCGAGAAGTCGTCAACTAATCCAGCAGTTGAAACTAATATTGAACCCGGTGGTTCAAAGGCGGCGGTATGTCAAAGCGATTGATCCGACTGAAATAGGATACTTACCTAACCAACAAATCTCAGCCTGAAACACATCAAGAATACCTAAAATCAAACAAATAAAAACTATGTAAATTATCATTCATTGAATTAATTAATACTTACCATTTGCTATTATATAAGTGTTGATCACCCTAAAAAATATGTAATTAATTATTAATTTTTATATAATTCAAATGTAAATAATATTGTAATTATGTTAATAATTTCAAAACAACTCAATGACAACTTGAAATGTCAAATAGTGGAGGAATTCCAATGCATTATTTTCTGTTCAGTGCAATAATGATAACGAAGATTATGATCGACGCGACACCTGAATTTGAACTTTTATACTAAATATCGAACATAATCTTCGAATTCATCTGCACTTATTTACGCTTTGGAATTACGTATAAATTTGTGTTCATTACAAAATGTTGTCTTTCTGTTTTCAAGTTTCGCTCAAAATAGTTGCATTTTGTTTTTTTCTAAGATTATTCAATAAAATAATAAATAAATTGTAAAAACAAAGAAAGACTGGTGATCCTGGTTTCTTGTATTTTGGTCAAATTGGAAGCCAATTACAACAACGAAGTGAAGAGGTTACCAATTCGTGAGAAATATAAGGGGACCACCATTTTGAAGAAGCAGAATCAAGATAAAACAACGTGGGAAATAAGCAACTTCAATCGCCCCATATTAGTACATTTTTAACGCTTTAGGAGTTGCCCCATCAAGATGTATTTGTAAGAAATCGAGTCGCATTAATTTTAGACACGTTCACTAGAAATCAATGGAATCACGTCCAAACAGAAGAAAATCCAGCAGATTTAGTGTCGAGAGGAGCCAATGCTGTTCAGTTGATTAACTCTGGCCTCTGGTGGAACGGACCTGAATAGTTGAGAGATACTGATCGAATATGGGAAGGTACGCCTAACGCACCAGAGGAAGTTTATACAACGACTATAAAAAAGGAAGGTTTATACGAGTGGTCTTGATGGAACCTGCGAACGTGTTTCCAGGTTTGATACGATCATTATGGTAACTGCGCTAATTCAAAGGTAGTTTAGAAACATATTACAACCCAAGGAGTCAAGAAACTTTCGCCTAACAACAGAAGAGCAGCGTTGTGCCGTATTGTCTACCTGGCGTAATTTATACATTGTCTACACGTGTAGACAATGTATGTAGAAAATTAAATTATTCACGTCGACAATATCGAAAATGTCGAAAATGTCGAAAAAAATGGTTTCTGTGAGCAAAATAGTATTTTAATTTTTTGCTAATATACTATCTACGGTGCGAAATCTGTATCAAATTATCACCACAATAAACAAAAATAACCATATAATAAGTATGGTTCATTAGAATAAAATAAATAACAAGAATTATGGTTCATTTAGAAAGTTAACTTTATTATTTATAACTTTTAATTATCTACAGACACAAAAAGCGAAAATGTATTAATTTATTATCCATCTACAGTGTTGTCATCTGTTGGTTTTTAACATGCCCTAAGTAAACGTTTACTGACATCTAGCTGCATTTGAATAAAAGAAAATAATTTTAAAAGTGTAAATCATTCTTGTAGTAGTAGTCGACCATTTTTCTTATCTGTCAAAAACGAAATTTGACAAAATAAATAAAATTATAATAATAATAATAATAATAACAATAATTAAAATTTACTAAAATTAAAAAAACTTAAGTCAGAATCATTATTTTCCTGCCTTATTTAATTTCCTTTATTATCCATGTTATGATCACCGAGTCAAATGAAGAAATTTTATATTTTTGTATTTTCGGCTGTCGAACGACGATGCTGGACAAAAAGTGTACGAGAAATTAGTTAAGGGTTATGAAAAGTATAAACAATTTTAGGATAGTTCAATTCGAAAAATTGTATTTTTATGTTATTTTTGTATGTTTGCGGAATAAAATAAGTTACCAAAATAAATGTGTTTTATGTAATGGCACAGATCGACCGGCTAGAGCGTAGCCATTTTCTCACCTAAATGGATTTAATTTACTATAACGAAAAGTCAAAATTTTAAAATAAATTTTTAAACTCATTTTCATATTTATTCCAAAATGCAAAATGTACAAAAAAATAAAAATATTTTATTGCTTTTTAATAACGCCAAGTCGTGATGGATCTTGACTGGGATAATGAACCCCACCCGGTGTTGGTGATATCACTCCGCTTTGGGCTGCAACTGCTGCCGTTGATGTTGCTAAAGCCGTTTGTGCCGTTGCCGGAATTGGAATAGCCTGAGTATTATATGCCTGACCATAGGTGCACCAGGTATCATTTCCAGTGGTAATTGATGTAATTTCACACCAGGTGGTAAAACTGCCATTTCAGATGATTGCAAATTAAAATAATCATTAGGATTTGGTGGCAGAGGTAAAGCACCGGGAAGGCCTGGCACCGGTTCAAATATATATTGTCGAACTGTTTTCGCAACAGATACACACACTGTATACTCAGATCACAAACAGTATACCCTATTAAAAACTACATCGCAAATATAACTGACACTTTTTGTGGTAGATTTCTACAATACAAAACGAAATGTATTTAAATTAAGAAACGGTATTCACGTATTTTTTATTCATTCCTTAAATTTTACTAAAATTTTCTTCATTTTTCATCGGATTAAAATGTAATAAACCATCAGCAGTTCGATAATGGGTTTAATTCTTTTACAGTTTACGCCAACAGTTTTTGATCTATCAATGCTTATTAATGAATTAACCACTGATACAATGGGATTCTCAAATTTTTCCCATACAAAACATATGTAAAGTCCAATTTTTTTTACCCCAATTTTCTTGAATAAAAACTTTTATTGATTTGAAATATTATTATTGAAATGGTATCTAGAATGTTTATTTTACACATCATCAAAAATTCTTTAAGAGACAAGTGTTTTATTAATTCACTATGATTAAATTAAAATAAAAACTAATTTGCAATAAATGCACCAACACAAACGCAATAATATTGAGCTTTTAAATAAAATGTATAAACAACAATTGATTGGGTCACAGAGCCATCCATTGGTGAAATTACAGCGTATATTACAAAAAGCATCAATTAACTATTATTATAAAACTCGCCGACGCGGGGCGTAATTTCACAATTTATCTCGATTCGTTAACAAATATAAGCAGTGTTGTGCATTTACGCGTAAAAAACTATTTTTTACATATTTGATGTAAATAATAGTAAAAAATAGTAAAAAAATGTAAAATGTAAAAAAATGTAAAAAAATTTTTATTTAGTGACATCTATTTGAATAAAATTATATTATTCAAATATGGTAAATATATTTGATATTTAGTCGATACACACAATTATTATTTAATTATTAAGAATTTAATTTGTCTGGCTGTAATCAATTGATTTTTTCGTAAAATTCGATTTGACATATTGTAAATCAATTCGAAATTGTTTAGGTAAAAGTTTTTGCTTAATCATTTTATACAATATATAAAAAGCATCGTACTTCATTATTCTCACCAGAATTTTTTATTAAATTATTTCTAACATTAGCCTAATCTAGATACTTTGCACTTTGCAGTTTATTAAATAATTATAAATTACAACATTGTTATTAACAAATAAAATATAAATTATATTATCAATGTCCTTGTTATAAATAAATATTAGTTATGCTAGAAGTAAAAAATGTACGTATGTAGTTTTATAAGTTACTTCTTTGCTCTTTCTACGGCTTCCTGCAGTCAAAAATAATAATACATCAGCTGATTTTGTTTACATTTTAATTGTGTTGATAAAATTATGAACGGATTATATTTTTTCATCCAGATGTTTATTAAACAATAAAAATAAAATTGTAATGTTTCGTACCTCGTTTTCAGTTTGTTGTTAATTTACAATATTACTAACCGACTAACCGTTGATACGTAAAATATGTTTTACAAGGCTAAATATGTCATCACGTTCAAATATGTAGTAAAGCATAACTTTTCTCTTAATGAAAACGATGTTGCATGAGCTTTCTTGAATACATTTTTAAAATTTAGATTTTTCATTATAAATTTTTATTCTAAAATAAAAATAACCAAAAATGCTCAAATAAAAATAACCAAAATGCTCAACCGAAAAATGAATAACCGAAACATCAGGAAGAAAAAATTAGGAAACTTTAACAACCTTAACAAATAATAAAAGAAAGAAATACTCGGACACATGATCGCAAATTACATTTGTAATATACAAGATAAACCAAACAATTCATGATTGTAGAAGTTTCAGTAATAATATTGGTAATGGTATGCATAAACAGAAACTATTACGTTTAAATTTAGTAGCCAAGGAACATTTTGTTGGATAGAAAAAGGTAACAAATAATATGAAACGTAAGCAGTTACAAAAGGTGAATGACCGTTCTACTTATGCTTTATGACGAAAGAAAATAAAATTCGTATAATGTATAGTATATTGTAACTTTCTCACATTTATTGAAACCTGCGAGAATTCTCTTTTGAACTCTTCAGAGAGAATTTTCGTAAATAAGCAACTTCTAGAATACCCATAATATTTATGACGTATAAAACACCTAACATTTATTTATAAAAAAAAAATATTAACAATATATAATTGTTACTAACAAATAACAATTCAATAACCAAACTTCATCGAGACTTGATTGTAGTCTCTGACTATAATAAATGTAAAAAAATGAGTTAACGACATATGTAAGATGAGATGATCCAGGAATAATTTGTAATTGTTTAAAGAGTTTAATATATCAATGTATGCAACACTAATGATTAATCAATTATTTTTAAGAATAACAATAATCCACAGCCATCAGCATCAATCAATAATCCACAGTCACATCATAAATAACAAATACATAATAATTATACTAATACGTACATATGTATGTCTGCAAAAGTGCAAAGGCTCTGATTGTGCCACATATCACTTAAAGTTTTAAAGAAATATTAGAAATGAATTGTTAATTCACGATGAGATGAATTACTTAATAAATAGAAGGTACGAGGATCAAATCAAGCGGCCTTGTGATTATTCGATTAAGAAATGCATTTCCAATTTTTCAAACACTAAAATCAAATAACCAAATGAAAAATATGTACTATGTACATATATTAAAACTGGCAACGTTTCACATTAATGTTGTTCTCTGCATACTATCATATTTGTTTTTGGTATTGTAGATGCTTCTACTTTAGTAGTATTGTGTTTTATTTCGACTTGAACTTGACCTTCTCAAATCAAAAAATCCAAATAAATTTTATATTTTTGTTATCCTGTGAAGAACAAAGACGGGTTGCACTTAAACAGTGCAGTTAGAAAGGGATAAACAGTTTCTTTATGTACATATTTGGTTTTTAATGTACTAACAGTAAAATCATATGGTTGAAATGGTTTCGTCTTTCTACGCTTTCTTGCAGTCAAAATAATAATACATCAGCTGATTTTGTTTACATTTCTATTGTGTTGATACCAACATAAAGAAAATTGTAATGTTTCGTATATCGTTTTCCATTTATTGTTGATTTACAATATTATTAACTGTTGTTAGGTAAAATATGTTTAGCAAGCGAGAGGTCACCGCGTTCAAATATTGTTATTATAGTCCTCGCCGTGATTAACAAGAGTCATGCTGAAAATGTAGTTATACCTAACATTTCTGTCCATCAATACGTTGTTGATAAATAAAATAAACAAAATATTCGGACACATGATTCGCTTATGACTATGACCTATCCCAATATTTTGATCATTACATAAATTCGGTACACGCTATTTTTGGGCTAATATAAACTTGCATACTAAATTTCACTTCAATCGGTTAAGAAACACGGCAAGTTGTAGAAGAAACGTATATTTTCTTATACCAAGCGCTATGGGAATATATAAACAGCCGTATAATCGGAACGAGATACGTTATAATATTGAAATTTGGTACACGCTATTTGTGGGCCAATATAAACTTGATACTAAATTTCGAAAATGTAGTTATACCTAACATTTCTGTCCATCAATACGTTGTTGATAAATAAAATAAACAACCTTGACAAATAAAATAAACAAAATATTCGGACACATGATTCGCTTATGACTATGACCTATCCCAATATTTTGATCATTACATAAATTCGGTACACGCTATTTTTGGGCTAATATAAACTTGCATACTAAATTTCACTTCAATCGGTTAAGAAACACGGAAAGTTGTACAAGAAACGTATATTTTCTTATACCAAGTACTACGGGAATACATAAACAGCCGTATAATCGGAACGAAATACGTTATAATATTGAAATTCGGTACACGTGTAAGTGTTTTTTAAAACTGTTTTCAAAAGTTGACAAATAAAATAAACAAAATATTCGGACACATGATTCGCTTATGACTATGACCTATCCCAATATTTTGATCATTACATATTACCTATAAAACATCAACCAAATAATTCATGATTGTAAATGTATTGTAGATGCCTTAAAAATAATATTTATGTACAAAAACAGAAAATGTTAAATTACAATTTAAGCCTAAGTAGTTATCTTGGCCGCTATTGCTATCTTCCCTCATTTTCTATAGAAATTGAAAAGAACAGAGAGAGAAGAACAAATTGAATTAATTTGTGAATGCACTTATTTAGGGCAAACCAAACAAATATTTATTGTGTGTGTGTTTGTGTGTGTACATATTCATTTTTGGCGCTAAACTAATTTTTTGACAAATTGTAAAAAATTGTTTACGAGCTTAACTTTGCTCGCTCTCTCATTCTCGCTCAATTGTTTTTGTTCAAATTTATAAATTCTTTTTTTTAAAGTACATGCAGAAGTTTTTAACCTATATACCTATTGTATATTGCACCTACATATACACATACACATACATATTTTATATTTGAAATCTCCTGTATCAGTAAAACCAAAAACTAAAAAAAAATTGGAATATATTTCATCATGCGATCACGTGTTTGGTTTTTTCAAAAGGTCAATCACCTTTTCTATTTATTTATTTATTTATTTATTTATTTATTCTTGACTTTTTAATTTACATATTAATCTTTCGGTACACCCCCTTTTGAGCATCAGCTCATTCATAATGGAGCTTACCAAAAAACGTCGATAACTTAAAAGTAACAAAAGAAAATGTAACTCCTCCAGCCGGTATTATCCCTAATCTTGCAACTTTAACTGCATCTTTGGTAGAAACATGTAGCACCAAATTTTTTTATTGGGTTCACTCAGAATAATCTAAATTTAATTGTTTAATTTTTAGATCGAGGCATCCAAATCACTTGCTGGAATACTGTTTACATAATATAATACCTCGTGGTTTGAGCATTTGCTAGTAAATTAAAATTTAGAAAACAATTTTTTAAAGAAATTAATTTTGCCGATAAACAAGTCCAAGCGACGTGAAAGTCAAAGCCAGCTATTTGGATGTTATTTATCATTATCATACTTTTTAAATGCATCCTGGTGTGTTGTACCATGGCTATGTGCAAGAAACAAATACAATAATAAAACGGATAATAGATTTGATTATAATTTGTGGTTTTTGATTTCTTTATACAAATTTTATCATTTTTCAGGATTTACCTCAAAACATTCTTTGTTTCTTTGCTATTTGCAGAATTAAGAAAGTTAGAATAATTATTCGCAGTTATCTGTTATGAATGTGTTTTTACCGACTTGAGGAGAACGGATGATATACATATATCTATGTAAGTATGTAAAATCCGTTATTTGGTTATTTGACTTTAGTGTTTGGAAATGCGTGGCTCAAGTGAATAATCACCACTAGGCTTTTTTATGCAAATAATTTAAATTGGCATGCCATACATTTTTTTGTGATTGTTAGGAAGACCGTACCATGTAAACTTTTTGATATTAAACATGAACTCAATTATCTCAGTTGTATTGATGCTGGGCTAAATATTGGGCTGGTGGAAAAATTGGTTTTTAGCTAACCGTGAGCTTAACTATGAAGTCCTATAATATCACTCAACGACTATATTTTGGCTCGATTTACCATTAATCGTTTGTTTTATTCCAAAATGCATTTTAGTTTAATTCCTTGTATTAAACTGAGATGCATTACTCATAAAATGTCTTTCAAAACTATTTAAAGTGAAACGCAAAAAAAAAAAAAAATGCAGACATATTATGGGTCCGGAACGTTGTCATTTCAGAATCTGGCCCAATAGCTTACCAAGTCACTTCTGCAAAAGTGCAAAGGCTCTGATTGTGCCACATATCACTTAAAGTTTTAAAGAAATATTAGAAATGAATTGTTAATTCACGATGAGATGAATTACTTCCTAAATAGAAGGTACGAGGATCAACTCAAGCGGCCTTGTGATTATTCGATTAAGAAATGCATTTCCAATTTTTCAAACACTAAAATCAAATAACCAAATGAAAAATATGTTTAAAATTGGCAACGTTTCACATTAATGTTGTTCTCTGCATACTATCATATTTGTTTTTGGTATTGTAGATGCTTCTACTTTAGTAGTATTGTGTTTTATTTCGACTTGAACTTGACCTTCTCAAATCAAAAAATCCAAATAAATTTTATATTTTTGTTATCCTGTGAAGAACAAAGACGGGTTGCACTTAAACAGTGCAGTTAGAAAGGGATAAACAGTTTCTTTATGTACATATTTGGTTTTTAATGTACTAACAGTAAAATCATATGGTTGAAATGGTTTCGTCTTTCTACGCTTTCTTGCAGTCAAAATAATAATACATCAGCTGATTTTGTTTACATTTCTATTGTGTTGATACCAACATAAAGAAAATTGTAATGTTTCGTATATCGTTTTCCATTTATTGTTGATTTACAATATTATTAACTGTTGTTAGGTAAAATATGTTTAGCAAGCGAGAGGTCACCGCGTTCAAATATTGTTATTATAGTCCTCGCCGTGATTAACAAGAGTCATGCTGAAAATGTAGTTATACCTAACATTTCTGTCCATCAATACGTTGTTGATAAATAAAATAAACAAAATATTCGGACACATGATTCGCTTATGACTATGACCTATCCCAATATTTTGATCATTACATAAATTCGGTACACGCTATTTTTGGGCTAATATAAACTTGCATACTAAATTTCACTTCAATCGGTTAAGAAACACGGCAAGTTGTAGAAGAAACGTATATTTTCTTATACCAAGCGCTATGGGAATATATAAACAGCCGTATAATCGGAACGAGATACGTTATAATATTGAAATTTGGTACACGCTATTTGTGGGCCAATATAAACTTGATACTAAATTTCGAAAATGTAGTTATACCTAACATTTCTGTCCATCAATACGTTGTTGATAAATAAAATAAACAACCTTGACAAATAAAATAAACAAAATATTCGGACACATGATTCGCTTATGACTATGACCTATCCCAATATTTTGATCATTACATAAATTCGGTACACGCTATTTTTGGGCTAATATAAACTTGCATACTAAATTTCACTTCAATCGGTTAAGAAACACGGAAAGTTGTACAAGAAACGTATATTTTCTTATACCAAGTACTACGGGAATACATAAACAGCCGTATAATCGGAACGAAATACGTTATAATATTGAAATTCGGTACACGTGTAAGTGTTTTTTAAAACTGTTTTCAAAAGTTGACAAATAAAATAAACAAAATATTCGGACACATGATTCGCTTATGACTATGACCTATCCCAATATTTTGATCATTACATATTACCTATAAAACATCAACCAAATAATTCATGATTGTAAATGTATTGTAGATGCCTTAAAAATAATATTTATGTACAAAAACAGAAAATGTTAAATTACAATTTAAGCCTAAGTAGTTATCTTGGCCGCTATTGCTATCTTCCCTCATTTTCTATAGAAATTGAAAAGGACAGAGAGAGAAGAACAAATTGAATTAATTTGTGAATGCACTTATTTAGGGCAAACCAAACAAATATTTATTGTGTGTGTGTTTGTGTGTGTACATATTCATTTTTGGCGCTAAACTAATTTTTTGACAAATTGTAAAAAATTGTTTACGAGCTTAACTTTGCTCGCTCTCTCATTCTCGCTCAATTGTTTTTGTTCAAATTTATAAATTCTTTTTTTTAAAGTACATGCAGAAGTTTTTAACCCATATACCTATTGTATATTGCACCTACATATACACATACACATACATATTTTATATTTGAAATCTCCTGTATCAGTAAAACCAAAAACTAAAAAAAAATTGGAATATATTTCATCATGCGATCACGTGTTTGGTTTTTTCAAAAGGTCAATCACCTTTTCTATTTATTTATTTATTTATTTATTTATTTATTCTTGACTTTTTAATTTACATATTAATCTTTCGGTACACCCCCTTTTGAGCATCAGCTCATTCATAATGGAGCTTACCAAAAAACGTCGATAACTTAAAAGTAACAAAAGAAAATGTAACTCCTCCAGCCGGTATTATCCCTAATCTTGCAACTTTAACTGCATCTTTGGTAGAAACATGTAGCACCAAATTTTTTTATTGGGTTCACTCAGAATAATCTAAATTTAATTGTTTAATTTTTAGATCGAGGCATCCAAATCACTTGCTGGAATACTGTTTACATAATATAATACCTCGTGGTTTGAGCATTTGCTAGTAAATTAAAATTTAGAAAACAATTTTTTAAAGAAATTAATTTTGCCGATAAACAAGTCCAAGCGACGTGAAAGTCAAAGCCAGCTATTTGGATGTTATTTATCATTATCATACTTTTTAAATGCATCCTGGTGTGTTGTACCATGGCTATGTGCAAGAAACAAATACAATAATAAAACGGATAATAGATTTGATTATAATTTGTGGTTTTTGATTTCTTTATACAAATTTTATCATTTTTCAGGATTTACCTCAAAACATTCTTTGTTTCTTTGCTATTTGCAGAATTAAGAAAGTTAGAATAATTATTCGCAGTTATCTGTTATGAATGTGTTTTTACCGACTTGAGGAGAACGGATGATATACATATATCTATGTAAGTATGTAAAATCCGTTATTTGGTTATTTGACTTTAGTGTTTGGAAATGCGTGGCTCAAGTGAATAATCACCACTAGGCTTTTTTATGCAAATAATTTAAATTGGCATGCCATACATTTTTTTGTGATTGTTAGGAAGACCGTACCATGTAAACTTTTTGATATTAAACATGAACTCAATTATCTCAGTTGTATTGATGCTGGGCTAAATATTGGGCTGGTGGAAAAATTGTTTTTTAGCTAACCGTGAGCTTAACTATGAAGTCCTATAATATCACTCAACGACTATATTTTGGCTCGATTTACCATTAATCGTTTGTTTTATTCCAAAATGCATTTTAGTTTAATTCCTTGTATTAAACTGAGATGCATTACTCATAAAATGTCTTTCAAAACTATTTAAAGTGAAACGCAAAAAAAAAAAAAAATGCAGACATATTATGGGTCCGGAACGTTGTCATTTCAGAATCTGGCCCAATAGCTTACCAAGTCACTTCTGCAAAAGTGCAAAGGCTCTGATTGTGCCACATATCACTTAAAGTTTTAAAGAAATATTAGAAATGAATTGTTAATTCACGATGAGATGAATTACTTCCTAAATAGAAGGTACGAGGATCAACTCAAGCGGCCTTGTGATTATTCGATTAAGAAATGCATTTCCAATTTTTCAAACACTAAAATCAAATAACCAAATGAAAAATATGTTTAAAATTGGCAACGTTTCACATTAATGTTGTTCTCTGCATACTATCATATTTGTTTTTGGTATTGTAGATGCTTCTACTTTAGTAGTATTGTGTTTTATTTCGACTTGAACTTGACCTTCTCAAATCAAAAAATCCAAATAAATTTTATATTTTTGTTATCCTGTGAAGAACAAAGACGGGTTGCACTTAAACAGTGCAGTTAGAAAGGGATAAACAGTTTCTTTATGTACATATTTGGTTTTTAATGTACTAACAGTAAAATCATATGGTTGAAATGGTTTCGTCTTTCTACGCTTTCTTGCAGTCAAAATAATAATACATCAGCTGATTTTGTTTACATTTCTATTGTGTTGATACCAACATAAAGAAAATTGTAATGTTTCGTATATCGTTTTCCATTTATTGTTGATTTACAATATTATTAACTGTTGTTAGGTAAAATATGTTTAGCAAGCGAGAGGTCACCGCGTTCAAATATTGTTATTATAGTCCTCGCCGTGATTAACAAGAGTCATGCTGAAAATGTAGTTATACCTAACATTTCTGTCCATCAATACGTTGTTGATAAATAAAATAAACAAAATATTCGGACACATGATTCGCTTATGACTATGACCTATCCCAATATTTTGATCATTACATAAATTCGGTACACGCTATTTTTGGGCTAATATAAACTTGCATACTAAATTTCACTTCAATCGGTTAAGAAACACGGCAAGTTGTAGAAGAAACGTATATTTTCTTATACCAAGCGCTATGGGAATATATAAACAGCCGTATAATCGGAACGAGATACGTTATAATATTGAAATTTGGTACACGCTATTTGTGGGCCAATATAAACTTGATACTAAATTTCGAAAATGTAGTTATACCTAACATTTCTGTCCATCAATACGTTGTTGATAAATAAAATAAACAACCTTGACAAATAAAATAAACAAAATATTCGGACACATGATTCGCTTATGACTATGACCTATCCCAATATTTTGATCATTACATAAATTCGGTACACGCTATTTTTGGGCTAATATAAACTTGCATACTAAATTTCACTTCAATCGGTTAAGAAACACGGAAAGTTGTACAAGAAACGTATATTTTCTTATACCAAGTACTACGGGAATACATAAACAGCCGTATAATCGGAACGAAATACGTTATAATATTGAAATTCGGTACACGTGTAAGTGTTTTTTAAAACTGTTTTCAAAAGTTGACAAATAAAATAAACAAAATATTCGGACACATGATTCGCTTATGACTATGACCTATCCCAATATTTTGATCATTACATATTACCTATAAAACATCAACCAAATAATTCATGATTGTAAATGTATTGTAGATGCCTTAAAAATAATATTTATGTACAAAAACAGAAAATGTTAAATTACAATTTAAGCCTAAGTAGTTATCTTGGCCGCTATTGCTATCTTCCCTCATTTTCTATAGAAATTGAAAAGGACAGAGAGAGAAGAACAAATTGAATTAATTTGTGAATGCACTTATTTAGGGCAAACCAAACAAATATTTATTGTGTGTGTGTTTGTGTGTGTACATATTCATTTTTGGCGCTAAACTAATTTTTTGACAAATTGTAAAAAATTGTTTACGAGCTTAACTTTGCTCGCTCTCTCATTCTCGCTCAATTGTTTTTGTTCAAATTTATAAATTCTTTTTTTTAAAGTACATGCAGAAGTTTTTAACCTATATACCTATTGTATATTGCACCTACATATACACATACACATACATATTTTATATTTGAAATCTCCTGTATCAGTAAAACCAAAAACTAAAAAAAAATTGGAATATATTTCATCATGCGATCACGTGTTTGGTTTTTTCAAAAGGTCAATCACCTTTTCTATTTATTTATTTATTTATTTATTTATTTATTCTTGACTTTTTAATTTACATATTAATCTTTCGGTACACCCCCTTTTGAGCATCAGCTCATTCATAATGGAGCTTACCAAAAAACGTCGATAACTTAAAAGTAACAAAAGAAAATGTAACTCCTCCAGCCGGTATTATCCCTAATCTTGCAACTTTAACTGCATCTTTGGTAGAAACATGTAGCACCAAATTTTTTTATTGGGTTCACTCAGAATAATCTAAATTTAATTGTTTAATTTTTAGATCGAGGCATCCAAATCACTTGCTGGAATACTGTTTACATAATATAATACCTCGTGGTTTGAGCATTTGCTAGTAAATTAAAATTTAGAAAACAATTTTTTAAAGAAATTAATTTTGCCGATAAACAAGTCCAAGCGACGTGAAAGTCAAAGCCAGCTATTTGGATGTTATTTATCATTATCATACTTTTTAAATGCATCCTGGTGTGTTGTACCATGGCTATGTGCAAGAAACAAATACAATAATAAAACGGATAATAGATTTGATTATAATTTGTGGTTTTTGATTTCTTTATACAAATTTTATCATTTTTCAGGATTTACCTCAAAACATTCTTTGTTTCTTTGCTATTTGCAGAATTAAGAAAGTTAGAATAATTATTCGCAGTTATCTGTTATGAATGTGTTTTTACCGACTTGAGGAGAACGGATGATATACATATATCTATGTAAGTATGTAAAATCCGTTATTTGGTTATTTGACTTTAGTGTTTGGAAATGCGTGGCTCAAGTGAATAATCACCACTAGGCTTTTTTATGCAAATAATTTAAATTGGCATGCCATACATTTTTTTGTGATTGTTAGGAAGACCGTACCATGTAAACTTTTTGATATTAAACATGAACTCAATTATCTCAGTTGTATTGATGCTGGGCTAAATATTGGGCTGGTGGAAAAATTGTTTTTTAGCTAACCGTGAGCTTAACTATGAAGTCCTATAATATCACTCAACGACTATATTTTGGCTCGATTTACCATTAATCGTTTGTTTTATTCCAAAATGCATTTTAGTTTAATTCCTTGTATTAAACTGAGATGCATTACTCATAAAATGTCTTTCAAAACTATTTAAAGTGAAACGCAAAAAAAAAAAAAAATGCAGACATATTATGGGTCCGGAACGTTGTCATTTCAGAATCTGGCCCAATAGCTTACCAAGTCACTTCTGCAAAAGTGCAAAGGCTCTGATTGTGCCACATATCACTTAAAGTTTTAAAGAAATATTAGAAATGAATTGTTAATTCACGATGAGATGAATTACTTCCTAAATAGAAGGTACGAGGATCAACTCAAGCGGCCTTGTGATTATTCGATTAAGAAATGCATTTCCAATTTTTCAAACACTAAAATCAAATAACCAAATGAAAAATATGTTTAAAATTGGCAACGTTTCACATTAATGTTGTTCTCTGCATACTATCATATTTGTTTTTGGTATTGTAGATGCTTCTACTTTAGTAGTATTGTGTTTTATTTCGACTTGAACTTGACCTTCTCAAATCAAAAAATCCAAATAAATTTTATATTTTTGTTATCCTGTGAAGAACAAAGACGGGTTGCACTTAAACAGTGCAGTTAGAAAGGGATAAACAGTTTCTTTATGTACATATTTGGTTTTTAATGTACTAACAGTAAAATCATATGGTTGAAATGGTTTCGTCTTTCTACGCTTTCTTGCAGTCAAAATAATAATACATCAGCTGATTTTGTTTACATTTCTATTGTGTTGATACCAACATAAAGAAAATTGTAATGTTTCGTATATCGTTTTCCATTTATTGTTGATTTACAATATTATTAACTGTTGTTAGGTAAAATATGTTTAGCAAGCGAGAGGTCACCGCGTTCAAATATTGTTATTATAGTCCTCGCCGTGATTAACAAGAGTCATGCTGAAAATGTAGTTATACCTAACATTTCTGTCCATCAATACGTTGTTGATAAATAAAATAAACAAAATATTCGGACACATGATTCGCTTATGACTATGACCTATCCCAATATTTTGATCATTACATAAATTCGGTACACGCTATTTTTGGGCTAATATAAACTTGCATACTAAATTTCACTTCAATCGGTTAAGAAACACGGCAAGTTGTAGAAGAAACGTATATTTTCTTATACCAAGCGCTATGGGAATATATAAACAGCCGTATAATCGGAACGAGATACGTTATAATATTGAAATTTGGTACACGCTATTTGTGGGCCAATATAAACTTGATACTAAATTTCGAAAATGTAGTTATACCTAACATTTCTGTCCATCAATACGTTGTTGATAAATAAAATAAACAACCTTGACAAATAAAATAAACAAAATATTCGGACACATGATTCGCTTATGACTATGACCTATCCCAATATTTTGATCATTACATAAATTCGGTACACGCTATTTTTGGGCTAATATAAACTTGCATACTAAATTTCACTTCAATCGGTTAAGAAACACGGAAAGTTGTACAAGAAACGTATATTTTCTTATACCAAGTACTACGGGAATACATAAACAGCCGTATAATCGGAACGAAATACGTTATAATATTGAAATTCGGTACACGTGTAAGTGTTTTTTAAAACTGTTTTCAAAAGTTGACAAATAAAATAAACAAAATATTCGGACACATGATTCGCTTATGACTATGACCTATCCCAATATTTTGATCATTACATATTACCTATAAAACATCAACCAAATAATTCATGATTGTAAATGTATTGTAGATGCCTTAAAAATAATATTTATGTACAAAAACAGAAAATGTTAAATTACAATTTAAGCCTAAGTAGTTATCTTGGCCGCTATTGCTATCTTCCCTCATTTTCTATAGAAATTGAAAAGGACAGAGAGAGAAGAACAAATTGAATTAATTTGTGAATGCACTTATTTAGGGCAAACCAAACAAATATTTATTGTGTGTGTGTTTGTGTGTGTACATATTCATTTTTGGCGCTAAACTAATTTTTTGACAAATTGTAAAAAATTGTTTACGAGCTTAACTTTGCTCGCTCTCTCATTCTCGCTCAATTGTTTTTGTTCAAATTTATAAATTCTTTTTTTTAAAGTACATGCAGAAGTTTTTAACCTATATACCTATTGTATATTGCACCTACATATACACATACACATACATATTTTATATTTGAAATCTCCTGTATCAGTAAAACCAAAAACTAAAAAAAAATTGGAATATATTTCATCATGCGATCACGTGTTTGGTTTTTTCAAAAGGTCAATCACCTTTTCTATTTATTTATTTATTTATTTATTTATTTATTCTTGACTTTTTAATTTACATATTAATCTTTCGGTACACCCCCTTTTGAGCATCAGCTCATTCATAATGGAGCTTACCAAAAAACGTCGATAACTTAAAAGTAACAAAAGAAAATGTAACTCCTCCAGCCGGTATTATCCCTAATCTTGCAACTTTAACTGCATCTTTGGTAGAAACATGTAGCACCAAATTTTTTTATTGGGTTCACTCAGAATAATCTAAATTTAATTGTTTAATTTTTAGATCGAGGCATCCAAATCACTTGCTGGAATACTGTTTACATAATATAATACCTCGTGGTTTGAGCATTTGCTAGTAAATTAAAATTTAGAAAACAATTTTTTAAAGAAATTAATTTTGCCGATAAACAAGTCCAAGCGACGTGAAAGTCAAAGCCAGCTATTTGGATGTTATTTATCATTATCATACTTTTTAAATGCATCCTGGTGTGTTGTACCATGGCTATGTGCAAGAAACAAATACAATAATAAAACGGATAATAGATTTGATTATAATTTGTGGTTTTTGATTTCTTTATACAAATTTTATCATTTTTCAGGATTTACCTCAAAACATTCTTTGTTTCTTTGCTATTTGCAGAATTAAGAAAGTTAGAATAATTATTCGCAGTTATCTGTTATGAATGTGTTTTTACCGACTTGAGGAGAACGGATGATATACATATATCTATGTAAGTATGTAAAATCCGTTATTTGGTTATTTGACTTTAGTGTTTGGAAATGCGTGGCTCAAGTGAATAATCACCACTAGGCTTTTTTATGCAAATAATTTAAATTGGCATGCCATACATTTTTTTGTGATTGTTAGGAAGACCGTACCATGTAAACTTTTTGATATTAAACATGAACTCAATTATCTCAGTTGTATTGATGCTGGGCTAAATATTGGGCTGGTGGAAAAATTGGTTTTTAGCTAACCGTGAGCTTAACTATGAAGTCCTATAATATCACTCAACGACTATATTTTGGCTCGATTTACCATTAATCGTTTGTTTTATTCCAAAATGCATTTTAGTTTAATTCCTTGTATTAAACTGAGATGCATTACTCATAAAATGTCTTTCAAAACTATTTAAAGTGAAACGCAAAAAAAAAAAAAAATGCAGACATATTATGGGTCCGGAACGTTGTCATTTCAGAATCTGGCCCAATAGCTTACCAAGTCACTTCTGCAAAAGTGCAAAGGCTCTGATTGTGCCACATATCACTTAAAGTTTTAAAGAAATATTAGAAATGAATTGTTAATTCACGATGAGATGAATTACTTCCTAAATAGAAGGTACGAGGATCAACTCAAGCGGCCTTGTGATTATTCGATTAAGAAATGCATTTCCAATTTTTCAAACACTAAAATCAAATAACCAAATGAAAAATATGTTTAAAATTGGCAACGTTTCACATTAATGTTGTTCTCTGCATACTATCATATTTGTTTTTGGTATTGTAGATGCTTCTACTTTAGTAGTATTGTGTTTTATTTCGACTTGAACTTGACCTTCTCAAATCAAAAAATCCAAATAAATTTTATATTTTTGTTATCCTGTGAAGAACAAAGACGGGTTGCACTTAAACAGTGCAGTTAGAAAGGGATAAACAGTTTCTTTATGTACATATTTGGTTTTTAATGTACTAACAGTAAAATCATATGGTTGAAATGGTTTCGTCTTTCTACGCTTTCTTGCAGTCAAAATAATAATACATCAGCTGATTTTGTTTACATTTCTATTGTGTTGATACCAACATAAAGAAAATTGTAATGTTTCGTATATCGTTTTCCATTTATTGTTGATTTACAATATTATTAACTGTTGTTAGGTAAAATATGTTTAGCAAGCGAGAGGTCACCGCGTTCAAATATTGTTATTATAGTCCTCGCCGTGATTAACAAGAGTCATGCTGAAAATGTAGTTATACCTAACATTTCTGTCCATCAATACGTTGTTGATAAATAAAATAAACAAAATATTCGGACACATGATTCGCTTATGACTATGACCTATCCCAATATTTTGATCATTACATAAATTCGGTACACGCTATTTTTGGGCTAATATAAACTTGCATACTAAATTTCACTTCAATCGGTTAAGAAACACGGCAAGTTGTAGAAGAAACGTATATTTTCTTATACCAAGCGCTATGGGAATATATAAACAGCCGTATAATCGGAACGAGATACGTTATAATATTGAAATTTGGTACACGCTATTTGTGGGCCAATATAAACTTGATACTAAATTTGTTGAGTTATCTTTAATTTAAGAGGGTGAAACGGGTACAATATAATATTTTGTGATACTTACTTATATTTGTTAACGAATCGAGATAAATTGTGAAATTACGCCCCGCGTCGGCGAGTTTTATAATAATAGTTAATTGATGCTTTTTGTAATATACGCTGTTATTTCACCAATGGATGGCTCTGTGACCCAATCAATTGTTGTTTATACATTTTATTTAAAAGCTCAATATTATTGCGTTTGTGTTGGTGCATTTATTGCAAATTAGTTTTTATTTTAATTTAATCATAGTGAATTAATAAAACACTTTTCTCTTAAAGAATTTTTGATGATGTGTAAAATAAACATTCTAGATACCATTTCAATAATAATATTTCAAATCAATAAAAGTTTTTATTCAAGAAAATTGGGGTAAAAAAAATTGGACTTTACATATGTTTTGTATGGGAAAGATTTGAGAATCCCATTGTATCAGTGGTTAATTCATTAAGCATTGATAGATCAAAAACTGTTGGCGTAAACTGTAAAAGAATTAAACCCATTATCGAACTGCTGATGGTTTATTACATTTTAATCCGATGAAAAATGAAGAAAATTTTAGTAAAATTTAAGGAATGAATAAAAAATACGTGAATACCGTTTCTTAATTTAAATACATTTCGTTTTGTATTGTAGAAATCTACCACAAAAAGTGTCAGTTATATTTGCGATGTAGTTTTTAATAGGGTATACTGTTTGTGATCTGAGTATACAGTGTGTGTATCTGTTGCGAAAACAGTTCGACAATATATATTTGAACCGGTGCCAGGCCTTCTCGGTGCTTTACCTCTGCCACCAAATCCTAATGATTATTTTAATTTGCAATCATCTGAGATGGCAGTTTTACCACCTGGTGTGAAATTACATCAATTACCACTGGAAATGATACCTGGTGCACCTATGGTCAGGCATATAATACTCAGGCTATTCCAATTCCGGCAACGGCACAAACGGCTTTAGCAACATCAACGGCAGCAGTTGCAGCCCAAAGCGGAGTGATATCACCAACACCGGGTGGGGTTCATTATCCCAGTCAAGATCCATCACGACTTGGCGTTATTAAAAAGCAATAAAATATTTTTATTTTTTTGTACATTTTGCATTTTGGAATAAATATGAAAATGAGTTTAAAAATTTATTTTAAAATTTTGACTTTTCGTTATAGTAAATCCATTTAGGTGAGAAAATGGCTACGCTCTAGCCGGTCGATCTGTGCCATTACATAAAACACATTTATTTTGGTAACTTATTTTATTCCGCAAACATACAAAAATAACATAAAAATACAATTTTTCGAATTGAACTATCCTAAAATTGTTTATACTTTTCATAACCCTTAACTAATTTCTCGTACACTTTTTGTCCAGCATCGTCGTTCGACAGCCGAAAATACAAAAATATAAAATTTCTTCATTTGACTCGGTGATCATAACATGGATAATAAAGGAAATTAAATAAGGCAGGAAAATAATGATTCTGACTTAAGTTTTTTTAATTTTAGTAAATTTTAATTATTGTTATTATTATTATTATTATTATTATAATTTTATTTATTTTGTCAAATTTCGTTTTTGACAGATAAGAAAAATGGTCGACTACTACACAGTCAATTTTAATTGTTATAAAATTAAATAAGAGCGCTATCTCCTATCATTAGTAGGAAATAATAATTATTTATGGCCATCTCGTGAGAAATATGAAAATAAGAATAAAAATTTTTTTATCGACATTGTCTACGAATTGTCTGCATACTCTACCAATTTTCGACATTTTCTACTCCAAAAACAATTATCTACGCTATTTTCGACACCAACATGTAGACAATTAAAATATACGCGTAGACGCACAACACTGCAGAAGAGATACAGATTGCCGAATATATCTTAATAAAAAAGATTCAATATGAACATTTCGATGACGAATTAGTACAACTCAAGATGAATTTTTTTGTAAAAAGGAGCTCTCCGTTACGAAGCTTAGATCTGTTTTGTCGATAATCAAGGCATTTTAAGAGTAGGTGGTCGAATAGGCAATGCTATGATGAACTACCATGTGAAACATCCAAAAAATGAACAAGTGGTAATAACTAAAGTTCAGCACGAGAAGACCGTTCAAAAATACAAGCATAGTTGAATTAACTACTACACCGTTACAACAAGTTGAGAAGTTGTTGGAGGAGTTTACTGAGCTGGAACTTTGTATCTTTGCTAAAAGATTCAACCTTAAAAAACATTCAACCTCAATGCTGTTCACAAAATCCAGTAATTGAAAAGACCTCTTCGGAGAGAAGGTGCTGTTTTATTACCAACATATAACTCTCTCTGGAAAGATGTGACTCACGCAGAAGTTGGACAAACAATCGAAAACACTTTGGGCAGAGCATTCAGGAGACATTGATAATCCAGATTTTTTCGAGTTACTAAAATTTTTTAGTCAACGTAAAGACACAATTAAAGGTGAATTTATATTATCAGTTCCTTTCAGTTCCTACTCGTATCGTGTCAGACATCATCAATTAATACTATCCGTACCTTTCAATAAGGGCATTTTCTTCGTATCTTTTGGTTACGTATAGAGTAAAGATAACACACAAAAATAAAAAATGTTTTAGTAGCAATTTACAATTTTTGTTTGTTTCACTATTCTTTCGTATTTTTTTTCGCCTTCAGATATCATACAAAACATTCTTTTCAACAATACGTGTCTGTGTCGTTACGAGTAGGAACTGAAAGGAACTGATAATATAAATCCACCTTAAGTCGTTTATTACGTCGTTTACGTCGTTTAGTCGAAAAGAAAACTAAAAGAGAAAAATAATCTGATGCTTCTTATAAGAGACAAAGACAACGTATTTTTATATTATTTTTTATTTTCCAGTAAAACAATTTTGCTATAAAATAAAAAATAAAAACGTTGTCTTTGTCTGTTATACCAGGCATCGAAATATTTTTCTCTTTTCGTCTTTTTTTGACTGGTAATCAATTTTTCTCATAGAACACTGACTTTAACATTCAAGATTCTGCACTTTACAAGTTAATTTGAATTCAGTATTCTCATTAATATGCCAAGGAAACTGGATGTGCTTAAATTTGTTCCATCAAAATATCTTATATGGCAAATCGGGGCTACCTTTTTGAAGCCAAACATCTCGTTCGGAAGTGATAGAGAAGCTGTACAAACGTATATACCTCACACCAGCAATATCCTGATGCATAAAGTATTACCAAATAAAAATAAAATAAAATCCTTAAGGTAAAAGGTATAAGAGATGAATTTTTTTTTTTTTGTCTTTCGGCAAAAGTAACCAAGAAAAATATTATGAAGCTTTTCCGATATGTATTTTCCTTATTTAAAATAAAAATAAATAAAGTTGTAAAAATAAAATAAAAAATGTCGAAGGATTTTCGAATTTCATTAAAAGGGATCAATTTTATTATATGAGACAAAGTTTATATGTTCATACATGTGTACGACAGATATTATGTACTCGACGTATCCATAATAACAGTAATAACGATAGACGAAACATATAGCAAGGAGTAATAATAATAATGAAGTCGGTAAAATAAACTATTAACCGAAATGAAATGATAATAAATTGTCTAGTTAGCGCAAAAAACAAAAAAAAAATGGCAAACTGATGTTGTTGTTATGGTTTTTGTTTTGGGGGGAACAAAATTAGGTTATTTGCGGTAATCGTTAATAATTCAAATCTTTGAAATGGTATGTAAATTTGAAAATGACAATTGAAACGACCACCTTATTCTGATTGAACCTAAAATTACTGAAAGAATAAGTAAATGAAGAAGATTTCTTTACTGACAAAATATTACATTATTTAATGTCCTATAATTATTATTATTATTATTTACTGGAGCGACCTAAAAGATCTATTGTGCTGGACCCTATTTAATTATCCGTCCAGTCAATATTCAGGCTCTTAATGAATCTGATAATACTACTGGCCGGTACAAGATACATACTATCCGGGCTCATTGTTCTCCCTCCTAGATGTTGCAGTCTTTGCTGGAAAATGGCTGGGCAATGGCACAGAACATGTTCCGCTGATTCCGCTTCCAGACCGCAGAAGCGGCATCCATCTGTCGTACTTAGGCCCATCTTCTTAAGGTGATACCTTAAGGGGACATGACCTGTGAGGAAGCCAGTAAGCAGCCTCAACTCAGGTTTCCTAAGTTCAAGACACTCCTTAACCCTGACAGACGAAGGTGATATAAATTTCTTCGCCAGAAGAGGGTAGTGCCACTCCCGTTATTCCAATCCCCGCCCCATCTTCCGTTTTTGATCCATCTGTAAACCATACCATGGACCCTAGCTCAAATGATGGTCCACCTGCCCTCCACACATCCCGGTCAGGTAACCTAACACAGAATGGTTTGTGGAAGTCCAGTTTAGCTGGCATACAGTCGGAAGGTATTCCTATGGTAGGGTCTGTCTGAATTTCCTTAAGGATTTCCAGATGACCCACCATATTGCCTGGTTTGATATTTCCTTCCGCCTGCATTTTCAGGGCCATAATTGCAAAATCCTTTTTAATATGCAGGTGTAACGGTGTCAGTCCTAGAAGTGTCTCCACCCCCGCGGTTGGACATGACTTACCCCCGCGGTTGTACAGGCTACACGCTGAACCTTATTCAATAAGGTTTGCGTTGTCTTCTGCTCAGTTTTAGGCCACCATACAACCGATGCGTAGGTGACCAACGGCCTAATGATTGTAAGAAATGACCAGTAGATCATTTTAGGTTGTAGTCCCCAAGAACGCCCATAGAGTCTTTGACAGGCCCAGAGAGCCTTGATGGCTCTATTTTGAACTTTCAACAAATGTTGGTTCCAGTTCAGTCTTTAATCTAGGATAACCCCTAGATATTTAACCTCGCTGGAAAAAGGCGCAGTAGTACCGTTTAACGAGGGAGCTGTAAGCGCAAGCTTTTTCCTCCTCGTAAATGGCGCAATGACAGTTTCGCTTGGATTGACACTGAGTCCTTCCTGGTAACACCACTGCCATATTATATTGAGTGCATTGTGCATGCGATCAGAAATGACCTCATCAAACTTGCCTCTGATTACGATAGCCACATCATCCGCATAGCCCTGGACATCAAACCCAAGGCTACTCAGAAGGACCAGTAGTCCGTCAATAACCAATGACCACAAAAGAGGAGATAGTACGCCTCCTTGGGGACAGCTCTTTACGGCCTTGATGGTTACTGATTCGCCACCTAGTCTGGCAGTAATCTCACGATGTTCCAGCATGGAACGGATCCACCTAATTGTAGAAAGCGGAACCCTTTTTCCCATTGCTGCCCTCTCTATAGATCCATAAGAGGTATTATCAAACGCCCCTTCAATGTCCACAAAGGCACAAAGGACAATTTCTTTATATGTCACTGCTTTTTCAATCCTCGTGACTAGCCCGTTAAGGGCCATAACCGTGGATATACCAGTTTGATACGCAAACTGGTCAAGATGCAGCGGATTTTTTCCAAGTTCTTATTTGATAGTCCAGGATTTATTCCATCGTCTTCAAAAGAAACGATGTGAGGCTAATTGGCCGATATGCCCTGGCCTGGGTGTCTGGACGACCCCTGCCCTTTGGTATAAAGACCACATTTACTTTCCTCCACAGTTTTGGAATATAGTTAAAAGCATAACTTGCCCGAAACATCTGGATCAAGCTGGGGAGTATTTCCTCAATACCTTTTTGAAGTAAAGCCGGAAAAATACCATCCCCTCCAGCGGATTTAAAAGGTTTGAAAGATCCAATAGCCCATCGCACCTTGCTGGGTGTGAAAATTTTCCCAGAGAGACTCCAGATCCTATTGTGAGGCGCATAGGCCACCTCACTTGAGGGATCATTCGAGCCCTCTTGGGCTCCTACCACTACTGAATCCGGAAAGTGGGTCTCTAACAGTACCTCAAAGATTTCCTTCCGGTTTTCAGTGAACCCACCATCTTGCTTCTGGAGATGTCCTAAAATATTTTAATGATCCCTGGAAAGGACTTTCGGGAGACGAGCTGCAGAGGGCAATTCATTGATTCCCTCAAAGAAATTCCTCCAGGTAGCCCTCTTGGATCTCCTTAGTTCGAGATTATATTCCGTCAAGGCCATCTTATACTCGCCCCATTCACCGGTGCGTTTAGCCTTGTTGAATAATCTTCTCGATTTTTTCCTCAGGTTACCCAGCGTCCCGTTCCACCAAGGGACCATCTTTGTGGACTCTCTTCGCTTAACTGGGCAGCTGTTCTCGTAAGCCAAGTGTATAGAATTATGCAGCTTGTTTGAACAGATCTCCAAACCCTCTGGAGACTCTATGTTCCCCACAACCGAGGGCATTTCTGATTCGAGTGAGACTCTATAAGAGTCCCAGTCGGTCAGTTATGGAATTCTGATTTCCTGCCGCTGCATGGTCTCAGTCGCCAAATCGAATCTGATGTGCAAGTGATCCGATAATGAGGCCTCTTCAGACACATGCCAGTTTTTGACCAAGTCGCTAAAATGCGGACTAGCAAGTGTCAAATTTAGGACCTCTTGCCTAATTGCATTTATAAACGTAGGTTTCCTTCCCCTATTGACAATGTCTACATTATTTGAGATCAGAAATTCAAAAAGGTACTCACCCCTGTTATTGATGTCCGTGCTACCCCACACCGTGTGGTGCGTGTTTGCATCGCATCCTATCAGGTAAGCCAGCCCATTGCGTTTGCAATGAGCTATGAGCCGCCTAACGTCAAGTGGAGGTATTAACTCTGAGTCACCAGGAAAGTAGGCGGAGGCCATAATAGCCTCCTGTTTGCCTCTTTCGCCCAGAACCTCAACCATTACTGCAACCAAGTCCCTGGAGATGAACTCTGAAATGGGAATAAAATTAATTAGCGAACTGGCCAACACAGCCGCCCTTGGACTCTGAGTTCCGTTATGATAAATTAACTTACCCACTTGATTTGGTATACCTCTAATCTGGTTACCAATCACCAAGGCTCCTTGATTAGAGCCATGTCAATGATTTGGCAGATAAACCTACGACAAAGGACGTCCGAAGGCCCTTTCTGAAGGCCCTGCTCAGCCTCCTTTTCAGCACCGCCACCACCCGCATGCTTTTTTTGTCTGGCCGATGGCTGACCAGTGTCCTCCATCGCCGTTCTGATGGCCCCCGCTGCCTGAGAGCCTCCAGGCCTAACCAGTGGCTTGCATGGGGGTAGCCCTTTTTTGTGCCGGTGGAGTACTCTCATCCGAGCGGATTCTCTTTGACGGTGGGGCCTCTGCGGGAACACAAGACTCCGTTTGTGGCCGCATCGCCAGAAGCCTTGTCTCGCTTCCGGGCGGTTTGCCGTCAGCAAGAAGCCTCTTGTACCGCTTCTTCGCGGCCCCACACATTTTCACGCGAGGAGCCGCAGAAGGTTTGTCAGTGATGCTGACAGTTCCTTTGGGGTCCTCCCCGACGACTTTGCTCCCCCTTGCTTTCACAGAGGCGATACCTCCACTTACGGGGGCCGAGTTCTCATCTTCTGAGGTGTCCATGTCGGAGTTGAGAACTAATTTCTCAAGCCCCGAACGGAGCTCCCCATCCGATGGACCACTCATCGAGAGTCCCACGGCGGAAAGAGGGCCGAGGTCCTCGAACACCACCGCGGAACTATCGTTGGTGCATGACGCTTTAGGAGCGTCATCATCTTTATTATTTTTTCCTTGTTTAAACATTTTGTTCCCACGAGTTGCAGGGAAAAGAAAGTCGCTTGTGGGACACCCAGCTTTACAACAGGAAGGCTAAATAAAAGTGGAGGGCGCCTGGTATTCAGAGTCCGCATACTTTGGACTGATTTACCTATCAGCCATTCATCCATCGGCATATGCTGTTCCACCTTAGATTAGGTTTTTATCAAGAATTTCTTCTTTTGCGCCGTACTTTAGCCAGTGCCGAATGGTCAGAAGTACCAAAGGGCCTCAGTTACCAGTGATTGCCACGAGGAGGCAGTACGTACACCTGCGAATTGTGACCAGTTTACCCCTTTCACAATTGTACCCATCACGCCAGCTGCCTAAAACATGACCAGAACAGCTCGCGTAATGTGCACCCTACCGAAGGGTTACGGAGCTGGTAGATTACTCTACTTAACTTTGATCCCTCCCCCCCTCCAGTAGACGCCAAATCACCATGTAGTTGAAATAAGATGCCTATAACTAATTATCTTTATTAGTCAAACCCGCGGAACATCTCTGTGAATTGGCCAATCTTCAATACAGTGGGCCCCAAAAATTTATGCATATCTATTTCATCGTATTGGTATATGGCTACGTGTAGTTGATACAGAATGCCTTTGTCTAATTATCCTAATAGGTCCAACCACGGAACATCTCTGTGAGTAGGTATGGTCTAATTAATATCTAATTAATTTCTATTTAACTCAATTAAGTTTCCTCTAACTAAATATTTTAATACCTTTTTCAAACTGGCAGATTTTTGTACGTGAAGTAATTCTAAGCCGAAACTTATAACGTGAAGAATGTTATAATATTTTCTTAAATAACAAATTTTTGATCTAGTGTATTACTATGCACCAATACATATTCATTTTTGTTTTTTGTCTGAAACTTCACACCCGTTGTATATAGTATTATTTTCCTTGCAAATCATTATTTGTACAGTGATTGATGCATTAAGTATTCGATAGAACCCATCTATTGGAACATAATTCACAAATTCACTTTATATAAATTATTCTCAAATTTTACTGTACACTTATAATTGTTATTTCGCATTACAACACTTTTTAAATCACTTTTTAATTCCTTTTTAATCTTTACTCTATCGCGTTCCAAATACTAATAATCCAATTCGATATTGTTCGCCTTTTTATATACACAAACCAAACTTCTCGAAAGTTCATGACTTTTCTAGTTAGAATAGTGTAGAACTATTTTATCATGGAAAATAACAGTACAGTTTATTTAACTTCTTCTATTACACACTAGGTGTCACCGTCACACATTCAAGTTCTAAATAAAACAATGTTAACGAGATATCTTATGCGTAAACCAAATGTGTACGTGGTGGTGAATGCATATGCAATTTATATGAACAAATAATTAATTTATATGATTGCAATGCGTGAGCCGCTACAAGTCTATACAATTTTCTCTATAAATTTTCATAATAATTTAATTTCTAATTTTATTTATTTTGTTTTTTGATTCGACAATTGTTGGGCTCAAACCACCACAATTATACTACTGACTGAAAATATGAAAACTATTGTGTTTTCTTAGAAACAATTTAACAATTTGAAATAGAAATTCTCAATTAGACAGTTTCTGACTTATTAAATAAAGATTTAATCACGCCTTTCAGTTACTGACCACAACTGTAGTCTAATGTTGAATTTTAATTAATAGAACCAGCAAATTGGTTGGGAAATTGATAAAAAAAATAAATCAATTCATATTTAATGTTATGGAAGCTTCCAGACTTAAACACGAAAGTTGTATTAACTATTATGTCTAAGGAGCAAGCAAGTTTTCAACATACACAGATCTGTTAGTGAAAGAAAATAGAGATCCAAAATACAAAATCACAATCTCCCCAATTTAGTGAAGTCACTCCAATAATTTTGGCATGTAATGCACATATACGAATGTATAGTTTTGGGCCTAAATGATATTCCAATTATTGGTTCAAAAGCCATATTCTAACCTTTTCATTATATTACATTGAACAAGTTTTTTTTTTGTTAGTAAAACAGAATATGTACCACATAAAATAGACAAAATCTTAGGATCAAGCTACCAAATAATTTTATCCTTTATAAAACAATTTAATCTTTACATATATCTCTCGCCCTAATAATGATATAATAAGGTTCACCCAAATAAAAATACTTTAACTATATAGCTAGATATGGGGTCCCTATTCATATATAAATAAACATAATCATAAATACCCAATACACAAATTGAATTAAAATCAATCGATTATGTTCCGCATGCTAGCTCTAGCTAGAGGTATTTGTAAGTCTATGCTCTCAAAAAAAAAAAAAAAAAAAAAAAAAAAAAAATCGACAGTATTTGGACTGGACCAATTTTTTGGCAGCTGTACTATGGGAATAACAAAAAAAAATAAAAAATCAGATACGTCATTCCAATGACAATAAAAATTGATACGGGAACCTTTCTCGTTCGTCAAACAACACTAAAATCTTATATTGGCATAATTTTATTAAATTTCTTTATTTACCACCCAAAAAAAAAAAAGAAGAAAATTCATTATGGTTCCATCATGTATGATTTTTCTGTGTACCTACCAAACCAGAGACAAAAAAAAAACCTGTCAACAAAAATATGAAAAACAATGAAATATCCAAGAAAATTACATTTCATACCTAAAAACATAAAAATAACAAAATTGTTATTAGTTTTTTGGTCTTTTCAAGTCACAAAAAAAAAAAAAAAAACATATGTGATATATATACTATATATGCTGGCTATATGCTATGTACTACTGTGCACAGGAGCACCAACCAAAATTATAGAAATCATAAATTATATAATCCTTTTTTTTTCCGGTTCGGTATCAATGCTCCTACATGTACATTCCTATCCAATTCGTATCAATTTTATGGAGTTTTTCTGTATTGTACATAATAACATAAGGAAATATCCGCATGTATCTCTTAAAAACATAAAACTTAGTACGAAAGAGATGAAGATAATTGAAAATAAAAAAAAAAAATTCAATTCACATAAACCCTCGAAGAAAATATTTTTTTCGTTTTTTTTCTCTAAAATGTTGAAAACAAATAATAGGGTGTTTTTTGAGGTTGTTCAAACACAAATTTTTTTTTTTTTTTTTATGTAAGTTCTTGTGGGAGTTTAGCACACACATTCAAATACACCACATACAAATTGTATTAAAAAGGTAGCTGAAATATATGTTGTTGTGTACCTGTCCAATATGTCTTACGACATGTAGTAAATATTTCGGCTTTTTATTTATGCCAGCTTTTTTCGGTTTACAAGTAACAAGTGGCACAATTTTTTTAGTTTTCTTCGAATGGGAACTGTTGAATGCTTCGTCTAGGATCATCTAGATAGTTTTAGACACTGCTGATTCTGGAATATTTTATTGTATGTTGTACGATAGTTTCCCAAGTGTAAAATGTAAATTAAAGTTGTCTTTTCAAGGACAACGAACAAAGTACCACTCTCATGAAATAAAAGCAATCCCATGTTGAAAAGTCATGTGGTTGGTAGATAACAAAAACTTGTAGAGAACTGGAATCCTCTATATTAGTAAAAAATGTTGCATTGATATGGGTCAAACGGGGAGGAGCTTCTCAATTCGATTCAAAGAACATTTGGCAAAAAGGCGATATACTCGACGTAGAAAAGCAATTGTAGACTATTGCTGTAAAAATATATTAACTGTTGTTTGTTTTTTTTTTGTGGGTAATAAACGATTGTTAATATAGTGTGGAACAACAGTATACAGAGTAACAATACACCTACACAAACCATCACAAACAAGAAACCCTCTTGAAATTATATCAAAGTTTCATCCTAGGATTATAATCTATCATAAGATATTCTTCTCGTAGTTAAAAATGAAAAAAAAAAATTCTTAATGTCAAGAGTATGGCTAACCTGAAAATTTGTTATCACAATATAGTAAAGGGTTCAAGTAGCTACATCTGAGGCAATTGTTAACCCTGTTTTCTTGTTAGAATTTTTGTTACATCAATAACCGTAATGTCTTTCCTTTGTTACAAATGAACAAAATAAATCATAAAATTCTTCTGCTACCTCTCCAAACGCTAGGAAAATGGGTTCCGCATAAACTGAATGAAAGACAACAAGAAAATCGAAAAACTACTTGCGAAATGTTTCTCGCCAGGTACAAATAAAGTCATTTCTCCATCGAATTGTGACTGATGTTGAAAAATGGATCTATTTTGAGGATTCAAAGGGCAAAACGTCTTGGGTTGATCCAGGACAAACATCGACATTGACTGCGATAACAAATCGCTTCGGGCTGAAGACAATGCTCTATACTTGGTGGCTGCTAAAATCTGGTGAAACCGTAAATACTAAACGTTGAAAGCACTTATTTGGGAAATACTTTCGCATGCGGCTTACTCGCCAGACTTGGCTCCGTCCGATTATCACTTATTTGCATCGATGACCCACGGACTTGGTGAGAAGCACTTCACTTACTACGAAAATGTATGTAAATTAGTTACGGTCAGTGGAGGTGATTTGGCGTCTACTGGAGGGGGGGATCAAAGTTAAGTAAACTAATCTACCAGCTCCGTAACCTTTCGGTAGGGTGCACATTACGCGAGCTGTTCTGGTCATGTTTTAGGCAGCTGGCGTGATGGGTACAATTGTGGAAGGGGTAACCTGGTCACAATTCGCAGGTGTACGTACTGCCTCCTCGTGGCCGATGGATGAATGGCTGATAGGTTAATCAGTCCAAAGTATGCGTACTCTGGATACCAGGCGCCCTCCAGTTTTATTTAGCCTTCCTGTGGTAAAGCTGGGTGTCCTACAGGCGACTTTCTTTTCCCAGCAACTCGTGGGAACAAAATGTTTAAACATAGTAAAAATAATAAGGATGATGACGCTCCTAAAGCGTCATGCACCAGCGATAGTTCCGCGGTGGTATTCGAGGACTTTGGCCCTCTTTCCGCTGTGGGACTCTCGATGAGTGGTCTATCGGATGGGGAGCTCCGTTCGGGGATTGAGAAATTAGTTCTCCACTCCGACATGGACACCTCAGAAGATGAGAACTCGGCCCCCGTAAGTGGGGGTATCGCCTCTGTGAAAGCAGGTGGGAGCAAAGTCGTCGGGGAGGACCAGAATGGAACTGTCAGCATCACTGACAAACCTTCCGCGGCTCCTCGCGTGAAAATGTGTAGGGCCGCGAAGAAGCGGTACAAGAGGCTTCTTGCTGAGGGCAAACCGCACGGAAGCGAGACAAGGCTTCTGGCGATGCGGTCACAAAGAGAGTCTTGTGCTCCCGCAGAGGCCACACCGTCAAAGAGAATCCGCTCGGATGAGGGTACTCCACCGGCACAAAAAAATGGCTCACCCGTGCAAGCCACTGGTTAGGCCTGAAGGCTCTCAGGCAGCGTGGGCCAGCAGAACGGCGATGAAGGACACTGGTCAGCCATCGGCCGGACAAAAAAAGCATGCGGGTGGTGGCGGTGCTGAAAAGGAAGCTGAGCAGGGCCTTCAGAAGGTGCCTTCGGTAAATTGAAGGCACACATCGCCTGCCTGCAGATAAACCTGCATCATGCAAAAGCGTCTTCGGACGTCCTTTGTCGTAGGTTTATCTGCCAAAACATTGGCATGGCTCTAATCCAGGAGCCATGGGTGATTAATAACCAGATTAGAGGTATACCAAATCAAGTGGGTAAGTTAATTTATCATAACGGAACTCAGAGTCCAAGAGCGGCTGTGTTGGCCAGTTCGCAAATTAATTTTATTCCCATTTCAGAGTTCATCTGCAGAGACTTGGTTGCAGTAATGGTGGAGGTTCTGGGTGAAAGCGGCAAACAGGAGACTATAATGGCCTCCGCCTACTTTCCTGGAGACTCAGAGTTAATGCCTCCACTTGACGTTAGGCGGCTCATAGCTCATTGCAAACGCAATGGGCTGGCCTACCTAATAGGATGCGATGCAAACGCGCACCACACGGTGTGGGGTAGCACGGACATCAATAACAGGGGTGAGTACCTTTTTGAATTTCTGATCTCAAATAATGTAGACATTGTCAATAGGGGAAGGAAACCTACGTTTATAAATGTGATTAGGCAAGAGGTCCTAGATTTGACACTTGCTAGTCCGCATTTCAGCGACTTGCTCAAAAACTGGCATGTGTCTGAAGAGGCCTCATTATCGGATCACTTGCACATCAGATTCGATTTGGCGACTGAGACCATGCAGCGGCAGGAAATCAGATTTCCAAAACTGACCGACTGGGACTCTTATAGAGTCTCACTCGAATCAGAAATGCCCTCGGTTGTGGGGAACATAGAGTCTCCAGAGGGTTTGGAGATCTGTTCAAACCAGCTGCATAATTCTATACACTTGGCTTACGAGAACAGCTGCCCAGTTAAGCGAAGAGAGTCCACAAAGATGGTCCCTTGGTGGAACGGGACGCTGGGTAATCTGAGGAAAAAATCGAGAAGGTTATTCAACAAGGCTAAACGCACCGGTGAATGGGGCGAGTATAACATGGCTTTGACGGAATATAATCTCGAACTAAGGAGATCCAAAAGGGCTACCTGGAGGAATTTCTGTGAGGGAATCAATGAATTGCCCTCTGCAGCTCGTCTCCAGAAAGTCCTTTTCAGGGATCATTCAAATGGTTTAGGACTTCTCCAGAAGCAAGATGGGGGGTTCACTGAAAACCGGAAGGAAACCTTAGAGGTACTGTTAGAGACCCACTTTCCGGATTCAGTAGTGGTAGGAGCCCAAGAGGACTCGCATGATCCCTCAAGTGAGGTGGCCTGTGCGCCTCACAGTAGGATCTGGAGTCTCTCTGGGAAAATTTTCACACTCAGCAAGGTGCGATGGGCTATTGGGTCTTTCAAACTTTCAAATTTGCTGGAGGTGATGGTATCTTTCCAGCTTTACTTCAAAAAGGTATTGAGGAAATACTCCCCAGCTTGATCCAGATGTTTCGGGCAAGTTATGCTTTTAACTATATTCCGAAACTGTGGAGGAAAGTAAATTTGGTCTTTATACCAAAGGGCGGGGGTCGTCCAGACACCCAGGCCAGGGCATATCGGTCAATTAGCCTCACATCGTTTCTTTTGAAGACGATGGAAAAAATCCTGGACTATCAAATAAGAAGTGAGGTCCTTGGAAAGAATCCGTTGCATCGGGACCAGTTTGCGTATCAAACTGGTAAATCCACGGTTATGGCCCTTAGCGGTCTAGTCACGAGGATTGGAAAAGCAGTGACATATAAAGAAATTGCTCTTTGTGCCTTTGTGGACATTGAGGGAGCGTTTGATAATACCTCCTACGGATCTATATAGAGGGCAGCAATGGGGAAAAGGGTTCAGCTTTCTACAATTAGATGAATCCGTTCTATGCTGGAACATCGTGAGATTACTGCCAGACTAGGTGACGAATCAGTAACCATCAAGGCCGTAAAGGGCTGTCCCCAAGGAGGCGTACTATCTCCTCTTTTGTGGTCATTGGTTATTGACAGACTACTGGTCCTTCTGAGTAGCCATGGGTTTGATGTCCAGGGCTATGCGGATGATGTGGCTATCATAATCAGAGGCAAGTTTGATGAGGTCATTTCTGATCGCATGCAAAATGCACTCAATATAATATGGCAATGGTGTTACCAGGAAGGACTCAGTGTCAATCCAAGCAAAACTGTCATTCTTCCTTTTACGAGGAGGAAAAAGCTTGCGCTTACAAAAATAATACAGGGTATATGATTGACTTGAAATTTTGTTACAGCACAGGTTCAAAATCATAATCTTATTTGAATTTGAAGCTGAATAAAAACTAAATGTGTGTGTCATATATAAATTCAACTGGAAGTGTTCCGTTTATGTTTTAATATCCATCAAATGAAAAGTACCTAATTCCTTACTATTTTCATCAACGAGAACGTAATAGAGTTCTCCCCGTTTTTCCTTCACAAAGGCCTTTAAGAACGGATATGCGAATTTAGCGGTAAATTTATTTGCAGCATCACTTACAGGGTGTTGTTTAACATATACCTGTTGCCCTAAGTCTAATGTTCGATGCCTAGTTCTTAGATTATAGCCACTGGAATATTTATTATAGGCTCTTACTATGTTGCTCTTAACTTCATCGTGTACCACAGCCAATCTGTCAGGAGTTTCCATCCAGTTTAAAGAATTTTCGCTTAATAAATCTACTTCACGTAGCAACTGGTAGTCATTAGCATGCTGGATTTTGTGATAGCCGAATAAGAGAAAGTGTGGCGAATAATTGGTAGATTGATGAATCGCATTTCTAAGTGCACTTCCAACTTCTGGCAGAAATTTATCCCAGCTCGAATGTTTTCCTTGTACATATGCTCTTAAGGCGGTCACAATCGATCTATTTACCCGCTCTGACGCGTTGCTCTGTGGAGAGTAGTACGCCGTTCTGATGTGGTTAATTCCAAGATCCTTGACTAATGCTGTAAATTCTTTTCCGACGAACTGCACGCCGTTGTCGCTATGAATTATTTCCGGAACGCTAAACAGAGGAAATAGTTCCTCTCGAAGGAATTCCACAATTTTTGTCGCTGTGCCTTTGGTCAATGTTTTTAAATAAACGAATTTTGTCAAATTGTCTAAGACAATAAGTATCATGGTTTTCCCATTTGGCGTTCTTGGGTTAGGTCCCAACAGATCCATGTAAAGGTTTTGCCATGGTCTCTCCGATATGTTCTGTTTACCTAGAGGAGGGCGTAAGCACTGATTAGAAGATTTTGTTTGCTTACAAATGTCACAGTTAGTAATATATGTGTGTACTTGTACAGCCATTTTTGGCCAATAATATAGACGTCTCAAGCGGTCTAACGACTTCCGTATTCCTCCGTGTGATCCGACTGGCAAATCGTGCTCCCGGCTAATTAAATTTTCGCGCAATTCATTCGGAACCCACATCTTCCAACTAGGAATATCGGTCAATGGAATATTGGTTTTAGGTTCAATTCTAATAAATATTTTATCATTCTGTACACGTAAATTAGTGTAAATTTGTGGGTGTAGGTTGATTTGTTCTAGCAATTTTTTATAGCTCGTATCCTGTACCGTTTTTATATCGAACAGTTTTATATCATGCAATAGCAATTCTTGATCGATTTCCGTGGTGGCATCGCAGTAAATTCGAGACAATGCGTCAGGAACAATATTTTCCCGGCCCTTTTGATGAATAATATTGAAGTCGAAGCCCTGCAACTTAAGACTCCATCGAGCCAAACGTCCACTTAAATCTTTTTGAGTCATCAGCCATTTAAGGCTGGCGTGATCTGCAATTAAGATGAACTTATAGCCTTCAATATATGGACGAAACTTCTTAATGCTGATTATTGCAGCTAGGCACTCTAACTCTGTCACAGTATAGTTACGCTGCGCAGCATTTAACTTCTGCGACATGAACGCTATCGGCTTTTCATTCTCTTCTGCATCCTTTTGGAAAAGTACGCTCCCAACACCTTGCGTACTGGCATCACAACGAATAAAGAATTGCTGCGAAAAGTCTGGGTTGTGCAGTACCGGTGCATTTGACAACAAAAATTTTAGTTTTGAAAATGCGGCATCAGCTACTTCCGACCATTTAAATTTCACTCCTTTTTTAAGAAGATTGGTAATTTGGGCAGTTACATCGGCATAATTACAGATGAATCGCCTGTAATAACCAGCCATTCCCAAATGGCGGCGTGTCTGCTTTACCGATGTCGGAGCTGGAAAATTAGAGATAGCTTCGACTTTTGAAGGATCTGGTCGTAATCCATGCTCTCCGATCAGAAACCCCAGATATTTTGCTTCTTTCAACACGAAACGGCTTTTCTCGACGTTTAAGGTTAATCCTGCCTTGGATAACAATTCTGCTACTGTTTTTAAGATTTGCAAGTGCTCTTGGAGGTTGGCTGAAATTATCAATAGATCGTCGAGATATACGAAAACTCTGTCCCGAAGTTGGTGTGGTATCGTTCTGTCCATTAACCTACACATCGTTTGTGGTGCATTGCACAGTCCAAACGGCATAACACAAAACTGATATAGGGGACGCCCTGGCACCGTGAAAGCTGTAATTTCTTTTGCGCTATCCGAAAGTGGTATTTGCCAAAAGGCATCTTTAAGGTCAAGGCTTGATATAAACTTGGTCTCTTTTAGTCGTCCGAGCAATCCGTCTATTAATGGTAACGGATATGCATCCTTCTTGGTTATCGCATTAATCTTACGTGAATCCAAGCATAATCGTGACTTTCCATTTGCCTTGCGAACCAGAACTACTGGTGAACTCCACGGGCTTGAGCTTTCCTCTATAACCCCTAGTGAAATCATGCGATCTATTTCTTGGAAAATCAGGTCTTGTATGGCTGGAGATACTGGATAGTGCCTTTGTTTAATTGGTGCATTGTTGCCCACGTCTATATGGTGTACTACTAGGTCCGTCCTACCAAGGCCATTTGTTTCAAAAGAGCGAAAACTCTTTATAATTCGTTCCAACTCCGTTCTATCTTTGCTGGTTAACTGATGTTGATTGCTACTTTCAGGTCGCTTGATGTCATCCGTTACTTCACTTATAACGTCTGGAGCCACATTAAATTTTTTCCAGAAATTTATACCTAAATAAATTTCCGATTTAAGAGAAGGTACTATACAAAATTTTAAAATTTCGGTTTTGTTCATATAGGTGATGGGTAAATATACGTGACCAGTCACTGGATTTGCGGTTCCATCTGCTGTTTAGATGTAGGATTTGAGTTCTCTAATTTTTATTCCTAACGAAGAAATAAGTTCTGCACTATTTTTGCCTAATATGCTTACACTAGCGCCACTGTCTAGTAAACCAAATTTTATCTGTCCTAGAATTGAAATTTTTGCATACGGACGAGGATCGTTATCCAGAAATTCTGTAATGGTCGATATTGAGCATAAATAATGATAAGATTTCTGTTTTCGCCAGTATATTCTAATTCGTCTTAACCGGTTATTTGAATCTTCATGTAGCGACAGTTGTTTAGTAGGTGTTAATGTTGGTTTGGTGGGTATTACTTGGGGTTTGTAGGTTTGGTAATTATTGTCGTTCTGGGCTGAAATATTTTCCCCGAACGTGGTTCCCCAGCGTAAGTCGCGTTCGGTGATAAATTTCTCTGGATACGTCTCTTTTGGCATCTCAAACAGTCAACGGTGTTCACACTTGCCAAACCACATCCTTCACAAAACTGGTGAGTTTTCTCCATTTGACAAACTGCGAATCTGTGCCCAAGGTCTTTGCAATTCCAGCAAACAACATAAGACTGTCGGTTGATGGCGTTAACCTCCTGCGAAGTTTTCTCCTGAGAATAGATTTCTTCTTCAGTACCACTATTACCCTTGGTTGATGGATATCGCCCACTGGTGGAAGGTTGCTCTTCTTGTGAAATTTGAGCAATTGCAGGAGGGCGTCTAGTTCGTGGTTCAATAAGACGGCGTGGATCGAATCCCGAAGTATTCCAGATCTTCTCATAGTTATCGCATGTTCTTCGTAGTTTTTCGATTGAAGTAATTCTCATGTTACTTGTCGCGTTTTTAAGAGCTGGATTCATATTGTCCAAAAGAATTTCGAGGATATCATCGGTTGGCAAAGGCGTCTTCAGCCGATAGTTTGTGCTCTCAATTTCGGTCAGGAAATCGTTGAAATTCTCTTTTGGATATTGCATCCTACCGCGAATATACTTACGCATTTCACAGTCCCCTTCTACACTACTGAATCTTTCTAACAAAGAATTCTTCAGCTGTTTCCACGTCGCGTCTTTGTTCTTGCGGATAAAGGTGTAGTACCATTTGTCTGCTTTATCCGTCACGAAGTTTCGCATTAAAGTAACTAGCTCTTGTTTGGGTATGTCATCCTGATACGCGTGTTCTTCCAATTTCATAATAAAATCCTGAACGTTCTCGTCACCCCGTTTACTTTCTCGGCCAGTAAACTGAATTTTCCATCTTGATGGGTCAACCCGCTTCCTATAATGGTGACGATTCGTTCGTTTAGGAGAGCGTCTACTTGTAGATTGTGAAACTGCTGACTCACTTCCTGACGTAGAATTTTCAAGGTCCCGATGCCTGGTTTTGGAACGCCTACCTAAGTCTGGTCGGTTTGCTTTCTGATGTTCATTCCACGAAGTAGATAAATTTTTTATGAATATTTGGGACATTTCTTCCAATTTCTTCGTAAATCCCCGATCATTGGCGTTTTCATCTTCCGTGTTAGCAGAATCTTGAAGTCCTCCTGAAGTTTGGTTATCATCTTGGTCCGTTTCTCTGTATCTATTACTAGCTGCTCTTGAAGTTGACGGTTTTGGGGTAGGTTGTCCGGCCATTTGAGAAACTTGCTCGTTTCTCGTAATATCTCTCTTTATAGATCGAGCTACTCGTTCCAAAGAGCCAACCAAGATATTAATTCCGGTAAGATCTCGGAAAGAGTTCATTAGTCGCTGAGCTCGGTCTCTCCAATGTACTACCATAACAAGAAATTTCTGTTTTTCGAATAATTGTGCGCTTTCTTCAATTTGGTCTAACAAATCGTCTATTTCAAAATATTTTTGGTTAATGACATTCAATTCCTCTTCTGGTGTCCCTGTGATGTGTGACAATTTAGGCCTTAGACTTGGATTCTGCGCTTCCTTTTGAAGGGTTTCAATGAACGATTTCTCAATCCCTACTTGTGCAGCTGTCATTCCTCGAACTATAAATTCGACATTGATTTCATCTGGACTCAGGCTTTGCTTGATTAGGTTAAAATCCATTTTGAACGGATATCACTACAACTCACACTGTTAAAATTTGAATAACGACAATCTTTTCTGTTTGTATTCCTCTGACCTTGACTCGATCTATTTTTTTTTCACGGGAATATGATTTTTCGAAACTGATACTATATTTATCCGATTTCAAGTCTATCAAACCAACCGCTTTAACGCGAAAAAAAACGAAACAACAAAAAAAATACAAGACCACCAAAATCTACAAAATTGATTAGTATAAGTAGTTTTGTGCTATTAAGAAATGTACTCGTATAAAATATTGTTTCTAACGAACTGATTATTAGAATAATTATTGATGTGAAACAATTACAAAAATAAAAAAAATACAATTATGTACCAAATATTAAATATATAATTTATAACAAAAAAAATTGATCAATTGATAAACAATGGGGTGAAAACTGATCGCCTTTGAGGTATTCGCGCTTCTTTAACTATTGATTGCCTTATAATCTTGGCCAAAACTTAATTAATTCCTATTCTTGATAAAACAAAATTAAAATATGATAAGAACAGAACCGGGCTATGCAATAGAGTATATATTAACCTGAATAATGAGAAAAGAAATTTAAGTTGGCCGAGGAATTCGGTTTCACCGAACCATCAATCGGTCAAGCATTGAGTTCTTCATCAATCACTATTCGTCAATAACGGTATATATATGAAAGGAAAAAAAATTATAAAAATATGATTAAGTATGACAAAAAAAAATTGATTCTATAAAAGCTTCGGTGAGGAACCTTCATACTACCCATAAGATATCCAAATCATGAAAAATCAATTATAGGCCACATTTGACAATCATCTATCACAAAGACTTGAATAGATTAAGCTTTATTACATTTCAATTTTTTTTGTTTCTGGCATTGGAATACAAGAATAGGAAAAAAAAAATTTAATGAAAATAAAAAAATTAAACAAAAAAATAACTGTGCTTTTCAAAAAAAACCTGAAGGGCAAAAACAAGGACTGATCAACCGCATGCTAATTAAGCGGTTTAACCGATCTGTCCATTACGGTAAGTAGTGAAGCCACCTGGATGCCTTGTTAGGGCTACCAATGTTACTTACTCAATTATTTACATACTAATTATTAACTCAAAGAAACTGTACCCAATAACTGCAATAAGACCCTTTCAGGTCCCTGTTCCGGCGCCATTTGTAACATTTGACCTAGGGTCGTCCTGCACCACATGGCACACTATTGGTGGCGGGCAGCGATCAGTGGCTAGGGCAGGTTCTTTTAAACACATGGTGTAGGAGGTCAATTTACAATTTGTATACATAAAATAGTGTGACTTGTTTTACTCTAATACCTTCGGCTTTCATTATCACCCCTCCCTTTTTAAATTCACAAAATCATTACAAATGAACCCTCAGCAAAAAAATATATATATATACATATGTATGTATATATGATGAAAAAAAAAATCCAATCACAATAAGTAATAAATATGTAAAGTTATGGAGGAACTAACCCTCTCTAACTATTCACTTAAAAACTAGCAAATGAAAATACTAAAATAAAAAAAAATAATAATAATGAACTTAATTAAATGAATACATCACCAAACCAAACTATTAAGGTTGAAGGTCCTCTGCGGCTTGGCTTCCTTTCTCGCTAACTGGTTAACCGAACAATCCACAATGTACCCAACACTCACTTCCATATGGTCTGTCTTAATCGCACAAAGACAATTAATTGCAAAAGCATCAACGTACCCAACACAAAATGAATGACCAATTTTCTTTTAAATTTTTATTTTTATTATTTTTTTTAATTATGTTTATTTAATTATTCTTGTTTTTTTTTTTGCAAATTTTTTATTTATTCACAGAAAATGATACAATTTGTAATTTTATTCGCTCACTGTACTTTCTATGTGTATTCATAAATTTATTTAATTTCAATTATAAACATTGAACAAATTTTAGTTAATATTTCTGTTCTTTTTCTGTTTATTTTCATAATTTTGCGGTCAATAATTATACCACATTACAACATAATGTTCTTTAATGGTTATCTTATATATCTAGATTAACAGTTTTTTTATTTTTTTTAACAATTTTACCAAAACTTAATTCATTATTTTTTTGTTTATTGTTTTATTTTTTGTATTTATAATTTAACTAAACTGAACTAACTTAACACTAACTTTGGATTTTTTTTTTCTTGTTCTTAATATCACTTAATTTAATTTAGATTTTTCTGTTTATTTAGAACTTTCAACATATTCTTTTTTTTTCTCACCAACGTTCAATTTCATTTAAAAATATCCATCTGACTGACCAATTTTTTTTTTCCCCCCGTTCGTTTAAATACTTTCCCAATAACGAGATTCCCGTTTTAGTTTAGGTATTACATTTCTGTATTTCAATTAATCTAGCATTTCCCCTCACATCAGCTTATACTCTTACCATATATAGTACGCGAATCAAATATAATTTAATCAAGAAATAATACAGGGTATATGAATGACTTGAAATTTCGTTACATGCTTCCAATGCAGCTTATGTTTTTGGATCGGTCTGCTTGCATCAAAAGCAAGAGTTGGCACCTATAAGGGAAGAGTCATTACCACGACTGATTGTATGGATCTCTATTATTGGCGAGAGATTATTCCAATAGGGCACATCCATGAACCTATATAAATTCTGTACTATTTATGGCTGGACCGACTTAACGGTGGTACTGTGCTGGTTGAGTGGGCACCCTAACCAATGGAAAACATTCATTGCAAACAGGGTCACTGAAATTCTTGAAGTAAACATCAGCCAATGGCGGCATGTGTCATCAAAAATAACCCATCCGATTGCATGTCCAGAGGGATATCACCTAATGCATTGCAAAATCAGCCACTTTGATGGACTGGTCCTTCTTGGTTGGGACAACATTCATCGCATTCGCCGACACAACAATATATACCAGTAAATCATGATATTGACTTCGAAGAATGCAAGGTGGTACACTCAATATTAATCAGTCTTAGTATCAAAACACTTGATGAGTACCGTACTTACCAAAATAGAAAGTGCTCTTTAATTCACGACCACTGTGTCCCATAAATAATGATTCTAATGACCTAACCATTCTGACATTCGGTAATTTTTTAATAGACGATGCTATTAACTCTGTTCCTAAAGCAAGGGTGATAAACTATTTGAGCCGCTTACAACAACGACCCGTATGGATGCATAAGGGACTGGTTTTACTAAAAGACGAGAATTTTCCTCCATCGAAATGGCCATTGGCAAAAATTCTTGTGAAGTATACAGAATCTGACAGATTCACAAGAGTCGTTATGCATAAAACGACCAATTTCGAAAATTTGTCTACAACCAATTAACACCTTTATGATGCAGATGTAGACACCAGCGTAGGAGGAAAGTTAGTCGGAGCACTATATCTTCCAACGTTCATCAATATCCCAAACTCCCGTTATTACATTTAATTGTGTCAACGTTGTTGACAAGTGGGCCGGTATGTTTGGTACAGCCATTAAAGCTCTTTATGAAGTGGGTACTCACATAAAATTATTGAGTCTCTACAATATTCATATCAGTGTCTTTGACACAACCAAAATTGACGACTGTCATGCTAAACTAAAAAATTTTCTTCTGTCATTTATATCCGCAGACATATTCTTCATTCTATTCCCAATTTTTTTTTTTTTTTTTTTTTTAAATACTCACTCGACTTTTTTGCTATCTACCGAAGCGAAAATATTTCGAAACACGCCCGTTACTAATCTTTGTAAAATCAAAAGACTTTAATATCTACAAGGACAAGTGGAATCAGTTCAATTTATTTTGATAGAGAACCAATTTCCGATTTTAAAATTATAACTCGTAAAAACCCACTGTAATTTGCACCAATTTTTTAAGCACACTGTAACTAAAATAACACAAATTTTTTTGCCTGTCAACGAACTGAAACCAGAAAAACTACATTTTGTTTATTGTGCCGGAAGAAAATTAAAGAACCAGACCTTAGAAAATTCTCAAAGAAATTTAAATATTATAGACGGAGCAAGCCAAACAAACTGAGAACCTATTTAGTAGAACTCTGGTGGCAAAATGAGACTGGACAGCTATGATCTTTATGTACGTACGAAGTCGTACCACAGTAAATTTTATTGTTTTTTGGATATATTTTAGTAGTGCGTCTAGATAAAAATCCAGCTCTCACATTTCATTCAACGACCAAAATCATTGCTCTGGACATAATTTTTCCTGGCTTGCCTTGATTGTACGTCTATTGGCGAAACAAGGAAAAATTTCACATCCGGTGTGAATAACAAAAAATAGACCCTGAATAAGACTGGATTTACTAAGTGTAACGGTCTTGACCTGTGCTGTCGAAGTTAGTACGATCGGAATATTTGTACTAACTGATTCGCCTAGTTCATAATACTGTTCTCCGCTATTATTATACCTACCTGACACCAGATGCTAAATTGTTCCATTTCTTTGTTGTTTTATTTCAAGTTTCAATTCGAAAAAATAATTCGCGACTTGTTTGGCTTTGGTTTCCAATCATGAGAAAAAATAATTCGAATTACATTTTTTTCATGGAAATACAGCTTTTATATACCTTTATTTTCTGTATATCTTGTTAATAAATAATAAAGAATAGGAAAATAAAACTGAAAACAAAAACAAAAGTGATAGTTAATTTAGGCTTTATTTTATGCTGGGTAGGTAGGGCTTTTTTCCTACTACTTGCGTTAAAAACCGGAAGTACGTCACAACAATGTAGTGTACAAACTAACAATAATTAGCATGATTGGGCTAATTGAATAGTTATTTGTACAGTACTGTGTATCTGTACTGCTTCATTGGAATTTCTCCTGTTTTAAAATTTTATTTTTCGTTTTGCTTAAAAAACAGGATAAATTCCAAATTCCAATCAAGCATAAAATTTTAAATTGAAAACAAACATTTTTAACAGATGGTTGACCAGTGATCGCTTTAATATAGCGAATCATTAAAATTTATACAAAATTATGTGCGCGCCCTCCTGAATGACGACTTGTAAATAATCAGTACCATCAACAAAATCAACACAGGCGCAACTATAGGTTTTTTTGCTCATAATTTTTTTTTATAATTTTCGTTATATACAGGGTTTTCCAATAAGAGGTTTCATTTTGAATAGCCTGCTTTTTGGGCAGCTGTCAATTTCGAAGCTATCATCTTTTGACATTTGACAAGTAAAAAACTACGCCATTACTAAAAATGGTACGATACACGCTTCAACAATGCATTGAAATTATTAAAATTCCGAATCCGGATTTTCATCGAAAAAATCATCTTCAGTGATGAGGTCCATTTTCACCTCGGAGGCTACGTTAATAAGCAGAATTCTCGCATTTGGGGCTCATAAAATTCAAGAATGATTTTTGAAAAGCCTTTCCATCCTCAACGTACAGTACATTACAGTTAGTTTAAGTTTCTCCAATTCATTTGTTCGCCAAAATTATTTCTTTTATTTTTTTTTTTCATAGTTCTGAAATGTACTTTGGTTAATTTAGATTGTTGATAAAATTTGAAAAGGTGTTTTTTTTTCTTGCTTCTCATAGCGGTAAAATATAAAATAATGAGAAATTAAGTTTCAAACTGAATTGGATGAATTAGCGCAGGGTAAGTGGCCGAATAGGTAGGTATTCAGAATCATCCTTTCCCGCGGTTAAACCTGATCCATGTATACTCTAAAATTCCCACGCCTATAACCCTGATGCATAGCCGGCAACAACCGCGTAAGAGTCCCTGCGTGAATCCAATTTTCTGTTACCACGATGCATGATTTGGAGGATAATTTTTGTAGTTTTTTTTTTTTTTTTTCAAATTTTTGACTTGGATATCCTCCAGACCATGCAAAATATTACAAAGTTGAAGTATAACTTTTCGATTATGTAATCATCATTACAATATTATATACATATATTACATTGACTTACTTTCCCCAAATCCACTTCAATCCATTTAGCCAGAATTTAAACAAGAAAAAAAAAATTCCTTCTTGTTGATTTGTTTACTTTTTGTATTGATTTAAAAGTAAATATTTTTTCAAATGGTTCCATCTTAAATATGGTTTGTTAGTTGGCACACAAGGATTTCAGGAACAATCGTTCATATACATATATTCGTATAGCTCTATATACATATTCATTTTAATTTAAGTGAATAATTTAAATCCATAAAAATTTTTGGAATATGATATTTTAGTTGAGAGGGATCTGGATAATCAATTGCTTTCGATCAATCATTGTGATTTTGGTAAATTTTTTTTTTTTTTTTTTTTGTTTGTCTGTCCGTCTTCTTTAATAAGATATGAAGCTCGAGATGTATTCATTTCAAATAAAACAAAATTAAAATTATAAAAATGTACGTACATATATTTAGAGAAAGTATGTTTGGGCGACCCTATAAAATAAATTTCCTACTTATACTCGGAATCTATGGGTATTTTCTTTTATACATTCCAAAGAAAGAACAGAAGGAATAGAATACTAATTAAGTGACCTCAAAATATTCTGTACGTAATGTAATAAAAGAACGGATTGGAAGAAATGGAATACATTTTCCATAGCATGAATTATTTTATTTTTAAAATTAGGAAACAAATTAAATTTGTTAAATAAATAATTTCATTAAAATTAATTGAACTTGCAAATAATTTGTACGTGAAAACACACAATGTAATATTAATTTTAATTGATATACATATTTAAAAAATATAACCCGGGATTTTTTATATCCGCCAAGCTCTAGATATCGTCGTGTTCAAATTAAAGTATGGCAAGTGCAAAATGCCATTTTTCAGGAGAAGCAATTAATGTTTTTCATTATCTAATTAACCATAAATATTTTGTTTTAATTTTTTTTTGTAAATTCTTGAATGAAAAGATATAAATTGAAACGAATTCTTTACGTTTACAGTATTAATTTTTGTTTTCGATTTATAATTAAGGAGAAAATCTTTTATTATTATTATTATTATTATTATTATTATTATCTTTATTTCAAATAAAATATATACATAATGAAAGCTAATTACAAGCAAAACAATTTAAAAATTTGAAATAGAGTAAAGCTCCTTTAGACATTACGTCTGTAGTGGAGCAATTAAAAACAAACTATTAATAAAATTAATATAATATTCTTTGGATAACAGTATAAAATAATAATAATTTTTTACAATATACAAGCTCAGTTATTATTACATTATATACATTTTTTACACGAAGACACATTGGAATATAGCATACTTCAATTCTAATGCTAAAAATATCGCTCAATATTATCCATGCCAAGCAGCCAAGTCCGAATTTCTCTGTTAAATTTGTGTTTCTGCATAGATGGAAGTATTTTCACGTGGTTAGGTAAAAGATGGAACCAAAACGGTGCCATATATAGATAAAATCTCCTAAACTTTTCATTATTACAACGAAGACCGATAAAATTGTTTGGATTTCTCATATTATGCGCATGATTTATTCGATTATGATAACTATTGCTGCGAACAAAAAACATTTTCAATACTTTAAATACATATAGATACCTCAGTGGCAACAAATTCAGCTCACGGAAAAGCGGAATTGTGGGTGTAGTTTTCGGACGAGCGTAAATTAATTTCACAATTCTTTTTTGCGCTATAAAAAGATCAACAATATTGGCAAAGTAAATTCCACCCCAACTAGTTATCCCATACATTATAATGGATTCCACAAGAGCATGATATAACCTTCTTAAAATATAAGATGGACATAAAGGTCGAAGATTATAAAATTTATGCACCGCAGTAATAACAATTTTCCTGATATTAGTTAGGTGGGAGGACCAATTTAGCCGTGAGTCAATTTTTACACCTAAGTATTTAAACTCGTTTACGCAGGGTAAATCAAAACACTGACCAAAACATGAATTCTTATCGCATGAGTATACATGATACTTGAAAAAGTTTTGATCAACTGTTGTGTCAGGTCGTCTAAAATGCAAAACTCTAGATTTGTCACTCGCAACTAGTCGGTGATAGAAAAACCATTTACTTAAAATGTGTAAGTCAATTTCAATAAATTGTTAAATTTTTAGGTAATTATTAGACGCATATGTTAAAGCCAAATCATCTGCGAACGCTGTAGCACAGCCAGTGAGATTTATTTCAAAAACGGAATTAAAATAAATTAAAAATAATAAAGGTCCCAAAACTGAGCCTTGAGGAACACCACATCTCAAATTACCTGGAAGACTGTTTGCGTTATTAACTTTAACAATTTGGCTACGATTACGAAGGTAACTGATAAACCAATCCAACACCATTCCTCTAACTCCAATACTTGACAATTTTGTAATGAGTATGCCATGGTTAACAGTATCAAAAGCTTTTGAAATATCCATAAATACGGCGGAGCATTTTTGAGAGTTGTTAATGGCTAAATAAATATTACTCAAAAAATCTAAGAGAGCTTCCTCCGTAGATTTTCCAGCTGTAAATCCAAATTGGTGATCATTAAAAAATTTAATTTTACCAAGGTATGAGATCAATCGTCGTTTAATTAATTTCTCAAATAATTTGGAAAATGTACTCAATAAGGAGATTGGTCTGTAATTATTCATATGCAGAGCATCACCCTTTTTTAAAATCGGAATAACAACAGCTATTTTCAAAGCGACTGGAAAAATTCCACTCTTTAAGCTGAGATTAAATAAAAACCTTAATATGTCAACCAAATACCAAGCACAGTTTTTAACAACTACATTATCTACTCCATCGTATCCTTTAGAGTGTTTGTTTTTTAACTTCTGAATTTCAGATAGAATCTCTAAAGAATTGATTTCCTCAAAATAGCAAGAAGTACCATAATTTTCTCGGTTTCCAAGAATAAACCGTTTTTGCTCTTCACTGTTATTAGTACTATTTGTTTAGCTGCGTATTCCCTTCTTTTTATCTTTATCTGCTTTTTTATCTGCTCACACAAATTTGACATGGGACAATGAATGAAAGGGAACACGATTAATTTTTATATCTCTTTCGGTATATTATGAATACAAAAAAATACTGACTTCACCACGTTATAATAATATTTTATTTTTTATTTTTTATAAATGACTTCAACACTACAATTTTAATTTTTTTACAAATGGCTTCAATACGCTTTATTGCTTGGTCATTACTCTGTGATTGCTGGTGTGTAACTAACTCATTGCTAGTAGCTTTTTGTTTTTTTGTCGAAAGTTTATTTTAGTTCATCTATTTGGCGCTGTACAACATTTGGCGCTTAAATTTATAACATTCGCCTAAATGAATACTTTAAATTGTTTTACTACCAACTGCACGACAAGAAATAACTTCGGATTGTAAATCCACCACCTAAATTATTTGACATTTCTTGTTTATTTTGAACACAAATATGTAAGGTAATGTTTTTAATATGTAAACTGTGAACTAATGATTATTAATAAATATTTTGTTTTAGTTTCTAAACATACCGCCGCCGTTGAATTATTCAATTGATTGGAAGTTTACAGAGTTTATGGATCGGGCGCTTAATGATTCCAGTTGATGTTTTTATCGACACGACTCGTACACAGCCGTCATTTCCCGGATGCAATTCAGTGATTTTGCCCAATGCCCAATTTGTTGATGCCAGATTTTCATTTTTCAGGATGACGATATCGTTAATACCCAAATTCGTTTTTTGTTCTTTCCATTTGATTCTTTTTTGTAGGGTAATGAGATAATCTCGATGCCATCTGATCCAGAAATGATGCCGCAATTTTTTGATTAAATCCCATCGCGATACTGGTGATAATTTGTAGTCATCAGGATTAGTGTCAGGTAGAGTATGTAATGCGCGTCCAAGAACAAAATGCGCTGGTGTTAGATAATCGATGTCATCCGATGAAACCGCACAAAGTGGTCGTGAATTTAGTATGCTCTCTATTCCAGATAGCAACGTGCTGAATTCTTCAATACTCAATATTGTATCACCAATTACTCTTTTCATGTGCGTCTTTGTGGATTTCACTGCTGCTTCTGCTAATCCATTCATATGCGGAGCACCTGGAGGGTTGAAATGCCATAATATTTCTCTCCTGGAAAGAGCAAACGAGATATTAGCTTTGTTTTTATTGATAAATGCGAAAAGATCGCTTAAATGTCGATAGGCTCCCACGAAATTGGAGCCATTATCGCTATAAATGGTCGTGCATAATCCACGCCGGTCAGTGAACCGAGATAATGCAGCCAGGAAGCTTTCAGTCGTCAAATTGCCCACACACTCTATATGCACGGCGCGGGTGCCGAGACATACAAATATGCATACATATGCCTTTAACGATTGCTGCCCTCTTCGACGTACCGGTGTGACCTTAAACGGACCTACATAATCCACGGAAACATTTGTAAAGGCATGATTGTATTGAACTCTTTCCGCAGGGAGATCGGCCATTATTTGAGTCTCCAACCTTGGTCGTTGCTTGATGCATTGTACACATTTGCGAATTGTACATTTGATAACGTCTTTGGCTCTTATAATCCACAATTGTTGACGCAATAGGCTTAGCATCAATCCGTTGCCCGCGTGATAGTACCGATGGTGATAATCATTGATAATTGGTACTATTATGGGCGACTTATTATGGAGAATGATAGGATGTTTTGTGCAGAATGGCGCTAAAGACTTTCTGATTCTGCCGCCTACGTGAACTATTCCAAATTCGTCCATGAATGGATTCAAAGATTTCAAAATGCTTTGCTTTGATATAGGCAGCTGATTCTTTAGTTTTTCAATTTCAGTTGAAAAATGAACTTCTTGCACGTATTTGTAGATGAAGTTTTCGGCTTCCTTTATTTCCGCTGGTAGAATCTGACCTCTCATTAACTGCTGCTTTTTAGCTTTACTGTTTGATATAAACCGACGAATTATAGCTAGAACTCTTGACATTTTTCTGAACCTGGAGAATTTATTGATTATGTCCTCCATCAATTCGTTGACAATTGATACATGGAATACAGTTGCTTCCGCTTTGACCTCTTCGTTTGTATTATAGCTTTGTTCTTGCTTAGGCCAATCGCTTTCTGCTGCTCTTAGCCAATCAGGTCCCGTCCACCATAAACTGTGATTAGCCAACTCAGCGGCAGTAATTCCGCGCGATGCGCAATCAGCTGGGTTGTCGGCAGACATAACATGGCTCCATTGGTCTCGGCGAAAATTGTCTAATATCTCTGCGGTGCGATTTGCAACAAAGACAGGCCATTTGCGCGGATGTGCTGATAACCAATCCAATACGATTTTGGAATCCGTCCAACAAACCTCTCGATCAATCTCCAAGTCCAGGGCAGCCATTGTGATTTGCATCAGTTTTGAGAGAAGCACCGCTCCGCTTAGCTCTAGCCTTGGTATGCTTATTTGTTTTATCGGCGATACCTTGGTTTTGGATGCAATAAGGTGCGTCTCAATTACACCGTCCCTCTCACTGCGACAATAGACCGCGGCTGCATACGCCCATTGACTGGCGTCACAAAATCCATGCAGCTGCACGTTTCTACTGCTTCCTAGCCATCGTGGAATTTTAATGTGACTTAGTTGCAGCAAATCACCTCTAATTTCCTCCCATTTATGTTGCACATCGGGCGGCAGCTCGTCGTCCCATTCTATCTTTTGCATCCATAATGTTTGAAATAGAATTTTGATCCTCACGATCATTGGCGCCAGCCAGCCTAAAGGATCGAATGTCTCACTGGCTTCTGAAAGTAATGTCCTTTTTGTATGTTTAATGCGGGCTTCGAATTGCGCGACAAAGTAGAACATGTCTGAGGATTCCATGCTAAACCTAGTAATTTTGTGGTATTGGGATACTCCGCAATTGGTTTTATTTGGCTGAATTCATTTGGGCATAGCATAGCTCTAATATGGGCATCGTTGCTAGACCACTTTCTCAAGTTAAAGTTAGCTGGAGTCTAATCTCATTTTTAAGCTTTATGAGTTCCTCTTTGGAATCTGCTCCAGTCATCAAATCATCGATGTACATATCCCGATCGATTACCCTTGCTGCTGCTGGCGATGATTTCACGTTTTGCTGAGATAATTCCTTGAGGCAACGAGTCGCAATAAATGATGCTGGAGCAGTGCCATAGGTTAACGTCTTTAGCTGGTAGTGGCACATAGGCTTCGACACATCAGAACGCCACACAATATTTTGTACCTTGCAATCTTCATTAGCCATCCAAATTTGGCGGTACATCTTCTCTAGATCTCCCGTGAGCACGAATTTATGCTGCCGAAAGCGAAGTAAAATATCTAAAAGTGACGACTGTATTACTGGCCCAACGCATAAAATATTATTCAATGCTAATCCGCTCGTCGATTTTGCTGAGGCGTCGAATACAACTCGGAGCTTGGTCGTTGAACTTGCTTCTTTCAATACCCCATGATGAGGTAAATAGTACCGATGAATGTCGTCTGGAACAATCTGAACCATGTGACCCAATTTTTCATACTCGTTCATGAATGCTATATAGAGATCTTTGAATTGTGCATCGCGCTCGAATCTTCTTTCCATTGCTTTCTGCCTCATAGTAGCTAGCCATAAGGTCGAACCAAGTTTAGACGGCTCATCGCGAAAGGGAAGTCTGCATATGAATTGTCCATTTGCACTCCGCTCTGTATATTGAGCGAACCACTGCTCACATTTGATCTCCTCTTCCGAGAGCGTTGACCGCGTTGGTATTGCTTCGATTTCCCACAACTTACGAAGGCTATCATCAATATCAAGCATGATACTGAAACACGAAGTTGATTGCTGTTCCTGCTCCAAACACCGACCTGCTATCACCCACCCAAACGCTGTCTCTTCTGCTATTAAATTATTTCTCAGATTAATTCGCGATCCACCGGTTACTGCATAATATACTTCTGTTCCAAGTAATAACTCAATTGTACTATGACGATTGAACCTAGGGTCAGCTAATTTCAATCCCGACAACTGATACCAATCTGACGTATCGAATTCTTTTGATGGAATTTCTGCAGCAATTTTTGGAACCACATATGCTTCAATTTTTAATTTGTGAGTTTGGTTGTCATTTGCTAAAATCTCTAAGAGAATTTTCCCCCGAGATTGACCGAGTTTCATGTCACCGAGACCTTTCATAATTAGACGCCCATTTGTTCTCCTTAAGCCCAGCTTCTGCGCACAATCTTCGGTGATAAATGACTCTTGAGACGATGAGTCAAGTAAAGCTCTGCATGACATGACGTCTCCATCTCCCCCTTTTACTTCGACCATCGCTGTAGGCAAAATCACTTGTGATTCCGATGAAAACCCAAGACCGGTTGCGTCGTTAGCATTTACCAAAGCTACCGTTGCGGAACTACTAGACGAGGCTTGTTTTGAAGCTGCTAAACTGCTTTCGCGAAGTTTCTCTTCAGCATGCAGAAGTGTGTGGTGCTTTTTATGACACTCTCTGCATCTAGCTCTTGACCTGCAGTTGTAGACGCTGTGATTAAAATTTAAGCAGTTGAAGCATCTATTCTCCCCTTTTATGACGATTTCGCGCTCTGCTACAGTTTTCGCTTTAAATTTATCGCATTCAAAGAGTTTGTGCGAATCGCTTTTGCATAGTGGACACGAAACAATAATGCCGGTTGTTGCAAATAAATTTGTTTTCTGTGGCTTCGATGTATGTGAGGCTGCTGCGGTCTTTTTATTTGCTATATATGTGCTCATAGTCTCTAAAGCATCAGTTCTAACCTCCAAAAAATTAAAAAACTCTGCCAGCGTCGGGAAATCTTTATCAGCAGTTTCATGTTGGGACCAAAGTGTTTGTGTCTCAATATCCAATTTTCCTAAAAGCACATAAATGAGCCAAGGATCTCTGGCTTCCGCTTTTGGCCCTAGACACTTAAGCCCACGAATTGCTTCATCAGACGTGTCTAGAAGAGATCTGACGTTGGCTGCCGTTGCGCTTGTTATATTTGGTTGCTTCAAAAAGGAATCAATGTGCGCGTTCACAGTATGCCGCTTCTTGTCGTATCGTTGCATCAATTTCTGCAATGCTTCGTTATAGTTTGCTTCAGTAATATTCGTATTACGCAGAAATCGCTCAGCTTCTCCCTTCAACAAGCTTTTTAGATACTGAAATTTTTGAGCAGAACTTAAATAATCTTTGTCGTGAATCGTCGCCGAAAATAAATCAAAAAATGTCTGCCAGTCTTTATAAGCTCCGGTAAATGGCGTAATATTAATTTTGGGCAGTTTGACTTCGATTGATGCTGACTGTGTCGCATTTAATGTGGTGTCATTATGATTTCCAACACTAATTGCTTCCGTGATGCTCTTTTTGCGAATCCATCCATTTAAACTCGCAATAACGGTGAAATAATTGTCCTCAAATGCAGCGAGATTGGACTCCTCTTGCGCGTCACATCTGAAAATTTGCTTTTCGATATCCAAAAATGTCTCAAATGTGGATTGAGCCCGTTGGGCGCGCACTTTTAATTGCTCTATGGGTTCGTCGGATGTATTAGAAATCCCGCTTACATAGGTTAATAACCGCGTCATAGTCCCCTTTAAACCCGACCGAATTTTTTTCAACGACTCTAATTCACTCATTTTGCTGCACTTCACTTACTTTAATATTACTATATAAGTATTATTACTTGTATAATTGCTTTTATTAATATTTCTAATACTTCTTGGGTGATTCACGTCGGTGCGTTGTTCGATACTAACGGTACTGGTACTGTTATACCTTTGCTTCTAGAAATTTCGAATTGATTTTGATTTTTCCGTGCTTTAGCTGACTTGCTGGAACGTATCCGGCTCGAAGGACCAATGTTTAGCTGCGTATTCCCTTCTTTTTATCTTTATCTGCTTTTTTATCTGCTCACACAAATTTGACATGGGACAATGAATGAAAGGGAACACGATTAATTTTTATATCTCTTTCGGTATATTATGAATACAAAAAAATACTGACTTCACCACGTTATAATAATATTTTATTTTTTATTTTTTATAAATGACTTCAACACTACAATTTTAATTTTTTTACAAATGGCTTCAATACGCTTTATTGCTTGGTCATTACTCTGTGATTGCTGGTGTGTAACTAACTCATTGCTAGTAGCTTTTTGTTTTTTTGTCGAAAGTTTATTTTAGTTCATCTATTTGGCGCTGTACAACATTTGGCGCTTAAATTTATAACATTCGCCTAAATGAATACTTTAAATTGTTTTACTACCAACTGCACGACAAGAAATAACTTCGGATTGTAAATCCGCCACCTAAATTATTTGACATTTCTTGTTTATTTTGAACACAAATATGTAAGGTAATGTTTTTAATATGTAAACTGTGAACTAATGATTATTAATAAATATTTTGTTTTAGTTTCTAAACACTATTAAGAATAATTTCAGAAGTTGGCTCTGAAGATACATTTATAAAAAAATTATTAAACTCATTACATATATTTTGATTATCAGTAAGTAGAGTATTAGATTGATTTTTATAAATATGCGTTATCTGGTTTTTATATGTACCTCTACCCAAAATATCGTCAATTTCCTTCCACATAAGCTTAGGATTATTTCCAATTAATTCAAATTTATTTTTATAATATAATCTTTTAACCCGTTTAACATTAATATTTACGCGTTTAGAAAGTTTTTGAACATAATTTTTTAACCGAGCGCTATTAGGATATTTTCTTAGTTTTATAGAAAAATGTTTTAGTTTATTAATTTGACATAAAAGGTAAGAATTCATCCAGGGCTTTAACTTCTTATTATTGCGATTTGTAATTGTGTCTTTGGAAAAATCAATATGATAATTGAGAATTTTTAAGAAAATGTTGAATGCTGTATTGCAATCCTTTTCACAATAAACAAGGTTCCAGTTTTCCACTAGGAGACGATCTCTAAGTTTGTCATAATTTACTTTAGAAATACTTTCCGCATAACATGCAACAGGTCTTTTTGATGATGCAAAAATATTAAGTGTAATTAAATTATGATCCGAAAAATGAATAGGTAAGTTATCAATACTAAAATTGTAAGTATTATTGGATTTCACAAATACATGATCTAGACATGATAGTTTCCTAGTTGGATTGTTTGAGACACTGAGGAATCCATATGATGCAAGCATTGTTTGGTAGTTGAAACTACTTACGTTGTCTAATATATTGATATTAAGATCACCTAAGATAACTATATTATTATTGTTAATTGTATCCAGCAAATTATCCAAATCATTACAAAAAACGTTAAGATCGCTATTACAAAAGCGGTAAGAACATAGAAATTTTTATCTAACTGAATGTTTAAACTAAGGACATCAGCTGAACTCCAATTACTAATATAACATGTTACAAATGTATACTTTTTATTTATAAATACACCAACTCCACCGGCGCGGTAATTATCATTACAGCAAGCTTTAAAATTGTAATTCGGCAAATTGAATTCTGTAATTTCGTGCGAATAAATCCAGATTTCAGAAACAAAAATCAAATCATGTTGAGTTTTTAGACTGGCTTTAAACGTACTAAATATATCAAAATTTGCTCTTAAACTTCGAATATTTTGGTGTAATATACTATATTCACTACTCATAACGAACAGAACTGTAAAAGTAATGTAAATAAACAATAAAAGTGGTGGAATCGAAATAAAATGGAACAAAATCACAATAAAAGATAAAAACTGAGCTTGCACAGGCAAATAAATTATTATACTTAACAATTTAAAAAGCATAAGAATCCAGGATGATTTCTTGACTGTCATTTTCCCTAATTTTAGAATCGATAACGATATTCTAATCAGTATTTTCAATTGGATGATGACTACTTGCAACCCGAAAAATATCACTAAATGATTGTATTCGATAAGCATTTGATCCCTCGGAATTCCGTAAGTAAATTTGACCATTTTTGCACCATAAAAATTTGTAATTGTACTTCAATTTTATGTTTTTAGCTTCATGATATAGCTTGCTTTGGAACGGTGTCAAGTAGTGCATGACAAATATACGTTGCATCGGGTGGTTCACTGGCAAACTAACATCAAGATCTTTACAGGATAGTGTTTTGTGTCTTTTTGTTTGTGCCAATATATTGTTTTTTAGTTCCACAGTTTTAAGTTTAACAATAAAAAAACTTTTTAAAACTGGCTTTGACATGTTGTTCTTACTTCCTGGTTCCAGATTTGTATTTGATTTTTGTTTTCCCTGAATTGATACTATGTCATCAGTGTTGATTTCCACTCCAAGTTTCTTAATTGTATTAATGATTACACCACGAATATCGCCATGATTGATGGGAAGGCCTGTTATTGTTATGCTGCTAGCATTCTGCTGTTGGTTGGGTTTATCGTTTTCAGCTTCAAGAAGATTTAGTTTTGTGGTGTTGCTTAGTAGTTGTGATTCTAGTTTGTCAACTCTGGTTTTCAGTTCTTTGTTTTCAGATACCAGTGACGTTACCATGGCTTTCAACGCTTCAAGATCTGAAAGTTTCCTATCCATGCATTTTAGCTGGACCATGATATCAGATAAACTTGGAAGAACAATATTAGCATCGGAAACATCATCCTCACCCTCAATAATTGACTGGTTTGAGGTATCACGGCACTTTAAACACAACCAGCTTTCGGAGCGATTTTTAATGCGTAGCATGAGATCATCGGAAATCTGGGCACACCTGATGTGAAATAATTTCTTGCATGGACCGGCACAATTTATGCCAGGGAATTTCGCCTTTGTGATGTTTGTAGAGCACATATTACATGACGACATTTTCATGACGATGATTTCTGTACCAGCTCACTATTTCAATTAACGTAGAACACAAACCACAATTAACAAAGCCTTATTAACTATTAAATCTTGTTGTAATTAATAAATTTATATTAAATGAAAAATAAAATTTTCAGACAGAACAAAATATGAACCGTGCTATTGCGATTCAAAATAAGTATCCCATAATCTAAACGAGAATATTTGTAATACTATTCTGTGGAATATTTCCGATATGCAGTATGATAAGATTTATTTCATCTCCATCTAAATATTGCTTATTGTTCATTTTCCGGCAATAATGTGATTCGATACATTAATATTATTTACTGGAGGGCCATGTGGGTGATAAGCCACCTCGCACCGCGACCTAAAAGATCTATTGTGCTGGACCCTACTTAATTATCCGTCCAGTCAATATTCAGGCTATTAATGAATCTGACAATACTACTGGCCGGTACAAGATACATACTATCCGGGCTCATTGTTCGCCCTCCTAGATGTTGCAGTCTTTGCTGGAAAATGGTTGGGCAATGGCACAGAACATGTTCCCCTCATTCCGCTTCCAGACCTCAGAAGCGGCATCCATCTGTCGTACTTAGGCCCATCTTTTTAAGGTGATACCTTAAGGGGACATGACCTGTGAGGAAGCCAGTAAGCAGCCTCAACTCAGGTTTCCTAAGTTCAAGACACTCCTTAACCCTGACAGACGAAGGTGATATAAATTTCTTCGCCTGTCGTAAACCTGGAATTCTGCGCCAGTAGGAGGACTTTTGAACATCCTCCCAGCGTTTTACCGCTGCTCTAAGGTGTCCCTTAGTGACACCGCAGAAGGGTTCTGGTACAATAAATGGAGAGGCAGAACCCTCACGGGCGAAGCCATCAGCTACTTCGATTCCAGTATGACCTGGCACCCACATAAGTGTTACCTTATTTGAGCCTGCTAGATGTTTAATAACCTTCAGACAATCCTATACCAGCCTTGACTCAACGGTACAAGACCTAAAAGCTTTTAAGGCCGATTGGCTGTCTGATACAATATAAATCTTTGCATCGTTTAGGCCTTTTGCTATGCTTATCCTAGCGCAAAGTTCTATAGCATGTACTTCTGCTTGAAAAACGGTAGAATTGGTACCCAAGGACTTCGAGAGGGTAGTGCCACTCCCGTGTATTCCTATCTCCGCCCTATCTTCCGTTTTTGATCCATCTTTAAACCATACCATGGACCCTAGCTCAAATGATGGTCCACCTGCCCTCCACACATTCCGGTCAGGTAATGGTTTGTGGAAGTCCAGTTTAGCTGGCATACAGTCGGAAGGCATTCCTATGGTAGGGTCTGTCTGAAATTCCTTAAGGATTTCCAGATGACTCACCATGTTGCCTGGTTTGATATTTCCTTCCGCCTGCATTTTCAGGGCCATAATTGAAGCATCCTTTTTAATATGCAGGTGTAACGGTGTCAGTCCTAGAAGTGTCTCCACCCCCGCGGTTGGACATGACTTCATTGAGCCCGTAACACCGATTCAGGCTACACGCTGAACCTTATTCAATAAGGTTTGCGTTGTCTTCTGCTCAGTTTTAGGTCACCATACGACCGATGCGTAGGTGACCATAGGCCTAATGATTGTAAGAAATGACCAGTAGATCATTTTTGGTTGTAGTCCCCAAGTACGCCCATAGAATCTTTGACAGGCCCAGAGAGCCTTGATGGCTCTATTTTGAACTTTTAACAATTGTTGGTTCCAGTTCAGTCTTTGATCTAGGATAAACCCTAGATATTTAACCTCGATGGAGAAAGGCACAGTAGTACCGTTTAACGAGCGAGCTGTAAGCGCAAGCTTTTTCCTCCTCGTAAAAGGAACAATGACAGTTTTGCTTGGATTGACACTGAGTCCTTCCTGGTAACACCACTGCCATATTATATTGAGTGCATTTTGCATGCGATCAGAAATGACCTCATCAAACTTGCCTCTGATTATGATAGCCACATCATCCGCATAGCCCTGGACATCATACCCATGGCTACTCAGAAGGACCAGTAGTCTGTCAATAACCAATGACCACAAAAGAGGAGATAGTACGCCTCCTTGGGGACAGCCCTTTACGACCTCATCAAACTTGCCTCTGATTATGATAGCCACATCATCCGCATAGCCCTGGACATCATACCCATGGCTACTCAGAAGGACCAGTAGTCTGTCAATAACCAATGACCACAAAAGAGGAGATAGTACGCCTCCTTGGGGACAGCCCTTTACGGCCTTGATGGTTACTGATTCGCCACCTAGTCTGGCAGCAATCTCACGATGTTCCAGCATGGGACGGATCCACCTAATTGTAGAAAGCGGAACCCTTTTTCCCATTGCTGCCCTCTCTATAGATCCATAGGAGGTATTATCTATTGTGGAAGTCCAGTTTAGCTGGCATACAGTCGGAAGGCATTCCTATGGTAGGGTCTGTCTGAAATTCCTTAAGGATTTCCAGATGACTCACCATGTTGCCTGGTTTGATATTTCCTTCCGCCTGCATTTTCAGGGCCATAATTGAAGCATCCTTTTTAATATGCAGGTGTAACGGTGTCAGTCCTAGAAGTGTCTCCACCCCCGCGGTTGGACATGACTTCATTGAGCCCGTAACACCGATTCAGGCTACACGCTGAACCTTATTCAATAAGGTTTGCGTTGTCTTCTGCTCAGTTTTAGGTCACCATACGACCGATGCGTAGGTGACCATAGGCCTAATGATTGTAAGAAATGACCAGTAGATCATTTTTGGTTGTAGTCCCCAAGTACGCCCATAGAATCTTTGACAGGCCCAGAGAGCCTTGATGGCTCTATTTTGAACTTTTAACAATTGTTGGTTCCAGTTCAGTCTTTGATCTAGGATAAACCCTAGATATTTAACCTCGATGGAGAAAGGCACAGTAGTACCGTTTAACGAGCGAGCTGTAAGCGCAAGCTTTTTCCTCCTCGTAAAAGGAACAATGACAGTTTTGCTTGGATTGACACTGAGTCCTTCCTGGTAACACCACTGCCATATTATATTGAGTGCATTTTGCATGCGATCAGAAATGACCTCATCAAACTTGCCTCTGATTATGATAGCCACATCATCCGCATAGCCCTGGACATCATACCCATGGCTACTCAGAAGGACCAGTAGTCTGTCAATAACCAATGACCACAAAAGAGGAGATAGTACGCCTCCTTGGGGACAGCCCTTTACGGCCTTGATGGTTACTGATTCGCCACCTAGTCTGGCAGCAATCTCACGATGTTCCAGCATGGAACGGATCCACCTAATTGTAGAAAGCGGAACCCTTTTTCCCATTGCTGCCCTCTCTATAGATCCATAGGAGGTATTATCAAACGCCCCCTCAATGTCCACAAAGGCACAAAGGGCAATTTCTTTATATGTCACTGCTTTTTCAATCCTCGTGACTAGACCGCTAAGGGCCATAACCGTGGATTTACCAGTTTGATAAGCAAACTGATCGCGATGCAGCGGATTCTTTCAAAGGACCTCACTTCTTATTTGATAGTCCAGGATTTTTTCCATCGTCTTCAAAAGAAACGATGTGAGGCTAATTGGCCGATATGCCCTGGCCTGGGTGTCTGGACGACCCCCGCCCTTTGGTATAAAGACCACATATACTTTCCTCCACAGTTTCGGAATATTGTTAAAAGCATAACTTGCCCGAAACATCTGGATCAAGTTGGGGAGTATTTCCTCAATACCTTTTTGAAGTAAAGCTGGAAAGATACCATCCCCTCTAGCGGATTTGAAAGGTTTGAAAGACCCAATAGCCCATCGCACCTTGCTGGGTGTGAAAATTTTTCCAGAGAGACTCCAGATTCTATTGTGAGGCGCATACTCCACCTCACTTGAGTGATCATCCGAGTCCTTTTGGGCTCCTACCACTACTGAATCCGGAAAGTGGGTCTCTAACAGTACCTCTAAGGTTTTCTTCCGGTTTTCAGTGAACACCCCATCTTGCTTCTGGAGAAGTCCTAAAACATTTGAATGATCCCTGGAAAGGACTTTCTGGAGACGAGCTGCAGTGGGCAATTAATTGATCCCTCACAGAAATTCCTCCAGGTAGCCCTTTTGGATCTCCTTAGTTCGAGATTATATTCCGTCAAGGCCATCTTATACTCGCCCCATTCACCGGTGCGTTTAGCCTTGTTGAATAATCTTCTCGATTTTTCCTCAGTTTACCCAGCGTCCCGTTCCACCAAGGGACAATCTTTGTGGACTCTCTTCGCTTAACTGGGCAGCTGTTCTCGTAAGCCAAGTATATAGAATTATGCAGCTGGTTTGAACAGATCTCCAAACCCTCTGGAGACTCCATGTTCCCCACAACCGAGGGCATTTCTGATTCGAGTGAGACTCTATAAGAGTCCCAGTCGGTCAGTTTTGGAATTCTGATTTCCTGCCGCTGCATGGTCTCAGCCGCCAAATCGAATCTAATGTGCAAGTGATCCGATAATGAGGCCTCTTCAGACACATGCCAGTTTTTGACCAAGTCGCTGAAATTCGGACTAGCAAGTGTCAAATCTAGGACCTCTTGCCTAATCGCATTTATAAAAGTAGGTTTCCTTCCCCTACTGACAATGTTTACATTATTTGAGATTAGAAATTCAAAAAGGTACTCACCCCTGTTATTGATGTCCGTGCTACCCCATACCGTGTGGTGCGTGTTTGCATCGCATCCTATCAGGAAGGCCAGCCCATTGCGTTTGCAATGAGCTATGAGCCGCCTATCGTCAAGTGGAGGTATTAACTCTGAGTCTCCAGGAAAGTAGGCGGAGGTCATTATAGCCTCCTGTTTGGCTCTTTCACCCAGAACCTCCACCATTACTGCAACCAAGTCCCTGGAGATGAACTCTGAAATGGGAATAAAATTAATTTGCGAACTGGCCAACACAGCCGCTCTTGAACTCTGAGTTCCGTTATGATAAATTAACTTACCCACTTGATTTGGTATACCTCTAATCTGGTTACCAATCACCCATGGCTCCTGGATTAGAGCAGATAAACCTACGACAAAGGTCGTCGGAAGACGCCTTTGCATGATGCAGGTTTATCTGCAGGCAGGCGATGTGTGCCTTCAATTTACCGAAGGCCCCTTCTGAAGGCCCTGCTCAGCCTCCTTTTCAGCACCGATATCACCCGCATGCTTTTTTTGTCCGGCCGATGGCTGACCAGTGTCCTCCATCGCCGTTCTGCTGGTCCCCGCTGCCTGTGAGCCTCCAGGCCTAACCAGTGGCTTGCACGGGGGGAGCCCTTGTGAGGCCTTCCCCCGCAAAACCCCTGACGCCTTCCTCACCCTTTCCCGCCTTCTCCTCACCTGTCTTCTGAAGAGGGCAGTCACCCCGGTGGTCTTAGCTACAGGTGCCGCTACCGTAGCTTCTACATCGATACATGGAAATGAGTTTATGTGATCACAGATTGCATTAAAGACAGAGTCCTTTATTGGATTTGTCGCTCTCTTAAATTTACCGCTTTTATCGATGTCTAGGACTCCATTTCCAGACGTTTTCTTATTATATGCCGTTGTTACCAATAGACTATTAATAGCCAGCGTGTTTAAAAACATAGTTTTGCAAACCTAAATATGTAAATTATATTGTAGTGAATTAAAGAGGCGTAGGTAATAATTAAGAAGTTATACTTACATTTTGTCGGATCCATGTTAATAAACAATACTATATGCACAATTGGCACTTCTTTGATGTTTTGTGAAGCACTTCATCCGTGCTTTATGGGTTTCTTCTGTGAATTCAGTGATAAAATTCCATTGCCGACGACGGTCGCAAAGGCTCTAAAACTGATTGAAATTTTTTTCTCTGTCGCTAGCGCTGACCTTTTCGAAACATTTACTTGTACAAGAAATGCACGGAGGTCGCATTTTGCGCCCTTTGATTTGTTGCATGCTACCACTTTTATGTGGTAAACCCTTATTATAAGCAAGCTTTGTATTCTTCGTTTTCTCACATTGTTTTTTGAAGACTGTGGCGTTGAATTGGAATCATTTAAAATTCCAATATTCGCTCTGGGTGTAACTAGGCTATAAGCAGGGGTTTCAATTCCTGACGTAGATGGAGTTAGTGTGTGGTTCACGAGTGCTTTTCTAACTGCATTTAAGATATTGAGAATATAATATTTTCAATCAATCATTTATTTAATCGGGCATAATTTACCTGGTGAATGTGAACCTATTTCTGATTCATCATCAGAACTATATTGGTCACTTTACGACGGTTTATAGTCACTCCCGCTAGCCCAGTAGTTTAATTAATTAAAAATAAGCATATTTTACAAGGCCTTACAAAAAACATTTAGAAAGTATGTATTTACCTAAACCATCACCCGTAAAACAATTTTAATGATCTCGTCCGAGAAATGACTAAAAATTGACTCTTGACTCTTAAAGGGAATAATAGGACGGGTGACCACCAATTTTACAGTCAATTGTATATCAAATCCTTGCCGGATATGAGACGAAAATTGTAGTCAATTCCGTCTAGGTGTATTCGTCCATAATTTGTTTGTCACCTTTGACCAATATTAGCTGAACTAATCGAACTACACATGGGCGATAAATCCGAATTCTAACTTTATCGACTGACATTTGAAAGTCTACTTAAGCAAGCAGATATACACATATTCAGACAGAATATAGTGGGACGAATTAGAGGGTCATTAGTAAGGCAAATGAATCAGACAATTAAGGCACGCAACCGACTTATATTTGTCATTGTGTCACTGACAAGTCCTCTACAGAGGGTACGAGGGTTAGCGAGACGGACGAATCCGGCGCAAGGTAGGGGCTTAAAGGTTATGATTAAGATAACACAAATTAACCTTCACCATTCTAAGGCTGCTTCGGCAGCTCTACTCCTCAGGCTGACCAGTTTGGGTGACGATGTGATAATAATCCAAGAACCTTGGATTAATAACAACAGGATCTGTGGCCTCAGAACCAAGGGGTACAAAATTATATCCTCTAGTAAGTCTGGGAAGATCAGATCTTTTATTCTTGGGAAAAATAATATTAATCTTTTCCTTCTCTATCAATACAGCAATGGTGACACTACTGCAGTTAGCCTGGAAGTAGGCAATTGTAGATTCTGGCTAGTTTCAGCCTACATGGACCGGAAGAAGGAGGTAAATCCAGATAACCTGGAGGAGCTGATCCGTGAAGCGGAACAATCAAAGGTATGTGTGGTACTGGGGGTTGATGCTAATGCGCATCACACTATCTGGGGAAGCACGGACATTAATGAAAGAGGTGAGGCGCTTTTTGATTATTTGATGAGTACTATCCTTTCAGTGTGTAACATTGGGCGGGAACCCACATTTATTACTAGTAACAGGCAGGAGGTTCTAGACGTGAACCTTGCCTTAAATAATATTCTTCATATGGTTAAAATTTGGAGGGTGGATAAGGAACACTCCTTTTCTGATCATCGATATTTAAGCTATAGCCTCGATATTCACCCTGCTACCCGGGAAGCTTTCAGGAATCCTAGAAGGTGCAACTGGAGCAAATATGGGGAATTATTGGAGGATATGTTACATGATTAATTTGAAATAGAAAAGGAAAAAATCTCTATTTCAAATAACCTAATATATAATATAAAAATTTTCAAAGCTCCACCGTTTAATTTAGATAAACTTCTAAATGATACAGTATATTTCCGTTTGCCGCCAGATTTCTAAAATCTTAAACTGTTTCTTTCCTAAGCGAAAATTTTTAAACGCATTTTAATTTTTTTTTAAATTTATATTTTGAAACCACAAATAAATTTTTAACCTAATATAAACTAAATATAGTTCTAAGCGACTTATAAGTAAATGATAATTTAAACGAACACAAATAAAACCATGTGCGAACAAGCTGATTATGAGTCAGATATATCACCACATGCTATTCAGTATATATTAACTGATTGGTCAGCTAATAACAGTCTTGTGGAAGGGCACCAATCGTTGGGCCGGCAATAATAGGAAGAGAAAAAGAAAAATTAAAAAAATATTACAACAGTGGAAATTTGAATTTCTCTTTGCAATTTTTCTAGGTACGTGCAGAAAATATCGTTTTAGATATTTTGTAATATGGTTTTTGTTCTTTCTGGACGAATCGATTGATTTAGATGCCCTGCGACACATGGAAAGAGATCATCTCATATTGTTATGCTGGAAAAACAAGATAAATATTGGAACCATGATAAAATTCGAGCAAAAACTTCAATTATGGAAAGCAATGACGCCAGATGCTGAATAATTTTAGAAGGAAGGCCAATAGCAAATAGCAGTAAAAGTAATTCCTCTGTCAGTAGTTGTATTTCAATTCCAGTTACTTTGGAAACTATTTTAGAAGATACCATGGTTGATTACCATGTTGATATGGTAATAGCTATTATTAAATCTCTTTTTCTGTTCTATCCTAAAGAAGATTTACTACTAATTGCAAACCATTCAAAAATATTTTAAGAGAGTATGTCTCTTTAAGAGAGTAAGTATGATTTTGTTTTCGTATTTTTGCTTCACACGAATAATCGTATACACGATATGTCGTGTAAACCACACCATACAAATTGTATGTAAAATGCACAAAAAGCGAGACGAGGTTCTTAAGGACCTTAAATGTTTATATATTAATTTAAATGTGTTTGAATTATAATTTACTGCGGTATAAATTCAATAGGTTATGGGCCCAGATCACTTATCTGGTCAGACATAATATATAAAAATAAAAGTTTGTTTGTATATTTTCCGGAGAGTAATATTGAATTTTTGGTGTAAATTAAAAAAAAAATAAATATACACAACATGGCGGCGAACACATTTGAAAAATTCGGAATTGTTCAATTTATTGGACGGAATTTTAACAATTGAAAGTTTCGTGTGGAAAATCTGTTGGATCAAAACGAGTGCTTGGATTGTATTAAAGTAGTGAAAAACGATGATATATTCATCAAAAAAGACAAAAAGTGTAAAACATTAATTATACAGTGTATTAGTGATAATTATTTGGAGGTTATAAAAGATAAAACCACGTCGCATGAAATATGGAGTACGTTAACCAATATTTTTGAGACGCAAGGAATAGCAAGTCAATTGATTTTAAGGCGAAAATTGATGTCATTAAAATTTTCGGAAAGTGAATCGCTGGAAAATTTCCTTATAAAGTTTGATGAGATAGTATGAGAATTACGTAACTCTGGGGGTAAAATTGAACAGATTGATATAATTTGTCACATGTTATTAGCACTACCTAAATCGTATGATAGTATCGTGACAGCTATAGATACGGTGAATGAAGACAAATTAACTATAGAATTTGTGAAACACAAGTTGTTAGATTTCGAAATTAAAAAGAAAATGGATGTAAATTGTAGTGGTTTTGAGAATGTTAATTCGTCAACAGCTTTTAAAAGCACAACTTATTCGAGAAATAGTTGTGTAGGTGTAAATAAAATTGAAAACCGAAATGGAGGTTATGTGAGCAACACGTGCAGATTTACAAATAAAAATCGAAATGGTCATTATGTAAGCAACCAAGGTGGTACATCGAGACAGTTAAAGGTGAAATGCTATAATTGTGGACGTATTGGACATAAACGTTTTGAGTGCAGATACAATCAACAGGTGAATTTTACTCAAGAAAAGGATCGTGATGACGATAATATTAATGATGATAAATTTGCATTTATAATGGGGAATGTTCCAGAATATTCAAAGGCAAGAATTATGAGATGGTATGTTGACTCTGGTGCAACGGATCATATGATCAATACAAAAGATTTTTTCTCATCATATGAGGAGTTTGGAGAGTCAATTAAAATTGCTTCAGCAAAACAAGGCGAAGACCTTTTAGCAAATGGAATAGGTGATATCAATATAACATTAAAGGCACAAGGACAAGGAAATATTATACAAGGCAGTATAATTAATGTGTTTTATGTAAAAGATGGTTTACGTCACAACTTATTATCTGTACAACGATTGGAAAGTACAGGATACAAAATAATATTTTATGAAGGAAAAGTTTCATTATTTAATGGCGACAAATTACTGGCAGTTGGTTTTAAGCAGAACAAGTTGTATGTGATTGAATTTGTGACTGATATTGGATCCGAAGCCAACTTATGTTATGGGAATAAATGTAATATGCTATACAATGCCATAAAAGATTGGGACACATAAGCTTTAACGATATGAATTTGATACATGCAAAGCAAATGGTGGATGGTCTAAAGATGGAAGGAAGGAAGAATATAGAAAATACAGAAACATGTGAGACATGTATTAAGAGTAAGCAGACGAGTTTGCCGTATAATAAAGTAATAGACAGCAGAAGTAGAAGGCCGCTAGAGTTAATTCATTCAGACATATGTGGACCTATTGATCCAGAAACATATGATGGTTATAAATATTTTGCTACATTTATAGACGATTATACGCACTTTACAATGGTATTTCTATTAAAGAAGAAAAGTGAATTATTTCATCATTTTAAATTATATGAAGAACGAGTAGCGGCACAGTTTAATAGTAGAATATCGATTTTGAGATGTGATCGAGGAGGAGAATAAAGATCTACATTGTTGGTGGAGCACTGCAATAGGAAAGGGATACGATTGCAGTACACACCTGGATATAGTCCTGAGTTAAATGGAGTGGCGGAGAGAATGAACAGAACAATAATTGAAAAAGCAAGAGCATTAATAATAGATTCAAATCTAGATAAGGATTTATGGGGTGAAGCTATTCGGTGTGCAGTTTATTTGACGAATAGATGTCCAACTAGAGCATTAAAGGGAAATATTTGTCCTGCGGAAATGTTTTATAGAAGAAAACCAAATATTGGAAATATGAAAATGAAATAAAAAAATTGGAAATCGAAGAACACTCAGATCGGGATGATGAGAACGTGCGATCAGTCAGGAGGAGTGGGAGTGACCGAGAAAGGAAATTACCAATATACGCATCTTCGAGATTATGAAGTAACTGGTTTATACACTAATTATATGAAGAACGATTTGCCAAACAATTATAATGATATAGTATCCCACTCTGAATCTTATGAGTGGAATTTAGCCGTAAAGAGTGAAATTGATTCACTGATTAAAAATAGAACTTGGGATTTAGTAAAGAGGCCGGAAGGTGCAACAATAATTAAAAGTAGATGGGTTTTCAACAAAAAGAAGATTGGAAATAACAATGTCCAATATAAAGCAAGATTAGTCGCGAAGGGGTACCTGCAGAAATTTGGAATTGATTATAATGAGACTTACGCACCGGTGGCAAAAATGTTAACTATAAAAACATTGTTATCAATTAGCAATCATTTTAATTTTTATATGGTGCAAATGAATGTTAAGACTGCATTTTTAAACGGGAAATTACAAGAGACCATATATATGGAACAACCAGAAGGATTAAACGGTAATAGTTCGGATATGGTATGTAAATTGAATAAGTCTTTGTATGGGTTAAAGCAATCATCAAAGTGCTGGAATGATGAGTTTAACGTATATGTTTTAAGTCTTGGTTTCACGCGTTCTAAAGTGGATAATTGTTTATATACGATGAAATTTGGTGGTATAAAATGTTACATTGTTTTATATGTTGATGATCTAATAATCGCGTCAAATGATATGGATGAAATTAATAAGATTAAAAAACACTTATCTAAACAGTTTGAGATGAAAGATTTGGGCAGCTTAAAGAATTATTTGGGATTGGAAATTGAACGAGATTATAAAAATCAAAAAATTGGGGTTAATCAACATCATTATATTGAAGAAATATTAATACGATTTAATATGGAAAATTGTAAACCTGTAAATACTCCAATGGAACCCTATCTTAAATTAGAAAAGTGTGATAAAGAAAATTTGTTAACTAAGAAGCCGTATCGCGAATTGATTGGTAGTCTAATGTATCTTGCATTGGGTAGTCGACTCGACATTAATTTTGCGCTGAATTATTTAAGTAAATTTGTTGATTGTGCATCAGACACACATTGGGAGTATGCTAAACGTATATTAAAATACCTGAAAGGAACCAAGTATCACAAATTGATGTACACTAACAATGGTGGGAGTGATCAAATAATAGGGTATGCTGATGCTGACTGGGGAAATGATGTCATCGATAGGAAATATGTATCCGGATTTCTATTCAAGGTTTATGAAAATGTTGTGTCTTGGACAACAAAGAAACAAAGCACGGTTGCATTATCATCGACTGAAGCTGAATATGTGTCAATGGCAATGGCACAACAGAGGCAATTTGGTTAAAACAATTATTGCAGGACATGGGCATATGGGATCTTCAGAAGATTTTTCTATATGAAGATAATTTAAGTGCAATCAGCATAGCTATAAATATGGATAATAATAAGCGAACAAAGCATATTGATATTAAATATCAATAAAAGAAAAGATTGATAATAACGAAATAAATTTGAAGTACGTACTTATACTGCGGTATAAATTCAATAATTAAGTAATGGTATGATTGTTACTAACACATTTGCTACCAGACCAGTAAGTGGTAATATCTTGGATCATGTTATTAGCAGTTTTCTTAATATAGAACGAGTTTTTAACTCAACAATTGAATCTGATATCAGTGATCATAGCTTTATTTTTTCAAAATTCGTGTTTAAACCGAAATACATAAATAAGGAATTAAAAAAGAAAACGGTAAATTATGACAAAGTGAATCAATACTTCGATGAATTTTTATTTTCAACCTCATTTGACACAATCCTGATTCAACAAATATAATGAGTTGGTTGGTAAATTTTTGAAGTCTAAACAAGTACAGGTGAAAATGAAAAATGCTAGTATTTGTCCCTGGATGAATCTAGATCTTTCGAATCTAATAAAAGAAAAAAATCGCACATACTCAAAAGGTTTAAACAAAGCACAAACAACTCTGCGTTAAAGGACTGACTAGATTTGCTCAATAGCAGGATCAAATCTAAAAAATACTACGCAAAAAAATTGTATTTCAAAAATTTGTTTAATAATTTAAATCAAAAGGAAGTATGGAATCAAATAAATCAATTCATAAAGCATAATACTAAAACGGATATCCACTCCATTGTACAAAATGATGTCGAATACAAAGACCTTCCCAGTATTGTAAATATATTCAACAGCCATTTTGTAAATGTTGGCAACAGCCTCTCTTCTACAAGTAATGGTAACACTGAATTATACAATCTGCACAATAACAGCCCGAATTCATTTTTTTTTTGCGCCCAATCTCTGTTACGGAAACATATAATATAATTAATAATTTAGACAATAATAAGGGCGGTGGGTATTATAATATTCATAATACTGTTATAAAACATAACTCAGCATTCTTTTCTCAAATATTGACGGATTTTTTCAAGGTAGTGTTTGAAACCGGTATTTATCCTGATTGTTTGAAGATTGCAAAAGTGAAACCAATATTTAAATAAGGAGACTGCAAAGCTGCTAGTAACTACCGACCAATTTTTGTCTTGTCTGTGTTTGACAAAATACTTGAAAAATTAATTGCAACTCGCCTGACTGAATATCTAAACGCTTTAGATTTTTTTTACTGTCATCAATATATGGTTTTAGACAGGGGTCTGGCACAGATACCGCTTTAATTGAGATTACTGATCTGATTTACCGAGCTTTCGATAATCAGGAGTGTATATGTGGTCTATTTTTAGATCTGCATAAAGCGTTTGACTGCATTGATCATCATCTACTTCTAAATAAGTTGTATTGATATGGCTTTTGATGAGTTATATTCAAAATCGTAAACAATTTGTGGCTTTAGATGGTGTAATTAGTAGCACTCTAACTATTAATTGCGGCGTCCCTCAGGGTAGTGTACTTGGCCCTATTATATTTCTGATTTTTATAAATGATATATCACACCTACCTCTGGCTGGGAAAATTAGAATGCTTGCTGATGATACCGCAATATTCTATAATTCCAAAGATTGCTTCGAAGCCATGACACACATGGAAACCTCAACAAAACCAAATTTATTATCTTTCAATCCCCATTCCTCCCTCATTGTGATTTCCAACCCTTGCAAGTTTCAAATGGTATTATCGAGGGAGTTGATAAACTCAAATATCTTGGAGTTTTACTTTATAAGCATATGGCTTGGAATGAACACATTCATACGTTGAGTTTAAAAGTCAGTCCTTTTATTTATTTGATTAAGAAGCTTGCTTCCTTTGTTCCACAACATATTCTAAAAATGATTTATTCTTCATTTATTCATACAAGATTCTGTTTTGCGATTACTTGTTTTTTGGTCATATTGGAAAATGAAAGATAAAAAGGTTGCAAATTTTACAAAACAAAAGCTGTAAAGCTATCTATAGGCTTCCACACTTGTTTCCCTCCATCGAGCTGTATAAGAATGTAACTGAAGGAATCCTGCCAATAAACGCATTATTCCAATTTCATGTTTCACTATATATGTATAAATGTTTGCGGTTATCATCAACGCTATCAAACATTGAGTTTAAGTATGTAAATCATAGCCATACAACCCGTCGTTCTAATCTTTTAAAATGTTATAAAATCAAAACTGAATTTGGTAGAAAATTCATATCGTACTTTGGTCCATATATATATATAACCATTTACCGACTGTTATTACTAGATCTGTGAATGTTCACAATTTCAAGAAAACTTTAAAGACGTATTTGGCTGAACGGGTCGAAGATTATCTTTAACGCGACATATTATCTGTATCTTTTAAATTTGTTTATTCACCTTATTTTATTTTATTATAATATATTTAACGTTCAGTTTATTACTAAATTGTGTTTTTATATCTTGCACATTATTTCTGTCTAATTTTTGTTTTAGAGGAGAGCTGATTAGCTTTTAAAGGACTATAAATCCATTAGCTATCCGCTCTCCTCAAAACTTTTAGTTTTAGTTTAGTGTTAAAATTAATAATTTTAATTAATTTCAATTTCCATAATATATACATACTGGAAATATTTAATAGTTTCAAATACTACAAAAAATTATAATTAATTACCTTTAATAAAAAAAAAAAATCAAATCAAATCAAATCACTAATAACTTGCATTACATAAGTCGTAATGCAAGGCTGGCATTAAAATTTAAAGTTATTTTTTCAACTGTGTAGTACAAAAAGAATACATTCTGAATATTCCGATATAAATAAAAGAATGGACTAAAAAAAGGAATAGAAGGAATGGAATGAATAAAAGAACGATTTACGTCACTTTCGGAATGTCCGGAATATCCAGAATGAATAAAAGAAAACACCCTATAATTCGATTGGATTCTGTTTTTTCAAGTGAGTATGCCTTGCTGTGCCGCAGTCATAACAGAGTGAACAGTCAAAAAAGTTCGTTTTTTTTTCGTGTAAAATTTATTTCTGCAATTTTATTTAAATAATGAAAATATATTTGAAAGCCACAATACTTTTTTACATTCTAATTGGTAATACGTTTCCAAAGGTAAATACACAGGTATGTTGATTTGTGCTATATGCACGATTTCTATAATAATAATAATAATAATAATATTGTTCGGTTTGAGCAAAGACCGCATTGATTTCCATTCATCTTGATGATTCGGCACTTACAGGTTACAACAACATATAAAAAAAAAAAATGGTTTGGGGTAAAAAATCCACAAAACTGTATAATAGCAATATTAATAATAACAAAATTGTACAAATAATAACAATAATCTTGATAATATAAATTTAAATAAAAAAATTCATAACGGAACGTAAATGAATATCTTATGTATACAAGAGTACGTACTCCATTCCAAATCCTCGAGCAAATCTTTTCTTTGTTGTTGTTGTTGTTGTCATTTTTCCTCCTGCACACGTTACAGTGCCTCTCTCACTGTGTATGCTTGTTAGTTTATGTACGGCACAAACAATTTTTTTGTTAAATAATAATTGAATTTTCAAATACACATGCACATACTTACAGAGAGAGTTCAGTGAATTTTATGGAAGAAAATTATTTTTAAATTAATACTTTAATATAATGAACATTTTAAGAAAAGCATCTGCTCACCTTTTTCTTGTATTTTATTGTTTGGGTATTTGTTTCCGTTTTTTGGTCGATTGTTGTTGGTGATTTCCTTTCGCAAAAAAAAAATGAATTAAAATTTGCATATCCATAGAAATATGTACGTATATCCGTTTTACGTTCTAATTTTGTATTTCATAGATTTCAAATTTTTTACATCTTTGGAAAATTATTTCTTCTGTTGATCACTCCCCGTCTTTTTCGCTCAATTAACATGAATTTTCTTTATAATGTTTTGCTTAGTTACTGAAAGTCTAGTAGTCAATTTGGCACGTTAATAGTTTATGTATTTTGTAATATGTTCATAATTCGTCTATTAAAATTTCAAACAATTTACCTAAAGTTGCGAATAACGTTAAGGACAATAATTGTATTTTATGAATTGCGAATTTGAGAATAAACCAAGACAGTTGGAACCAAAATATTCGAATGTCAGACATTTGTGACATTTACAATTGGGAAGCGTGTCTATACTAATGGATATCAAAGTATTTCCTAACTTTCATTGAACATGCCATTTGTTGGTGTGAGGTCAAATTCAAGCTCCAAAAAATGCAAAGAATTTGATAAAGTTTCAAGATTTTGAGAATATGACATTAGGACGCAGTACAACCGGAACATAATTGTCGTAAACCTAAAACGGCACAAAATAGCTTGTGACTGTTCAGAAACTCTTTCCAATAGCGTAATGTATCGGATATTGAAAAGAACGACAAACAACTTTTTTAGTTAAGCAGAGAATACTTATACCTATTAAATTCAAAGCAAGCGGATATTCGGTGAACCAAAGTTAAGCTCAGGGCATATTGATTTGATGCAAGTGACGGAGGCAATACTGTGACGAAGTTACAGGATCAATTATAAAGAAAATATATTACTGGCGCTCCTGTTTCGGTGACATATTGCACATGCACAAACCATGTCTCGAACATTGTGAACCCAGATTTTACGGTATACAGTTTAGCGCTTCGCTGCTCTGCGACACGAGATTTTTTGCTACGCCATACTTTTAAACGAAATAGAAAAAGTCAACCAGACCAGATAAATAAAATCGTTTCTATTAAACTGAGTAACGGATGACAATTGCAACAGATATTCCGGCTGAAACATACTAAGAGGTATTCAGGTAACCCGACGAAGCGATATCAAACAATCATTGTTACTCAGCAAATATGAAGAATTTGCTTCTGTAATTCAGGTGCAATCCGATTAGTATTTTCTGATCGAGGAAGATGTACGGATGCAGACGATTGTCAATGAAAGTTTCCTTATACGAACGTTATTTGGGGTTTCATTGGATCATTGGATATTCGCAACTATGATTCAGTATGATTTACTTATAGCTAACACTATAGTTTTGTCAGTTGATACACGAGTGATTGGAAAAATATGTATGATTCTGGTCTAAAGTGGTCAGAAAATTGGCTCAGAATGGAGATTTCTCGCGAATACCTCATAATTCCAGATATTGCCTTGGATTTTGTGCCGTTGGAGAGCATCTAATGTGTTCTACGATATCTAAAGGAATGAGGGAAAGGACAAGAAGAAGCAGCCTGAGTAGATCAAGTTCCTCATAGCCATGTTTAAATTCTTTTATTTACTTTTTTAAACAAGTATTGTGAATTTCTTTTATTTCCTTTCCAATCTTTATTTTTGAATTTACACCGTTTCTTTCTATAATCTCATATTAACCAGTATAATAACTCTCGAATTTCCTTCTTTACCGAAAGAAAAATTTGATCAACTACTTTAAAATCTGACTGATTTGTTTTTTTATCATATTCTACTTTTCTATTAATTTTTGAATGATGTAGTAAATCATTCGCCTTTTTAGGTGCGCTTCTCTCAATCTGAATCTTACTTCCTCCGCTACCCTTAGTATTATAAACTAAAAACCTCAATTTACTATAAGGGCCTAAATATAAAATTAAATGTTTAATTAAAAAAATTTTACTGGCCCAAAATCACACGATAACTATCGGTTAAGCTATAGATTCAGCCATTTCTAGCCAGAAATTGGGAAGTTCTATTGAACTTTGCTACCCTTAGTATTATAAACTATAAACCTCAATTTGCTATAAGGACCGAAATATAAAATTAAATTCAACAAACAAATCGTTCATTTAACTAAGACCCTATATATTTCAGGCCTTTTTTAATTAAAAATTTAATTTTATATTTCGGCCCTAGTAGTAAATTGAGATTTTTAGTTTTTAGTACTAAGGGTAGACAAAGTCCAATAGAACTTCCTAATGTTTTGCAAATGTGTTATTGGGCCAGTAAAAAAATTTTAAATAAACAACTAATTTTATATTTTGGTCTTGCTAGTACATAATAACTTTGAATGGAACCTGACCAACATAATTCCCCTATTTGAGTAGCAATATTTTTAATTTTAGTACTGTTTTAGTAAAATATTGTTACGTTTTTGCCTTGTCAAATAAGGTTCGTATCACTGGATTGTGAATAATACAAAATCAATTTAATTTATCTCCAACGAATTTATTTATTTCACAAAACTCAGTTTATCAATAAAAATTCACAAAATCACTTTATATAAATTATTCTTAAATTTTACTGTTCACTTATAATTTTTATTTCCACAAAAACACTTTTTAATTCCTTTTTAATCTTTACTCTATCGCTTACCAAATATTACAAATCCAATTCGACTTCGTTCGCCTTTTTATATACACAAACCAAACTTCTAGAAAGCTCATAACTTTTCCAGTTAGAATAGCGTAGAAACATTACGTAACAATTTTTATCATGGAAAATTCCATTTTAGTACAGTTACACATTGAGCTATTCAATTAACTTTTTCTATTACACACTAGGTGTCACCGTCACAATATTCATCCTGTTGTGTGCCTAAGTGAAGAATTTACTAAAATTATACTAAAACAATTTTAGTAAAATTGTGGAGACTGTGTTAAAAACTATTTAGCCCGAGCCTTATACAGAGCTTAAAGCTTTAATAGTAAACTGGATAAAAGAGTCCCAAAGTGATATTTTTTGAAATACCGAACACCAACAATTATTTACGTCTAAAACTGATGTATTTCCTTTGAACTCCCTTCTGAGTTGAAATACTCCTCTGAAAATTCGTCACGTACTCCGTTTAAAGTTTTCAGAACGACAGCACTGAGTTGACCAATGTTTTGTATAGCGACAAAGAATATGATGAATACTGTACGAGTTCATATATAAAGAGGCAGATTCAAAACGAAACAAGACAGAAAATTGAAATGTGGTGTTTGTTTGTTTTACGCATTTTGATGTCGTTTCAGGAGACATGATCTGATCTGGATCAGATCAAACATGAAAAAATGCGGCTATAATCGACACCCTTAGATTTAATTACACGACGATGATGGATTGATGTTTTTGGTCTCTCGTTAACACTATGAAGAATTATCTTCTAATTAGTAAAGGTAATAGGTTAAATTTCCTCTATTCAATATGAGAAAGCCGATTATGTGAATTGACTATACAAGGCACTAAATTTTATCTTTCACAATTTGTTACTTTTTTCGTTAATCATACATATCGATCATCCAATGAGAACTCTTCATTTTCATTTATCCTTTTCAGTATCAACCCACTACGATGGTATATTTTGCTTTTTCATCCATTACCGAACCAGTTTCCACAAATTTTGCAACAATTTTTCCAATGGCTACAATTGACAGACAATTTTCTCTTCGATATTATTTACGAAATTTACTAACAACTTCTGCATGACTTTCACCAAATTTAAAATAATTTTTAACAACAAATAACATATGATACTCTAGTATGTCTGTATGTTGTTGAATTTGTCCTTGACCATGGCTGATTGGAAGTTCTTGCCCTCTTAATACAAAACTATATAACAGTGCTTCGTAAAGTGAATATGCTTGGAGGTGACACTTTCAGATCATATCCGTCTTCCTTCCGCCACATTAACTTCTTGCGGAAAGAGGATTTTCCCATTACAACTTGACCCAAAAGATTCTGAGCTACCTCTCACCGAATTTCTGCCTGTGTGCCTCCATACGTCTTTCTTATATCTTGTTGGCTGATACCTTCAGGTTTCCAAGTGCAAACTGTTCATTTAACGTATAATTCGTTTTTGATTGTCATCGCGTCCAAATCTCGCCATTCAATAGTAATTTGTTGCGGTAGGGCCGGAACCTCCTAGTGCATGATTTATTTTTCCCCGGGCAACATTCACACCGATCTCTTGCGAGAACGTATGCGAAAGAAAGCGCCCTGCTTGTTTTAGAAGCACGATAGTGTCTCCTTCCTCATTCTGTCCCAATTTTCTTAGTGATTTTGTGATACTGTTAAAGTTAGCCGAAAGTGGTTGGGTGGTTTGGCGTCTATTGGCAGGGGGGATCAAAGTTGAGTAGATTAATCTACCAGCTCCGTAACCTTCCAGTAGGGTGCGCATCACGTGTGCTGTTCTGGTCTTGTCATTAGGCAGCTGCGTGATGGGTACAATTGTCTAAGGGGTAACCTGTTCACAATTCGCAAGTGTACGTACTGCCTCCTCGTGGCAACCACTGGTAACTAAGGCCACTTGGCACATCTTTGGCCATTTGGCAAAGGCTAAAGTACGGCGCTAAAGGAGAAAACTTTGACAAAAAACCCTAATCTAAGGTGGAACAGCATATGCCGAAAGATGAATGGCTGATAGGTTAATCAGCCCAAAATATGCGGACTCTGGATACCAGGCACCCTGTAGCTTTATTTAGCCTTCCTGTAGTAATGCTGGGTGACCTACAGGTGATTTGCAATTCCGAGCAACTCGTAAGAGTAAAATCAAACGGAATACGGGGCAGGAGTAGGAATATACGGGAGTGGGACAACCCTCTCGATGTCCTTGAGCTCCAATGCTACCGTCTTTCTAGCGGAACTACATGCTGTAGTAAACATCTAGGAGGGAGAGCAATAAGCCCAGATAGTATGTATCACGTACCGGGAGGCAGTATCGTCAGGTTCATTAAAAACCTGAATATTGACTGGACGGATAATTTAGCAGGGGCCAGCACAATAGATCTTTTAGGTCGCAGTGCGAAGTGGCTGATCGCCCGCATGGCCCCCCATAATAATAATAATAATAATAGCCGAAAGTTGCCAGCCGAACGTGAAAAGTCGATAATGCAGATTGTGTTAGTCCAGCCGAAAGTAAAAAAGGTAATGAAGATTGCCTAATCCCAACCGAAAGTAAAAAGTCGATAATGCAGAATAAGATATTACCATTCTAGCCAAAAATAAAAAATTTAGTAGTTATTAGCCGAAAGTAAACAGGATACATGGATTTAAATAAAAAATTTTGTAAATAAATTTACGTGTAAAACTTTGCTTCGTAGAAAATATCGGAAAATCAGAAGAATATACAAAATTGGAATAAAGTCAACCTCTAGAGTATATATCTGAAGTTAAATCGTTTTTATGTGATTTGTCAATAGCTATCGAATGAAAAAAGTCTGTTCAAGGAAAATTCGATTTTCCAAAAATTATTAGAAAATTTATATAAAATCAACCTCTAGAGTGTTATGCCAGGAGATGAATTGTATTGATCAGTTCAAGTTTCCCGGGGGGAAATCTCGGAAAATTCAAAAACGTTTCCAGCCGAAAGTAAGAAATGGATGAATAAAGTCAGCCTCTAGAGTGCTATGTCTGGAGATGGGTTGTATTGATGTGAATTGTCAATAGCTATCGGTGGAAAAAAATTCAGTTCAAGTTTCCCGAGGGAAACTTGAACTGAATTTTCTTCCTACGATAGCTATTGAGTAATTACATTAATTGAATCCTTCTCCAGACATAACACTCTAGAGGCTGATTTTATACAAATTTTCTAATAATTTTAGGAAAATCGAATTTTCCGAAATTTCCCACGGGAGACTTAAACTGAATTTTTTCCTGCGATAGCTATTGGGTAATCACATCAATTGAATCCATCTCCAGACATAACACTCTAGAGGCTGACTTTATTCATCCATTTCATACTTTCGGCTGGCAACTTTTTTGAATTTTCCGAGATTTCCCACGGGTATGAACTGAATTTTTTTCCTGCGATAGCTATTGACAAGTCACATCAATGCAATTCAACTCCAGACATAACACTCAAGAGGCTGATTTTATACAAATTTTCTAATAATTTTGGAAAATCGAGTTTCCCGAGATTTCCCACTGGAAACTTGAACTGAATTTTTTTCCTGCGATAGCTATTGACAAGTCACATCAACACAATCTATCTCCAGACTTAACACTCTAGAGGCTGATTTTATACAAATTTTCTAATAATTTTTGGAAAATCGAATTTTCCGAGATTCCTCACGGGAAACTTGAACTGAATTTTTTCCCTGCGATTGCTATTGACAAGTCAAATCAATACAATTCAACTCCAGACATAACACTCTAGAGGCTGATTTTATAAAAATTTTCTAATAATTTTGGAAAATCGAGTTTCCCGAGATTTCCCAAGGGAAACTTGAACTGAATTTTTTTCCTGTTATAGCTATTGACGATTTTCATCAATGCAATCCATCTTCAGACATAACACTCTAGAGGCTGATTTTATACAAATTTTCTAATAATTTTGGAAAATCGAGTTTCCAAAGATTTCCCACGGGAAACTTGAACTGAATTTTTTTCCTGCGATAGCTATTGACAAGTCACATCAACACAATCTATCTCCAGACTTAACACTCTAGAGGCTGATTTTATACAAATTTTCTAATAATTTTTGGAAAATCGAATTTTCCGAGATTCCTCACGGGAAACTTGAACTGAATTTTTTTCCTGCGATTGCTATTGACAAGTCAAATCAATACAATTCAACTCCAGACATAACACTCTAGAGGCTGATTTTATAAAAATTTTCTAATAATTTTGGAAAATCGAGTTTCCCGAGATTTCCCAAGGGAAACTTGAACTGAATTTTTTTCCTGTTATAGCTATTGACGATTTTCATCAATGCAATCCATCTTCAGACATAACACTCTAGAGGCTGATTTTATACAAATTTTCTAATAATTTTGGAAAATCGAGTTTCCAAAGATTTCCCACGGGAAACTTGAACTGAATTTTTTTCCTGCGATAGCTATTGACAAGTCACATCAACACAATCTATCTCCAGACTTAACACTCTAAAGGCTGATTTTATACAAACTTTCTAATAATTTTTGGAAAATCGAATTTTCCGAGATTCCTCACGGGAAACTTGAACTGAATTTTTTTCCTGCGACAGCTGTTGACAAGTCACATCAATACAATTCATCTCCAGGCATAACACTCTAGAGGCTGATTTTATTCAAATTTTCAAATAATTTTTGGAAAATCGAGTTTTCCGAGATTTCTTAAGGGAAACTTAAACTGATTTTTTTCTAACGATAGCTATTGGCAGGTTACATAAATACAATCCATCTCCAGACATAACACTCTAGAGGCTGATTTTATACAAATTTTCAAATAATTTTTGGAAAATCGAATTTTCCGAGATTTCCCACAGGAAATTTAAACTGATTTTTTTTCTTGCCATTGCTATTGACAAGTCAAATCAATACAATTCAACTCCAGACATAACACTCTAGAGGCTGATTTTATTCAAATTTTCTAATAATTTTGGAAAATAGAGTTTCCCGAGATTTCCCATTGAAACTTGAACTGAATTTTCTTCCTGTTATAGCTATTGACGATTTTCATCAATGCAATCCATCTTCAGACATAACACTCTAGAGGCTGATTTTATACAAATTTTCTAATAATTTTTGGAAAATCGAATTTTCCGAGATTTCCCACGAAAAATTTGAACTGAATTTTTTTCATGCGATAGCTATTGACAAGTCAAATCAATGCAATTCAACTCCAGACATAACGTTCTAGAGGCTGATTTTATACAAATTTTTTAATAATTTTGGAAAATCGAGTTTTCCGAGATTTCCCAAGGGAAACTTGAACTGATTTTTTTTCCTGCGATAGCTATTGACAAGTCACATCAATAAAATCCATCTCCAGACATAACAGTCTAGAGGCTGATTTTATACAAATTTTCTAAAAATTTTTGGAAAATCGAATTTTCCGAAATTTTCCACGGGAAACTTAAACTGAATTTTTTTCCTGCGATAGCTAATGACATGTCACATCAATGCAATCCATCTCCAGACATAACACTCTAGAGGCTGACTTTATACAAATTTTCTAATAATTTTTGGAAAATCGAATTTTCCAAGATTTCCCAAGGGAAACTTGAACTAAATTTTTTTCCTGCGATAGCTATTGACAAGTCACATCAATACAATCTCTGTCCAGGCATAACACTCTAGAGGCTGATTTTATACAAATTTTTTAATAATTTTGGAAAATCGAGTTTCCCGAGATTTCTTACGGGAAACTTGAACTGAATTTTTTTACTGCGATAGCTATTGACCAGTCACATCAATACAATCTCTCTCCAGGCATAACACTCTAGAGGCTGATTTTATACAAATTTTCTAATAATTTTTGGAAAATCGAGTTTTCCGACATTTCCCACGGTAAACTTGAACTGAAATTTTTTCCTGCGATAGCTATTGACAAGTCACATCAAAACAATCTCTCTTCAGGCATAACACTCTAGAGGCTGATTTTATACAAATTTTCTAATAATTTTTGGAAAATCGAATTTTCCGAGATTTCCCACGGGACATTTGAACTGAATTTTTTCCTGCGATAGCTATTAACAAGTCACATCAATGCAATTTAACTCCAGACATAACACTCTAGAGGCTGATTTTATACAAATTTTCTAATAATTTTGGAAAATCGAGTTTCCCGAGATTTCCCAAGGGAAACTTGAACTGAATTTTTTTCCTGCTAAAGCTATTGGCGAGTCACATGAATGCAATCCATCTCCAGGCATAACACTCTAGAGGCTGATTTTATACAAATTTTCTAATAATTTTGGAAAATCGAGTTTCCCGAGATTTCCCACGGGAAACTTGAACTGAATTTTTTTTCCTGCGATAGCTATTGACAAGTCACATCAATACAATCTCTCTCCAGGCATAACACTCTAGAAGGCTGATTTTATACAAATTTTCTGTAAACAATTTTGGAAAATCGAATTTTTTTTCCTGCGATAGCTATTGACAAGTTACATAAATGCAATCCATCTCCAGACCTAACACTCTAGAGGCTGATTTTTTTTATCCATTTCTTACTTTCGGCTTGAAACGTTTTTGAATTTTCCGAGATTTCCCACGGGAAACTGGAACTAAATTATTAACTGCGATAGCTATTGACAAGTCACATCAATGCAATCCATCTCCAGACCTAACACTCTAGAGGCTGATTTTTTTTTATCTATTTCTTACTTTCGGCTTGAAACGTTTTTGAATTTTCCGAGATTTTCCACGGGAAACTTGACTTGAATTTTTTTTCTGCGATAGCTATTGACAAATCACATCAATTCAATACATCTCCAGACATAACACTCTAGAGGCTGATTTTATACAAATTTTGTAAAAAATTTTGGAAAATCGAATTTTCCGAGATTTCCCACGGGAAACTTGACTTGAATTTTTTTTCTGCGATAGCTATTGACAAATCACATCAATGCAATCCATCTCCAGACATAACACTCTAGAGGGTGACTTATTTTCGGCTGGAATGTCAATAACATAATCTGCATTATCGACTTTTCACTTTCGGCTGGAAACTTTCGGTTAACTTTAACGGGGTGATTTTGTGGTCCATGCTTATCTTTGCCACTTCCTTCTCCTGCCTTACTTTCACTTTTTATCACTTCCTTCCGTTTGGTTCTTCTTTGCAATGCATGCAAATCTGATTCTTGATGAAATGATTTCTCTATAAGAGCGATAAGAGATGCTGCTCTATGTCAAACGTCTTGATGTCAAGTTAACTCACCAATCCTCCTTCAGCCGTGTAATTATTACGTGCAGGAGTAATCGTTAGTGTACATTTAAGTATATGTTTAAGTCTCTGATTTTCTAACACACCAACATTACTAATTGGTTCGTATTTCATTGTGGTGATCAAACATTTGCAATTAGTTTAGCTCAATACAATTTTAACTCTGTTCACTTCTCAGCGAAATCTAAACGCACATCAACGCTTAGAAAATTTCAGACAGTACCAATTCGAGCGCGAAAAATGATTTACTGTATAATCGACGAGAACTAACAAAGCTATGCAGGCGATTCTATTGTGTACGATGCAAAAATGATATTTTCCACTCAAATTGAAAAGTTAAATTTTTCAATTTTTAAGTGTTGTTCAAAAATCCATTTACAACTTTCTTAATTATTAATTTTCGAATATGTTTTATATAAATATCAACAGTTTATTTTAATGTCTTGTTGTTCTTCTCGTATACATGTACTGTATATACATCCATATGAAAGCTGCTGGCTGCTATATCCTTTACTAATTAATTATTCAATATTCATGTTGCTGCTTAAAACCCATAGCACTCTATACCCATAATATACTCACATATTTTATTTCAATTTGGTATTTTTGCAGCTCGAGCATGGGAACAACAAGTATATTTCGCCTGTCTTTTTGGTGTTTCTTCTAAATTCTAAATAATCATCCATTTGTGCTCATTTTCGTTTTTATTTTTTTATTTTTTTGGTAACTTTTATTATTTGTTTGTTTCCTTCCAGACAATTTATAGCAAAAAAAATGCCATAGACGAAAACAGCATAAATTTAAATAATTTCATGAATTTATTGCACAACGCGCAAATTGATTTAAAATGGATCAGGGACACAAGTCAATTGCATCGTGGTAAAAAATTTGTTACAACTTGGTTGGATGCGCCCGATTTGAAATATATCAGCTTGGGTGATACTCTAAAATCGGGCGGTGACAAATGGTATACACAATTTCGTGATGATGAATTAAAATTGGAAAAGCCAGACGATCCTGGTACAAAAGCTATAAAACCGGACGAAAATGTTGCTAATAATAAATTGATTGAACCACAAAATTTACAGGATCAATCTGATACGACGAAAAATGATTTGTCGCACGAAGCCAATTATAAACTGTCCAAATATGAACAGGAGAAGGAGGAGAAAATTCGTGTAGATAAAGAGAATGCAATGAAAGTGCTGCACCTACCAGCAACCGATCTTGCTTTGAACAAGCGCAAAATAAATCCGGATCAAGAGATTCTATTGAAAATCAGGAGTCGTATGGCCGATAAATATGAAACATTTGTTGAACGCCATTTGGACCCGGCAAATTTTTCAGACAGCCAAGAGTATGACAATTATCTGAAGACGCATCGAGCAATACCAAACTATAATTTATTTAAACGTGAAACACCTGAGACTGATCATGAATTTACAAATCGTAAATTACTAGCATATGACTATGAAGAATATAATGGGGACGATGAAACATCCAACTACTTCGATGTTGATCAAAAAAATTTTGAAAAATACAGTGCCGAACGTCAAAAACGCCAAAAAAAAGATTCGCAAGAAAATACTGAAACAATGGTCAACGATATGGTTTCAGGTATGTACATATTGTAACAACAAGTTATTATATTTAAAATCACCAAACTCATTTACAGGAATTCTACCCAACATATTGGTGAAGGCGATTTTCACGCTTGCCCAAAAGAACAATAATTTCGTTAAAGTTATCGTACCAAATGTGAAAATATCATCGTTTGTTGAAATAAAAAAATCGGATATCAAAGCAGAAAGTGCCAAATCTAAGGATAATCTATCGAAAAAAGCTGACGACATGATCAATCAAATAGTTAAAGGTATTAGTACACTGGTCGATAACCAGGTAAAAGGTCGTTCATGTCTCCAGATAGATGCGAACCTAAAACAATTTTTAACTAAGCTAATGACAGTGCGTAAGAATTCAAAAATATTGTCAGGGAAATTTGAATTCCCCATCTTTAGCAAGCAACCAGAACAAAATTTGGCAATCGACGACGAAATCGATTCAAATCGTTTTACACGAAGTCTACCAAATAATATCGATAGCGGACTAATTAACGATAAGTATAGCATTATAACGAATTTACAAAATTCTTTTAGTAAACTGGGAACTAGCGATCAAATACGTTATAATATGATGAAAGAATTTATCGATAAACATTTATCATTGCTCGATGAGTTGAGTGAATTATCGCATCGAAATACTCAGACACTGGAACAATATGATGAGCAGCATCGACCGGTAAAACGTGATGCATTTATAGAGAGTGCCGATGAAGAATTTAATCCGGATTTAAATACAATCGAAATTAAGCAACCGTTTAACGATCAAATGACGGAACGATTTATAAAATTATCGAAAATGGTGGAGTTTATGCGGCAGAATTCATTACTGGATGCAACTGATTACGATTTGATTGGGAACGATTTTATACTATGAATGTTTTTTTTTTTTTTAATGTTATATGAACAATATATATTTGCTAATTTCTAAATAAATGTTGATATTCTCAGATTTTTATCTAAGACTTTCATGGGACCAAGTATCGGGTAAATTTATTTTAACATACCTAGAATTTACTCTAGTAAGACAATGTACTCAAGTCAGAAAATGAAAATTTTCAATTTTGCTTGATACATAATAAGTTTACCTTAGGCTACTGCTAGGCAGGTTGCAAAATGTGCGTTTACTACTACTAAAGTTCAGTGAAGTATGTTCTTTAAAACCATAGAACATATATTTTTCATCCCTACCGCCGACCTCAGTTAAGTTTATACAAATGATGGACATTTTATAAACAAGAAATACCGATAAACTTCAAAATATAGAATCAACATTTCTTTTACATGCCCTCCTGGCAAGAATCGAACTTGGTACCTTCAGATCAAAATCCCGCAGAAACCCGCAAAAATTGAGTTATTGCTAAAATTGTTCAACATTTAGGCGAATTATTTATATACTCAAATATTCGCAATGAGAGCATTAAAGATTGTTCTTCAAATTTTGGTATACACTCCCGAGCAACTAAATCGATTCAAACCTTCAGCGCTCACAGAAAGGCGATTTTTTTTTAAAACTGTTAAACAAATTTTCACAAGACATTATTTTTCTAAAAGCCTGATATTTTTACTTAAAAATGACACTATTTTCATAAAAATTGGTTAAGTACTTTTTTTATAATGATCTCTGAATGAAAACGCAACCAAAATTGATAATTATGAAAAAATATTGGGAATAGTTAAATTTAAATTACAACAAAAAATTCAAGCAAATCTGTCCTTATTAAGGTTTTGACAAAGACTTGGGGGATTGCACCCCACCCCTCATCCAACGAAGACTTGGGGGATCGCACCCCACCCCTCATCCAACGAAACTACTATATTCCAAAGAAGAAGGGACAGAACCTCCTCCCCCGTGCCGGGGTTCCCCTAGTTACTCGCCTCTTGATGGTGGAGTCCCCCAACTTAGAACTAACAATCCTGCTTCGCAGCATATAATTGATTAACCCTATATGAGGAACGTCCACCTCCAAAAATGACAATCCCTCCTTGATTGCCTCCGCTTTCACATTATTAAAGGCGCCCTCTATATCCAGGAAGGCCACCAAACAGAATTCCTTCGAATTAATCGATTTCTCAATCATACACACCAAGGCTTGCAGAGCAGTGTCCACAGATCTACCGTTTGTGTACGCATGCTGAGACGATGCTTACTTCCTGGCACCTATTTTATCTCTAATGTATACATCCAGCAGCCTTTCCAAGGTTTTCAAAAGAAAGGATGATAGAGTTATTGGTCTTAGGTCCTTAGGGTAGACAAGTGAGCTTTTCCCAGCTTCCGGTATAAACACCACATTGACCTCCGTCCAGTACCTAGGAATATAGCCCAGCTTCAAACACCCTTTGAATATAGCTTCCAGGTGGGGAAGAATAATTACTGAGTTGTTTTGAAGTTCCGCTGGTATAATTTGATCCGGACCAGCCGATTTAAATGGTTTAAAACCCCTCAGTGCACATACGATCCGTTTTCTGGTTACGATATCCTCTGTGGTTACTGACAGTGATTCCTGATGATTGCTACGCACCAACAGGTCTTCAAAGCTCCCTGGGAAGTGTGTCTCGAAGAGAAGCTCCAGAGATTCTCCACTAGAAGCTGTCCAAGATCCGTCCGGTTTTATCAAAAAACTGGGACTAGATGTACTTTTGGAAAGAATCATCCTAAGGCGGGAGGTTTCGGATACCTCTTCCATATTATCACAGAAGATTCTCGAGGACCTCCTTTGTGCCTTTCTTAATTCTTTCTTATAAATTCCGAGATTTTCCTTGTAGGAGTCCCAATCCTAAGCTTCCCTTATATTTTTGGCTCTATTAAAGGCTGTCCTACAAGCGTTACGATAGGTTCCCAGTTCCTTGGACCACCATACCGGTTTTTGCCTACCCCTAGGCTTAGCCAGTGGGCAGGCAGCGCAAAAGAATCGGTTGCATGTGCTAGTAACGCTAGCCACCATGTCCTCCAGCTCCCCAACGGTCGTCGGGGGCTCCATAGCCCTCGTCGGTAACATTTCCTTCAATAATTCCCCATATTTGCTCCAGTTGGTCTTTCTAGGGTTCCTGAAGGCTTCCCGGGTAGCAGGGTATATCGAAGCTATAGGTTAAATATCGATGATCAGAAAAGGAGTGTTCCTTATCCACACTCCAATTTTTAACCATATGAAGAATATTATTTGAGGGCCACGCACATGAAGTAATAATACGCGCAAATGAAATAGTTCCACATTTTTCGGCGACACAAAATACAATCGTGAAATTACTTTTTCACCTCTCCGTTTACGCTCTTGCCATCTCTTCCGATTGTCAATCCATACATAATGTAATGGTACTTCAGTGTACAATAAATTATTGGCACGATGATCAACTGAATTCAAATGGAAAAAAGCTAATAATTTCGTTTTCTTCTCCGTGTCTGTAGTACACATTTTGCCTTTTAGGTAAATGGCAATCAAGTCTAATTATTGAATGTGTTTGATAATGCATTGGAAATTCAAATATTCTCCAACATGCTTCTGTAGAACCAACAAAACGTCCACTCAAAAAAATTCTGAATTTCATCTATTTCCAATTCGCCATTAATTTCATTATTAATAACCCCAACCACTAAAACAGCACAATCATATCCCTTGTAAATATATTCTACGCTTTTAACAGATGTACATATTTCTACGTTGATATGACAATTAAATTTGGCCAGGAGATATGGATTATAAGTCACAACGTAGCGATTACCAACTGAATTCCTTATGACTTCGACGCTTACACCGTTATCTCTTCTTAGAAAAATTCAATTTTATTGAAAATTAACTGTGCTATAGCCCACAAGTTTTTGGGCGGCAAATATCTAAAATGCTCCGATTACGATGGTTGATACCTCCATCAATAGGTTTCGGGACCTGTAATTGCTGTGAAAATTTTCATTTTGATTGCTCGATTATTTCTAAACATTTCTTAGAAAATTAAATTTTATTGAAAATCAACTGTGCTATAGCCCACAAGATTTGGGCGGCAAAAATCTAAAATGGTCCGATTACGATGGTTGATACCTCTATCAATAGGTTTCGGGGCCTGTAATTGCTGTGACAATTTTCATTTTGATTGCTCGATTATTTCTGAACATTTCTTAGAAATTTGATTTATTGAAAATTAACTGTGCTATAGCCCACAAGTTTTTGGGCGGCAAAAATCTAAAATGGTCCGATTACGATGGTTGATACCTCTATCAATAGGTTTCGGGGCCTGTAATTGCTGTGACAATTTTCATTTTGATTGCTCGATTATTTCTGAACATTTCTTAGAAAATTCAATTTTATTGAAAATAAACTGTGCTATAGCCCACAAGTTTTTGGGCGGCAAAAATCTAAAATGGTCCGATTACGATGGTTGATACCTCTATCAATAGGTTTCGGGACCTGTAATTGCTGTGACAATTTTCATTTTGATTGCTCGATTATTTCTAAACATTTCTCAAAAAATTCAATTTTATTGAAAATTAACTGTGCTATAGCCCACAAGTTTTTGGGCGGCAAAAATTTAAAATGCTCCGATTACGATGGTTGATACCTCTATCAATAGGTTTCGGGACCTGTAATTGCTGTGACAATTTTCATTTTGATTGCTCGATTATTTCTAAACATTTCTTAGAAAATTCAATTTTATTGAAAATTAACTGTGCTATAGCCCACAAGTTTTTGGGCGGCAAAAATCTAAAATGCTCCGATTACGATGGTTGATACCTCTATCAATAGGTTGCGGGACCTGTAATTGCTGTGACAATTTTCATTTTGATTGCTCGATTATTTCTAAACATTTCTTAGAAAATTCAATTTTATTGAAAATAAACTGTGCTATAGCCCACAAGTTTTTGGGCGGCAAAAATCTAAAATGCTCCGATTACGATGGTTGATACCTCTATCAATAGGTTGCGGGACCTGTAATTGCTGTGACAATTTTCATTTTGATTGCTCGATTATTTCTAAACATTTCTTAGAAAATTCAATTTTATTGAAAATAAACTGTGCTATAGCCCACAAGTTTTTGGGCGGCAAAAATCTAAAATGCTCCGATTACGATGGTTGATACCTCTATCAATAGGTTTTGGGACCTGTAATTGCTGTGACAATTTTCATTTTGATTGCTCGATTATTTCTAAACATTTCTTAGAAAATTCAATTTTATTGAAAATAAACTGTGCTATAGCCCACAAGTTTTTGGGCGGCAAAAATCTAAAATGCTCCGATTACGATGGTTGATACCTCTATCAATAGGTTTCGGGACCTGTAATTGCTGTGACAATTTTCATTTTGATTGCTCGATTATTTCTAAACATTTCTTAGAAAATTCAATTTTATTGAAAATTAACTGTGCTATAGCCCACAAGTTTTTGGGCGGCAAAAATCTAAAATGCTCCGATTACGATGGTTGATACCTCTATCAATAGGTTGCGGGACCTGTAATTGCTGTGACAATTTTCATTTTGATTGCTCGATTATTTCTAAACATTTCTTAGAAAATTCAATTTTATTGAAAATAAACTGTGCTATAGCCCACAAGTTTTTGGGCGGCAAAAATCTAAAATGCTCCGATTACGATGGTTGATACCTCTATCAATAGGTTGCGGGACCTGTAATTGCTGTGACAATTTTCATTTTGATTGCTCGATTATTTCTAAACATTTCTTAGAAAATTCAATTTTATTGAAAATAAACTGTGCTATAGCCCACAAGTTTTTGGGCGGCAAAAATCTAAAATGCTCCGATTACGATGGTTGATACCTCTATCAATAGGTTGCGGGACCTGTAATTGCTGTGACAATTTTCATTTTGATTGCTCGATTATTTCTAAACATTTCTTAGAAAATTCAATTTTATTGAAAATAAACTGTGCTATAGCCCACAAGTTTTTGGGCGGCAAAAATCTAAAATGCTCCGATTACGATGGTTGATACCTCTATCAATAGGTTTCGGGACCTGTAATTGCTGTGACAATTTTCATTTTGATTGCTCGATTATTTCTAAACATTTCTTAGAAAATTCAATTTTATTGAAAATTAACTGTGCTATAGCCCACAAGTTTTTGGGCGGCAAAAATCTAAAATGCTCCGATTACGATGGTTGATACCTCTATCAATAGGTTGCGGGACCTGTAATTGCTGTGACAATTTTCATTTTGATTGCTCGATTATTTCTAAACATTTCTTAGAAAATTCAATTTTATTGAAAATAAACTGTGCTATAGCCCACAAGTTTTTGGGCGGCAAAAATCTAAAATGCTCCGATTACGATGGTTGATACCTCTATCAATAGGTTTTGGGACCTGTAATTGCTGTGACAATTTTCATTTTGATTGCTCGATTATTTCTAAACATTTCTTAGAAAATTCAATTTTATTGAAAATAAACTGTGCTATAGCCCACAAGTTTTTGGGCGGCAAAAATCTAAAATGCTCCGATTACGATGGTTGATACCTCTATCAATAGGTTTCGGGACCTGTAATTGCTGTGACAATTTTCATTTTGATTGCTCGATTATTTCTAAACATTTCTTAGAAAATTCAATTTTATTGAAAATTAACTGTGCTATAGCCCACAAGTTTTTGGGCGGCAAAAATCTAAAATGCTCCGATTACGATGGTTGATACCTCTATCAATAGGTTGCGGGACCTGTAATTGCTGTGACAATTTTCATTTTGATTGCTCGATTATTTCTAAACATTTCTTAGAAAATTCAATTTTATTGAAAATAAACTGTGCTATAGCCCACAAGTTTTTGGGCGGCAAAAATCTAAAATGCTCCGATTACGATGGTTGATACCTCTATCAATAGGTTGCGGGACCTGTAATTGCTGTGACAATTTTCATTTTGATTGCTCGATTATTTCTAAACATTTCTTAGAAAATTCAATTTTATTGAAAATAAACTGTGCTATAGCCCACAAGTTTTTGGGCGGCAAAAATCTAAAATGCTCCGATTACGATGGTTGATACCTCTATCAATAGGTTTTGGGACCTGTAATTGCTGTGACAATTTTCATTTTGATTGCTCGATTATTTCTAAACATTTCTTAGAAAATTCAATTTTATTGAAAATTAACTGTGCTATAGCCCACAAGTTTTTGGGCGGCAAAAATCTAAAATGCTCCGATTACGATGGTTGATACCTCTATCAATAGGTTGCGGGACCTGTAATTGCTGTGACAATTTTCATTTTGATTGCTCGATTATTTCTAAACATTTCTTAGAAAATTCAATTTTATTGAAAATAAACTGTGCTATAGCCCACAAGTTTTTGGGCGGCAAAAATCTAAAATGCTCCGATTACGATGGTTGATACCTCTATCAATAGGTTTTGGGACCTGTAATTGCTGTGACAATTTTCATTTTGATTGCTCGATTATTTCTAAACATTTCTTAGAAAATTCAATTTTATTGAAAATAAACTGTGCTATAGCCCACAAGTTTTTGGGCGGCAAAAATCTAAAATGGTCCGATTACGATGGTTGATACCTCTATCAATAGGTTTCGGGACCTGTAATTGCTGTGACAATTTTCATTTTGATTGCTCGATTATTTCTAAACATTTCTCAAAAAATTCAATTTTATTGAAAATTAACTGTGCTATAGCCCACAAGTTTTTGGGCGGCAAAAATTTAAAATGCTCCGATTACGATGGTTGATACCTCTATCAATAGGTTTCGGGACCTGTAATTGCTGTGACAATTTTCATTTTGATTGCTCGATTATTTCTAAACATTTCTTAGAAAATTCAATTTTATTGAAAATTAACTGTGCTATAGCCCACAAGTTTTTGGGCGGCAAAAATCTAAAATGCTCCGATTACGATGGTTGATACCTCTATCAATAGGTTGCGGGACCTGTAATTGCTGTGACAATTTTCATTTTGATTGCTCGATTATTTCTAAACATTTCTTAGAAAATTCAATTTTATTGAAAATCAACTGTGCTATAGCCCACAAGTTTTTGGGCGGCAAAAATCTAAAATGGTCCGATTACGATGGTTGATACCTCTATCAATAGGTTTCGGGACCTGTAATTGCTGTGACAATTTTCATTTTGATTGCTCGATTATTTCTAAACATTTCTTAGAAAATTCAATTTTATTGAAAATTAACTGTGCTATAGCCCACAAGTTTTTGGGCGGTAAAAATCTAAAATGGTCCGATTACGATGGTTGATACCTCTATCAATAGGTTTCGGGACCTGTAATTGCTGTGACAATTTTCATTTTGATTGCTCGATTATTTCTAAACATTTCTTAGAAAATTCAATTTTATTGAAAATCAACTGTGCTATAGCCCACAAGTTTTTGGGCGGCAAAAATTTAAAATGCTCCGATTACGATGGTTGATACCTCTATCAATAGGTTTTGGGACCTGTAATTGCTGTGACAATTTTCATTAAGATTGCTCGATTATTTCTGAACATTTCTTAGAAAATTCAATTTTATTGAAAATCAACTGTGCTATAGCCCACAAGTTTTTGGGCGGCAAAAATCTAAAATGGTCCGATTACGATGGTTGATACCTCTATCAATAGGTTTCGGGGCCTGTAATTGCTGTGACAATTTTCATTTTGATTGCTCGATTATTTCTGAACATTTCTTAGAAAATTCAATTTTATTGAAAATAAACTGTGCTATAGCCCACAAGTTTTTGGGCGGCAAAAATCTAAAATGCTCCGATTACGATGGTTGATACCTCTATCAATAGGTTTTGGGACCTGTAATTGCTGTGACAATTTTCATTTAGATTGCTCGATTATTTCTAAACATTTCTTAGAAAATTCAATTTTATTGAAAATTAACTGTGCTATAGCCCACAAGTTTTTGGGCGGCAAAAATCTAAAATGCTCCGATTACGATGGTTGATACCTCTATCAATAGGTTGCGGGACCTGTAATTGCTGTGACAATTTTCATTTTGATTGCTCGATTATTTCTAAACATTTCTTAGAAAATTCAATTTTATTGAAAATAAACTGTGCTATAGCCCACAAGTTTTTGGGCGGCAAAAATCTAAAATGCTCCGATTACGATGGTTGATACCTCTATCAATAGGTTTTGGGACCTGTAATTGCTGTGACAATTTTCATTTTGATTGCTCGATTATTTCTAAACATTTCTTAGAAAATTCAATTTTATTGAAAATTAACTGTGGTATAGCCCACAAGTTTTTGGGCGGCAAAAATCTAAAATGGTCCGATTACGATGGTTGATACCTCTATCAATAGGTTTCGGGACCTGTAATTGCTGTGACAATTTTCATTTTGATTGCTCGATTATTTCTAAACATTTCTTAGAAAATTCAATTTTATTGAAAATTAACTGTGCTATAGCCCACAAGTTTTTGGGCGGCAAAAATCTAAAATGCTCCGATTACGATGGTTGATACCTCTATCAATAGGTTGCGGGACCTGTAATTGCTGTGACAATTTTCATTTTGATTGCTCGATTATTTCTAAACATTTCTTAGAAAATTCAATTTTATTGAAAATCAACTGTGCTATAGCCCACAAGTTTTTGGGCGGCAAAAATCTAAAATGCTCCGATTACGATGGTTGATACCTCTATCAATAGGTTTCGGGACCTGTAATTGCTGTGACAATTTTCATTTTGATTGCTCAATTATTTCTTAACATTTCTTAGAAAATTCAATTTTATAAAAATTAACTGTGCTATAGCCCACAAGTTTTTGGGCGGCAAAAATCTAAAATGGTCCGATTACGATGGTTGATACCTCTATCAATAGGTTTCGGGGCCTGTAATTGCTGTGACAATTTTCATTTTGATTGCTCGATTATTTCTAAACATTTCTTAGAAAATTCAATTTTATTGAAAATTAACTGTGCTATAGCCCACAAGTTTTTGGGCGGCAAAAATCTAAAATGCTCCGATTACGATGGTTGATACCTCTACCAATAGGTTGCGGGACCTGTAATTGCTGTGACAATTTTCATTTTGATTGCTCGATTATTTCTAAACATTTCTTAGAAAATTCAATTTTATTGAAAATCAACTGTGCTATAGCCCACAAGTTTTTGGGCGGCAAAAATCTAAAATGGTCCGATTACGATGGTTGATACCTCTATCAATAGGTTTCGGGACCTGTAATTGCTGTGACAATTTTCATTTTGATTGCTCAATTATTTCTAAACATTTCTTAGAAAATTCAATTTTTTAAAAATTAACTGTGTTATAGCCCACAAGTTTTTGGGCGGCAAAAATCTAAAATGGTCCGATTACGATGGTTGATACCTCTATCAATCGGTTTCGGGACCTGTAATTGCTGTGGCAATTTTCATTTTGATTGCTCGATTATTTCTAAACATTTCTTAGAAAATTCAATTTTATTGAAAATCAACTGTGCTATAGCCCACAAGTTTTTGGGCGGCAAAAATTTAAAATGCTCCGATTACGATGGTTGATACCTCTATCAATAGGTTTTGGGACCTGTAATTGCTGTGACAATTTTCATTTAGATTGCTCGATTATTTCTAAAGATTTCTTAGAAAATTCAATTTTATTGAAAATTAACTGTGCTATAGCCCACAAGTTTTTGGGCGGCAAAAATCTAAAATGGTCCGATTACGATGGTTGATACCTCTATCAATAGGTTTCGGGACCTGTAATTGCTGTGACAATTTTCATTTTGATTGCTCGATTATTTCTAAACATTTCTTAGAAAATTCAATTTTATTGAAAATTAACTGTGGTATAGCCCACAAGTTTTTGGGCGGCAAAAATCTAAAATGGTCCGATTACGATGGTTGATACCTCTATCAATAGGTTTCGGGACCTGTAATTGCTGTGACAATTTTCATTTTGATTGCTCGATTATTTCTAAACATTTCTTAGAAAATTCAATTTTATTGAAAATTAACTGTGCTATAGCCCACAAGTTTTTGGGCGGCAAAAATCTAAAATGCTCCGATTACGATGGTTGATACCTCTATCAATAGGTTGCGGGACCTGTAATTGCTGTGACAATTTTCATTTTGATTGCTCGATTATTTCTAAACATTTCTTAGAAAATTCAATTTTATTGAAAATCAACTGTGCTATAGCCCACAAGTTTTTGGGCGGCAAAAATCTAAAATGCTCCGATTACGATGGTTGATACCTCTATCAATAGGTTTCGGGACCTGTAATTGCTGTGACAATTTTCATTTTGATTGCTCAATTATTTCTTAACATTTCTTAGAAAATTCAATTTTATAAAAATTAACTGTGCTATAGCCCACAAGTTTTTGGGCGGCAAAAATCTAAAATGGTCCGATTACGATGGTTGATACCTCTATCAATAGGTTTCGGGGCCTGTAATTGCTGTGACAATTTTCATTTTGATTGCTCGATTATTTCTAAACATTTCTTAGAAAATTCAATTTTATTGAAAATTAACTGTGCTATAGCCCACAAGTTTTTGGGCGGCAAAAATCTAAAATACTCCGATTACGATGGTTGATACCTCTACCAATAGGTTGCGGGACCTGTAATTGCTGTGACAATTTTCATTTTGATTGCTCGATTATTTCTAAACATTTCTTAGAAAATTCAATTTTATTGAAAATCAACTGTGCTATAGCCCACAAGTTTTTGGGCGGCAAAAATCTAAAATGGTCCGATTACGATGGTTGATACCTCTATCAATAGGTTTCGGGACCTGTAATTGCTGTGACAATTTTCATTTTGATTGCTCAATTATTTCTAAACATTTCTTAGAAAATTCAATTTTTTAAAAATTAACTGTGTTATAGCCCACAAGTTTTTGGGCGGCAAAAATCTAAAATGGTCCGATTACGATGGTTGATACCTCTATCAATAGGTTTCGGGACCTGTAATTGCTGTGACAATTTTCATTTTGATTGCTCGATTATTTCTAAACATTTCTTAGAAAATTCAATTTTATTGAAAATCAACTGTGCTATAGCCCACAAGTTTTTGGGCGGCAAAAATTTAAAATGCTCCGATTACGATGGTTGATACCTCTATCAATAGGTTTTGGGACCTGTAATTGCTGTGACAATTTTCATTTAGATTGCTCGATTATTTCTAAACATTGCTTAGAAAATTCAATTTTATTGAAAATTAACTGTGCTATAGCCCACAAGTTTTTGGGCGGCAAAAATCTAAAATGCTCCGATTACGATGGTTGATACCTCTATCAATAGGTTTCGGGACCTGTAATTGCTGTGACAATTTTCATTTTGATTGCTCGATTATTTCTAAACATTTCTTAGAAAATTCAATTTTATTGAAAATCAACTGTGCTATAGCCCACAAGTTTTTGGGCGGCAAAAATCTAAAATGCTCCGATTGCGATGGTTGATACCTCTATCAATAGGTTTCGGGACCTGTAATTGCTGTGACAATTTTCATTTTGATTGCTCGATTATTTCTAAACATTTCTTAGAAAATTCAATTTTATTGAAAATCAACTGTGCTATAGCCCACAAGTTTTTGGGCGGCAAAAATTTAAAATGCTCCGATTACGATGGTTGATACCTCTATCAATAGGTTTTGGGACCTGTAATTGCTGTGACAATTTTCATTTAGATTGCTCGATTATTTCTAAAGATTTCTTAGAAAATTCAATTTTATTGAAAATTAACTGTGCTATAGCCCACAAGTTTTTGGGCGGCAAAAATCTAAAATGGTCCGATTACGATGGTTGATACCTCTATCAATAGGTTTCGGGACCTGTAATTGCTGTGACAATTTTCATTTTGATTGCTCGATTATTTCTAAACATTTCTTAGAAAATTCAATTTTATTGAAAATCAACTGTGCTATAGCCCACAAGTTTTTGGGCGGCAAAAATCTAAAATGGTCCGATTGCGATGGTTGATACCTCTATCAATAGGTTTCGGGACCTGTAATTGCTGTGACAATTTTCATTTTGATTGCTCGATTATTTCTAAACATTTCTTAGAAAATTCAATTTTATTGAAAATCAACTGTGCTATAGCCTACAAGTTTTTGGGCGGCAAAAATCTAAAATGCTCCGATTACGATGGTTGATACCTCTATCAATAGGTTTCGGGACCTGTAATTGCTGTGACAATTTTCATTTTGATTGCTCGATTATTTCTAAACATTTCTTAGAAAATTCAATTTTATAAAAATTTACTGTGCTATAGCCCACAAGTTTTTGGGCGGCAAAAATCTAAAATGCTCAAAATAGAAAAACTCTTGGAAGCTTGAAATTTAAATTTTGAAGTGGAATTTTTACTTAAAACGAAAAGAAATATCTAATCCAATTAAATCAAATCTGGAACTATTTTCAAAATACCATTTTATAATGTATTGAGTGAATTTTACTTCCTGAATTTGAGCATGATAAAAATGTTACATAACGTTTAATGATAAAACTAAAATGTTTATCAAAGCGTTTAAAAATTGTTTTCTTATCACATCAGGTTGGTACTTAGTTATGAATATTATACCAAAACTATTTTATGACCACAACAAACTAGAAAATTCAAAATCATTTAACTAAATTATAAACACAGCTAATTAAAATTACATAAATTAATGAAATTTATTGAAAATAAAGTATGTAGTTGCAATAACAACAACAATCGAGATGTCTTTAGGGAGAAATTATTGTGTCTATACCATATAAAAAACCGCGCAACAAAATTTAGGCAAGAGTTATGCGAATGTGATTCAAAATAAATCCTTTATTTATACCATAATTTAATCAACCAGCTGTACTGATATTATCTTATTTAGCTGCCATAATCCTGGAATAAAACTTTTCGCTATTGTTGGTGTCTTCTTCTGTTATTATGTATTTGTATGTGTATTCCATATTTATTTTTTCTCTGCTACTTAAAACTCCCTTAATGCACACAATAAATTCCATGAGATATTTTTTCTAATTTAAGAGATCCACCAAAAAAAAAAAAAAAAATTCGCTGGGAAATATATTATTATAGAGGTACATGAAAAATATAATAAATAAAATAAAAAATTATTTATCGTGATTTATTATCAACTTATATCCTTATCATAAACTTTACCACAAATAAATACTAAAATAAAAAAAAAAAACGTAAAAGAGAAAGAACCAAACCGAATACACAAGTTATGTATTTATCTGAATCTACGTACTTATTTGTGTATATCTGTAGGTATGCATGTGCTGTAATAGAATTTCCAATGGGAATATAATTTAAAACTTATTATTATCAGACAACATTGTATCAAATAAGATGTATGTACATATATACATATGTGGTTTCCACAGTGTACATACTTCGAGATTTTTTTTTTTTCGGAAAACCCGACCATAAGAAAATGAAAATTTTAAAGTTTTTTTTTTATTTTATTTTTGTTTTGTTCGACTTTTCTTTGCACCGGTTAATAGAAAAATATGATACGTAATATGTACAAGAGAAATTGAATATTGAAAGATGATATAATTTATTGCTAAAATATTTGTCATACAATGGATACATATCTACATTCTACAATATAAGGGCTATATTGGAAAATGAATGATAACTATGGCGAATAACAATGTGAACAGGTTTCGCATTACCCAAATACGAAAGTCAAATATAATGTCAATTTCAATTTAATTAAAACATTTTTTTTTTTGTTAAAGTGACGAGCGAGTTACATTATATTCCATGTCCGGGAAATACTTACTTATTTTCTTACTAAAATATTTAGCAGAACATTTCGCAAAAACTTCACGTTGCGGTTGGGCAACGAGAAAATTTTAATAAAGAATTTACAAAACATATTTTATTGTAAATGTATTAGTGAACTTACCTGTGTAAGACGAAAATAATTATCTCAAGAACATATTTAAGGGATTTTACATGTCGCAATACATAAAGTGTCATAGACAGAAGCTATCCCAATAACAAAAAATACCTCTCTTATTTTTGCGGATCATTAGGGGCTTACAAGTTCATTTGGTACCATATCGTTCTAAACAAAAATTGGTTAAAAAAAAAATTCTGTCGATCTAATCGTAGCGATTTCGCCAATTGGCCACTTACATTATGAAGTAACTAGGAGCTACCCCAATATCAAAAAATCCCTCCCCTATTTTTGCGGATCGTCAGGGGCTTATAACTCCATTTGGTACCATATCGTTCTAAACAAAAATTGACATGGGTCTACCTATGTCAAGTTTTATTTTTGGGGTTCTAAATCATTTTTAAAAAATTCATTCTCAAAGGAAATCAATTCCATCGTTTATTTCGTTGTTGAATTGCATTACAATCTGTGGATAAACAACAAGTTCCTTGTCCTAATTAGCGCTTCACCTAAAAATTTATTCGAATTTCATCAGTTTAACCCCATTTGTCTAACAAAATCTTTCAAAATAATTTGCGCAAATTTTGCATTTAAACTTGGCATGAGCAAAATTATATAAATACGAAAGCAAATTAAAATGTAGCAGGTAATGTCCCAATAAATCATTTAAACGGTTATGCCCTTCCTCAAGTGACAATAACATAATAGACAAATTGAATTGAAGCAATTGAATTGAACGTAAGGAAAAGCAAGTTTTCTGCACAATTTTCCATGAACCAAAAAAACTGTGCAAACTATTTGAGTGTGTCGACCCACCATTAGCAATTTATTAAGTACATAGAACGTATATTCGATTTTATTATGTTTGATGATTATGTGATCACGGTTGTTTGATACTTAGAAAAATTTATTCTTGATTAATTTTTTAAATATCGTTAAGCCTCTTCGCCACGTCAAGGCCGTAATCATGAAGGGTTTTTTTTTTTAATTTTTGTTGCTTTTATCAAATAGCTAAGTAAATAAAAATAAGACTTCATAATATATTCATAATATAAATCAAAACGTAAATATAAAAAAATTATATGGAACAAAACATGCAAAGTTGATTAACAACTTGAATGTGTATCAAAGCTGTATTCGAAGCTGAATGGTTTGTTTTCAAAATTCTCATAACATATTAAGCAATAACCAGACATTGAATGGGTATTTTGAATGAGAACATCTTTTAAATGTTCCCTGTAATCGTGGAGAGCTTCTTTACATATTGATTCGTTTGCAGAGTGAATATTTTCTATTACATTATTATTAACTATAAAATCAATTGCGTATATAATTAATACCCCACAATTAAAACCATCACGTTGTTGTGGTAAATATTCACAATGCGCTGACTGAAGCATTGTAAACGGCCTTTGATAAAATTTATCTAACTCCAGAGCAAAATTGTTTCCTTTCTCCAATAATTCTATTTGAATTCTTTCTGGATTTAATGGGTCATAAGCTAATATCGTTTTATTAGAAAAATCTATGACGCAAATTTTCCAGTGACTATTTTCACAGCTTGGTAAATTTAACAGGCTCTTGTTACGGCAAAGTTCCAACTCTGGTTGCTTACGTGGATCACATGCTTCGTAGTTTTTGTTATGCCCTATTTTGAGCATTTGGTAAGGATCTAAACATAAAGCTTTTCCATTCAGTTTTAAACTTATTGAAGCATACACAACGTCCGAACTCAAAAACTCCCTATTTGACATAATGAGTTGTAACAAGTGTTAGTGATAGCCGCATCCCAATTGTCGTGAAATGAAAATTTCAAAATTTTTAAATCGAATCCAAGTTTTGTCATTTTTTCAAATGATTTCTTTTTACTGTCCTTCAATTTGATGTCTGTTTGAGTGTTCGAATTTAAAAATTTTTGAAATGCAACTTTACCAGAATATTTAGGACATCTTTTACTAATTTGCCTTTTACGCCATACTTCAGTGTTATTCGGACTATCCGGATTTTTTTTGGATATTTTTGGGTTATTACGTTTATTATTATTAGGTAGAGCCGTTAGTCTACAGGATTTAATCAATAATGAATTAATTTCTTTAATTTCGTCTAAAAATCTCCCAAATTTCAAGTATCTGTGGGAAACCAACCTATGTTTGATTAGCCCGAAGTAACGCTCAACCAATGAATTCGAAACCCTATGTGTACATTTACATTTTTTTTAAAAAACCGTTGCCCATAATGGTAAAATGGACATATATTTTTTTGTACAAAATACCACAAAATCATTGCGAAACAATTCATTTCTGTCTTTCACAGACTCATAAGAGAACAATGGGTCCTCTAAGGTAGCATTTAATATCTTTAAATATCGTTTATAGAACGGCGACGCTTCATAAATACTGCTATTTGTGTCTTCAAATAAAACGGAAGTTTCTTTTCCATCCTCTTTAGCTTCAGATTATTTCTCTGGATCAAAACTTAATTTATCGTCATTTATTCGCATTAATCTAAAAATTCTAATAATGTTTTATTAAATAAGACCGTTTTATATTTAGTGGAACAGAGAATAATAAAAATTCTGAAAATTTTATCCACGTCTTCGATTGTATTGCTATCAATCATCAGAAAAAAACAAATCATGATGGTTGATCGTAATTTTGGTGGGCAAAGTACAATTCGTTTCTTAATTTGCCTTATGATTATTGCGGCAAAATGGGCACAGCATATGAAAACACCAGAATATTCATTTGTATTGGAATGACTATTTTCTAAAACATCATAACTATAACTTAAATAACGTTTTACAGTCATTCCATTTATTTGGAAAAGAATAGATTTCAAAATTACCCAAGACCAATCCGTAACAAAAACTTTAGGAATATGAATCTTCCGTTTATATTTAGAAATAAAGTTGCTTAAAATGCAGAAAAACATGCTAATAGTTTCTACGTCATGTTTAGAGCAGATTAGTTCGGGATCGGTATATAATTCTTTTTCACAAAATTCTGTTTTTTTAAATTCTGTTTTATAAAATCAACATACACATTCACACAGGCACAGCATTATACTCGCCCACATACCTTCATACACATACAAATACGCACACATATATACATACAGACACAAACCCAGGCATACACACAAAATCCACTTCAACACATACACACGCAGTGATAAATAGCCAACAAATAAATTTAATATTTTTTATTTAATTCAATTTTAAAAAAATGATCAATTTAAAAATTTTAAGCAATTTTATATACTAATTTTTTGGGTTTATAAGGATAAACTTATTGCAATCCTTTTAAGAAAATCAAGTTTCCCCATCATCCGACGTTTTTTTATAATTTTTTCAATTTTTTTGTTCTTTTGTATGATCGATATTTTCTTTCTAATGTGATTTCCCGATTTTATTTTTTCCACCTGCATTTTAGACATTATCATTTCCTTTGATAAATCTCCTATCAATTTATAAAGCCCCGCATGGCGTTTCCCGACTACCATTTTCAAACGTCCGGTGCCACGCTTCAACGCTATTTTGCGTTCTTGGGAAATACTCCGTTCCGGGTTTGTTTTGGTTCACTGTCCAAAATACTGGAGAATATAAAGACTGATTTCTTGTCATTAAATAATTTTTTTCAAACCAGTTTCCAAATTTTTTAGATTCCCTGTGCTCAAAGTTTTCTTTTAGTTCCAAGTATGTAATATGAATTTACTTCATCTTCCGGAACAAAGGCTAGGCTCTTTATCATCCTAATTTCTAACGAGAATGATACGGAATTTCCATAAAGTTTCTTCATACCTTCCTTTTGGATTTTACGCCATAAAATTTGGCCGAAGGGGAACAAGCATCCCTTCACATTTGTGTTTGGAAAAAAAAATTTAGTCGATGAGATAATGGCTTTTTCAAAATCACACACGATTCTTTGTGGATTTGCTTTAATTTCAAATTTTAAAAATAATTTTTTTAATTCAAAAAAAGAGTTCAGAACAACTGAATTCCTTATAATTTGGGATGGTTTATTTTCTGATATTGTGGCTAAAGTTTTAATATTGTTGTTTGCAATGCAAACTTCCAGATCACTGGCCACTGGTGGATGCGTATGCTTTTCACATTGTTCTTTTACAGCTTTGTGTATGCCATTTTCTATTACAGTGGTAACTCTGCCCTTACAGTGCAAGGGAATTCTTTTAGCACAAGCCCAGCTAAAAGTTCCTTTTTTGTGCTTCCTTTCACAATAATAAAAAAAACCGTTAACGTTAAGTTTTTCTTGGCCTTTATTACTTTTGATGATGTTAAAGTTCATTTTGAATTAATTTTTTAATTTTGTTTTACTATCTCTTCAGTATAATATGTACAAAGAAAATAATTTATCTTTTATTTTTTCAACAAAGACAAAATCAGCAAAGATACTGCGTTAATACAATATTCCATACAGTATATACCTATGTACGAGCATATAAACACTTTGTATTTATATAAGAATTATATACATTTCATATTATTCTGTTAAAAATTAATTTTGCAATTAATTTCTTTGCCGCAAATTAATTCTATTTCATAAAATTCTCGTTCACAAAATTCTGTTTCATATAGGTTAGGTTAGGTTGGAGTGGCTGCTTACGCACACTTAGACCGGTGACGGTCCATTGTGATACCACAGGATGTATCCCCTTTTACCCCTATTGGAACCATTTCGAGCTATTTATGTAGCGTAAGACGTCCCGCACTTTACTGTTTTCGAGATCCGAGAGGCAGTCCATCTTGAACTTACCTAAGTGTTTGTGCCTTCTGAGAGCCAATGCTGGACACGAGCAAAGGAAGTGGACCAACGTCTCTTCCTCCTCTTCATCCAAGCAGCTTCTGCAGAAGTCATTAGCCTCCAGACCCAGCCTTCTTGCATGTTCTCCAAAAAGGCAGTGTCCCGTGAGAATTCCTACGACCGTTCCTAATTCACGTCTGCGTAAGGATATTAATGCCCTTGTGCGCCCCAAGTCCAGCTTTGGCCAAACTTGTCTTGCAACTCTACAGGTGAGGGTGTTAGACCACCTTTCCCCCGCTGAGGATAGCGCCTGCTTCCCAAGTGCTTGTCTCAGCGCTGTAATAGGCCTCCCCAGACTTGCCCTTTCCGATTGCAGCTGTAGAGTCGTACCATGCCTAGCAAGTTCATCTGCCCTGCAGTTCCCCATGACGCCCGAGTGACCTGGGACCCAGACTACCTGGATACTGAAATGCTCACCCATCTCATTTAGAGATGAGTGACAACTCAACGCCACCCGTGACGCCAAAGACACCGATTCTAACGACCAGATCGCCGCTTGACTGTCCACATAGCATGTGATATCGTCTGAGGATAACACATTATGTTTCAACCACGTCATGACTTCCTCAATCGCTACGACTTCAGCTTGGTACACGCTGCAGTAATCAGGGAGACGAATAGAAATGTTTACATTTAATTTGTCACAGAATACACCAGCTCCTACTTTGCCGTCTAGCTTGGAGCCATCTGTGAAAAATTGCAACGCTTTGGTTTCCGATAACGGTCTATCCCTCCAGGATTCCCTTGAAGGGAAGGAGGTCCGAAATCGCTTCTCGAAGCGTAGAGTAGGTTTAATGTAGTCAAGATTCGCCAGCTCATCCTTCAACGATCTAACAATAGTAGAGTGTCCTATACTAAGACACCTCCACTGAGAGATGGCTGCAAGTCGTACAGCCGTATTTGCCGCCATCTGTTTGCCAAAAATGTCGACCGGAAGAACGTGCAACATAACCTCTAAGGCACTTGTCGGTGTCGACCTCAGTGCCCCGCTAACAAGCATACAGGCTGTTCTTTGCACTCTCTCAATCTTACTTTTATAAGTTACCTTGTCCAGAGCTGGCCACCAAACACCCACCCCGTACATGAGTACAGGTCTCACTACAGCGGTGTAGAGCTAGTGTACCAGCTCCGGCTTCAGTCCCTATCTATGACCAATGGCGTTCCTATAGGAGTACAAAGCAATAGTAGCTTTTTTTATTCTCTCCAACATGTTGGGCTTCCAACTAAGCTTACTGTCCAAGATAATACCCAGATATATAGCTCTATCAGTAAAAGCAAGTCTCGTGCCATTTAAGGTAGGAGGGACAACTACCGGGATTTTGCATTTCTTAGTGAAGAGTGCCAGCTCTGTCTTGGACGGGTTAATACCAAGTCCACATTTGCCAGCCCATTTCGTAACGATGGTAAGCGCATTCTGCAATACGTCTACAATCGTGCCCAGGAATTTCCCGGTAACAGCTAAAGCTACGTCATCTGTGTAAGCGATAACTTCAATATCCTCTCTCTCCAATTCAAGTAGTAACCCGTTTACCACTATGTTCCAGAGAAGAGGGGACAAAACCCCCCCTGCGGGGTTCCCCAAGTTACTCGCCTCTTGATGGTGGAGTCCCCCAACTTCGAGCTAACAATCCTGCTTCCCAGCATATAATTGATTAACCTTATCAGAGGAACGTCCACCTCCAAAAATTACAATCCCTCCTTGATTGCCTCCGCTTTCACATTATTAAAGGCGCCTTCTATATCCAGGAAAGCCACCAAACAGAATTCCATCGGACTAATCGATTTCTCAATCGTACACACCAAGGCGTGCAGAGCAGTGTCCACAGATCTACCCTTTGTGTACGCATGCTGAGACGATGCCCACTTCCTGGCACCTATTTTATCTCTGATGTATACATCCAGCAGCCTTTCCAAGGTTTTCAAAAGAAAGGATGATAGAGTTATTGGTTTTAGGTCCTTAGGATAGACATGTGAGCTTTTCCCCGCTTTCGGTATAAACACCACATTGACCTCCGTCCAGTACCTAGGAATATGGCCCAGCATCAAACATCCTTTGAATATAGCTTCCAGGTAGGGAAGAATAATTACTGAGTTGTTTTTAAGTTCAGCTGGTATAATTTTTGTGGCAAATTATTTAATGCGCGTCCAAATAAAATTGAACAACGGCGAAAATTTGAAAAAAGGTGGTGGAAATCAAATGAACCGTTTTATACATATTACCAGGACAAGATAATATTGGGGAATGGAATTGGAATTACAGATGACGAAATGGTCGATTCGATCTGATTGACGGTATGGAAAATCCCAGATTGCAGAGCCAGGCTAGAATGCAGTTATTAAGATCACCGGAAGAACTTTTGGAGGCGTTCCAGAATATTACGGATCAAGAACGAGGTATTTATGTTAAGCATGATAATAATAATAAATTAGTACAACCTAGGACAGATGAAGGGCAATCAAGCTCAAGAGCAAAATTTGTAAAAGCAAATAGAAATGAACAATCAGGAAATATTACGTGTTAAAATTGTGGAGAATTGGGACACGTTTCAAATAAATGTACGAAGCCAAAGAGATTGTTTGGATCATGCATTACTTGTGGTCAAATTGGTCATAAAGCCACAGAATGTTCTAAAATTAAAAATGTTCATTTATGTGAAACTATTGTAAGTGATGGTATTTTTATACATAGATTTAAAATTATTTTTCGATAGAAATAGTATAATAAAGTAATTAGTGAGTCCGCTTTGGTTGATACAGGAAGCCCGATCAGTTTAATCAAAGAAAATTGTATTCCACAAAATTGTGTGGATTTTAAAGTAAGTGTTGACGGTGAGTATTCCGGTATCAACAAAAGTAAACTAAATATTATTGGAATTGTTAATTGTACGGTAATTTTTGAAAATAGTTTATATGATTTAAAATTGTTTGTAGTGCCAGAAGAGACAATGGCTAATAAGATTTTGGTAGGCCGAGATTTTTTGGCAAATTGTCAGGCAGGTATTTGTATAGGTAATTTGAAAATTGAAATGGAAAAAAATAACCCTGATAGTTTTGAAAGACAAATTTTTATTATTAATGTAGATGATAACAATATAAAAATTAATAATCAATTAAATATCAATGAAATCCTCAATTATAATACTAAATGTAAAATTTCGGAAATATTTGATAGTAATTATTTAAATATGGAAAAACCTATTAAACCTGAAATAAAATTCGATATGAATATTATATTAACAAACGATCATCCTATTTATTCAGTGCCTCGACGATTTTCTTATACGGAAAGGTATATTGTCGAGAAAATTATAAACGATTTAATGGAAAGAAAAATAATACAAAAAAGTGAGTCACCATATTGTTCTCCCATTGTTTTGGTAAATAAAAAACAAGCATCTGAAAAGAGACTGTGTGTCGATTATCGACAATTAAATAAAATAACATTGCGGGACAATTATCCATTGCCAATTATTGACGATATGCTGGATTATTTGTATGGGAAAAATTATTTTTCGAAATTGGATTTGAAGAATGGTTTCCATCATGTTGCGATGGCGCCAGAGAGTATAAAATATACAAGTTTTGTAACTCCAGTAGGTCAATATGAGTACTTAAAAATGCCCTTTGGTCTTAAGAACGGGCCTGCAACATTTCAGAAGTTTATAACTTTAATTTTTAATGATTTAATTACGCAACATAAAATGGTTATTTATATTGATGACCTTTTAATTGCTAGTTACACGGTTGAAGAGTACCTGAGTATTTTAAAGAATATTCTAAAATTGGCAAATGCAAATTTATTGGAATTTAGACTTGATAAATGTGAGTTATTAAAGTCGGAAATTGATTATTTAGGATATAGAGTAAATAGTTTAGGAATAAGTCCTAATCAAATAAATATAAAGGCTATTGTTGAGTATCCATTTCCAAAGAACCTTCGGGAGGTTCAACGATTCTTAGGGATGTGTTCCTATTTTAGAAAATTTATTAAGAACTATTGTCATCTCGCCAAACCACTTCAGGACCTTGTTAGAAAAGAAGTCCAATTTAATATGGGGAAAACCGAAATAGAATCATTTGAAATTTTAAAATCAAAATTGATACAAGAACTTATTTTGGCCATATTTTCTCCGAAAAACGAGACTGTACTTCATTGCGATGCATCATCGATTGATTTTGGAGCCATATTATTACAGCGACAACTAGATGGAAAGTTTCATCCGATTAATTTTTTTTTTCAAAACGTACGACTCCGATAGAATCAAAGTATCATTCTTATGAGTTGGAGTGTCTTGCGATAATTTATGCTTTGAGAAGATTTAGAGTTTATTTACATGGCCGAGAGTTCAAGATTATTACCGATTGTAATGTGTTAACTTTAACACTCACAATTTCAGGATTACGATTATAAGTTAGAACATCGAGAAGGTCGCCGAATGCAACACGTTGATGCACTTAGTAGAGTAGATACTATTTTAATTATTGCAGAGAATCCATCCGTGGTTTATTTTTATTATCTTAAATTAAATGTTTTGATTTGAAAAAAAAAAAAAAAAAAAAAAAAATATAATACTAATAAGTATAAAGATAGATTTAGAATATATTGTGATCGAGGACGATCTGATTGTCAGGTTGGACGAAACTGTAGGGATTTGAAAAAATGTGTAACGTTTTATTTTAAACATATAGGGTTATCTTTGAATATAGGGTTTGAAATTGTTACATTGGGTTTGAATTACAAAAAATTGCAAATAGGGTAAAATATTGTATTGCCCTGCAAGAATAGAAAATGGGATTATTGAAGAATTGATCCTTGTCGGAACAAGTCGCGTTGTTAATTGAAATAAAATAAACTGTGAACAATAAATAGTTAAAATTGTGTTTTATTGCTGAATAATGCTATTGTATTGTTTATTGTGATATCTTTTGATAGATATATTGAGACTGTGGTAAAATAAAGAGGCCTACAATAGATACATGAAGCGATAGTGAGGATGACTTCCAAACCGATGATCAGGATAATGCCGATGTCGAAATGCTCATACAAACAGAAAGAATAGCAAATAATTCAGACTTTGAGGACAACTCCGACGAGAATCCCCTTGGTATTGCAAATATGCCAATTGATTTTGTGGATGAGCTACCGAATCCTGAATCAGTACTTCAACGAGATTACAAAGAGTTATCGTCAAGAATTTTCAATTCCAGACAAAAACGTTGAATTTTTGGGTGATTCCAACTTAACACCGGAACAGCGAAGTTTAAAAACACCTTATAGTTGTTTCAAATACCTCTTCGATGAAAAATTAATGGAGCATATAGTCAATGAATCTAATTTGTATAGCTGTCAAAAAAACCTAAATAACCCAAAGAACATAACAAAGCTTGAATTACAAAAGTACATCGGTATATGCCAGTTGATGTCAGTAGTTAACATCCCTGATTATAGACATTATTGGCATCCTATCGCGGGTAATTAACTCGTTCAACATACGATGTCTGTAAATTCTTTTGAAAAAATCGGCCTTACATTTCAACAATAATGAATACATGCCAGCAAACACGGATGAAGGAAGGGATCGACTATTTAAAATTCGTCCATTAATTGATGCTCTAACAATAAATTTCCAGAAAATCCCACCTGAACAATGTTTGTCGGTAGATGAGCAGTTGTGTTCAACAAAAGCCAAAAGCTATTTGAAACAATACATTCCCAGCAAGCTTCATAAATGGGGGTATAAACTGTATGTAATATCGGGTATTTCAGGATATACATATAATTTTGAAATATACACTGGGCAAGAAAATAGCTTTACCAATAGACTTGTCAGTGAGCCTGATTTAGGAGCGAGCAGAAATACAGTATAGTTCATCTGTTACGGCCTGTGCCAAAGCTCGAAAATTACAAAGTATATTTTGATAATTTTTATTCATCCGTTCCGTTAGCAGTTGAATTATCAAAAATGGAATTTCTGTGCCTCGGAACAATTCGTAGAAATAGAATTCCGAATTGCAAGTAACCAAGCGATACTCAGTCTAAAAAAATACCCAGAGGTTCATCAACGGAGTTTGTTTGCACGGTCGACGACGTGACATTGACGACCGTGTCTTGGAAAGATAAAAAGCAAGTTAACTTAATTTCGAACTTGGTCGGTCGAGCGCCCATGCAAAGATCGACAAGATATTCCAAAAAAGATGGAAATATTACTATAGAGTGTCCGAAAATTATTAAGGAGTATAATTCGTACATGGGAGGGGTGGATTTGTTCGACAGTATGATCGGAAGGTACAAAATTAAACTACGCTCGAAAAAATGGTACCTACGAATTTTTTATCATCTGCTCGATATGGCAACGGTTAATTCTTGGGTACTTTATAAGCGGGTCTTAAAAAATTCTAGCGAATCAAATCAATCTGAATTGTCTCTGGCTGAGTATCGTTTGATAATAGCCGAAATACTATGCAAAACTGGTAAAGAATCGAAGCAAGCGGGACGCCCTTCCGGAATTAACCAATTCTTAGTGCTCAAACGAAAAAAGGCTACAAGTAGCCCGATCCCTCCGAAAGAAATTCGAATTGATGAATTCAGTCATTGGCCTGAATGGAGAGATAATAGACTTCAGTGTAAGTTTCTTAATTGTAAGGGTTATACCCATGTAAAATGTGGAAAATGTGATACGGCACTTTGTTTTAACAAAGACCGCAATTGCTTCCGGCAATTTCACAAATGAGTTTTCATATTCTCATATTTAGAATATAGTTTATAAATAAGTGATATTTGATTTTATTTATTGGAAATGAATTATTGTTTTTTATTTATTTTTGTTATTATTATTTTGAATGATCTGAAATGTGATATAATAAAAAAGTATATATTTTTGTGATTTTATTAGTCTTTTATACATGATCTTGCATATATGCAAGATAAGAAAACTCACGTTTTCTCGAAAACGGAAAATAGAAAATTTAATTTTCTTTGAGATTTTATTATTTCAGTTGAATCGGCTCACCACAGTAAATTTTTTTAATTGATAAAAAATTCATGAGATTAAGGGTTAAATTTAATTTGGTTGAAAACATCACACATTATGTAAAATTGGTATATATGTATTAGTGATTTTATATCGTAATTCTAAAAAAAAAATGTTTACTCGCATTTGCAATTCATGCTTGATGTGGATAGCCTCTAATTCTTAACAAATTCATATACATATGTCTCTAATGCTTCACAAAAACAGCATTTATCCTTTTAACTGAACCCTCCGAAAGAGAAAAATGTTTAAATGCCTTTTTGTCACATTCAGTGACATAAAAGTGAAAAATCGTCAGTTAAACCTAGGGTAAAACGACCAAAATGAATCCAAATTTTCCATCAAAATTCTGCTAACTCCAATTGTTTCTGAGATATTGTTTAAAAAATTTGTCTATTTCCACAAATTTTTATTGTCGCATTGTTTTATTTTGTCTATATCCTTCAGATTCGTTTTTTGTCTACCTCCAAAGCAAAGCTGTAAAAAAATTTTGATTTAATTTTGTTAGATGTGGTTTTATCTATGTATATCCGTGCGAGTTGGTCTATATCCGCTAATTTTTTCTTCACTTCTATTTTTTTGCCCATATCCTTGAGTTTTGCAGTATCCTTGAGTGATGTTTGATATGCAAAAAGTCTTCCAACTCCTTTAAGCTAAAAATTCGAACTTCTTTTATAAGCGATAATTTTGCGTGTATAATTTAAAGGGAAAGGTTCATGGTGATAAAGAAGTTTTAAATGAAATTTTGTACATATTAATTCGGAATATATAACAACTTTTACGTTTTTAGGTATGAATCTGTTAGTGACCGCGAAGGTACTCACATTGTAAATTTGAACAAAAATTTTCGGAAGCGGGCACAGCAATATACAAGATATTGACTCTGCGCATAGCGTTTTGGAAAGAAATTTTAAAAACAAATTTAGATCGGTTAAAATTTGTTCCAGGACAATTCCATAGTTAAATGTAACACATGTTACATTTAACTATGGAATTAAATCTCAGCGACCGATTTTTTGAAGCCAATTTTCCACCTTCAGCATAAAATCCACACCACACGGTCACTTTTGTGATTGTAATGGAGTCTTTTGAACCACATGTGGGTTGGTTGCTGTCCAATGATGCATATGTTGCTTATTGACAAAGCCATTCAACCAAAAATGAGCTTCATCACTGACGATGATTTTTCGATAAAATTCAGTTTCTCCAAACTTAACCAAGGCCCAATCGGATAAGTTTTAGCGCTTCAAATGATCAAGAGGCTTCAGCTCTTGAGGTTATTTAATCTTGTAAGAGTGTGAGCCAAGATCTTTATGCAAAATTCGCCACAGTGTGTTTTGAGAGATTCGCAATTCCTATAAACGGTGTGGAATCAATTGATTTGGCTCATTTTAAACTGAAGCACTTAAGGCTGCGATATTATCGGTAATTCGACCTCTCACTGGGACAAAAACATCCAATATTGAATATTTTGACTCGAATTTATCCGCTATAACATGCAGACCGTCTGGTGGGACGATTATTACTACCGAAAATTGGAGTGGAAAATTGGAGGCTCTTAAAGTTGCGACCACCGACTTAGAATTGCGGTAGCAATTTTAAATATTTTCCAAACGTTGCTCGTTCGTGAACTTCACCAAGATAAAAATTTTTACCTTGACTGACGTTTTCACATTAACGGAGGCGTTCGAAATGTTCAACGGTGGGTTCGTTTTGGTACCTATACAATCAAGTTATGCCTTTTTGACAGCAAATGATTGTATGACATCTGGCAAATCGTTGCAATTTCGTGTCTACACTAGCAACTGTTCGAATTTTAATGGTATAACTCGATATTAATGGCAGTTGGAGAGTAGGTAGATGTAAAGAAATAGATTTTAAAATTTTGTTTTATATTATTATTTTAATAAACATTGCTTGCTTGATGTATGCTAAAAATTAGTATTCACAAAAATCGAGGATATAGACAAAATCGTAACGACATAGACAAGCCTTTTAAAAAAAGTTGGTCCAAAACTCTTAAATTTCAAACTCAAATAGTTACAATACTTTTTGAGTTTCAAGCATTATACTTCGTGATTAAGCTTTCTTCTAACAAATCTCAGGAACATCTTTAACTTTCCAGCTAACTTAATTTAACTTTGAAAGGCTGTTTTCTCCAATATAGGCAAAATGATTATAAGGACAAGGATAATTCTGAGTCGACGATAAGTAAACACATCAAAAAATTAAAAGTACTTTAAAGCCCAATTTAGTCCTCTGTTGCTCAACATTTTAGTACTTTGGAATTTATGCCAATTTCATCCCTGGCTTGTACCGTAGTTAAACAAATTTTCTCTCATTTACTTTAAAACTGAATACTTAGAAAATAAAAAAATGAGTTATAATATGATATTTAATTTTCTCTTTCGGCACGATTTAATAAAATGCGTTCAAACATTTTTGATTACTAAAGTTTAAAATATTACTATAGTAAATGATATTATTATTCATTCAATTCCAAACGATTTTTAAATGCCAATATTCAAATTTAATACCACATACATACTCGTATAATTTAACGCAAAGTAAAACAATAAATAAATAAAATAAATTCGAACGGATCAGATGCACACAATTTTAATTTTGGTTGTAACTATATGGCATAAAACGAAAATGCAAGCCCTGACGATCCGCAAAGATAGTGGAGGTATTTTTTGATATTGAGATAGCTCCTAGTTAGCTCATGATGTAAGTGGCCAATTGGCAAAATCTCTAGGATTAGATCCACAGAATTTTTTGTTTAATCAATTTTTGTTTAGAACGTTATGGTACCAAATGGAGTTGTCAGCCCCTGACGATCCGCAAAAATAGGGGAGGTATTTTTTGACATTGGGATAGCTCCTAGTTACTTCATGATGTAAGTGGCCAATTGGCGAAATCTTTAGGATTTGATCCACAGAATTTTTTTTTTAACCAATTTTTGTTTAGAATGATATGGTAACAAATGGAGTTATAAGCCCCTGATGATTCATAAAAACAGAGGAGGTATTTTTTGATATTGGGATAGCGACTTCTATGTGAATCGCTTTGGTTGCAAAACATACGAAGATTACTAAGAAACCTTTAATGAGTTTGGCTTCTCTCTCCTTTTTCGTTGACAATAAAATTGGCCCTGCATAATCGATTCCAACTACTGCAAATGGCCTACTCGGTGTGACTCGTGCTTGTGGTAGACTGCCCATTTGTTGAGTTGATCGTAACGTGGAATATCTGAAACATTTCACACAATCATGACATATTTTCCGACATTTCTCCCTCACTCCTAAAATCCAGTATTTGTGACGTGACCATGCTGTTAATAACGATGGACCTGGATGCAGATATTTCTTGTGCAAATGCTGTAAAATCATGTTTGTAATTTGATGGTTCTTGGGTAAAATTATTGGGTGTTTCATGTTATATGAACATCCTGAGTTTTGCAACCGGCCACTAACTCTTAGAATGTTATTAGAGCCTACAAATTGTGTTAATGAAATCAATCTGGAATTTGACGGTAACCCCTTTTGTTTCACTAATAATTTTATCTCACTATCGAATTCGATGTACTGGACATATTTGATAATCTTTAGTTCCGCAGCTTTTATCTCAAATATACGCAGGCTTCTCAAGAATTTCTCTGTATTTTTTATATTATTCACAAATCTTAGGACAAATGCCATTGATCGAATTAGTTGATCCCAATTTGAAAACCTCGCTAACAAACAGGATATTGGATGGTTGTCTTCAACTACTGTAAAGTTTGAATTATAGTTGATCTTGTTGACCACCTTTCTTCCGGTAATGATAACCAGGGTGGCCCCTTGAACCAAATTTCGTTACATGCTAGTTTGTCTGCCATCAATCCTTGCGTTGCCAAGTCAGACGGATTTTCCTTTCCTTTCACGTGGTGCCAAGTGGTTTGTGGGAGAATTTGATGAATCGCAGCCACACGATTAGCAATAAATGGTATCCACTTTCTCGGATGATTTGATAACCATGACAGTACGACCATAGAGTCAGTCCATGCCCAAATATGCGCGCCACATAACTTCAACCTTGGCAAACTATCTTGGGTAATTGGTGACTCTTTCACTCTAACGTATACTGCGGCGGAATATGCGACTTCACTCGAGTCACTGAACCCAATCCCGAATTTCATCCGAAACCCCACCGCTAAACCGAGGTACCTTCACGTTACCCAGAAACCTAAACTGATCATATATCACACTTCATGTCTCAGTTAGATCTGCATCCAAAGGCTCATCCCAAGTCACATTACGTAGCCACAAACTCTGCATAAATATTTTGATTTTAACAGTAAACGGAATCAATAATCCCAAAGGATCGAAAATTTTAGACGCAATTGATAACACGTTACGTTTAGTGCATGAGTCGACCGGCATCTCTACAATCTTGATCATCAAGTCATCACTGGTTTGATTCCAATAGAGACCTAACATTTGGGATACGTTTCCATCCTCGATAAGTTGTGCCTTATCGTTGACATCGTTTAGAGTTTCGATGTTTGATCGCCATTTCCTTAACCGAAATCCCCATTGAGCTAGAATTTCTGATAAATTTTGTTTCATTTTTGCAGCTTGTTGTTCGTCATCGGCACCTGTTAACAAATCATCAACGTAGAAATTTCGGAAATTTGAAATAGGACGCGTATTGCTAAAAACGGTGCGGATGACGTTCCGTACGTTTATGTCACTAACTCATTTTCGCTTATTGGTTCGGTAGGGGAGTCACGCCATAAAATTCTTTGAAGTGATGTTTGGTTAGGATCAACCAGGATTTGCCGATACATTTTCTCAATGTCGGCACAAATGGCTACTTTAAATGATCGAAACCGCAATAAAAATGCCCAAAGAGTATCCTGCAGTGTAGGTCCTATTAGTAATTTGTCGTTCAGTGATATTCCGGATGATGTCGCTGCTGAACCATCGAACACCACTCATAGCTTTGTAGTTAAACTATTCTCCTTCAGGACTCCATGGTGAGGAAGATAATTGGTCTCATGATTTCTATTATTAATTTCATTGTCTGATAGCTTTTTCATATGATATAGTTGAATATACTCTTCCATGACTGATGTGAAGTTAGCCCAGACTTTCATCCCAGGAAAAACCAAAAATTTCATCAGGCAACACTAAAATTACAACGTTATCCCATCCCAACATTATTTCAAAAGATATAATTTACTCTAGCCCTAAAAAAAAATTTTTATTTTATTTTATAACATATTTTATTACAGAAAATAGCAAAAATTAAAATTAGAGATTATACAGGAAATTATAGAAGCAAATACTGAATTTTAAAGAAAACGGCATATAAGTTAGTACACCACTGGATGGGATTTGGCCCTGGGATGATAGGCGTTACATTATCTAATTTCACTAATAATATCAAGACGATTTGTATGTTGAGATAGGCGCTATAACTATTTAAGTTAGTGTAGTACCGAAATTTCATACAAATGGAAGCGATTTGGCCGTAGTATGACCGGGATGTTTCTTTTCCGGAAACTATCGGAATGTCATTTGGTTTGGCCTTACGTTATATAATTCCATTAAAAATATCAAGACGATTTGCATGTTGAGATTGGCGCTATATGTATTTAAATTAACATAGTGCCAAAATTTCATGCAACAGGATGGGATTTGTCCCTGGGATGATAGGGATGTTTTTTTTTCCGGTAACTATCGGTACGCCATTTATTTTGGCGTTACGTTATCTAATTCCAATAAAAATATCAAAACGATTTGCATGTTGAGATTGGCGCTATATGTATTTAAATTAACATAGTGCCAAAATTTCATGCAACTGGATGGGATTTGGCCCTGGGATGATAGGGATGTTTTTTTTCCGGAAACTATCGGAACGCCATTTGATTTGGCGTTACGTTATCTAATTCCATTAAAAATATCAAGACGATTTGCATGTTGAGATTGGCGCTATATGTATTTAAATTAACATAGTGCCAAAATTTCATGCAACTGGATGGGATTTGGCCCTGGGATGATAGGGATGTTTTTTCCGGAATCTATCGGTACCCCATTTGGTTTGGTGTTACATTATCTAATTCCATTAAAAATATCAAGACGATTTGCATATTGAGATTGGCGCTATAACTATTTAAGTTAGTGTAGTACTGAAATTTCATACAAATGGAAGAGATTTGGCCGTAGTATGACCGGGATGTTTCTTTTCCGAAAACTATCGTAATGCCATTTGGTTTGGCCTTACGTTATCTAATTCCATTAAAAATATCAAGACGATTTGCATGTTGAGATTGGCGCTATATGTATTTAAATTAACATAGTGCCAAAATATCATGCAACAGGATGGGATTTGGCCCTGGGATGAAAGGGATGTTTTTTTTCCGGAATCTATCGGTACGCCATTTGGTTTGGCGTTACGTTATCTAATTCCATTAAAAATGTCAAGATGATCTGCATGTTGAGATTGGCGCTATAAGTATTTAAATTTAAATAGTGCCAAAATTTCATGCAACTGGATGGGATTTGGCCCTGGGATGATAGGGATGTTTTTTTTCCGGAAACTATCGGAACGCCATTTGATTTGGCGTTACGTTATCTAATTCCATTAAAAATATCAAGACGATTTGCATGTTGAGATTGGCGCTATATGTATTTAAATTAACATAGTGCCAAAATTTCATGCAACAGGATGGGATTTGGCCCTGGGATGAAAGGGATGTTTTTTTTCCGGAATCTATCGCTACGCCATTTGGTTTGGCGTTACGTTATCTAATTCCATTAAAAATGTCAAAACGATCTGCATGTTGAGATTGGCGCTATAAGTATTTAAATTAACATAGTGCCAAAATTTCATGCAACAGGATGGTATTTGGCCCTGGAATGATAGGGATGTTTTTTTTCCGGAAACTATCGGAATGCCATTTGGTTTGGCCTTACGTTACCTAATTCCATTAAAAATATCAAGACGATTTGCATGTTGAGATTGGCGCTATATGTATTTAAATTAACATAGTGCTAAATTTCATGCAACAGGATGGTATTTGGCCCTGGAATGATAGGGATGTTTTTTTTCCGGAAACTATCGGAATGCCATTTGGTTTGGCCTTACGTTACCTAATTCCATTAAAAATATCAAGACGATTTGCATGTTGAGATTGGCGCTATATGTATTTAAATTAACATAGTGCCAAAATTTCATGCAACTGGATGGGATTTGGCCCTGGGATGAAAGGGATGTTTTTTTTCCGGAATCTATCGGTACCCCATTTAGTTTGGCGTTACGTTATCTAATTCCATTAAAAATGTCAAGACGATCTGCATGTTGAGATTGGCGCTATAACTATTTAAGTTAGTGTATTACTGAAATTTCATACAAATGGAAGAGATTTGGCCGTAGTATGACCGGGATGTTTCTCTTCCGAAAACTATCGTAATGCCATTTGGTTTGGCCTTACGTTACCTAATTCCATTAAAAATATCAAGACGATTTGCATGTTGAGATTGGCGCTATATGTATTTAAATTAACATAGTGCCAAAATTTCCTGCAACAAAATGGTATTTGGCCCTGGGATGAAAGGGATGTTTTTTTTCCGGAATCTATCGGTACGCCATTTGGTTTGGCGTTACGTTATCTAATTCCATTAAAAATGTCAAGACGATTTGCATGTTGAGATTGGCGCTATATGTATTTAAATTAACATAGTGCCAAAATTTCATGCAACAGGATGGGATTTGGCCCTGGGATGAAAGGGATGTTTTTTTTCCGGAATCTATCGGTACGCCATTTGGTTTGGCGTTACGTTATCTAATTCCATTAAAAATGTCAAGACGATCTGCATGTTGAGATTGGCGCTATAACTATTTAAGTTAGTGTATTACTGAAATTTCATACAAATGGAAGAGGTTTGGCCGTAGTATGACCGGGATGTTTCTCTTCCGAAAACTATCGGAATGCCATTTGGTTTGGCCTTACGTTACCTAATTCCATTAAAAATATCAAGACGATTTGCATGTTGAGATTGGCGCTATATGTATTTAAATTAACATAGTGCCAAAATTTCATGCAACAGGATGGGATTTGGCCCTGGGATGAAAGGGATGTTTTTTTTCTGGAATCTATCGGTACCCCATTTAGTTTGGCGTTACGTTATCTAATTCCATTAAAAATGTCAAGACGATCTGCATGTTGAGATTGGCGCTATAACTATTTAAGTTAGTGTATTACTGAAATTTCATACAAATTGAAGAGATTTGGCCGTAGTATGACCGGGATGTTTCTCTTCCGAAAACTATCGTAATGCCATTTGGTTTGGCCTTACGTTATCTAATTCCATTAAAAATATCAAGACGATTTGCATGTTGAGATTGGCGCTATATGTATTTAAATTAACATAGTGCCAAAATTTCATGCAACAAGATGGGATTTGGCCCTGGGATGAAAGGGATGTTTTTTTTCCGGAATCTATCGGTACGCCATTTGGTTTGGCGTTACGTTATCTAATTCCATTAAAAATGTCAAGACGATTTGCATGTTGAGATTGGCGCTATATGTATTTAAATTAACATAGTGCCAAAATTTCATGCAACAGGATGGGATTTGGCCCTGGGATGAAAGGGATGTTTTTTTTCCGGAAACTATCGGTACGCCATTTGGTTTGGCGTTACGTTATCTAATTCCATTAAAAATGTCAAGACGATCTGCATGTTGAGATTGGCGCTATAACTATTTAAGTTAGTGTATTACTGAAATTTCATACAAATGGAAGAGGTTTGGCCGTAGTATGACCGGGATGTTTCTCTTCCGAAAACTATCGGAATGCCATTTGGCTTGGCCTTACGTTATCTAATTCCATTAAAAATATCAAGACGATTTGCATGTTGAGATTGGCGCTATATGTATTTAAATTAACATAGTGCCAAAATTTCATGCAACAAGATGGGATTTGGCCCTGGGATGAAAGGGATGTTTTTTTTCCGGAATCTATCGGTACGCCATTTGGTTTGGCGTTACGTTATCTAATTCCATTAAAAATATCAAGACGATTTGTTTGTTGAGATTGGCGCTATATGTATTTAAATTAACATAGTGCCAAAATTTCATGCAACAGAATGGGATTTGGCCCTGGGATGATAGGGATGTTTTTTTCCGGAAACTATCGGAATGCTATTTTATTTGGCGTTACGTTATCTAATTCCATTAAAAATATCAAGACGATTTGCTTATTGAGATTGGCGCTATAACTATTTAAATTAACATAGTGCCAAAATTTCATGCAACTGGATGGGATTTGGCCCTGGGATGATAGGGATGTTTTTTTTCCGGAAACTATCGGAATGCCATTTGGTTTGGCCTTACGTTACCTAATTCTATTAAAAATATCAAGACGATTTGCATGTTGAGATTGGCGCTATATGTATTTAAATTAACATAGTGCCAAAATTTCATGCAACAGGATGGTATTTGGCCCTGGGATGAAAGTTATGTTTTTTTTCCGGAATCTATCGGTACGCCATTTGGTTTGGCGTTACGTTATCTAATTCCATTCAAAATATCAAGCCGATCTGCATATTGAGATTGGCGCTAGTATGACCGGGATTTGGCCGTAGTATGACCGGGATATTTTTTTTCCGAAAACTATCGTAATGCCATTTGGTTTGGCCTTACGTTATCTAATTCCATTAAAAATATCAAGACGATTTGCATGTTGAGATTGGCGCTATATGTATTTAAATTAACATAGTGCCAAAATTTCATGCAACAGGATGGGATTTGGCCCTGGGATGAAAGGGATGTTTTTTTCCGGAATCTATCGGTACGCCATTTGGTTTGGCGTTACGTTATCTAATTCCATTAAAAATGTCAAGACGATCTGCATGTTGAGATTGGCGCTATATGTATTTAAATTAACATAGTGCCAAAATTTCATGCAACAGGATGGGATTTGGCCCTGGGATGATAGGGATGTTTTTTTTCTGGAAACTATCTGAACGCTGACATGACACTTAAAACAACTACTCGTACTTGGACATTGATTTGCTTTATGGCGAGTTGATAAACAAATAAAGCAAATCCTTAGTTTAGCGGCTTGTTCTCTACGTTGATTTATTTCTAAGTTCTTGAATTCATTACATTCGTAAATTCGATGCGACTCGTTGCAATAAACACATTGTTTTATATTTGAGTCCGTTAATTTCAGCTGAATGCGACCTGGCTGTACTCGGTTTTGATGTTGTATGCCTCCCCAATTCACAGGACTCCAATGCTTCACATCTATCACTTATGAACTTAAGTAACTCGTCAAAAGTAGGATACTCTTGGTTGACTGTTTTATGGGCCCAAGCTTCCTTAATACCTGGATCCATTTTTTGTAATAGCATGTATGTTAGCCACGGGTCTCTTCCTGTAGCTTTACCTCCTAATGCTTGTATATCTCTATGTACGTCATCGGAAACATTGCACAGATTTCTTAGTTTTTTCACGGAACCATCTTGCATCGTTGGTAACTCCAAAAAAGATTTAATCATTGAATTTAACACATATTTTCTCAATTTTATTAACCAATTTCCAAAGAAAAGCTCTAACTTTTTACTATGTATCTGTACTATTTTTAATCCAAGACAAAGAAAATGAAATCGTGCCATCTTCATAAAATTTTAAAAAAGAAGCATTTTCTAGTTATAAAATATTTCACAAGATGTCTTCTTAGCTGTACATCAGACAAATTGTGTCTCGAATTAAAATATTTAACTGAAACGTGTGTGATAAATATTTTTTAGTACAAATTATCGACATTTTTATTTGAAACAAAAACCGCACATACCCAAATCTTTTTATTACCTGATAATTTTTGATAGCTAATTACCAAACTTTTGGCGGATTTATAGGCATATTAATATTATCGATTTAACGCATAATCACAGATCAGAATTGTTATTGTTCTATTCGTATCTGTGGTATAATTAAATAATAATTTAAAATGTAACTAGGTACACCTCTTATCTTCAATAATTAATAAAAATCTTTCGGAATTTCTACGTTATGGGCCGAATGAAAGTCCGTCAATTTTGGCCAATATTATCTAGCTTAGCTTCAATAATAATTAACACATTGAATGACACATTTACAAATTAAAACCAAAACGCAAGAAAACTTGAATGAAATGGATTTGTGCTTCTGCGCTGTATGTACTGTATTAGTATTTTAGTACAGTTACCAATATAAAATGAATAGTGCAATTGAATTCATTCAGTTGTCAAATTTTGTTAGTGACAGACGGTCGATTTATTTTCGTTTTGGTTTAGTTATTTCTTTATTTTTAAATTTTTTTGTTCGATTAACTTTGATTTTGTGTAATTATTATTAAAACAAAATTGTTTAGTGATTTAATAGCATAAATTTAATACGAGTAATCTACGTAATAGTCGTATACAAAATGAGTTTTCCGCTTGACGACAAGGTATGTGTGTTATTTGTTTCATAGTTTTAAAAGTAATAAAATCAATTGATTTAGTGCAGGTGATTGACGAATGACTATTAAATATTATCAAAAATAAATTTAATTTGGTTTGATCGATAAATCAAATATTAATCAAAAATTAGGCATGAATGAATTCGATTGTTTCTTACATAAAATAAACAAGCATTTCCCCTCACCTAACAACCACGTGCTCTTGATTGTAGTTGTGCCTGTTTTTGTATATTTTTGTTGACACACAAAAAACTTTCACTTTTAAAATTTTTTATTATGCTATCTTATAGCGGTAAACTTGGTTTTAGTACTATGGTACAAATGCATACTCGTATACAATATTACATATACATATATGAAACATTTTATTCATTCTCAATTTGTTTTGAATTCATTGCGCGAAGGGCAAGTAATTGTTTCCAGCTGATGTTTTGTTTATGCTTCTTGCTTTATGTTTCTCATGTTGGAACATGAATAAACAAGAATTTAATAAAAAAAAAAAATCGTTAGCTGCTACATTGTAAATAATCTGTAGTAAAATACAATTAAATTAGTTGATAGAATTTTCTCTAGTGACGACATTGCTTCATTTAACCCGTTGTTAATTCATTATGGTGAAACGATATCTTTTGATTCGCGCCTACAAGTTGGTGTTAAATGTTTCTCACGTATTTCATTTTTACCGTTAGTAAAACAAAACCTGTTGTAAACGTATGGAAGGTTTTAAGTAATCATTTTTGTAATAAATAATAGATCTTAGGAGATAAGAGCGTTTCAACAGATGTAATAATTGAAGTGAAATGTTCATAAATTAATTGTGTGTCTAAATGTACTTCGCCATATACCCCGTGTACATCACACCACACCAGAAATCCCATTTTAGAAAACCCAAGATTTCTATATATAATTCGAACCATTGGGATTGTGCAATTTTGTGCCTGTAATTAGAAAATTTGTGCATAGCGTACTTTAGGAATTAGGATGGGATTTCTCATGTGATTATCACACCAGAAATCCCATATATTCCGTTTATATAATAAAACGTATTTTTCGGAGTATGATAATTATGCAAAATTGTGCATTACTAAACTGACCTTGAAAATAGTTTATATTGGCCAGAATCGGCCATAGAACATCCACAATTGATCAAAATCGTGATTTTTCGAAGAGGTTTTATAGGCGATTTACAGAAATCCCACCTTTTATTAATATTCGAATTAAAACAAAGTGTGGTTAGTATTCTGGCCAAGTTTCACGTTTGCGCATATCACACTTTAGCCAGAATCGGCCATATAACATCCACAATTGATCAAAATCGTGATTTTTCGAAGAGGTTATATGGGAAAATACTGGGAAAATATTATTATGATACTCAGATTAGTGGATACATAAATTATAAGTGTCGCAACTGTGTAACAAAACAAAAAATTGTAACACTAAAAATAATACCCCTACTAATTAATAATATTGAAGTTAATTTGAATAATTTAGAAGAATCAATAAATATTAACGATGAAAATTTTTGTTCTTGTGACAATCTGTATCAAGGTGATATTATATTAAGCCGCTTACTTTTATTTGATGTCGAGTCTCAAAAAAATTCAAGGGTTGATAATCTTGACGATATTCCAAAAACATTTAAAATCATATCTTTAGTAGCCCAAACAATTGATTATGCGTACTTTGTGGCCTATGTGCACAGGAAGGACGACACATTTCATTTGTACGACGATCAAATTAATGAACCGGCAATTGCTAAAAAATTTCAAACATTTAAAACAATATCTCTGTTTTACATAGAAAATTAAATTGTGAAAAACGTAAGCCTTAAAAAATAATAAAAAATTAAAAAAAAAATTACAGGAAACTGTAAATCAAAGGGAAGTAAATTTGATCGCCTTCACGTGGCGCTTCCTGGGAAAAGCTAAATGATCACAATAATATACTTGAATCCTGTTTTATCCATATATAACTATTACTTGAGATTTTTTGAGATTTATCTGTTTTGAGGTCAATTGTGCATGTTCTATGGCCGATTCTGGCTAAAGTATAATATGCACAAACGTGAAACTTGGCCAGAATACTAACCACACTTTGATTTAATTCGAATGTTAATAAAAGGTGGGATTTCTGGAAATCGCCCATATAACCTCTTCGAAAAATCACGATTTTGATCAATTGTGGATGTTCTATGGCCGATTCTGGCTAAAGTATAATATGCACAAACGTGAAACTTATCCAGAATACTAACCATACTTTGTTTTAATTCGGATGTTAATAAAAGGTGGGATTTCTGGAAATCGCCCATATAACCTCTACGACAAATCACGATTTTGATCAATTGTGGATGTTCTATGGCCGATTCTAGCTAAAGTATAATATGCACAAACGTGAAACTTGGCCAGAATACTAACCATACTTTGTTTTAATTCGAATGTTAATAAAAGATGGAATTTCTGAAAATCGCCCATATAACCTCTTCGAAAAATCACGATTTTGATCAATTGTGGATGTTCTATGGCCGATTCTCGCTAAAGTATAATATGCACAAACGTGAAACTTGGCCAGAATACTAACCATACTTTGTTTTAATTCGAACGTTAATAAAAGGTGGGATTTCTGGAAATCGCCCATATAACCTCTACGACAAATCACGATTTTGATCAATTGTGGGTGTTCTATGGCCGATTCTGGCTAAAGTGTAATATTCACAAACGTGAAACTTGGCCAGAATACTAACCACACTTTGTTTTAATTCGAATGTTAATAAAAGGTGGGATTTCTGGAAATCTCCCATATAACCTCTTCGAAAAATCACGATTTTGATCAATTGTGGATGTTCTATGGCCGATTCTGGCTAAAGTATAATATGCACAAACGTGAAACTTGGCCAGAATACTAACCATACTTTGTTTTAATTCGAATGTTAATAAAAGGTGGGATTTCTGAAAATCGCCCATATAACCTCTTCGAAAAATCACAATTTTTGATCAATTGTGGATGTTCTATGGCCGATTCTGGCCAATATAAACTATTTTCAAGGTCAGTTTAGTAACGCACAATTTTGCACAATTATCATACTCCAAAAAATATGTTTTATTATATAAACGGAATATATGGGATTTCTGGTATGATAATCACGTGAGAAATCCCATCCTAATTCCTAAAGTACGCTATGCACAAATTTTCTAATTACAGGCACAAAATTGCACAATCCCAATGGTTCGAATTATATACAGAAATCTTGGGTTTTCTAAAATTGGATTTCTGGTGTGATGTACACATATACCCTAACAGTTTTGAAATATTGGTAATGACAGAATTTATGAAATTTTCTTTTAGTAAACGCATATTAGGCTTAGTCATTCTTATTGAATGTTTTCGGTTTGAAGAATTGAGAAGTTATGACCTTGTGGAGGTTAAACGAATTTACCAATATTTAAATGAAATACACTTATAGATTTATTTATTATTTATTAAGTTTTTAATTCCACGCCTTTTCTTATTCGTGGTTATTTCTAATCTGTCTGTCTATCTAATAATTTTTACACTGAACTAAAATGGTGACCCAATCAACCAAAAATGGTTAGCACCCTTTTTGGGTAGTTGCAATGAGGTTGCCACACTACTCCCCCGCCATACCGAAGTCATCTCTTGAATCGTTTGGGTGTGACTATGGTACGTCCAAGCTTGGTGACTTTGGGCGATTTCTGCAGGCTCTGTGGTGGTTCCGAATCCTGTGGTGATCCTTGCAGATTTTGTGGCAGCTCTGGATTTGGTAGAGATGGTTGAGCTAGCTGATCGTCCATCAAAATATGCGCTGGCTTCAGTCGATCAACTGAAACTTTTGTTTCTCGACCCTTTGCTTCCATAGTACGAAGTATTTGTCATGTAGTTCCTTGACGAGGTATGGGCCATTGTATGCGGGTGACAAAGGTGGTCGGACCGCGTCATTTCGTACAAAAACGAACTCAGTTTGGCGAAGCGTTGGGTGCTCGAAGACATCCTGCGATGTGATGTGATGCGCTGTGGATGTAGGCTGCAACGCGCTCATATTTTGTTCAAGAATTTTGATAAATTCGTGCTGATTGGTCGATGAGCTTTGATACCCATTCTTGATTTCGCCGGCATGTTATAGCTGTTTTTATTGTCCGATGAAATCGCTCTATGATCCCGTTTGATTGAGGATGTCTTGGTGTATGCGGGATGAGGATGTCTTGGTGCGATCGGGCGTAGTGATAATGTTGGTTGGTAAACATCCTTAATTGGATCGTTTATACTGAACGTTTTGAGCTGTAGTGAAGCACTTGTTAACCGGCATTCCGTCGACTTCAGTGACATAAGCTTATCAATGAGAGCATTATTCTTTACGTCGACAAGGAGATCGTAATGAGTCAGGAAATCGGATCCGACTATTCGTTGACTCACATCGGCTATCACGAATGTCCAGTGAAAATCTCTCCACAGGCCAAGGTTTACCTTTAAGGTGCATTCGCTGTATGTGTCAATCGGAGTACCATTGGCTGCGAAAAGTTTGACGGCTTTTGGGTTGAATTTTGACTTCAACTGCTGTGCTGGCGACAATACTGAAATATCAGCGCCGGTGTCGATTAAAAATATCTTCTTTGACGCCGAATCTTTAATGAATATCCGATTTAATTCGAAGCCGTCATTGTTGGGGGCTGGCAGGTTACCCGACTGTAATCTGCGCCCTATTGGTTTTTTTTGTTGTGAAAGGGTATGGAAATTACAGGGATATCTACATTTGCGAGCAGCCATTCAATACTTCCGATGGTATACACAAGTGGTTGGCTTTATTCGACTTGGGCCTACAATGACCTTTTTGACTTTTGCGTTCTTCGTCTGTGTAATCCACGCGTGAACGACTGTTTGAGCGATTTTCATCTACTCGTTGATATAACTCGTTGACTTTCTTCGTAAGCTCGGCAATGGCTACCTGAACTTCGTTTTTGTCAGTAACTTGAGATACTTGGGCAACATGTGTAATCCTGCCGTCCAACGCTTCAATAGTGGCGTCAGCGAGCATTGCCTCGTCGTCGAGAGAGACGTTTTCAGGATGCACGGCATTCTCTTTGTTCCCGATTATAACTGTACAAACTTCTGTTGGCATTTGTTCGAGCCGAAAATGCCTTAAACTGAGCTGCTTTGCATTTGGATTTCTGAATATATTCCCCTTAATGTTGAGCAAGGGTGTCGGTTTTTTCGTCCCTCGTGGAGTTCCGGCTAGTAACTTACGAAATTGTTGGGTTTCACTGTCGGCGAAATTGGCTATTATAGCTTTTTTCAGTGGTGCATACTTGTTGCCATGAACAACACTTCTTAAAACGCCAGCGACTTTAGTCAGCAGGTTGGTATCTAGAGCTGCAACCAGTGTATCGTATTTAGCTGCATCGTAATTTGCGATATTGCGACTATTGAACTACGTTTTGAGCTGGAAGAACCACATTTCAACGTTATCTCGACTAAAAGTAGGTATTGGGAATCGATCGTAATAATGTCGATTGATCGTTGGCTGTTCTGACATATGCGTCTGTTATATCGGCTGCTGTACCGTTTGTGGTGGCATCTGTGGCTGATGCATCGTCTGCTGTTGCACATGCGGCTGATGTACCGTTTGTTGTTCGAGCAGGCGTTGCATTAACCCTGTTAAGTGCGCAACCTGTTGCTTTAATTGCGTGTTTTGAGTTTGCAATTCTTCTAACATTAACGGTCGAACAGAAATGCCTGTTGCAACATCCCCGGATTGATTTTTACCGCCGTAAATTGAACTGTAGCGTGGTGGTTTGTGACGTACATCCGCTGCCTGTGTTTCTGCTACGCTAAATGTGTCTGGTTGTTGCGTTTGAGCAACAGTATTTAACCCCGTTGTCGTTGTAGTTGACACTATTTTGTGTACAACTGCATTTTCAATTTGGTTGATTTTGCCGGTGGTTGTTTCGTTAGAGGATATATTTATTGTCGGCTTTGATATTGCTGCGGCTGAAGTAACTATTGTATCGATGCTGGATGTAGATTCGCTAATCGTAGACATTTTACGATTATTCACTGCGATTAATTGTTGGAAACACGTGGTCGTACGGTAATGTATGTGTCCTCCGACTTGCGGTAAAAATGTCGCGTAAATTTGCGTTTAATTATTCAAATGTCGTGGGTCACCAGTGAGGAGGTTAAACGAATTTACCAATATTTAAATGAAATACACTTATAAATTTATTTAATATTTATTAAGTTTTTAATTACACGCCTTTTCTTATTCGTGGTTATTTCTAATCTGTCTGTCTATCTAATAATTTTTACATTGAACTAAAATGGTTCTCCCAATCAACCAAAAATGGTTAGCATCCATTTTGGGTAGTTTAGGTAGTTGCAATGAGGTCGCTACAACCTCTTTAGACCCCAAAGACCGAATTTATAGTCGTTACCACAACTATAACTCATGTTATAGTAACAGTTTCCGTATTTATAACGTCACTATAAAAATTGTTATAAAATATCGAAAACAAATACCCAGTTCCGTTTTTTAATTCGCGCAGTGTATTTTAGAATTATGTACAGATTTGCAAACGGCAAACCGCTCTAAGTCCCTATTACGAAATTTTTGTGATACCATTCAATCCGATTCCTATTATGAAATGCAATGGGGTTTAGTATTGTATTTTATAATAGGAATGGCTCAATTAAAGCAGTGATACATCTAAAGAAGAAGGCCATTTTAAATGCCATTAAGTCAAAAATAGAAAATTGAACATATACTACGTTTCCATGATGGAGTTAACCGGGATTAACGTGGATTATCTTATCATGAAAACATGTCGGGTTTAGGATCTTCGTTAAGTTTCTTAATCCAACTTAACTCAACGAAAGTAGTAGGGTTAGAAGGATTCTATCTGTCAAAAGCGAAAAAAACAATTATACCAATTCATAATGGAATTGCGAGTATTCCTTTCTCTCCATAATACTTTATAAATCATAAAAATCACAATAAATGTTAAATTGAAAAATTTCCACCATACAAATAAAATTTCCAAAAGTGACTTTAAATTTTTGTGAAATGTCAAATTACACGGAAACGATATGGATTAGCGCGGCCATGTTATTAACTCAACGAAACTCTTAAATCGGGTTAACTCTGTCATGGAAACGTATTAATAGTTCAATTTTGCATAAGGCAAATATTTTTACCTTTCAGGCAAAATAACATAACCCTAAAAAAAGTGATAGCTATTTCAACCAATCAGCATGCTGAATTTTTATGCTTTAAAGGTAAAAATTGTGCGGTATCACTGCCTTTAAGCTTTCAATTTAATTGTTATTCGTAACAAAGGTGATTGGATTATGAATTATGTAAAATTTATATTTGCACCATATTTGCGGTATTAAGTAATGAATACAGTTCGTTATAATTATTATTTCTCCTAGTGTTCGGGTTTGGTAGCCAATAAAACTAATTCTTAATATTTAAGAGGCCGTTTCGATACTACTTGGTCTACTTGGTTTTAGGAATACATAAACAATTTTTTATTTTAGGAATTACCTTGCCATACACTAACTTATAAATTTGAAGGGTATTTCTTTTCATACCCGAACTCAAAGCCGATTCAAAATGAACGATTACAATCAAAATATTTTTACTAAACCATCTTGGAATTTGGAATTTCAAATATGTACAAACGATTTATATTTTGGGAATTTAGATATAAAATCTATGAGGCCACAATATATTTGGTTAATATCGTCAGTATCACTCTTTTTGTTGACAAATGTGAGCCAAATTTTAATAAAAAATGGTTTATGTATTGTTAAACACATGTTGACCTGAAGAAGATAATACATTTATCGAAACCATGTCATAAATATTAAGTATTAGTTTTAGTGGCTGCTAAACCTGAAGACTAGAAGAATATTTATGAAAATTTATTATTGAAAGAACATGAAATAATCACATTGAGGATTTATGAATTTTGTCCGACAGCGCTTCAATAATGACGTCTGTCTCACCATCAAGAAATACATATGAATTGCCTGTTCACTAATATGGTAAGATCAGAGTATGAGGACCAAATTAAAAATTTGGTGAGTGATCAAAACTGATTGAATGATATGACTGATACAGGTGTACTACCAAACCTAAGCAAGATTCCCTAGATACGCCGATGAATCATCTGTCACCGCTCCAAAGCAAGCTAAAAAAATTACCCATATTTAATTTCAAATATCTGTGGCTGGTGCAAGCAAGACTTTTGTTTACCGTATTAACACGATGAGCGACATCTCGTAAATTGAACCAACATTTATGGGCCCACTTGATACTATAGTCGATGGTGTTAATGAAGTTTATTGATGAGATGACTTCAATTCTGCATTATTGTCTTGGAATTCTTCTCGTTTAATACGTATTTAGTATATTTATGTTTACTTACGTTTTATTGTTACAATTTTTTATATGACACCTCATTGTCGGGTGTTTCAAATTTTTACTTTCTTTTACGTAAGTAAAATAAAGTATAGTAATCATGAAAATTTTGGACCTTGAGATTTCTAGAGATTTATCTGTTTTGAGGTCCCCTGAGTTCGAAAAAGTGGGTTTCGAAATGGTGTCTTTCTGCCGTTTGTGTCCTCTCTACAGCCCAGATGATTTAACCAATCGAACTGAAATTTTACTACAAATCGGCTAACCGGAAGTGGCCACTTCCTTGGTACAGAAAATTTATTTTGCAACAAATATCTTAGAAAGTTTACAAAAAATAAAAAATTAAATTTTTCAAAATTCGCTGCTCGTAAAAGAAAGTATTATGTTTGGTCACAGAAGAAAGATTAACCAGAATAGACATTGCTTGGACCAAATTTTTTTTTTCATCTTACCTTATTTTTTGGACATTGAAGTATAATTATTTTTGAATACTAGTAATTAATACAAATTATGCTGTCAAAACAAAACTTGTCAAATAATTTCACTAACTATACTGTTCAGGATTCTCAATTCTTATTATTTCTAATCAAAACCAGTAAACGAAAGAATACATAACCCAACTTTCTCTTACCTTCGGCAAATCAAGGTCAAAAAAATGAGTCCAAATTTTTCCATAAAAAAACAGCGTTATGTCTCTTCTGGTTGTATTCTGTGTGGTTTGGTTGTAAATATTGAACTTGAAAGGTCGGTAACTTTAGTAATTTTTTTTTACAATTTTATTGGGTTGATATTGGATATCGTTAAATTTAGAGTGGTGGATTCTACAATTTAGTATTTTATCTTGTTTTAATTAATATTTAGCGTAACTGATTTTTTGATTTTTTCCATATTGTTTTTTTTTTTAGCCTATGATTAAGTTTAGCAATGTAGTAAAAAATGTTGTCATTTGCAACTTTAAAAGGAGCTCTAACTATAACCCTGAAAAAATATGCAACAATTGAACACTTTACAAATTAATGTTCCTGGAATGAATGATGTTAATAAATTTGACAAATTTAGAGTTAATTGATAATTTACAGTCATGCATGTATTAGTTATTTCTGAAACTTTTATTCAAAGTCACAATACAATGGGGTATTCTATAAATAATTACAGTAATGATATTGAGTATTGTATAGTGAACAAAGGTAATGGTTTATAATGCTCAAGATAATGGTTTCAATAAATACAAATTAGGATTTCTATATTTTTTGTTGGTACTGTAGTTTGTCCTTTTTATCGTTCACGGTATGCCCTTGGATTATATATGATATCTGGCAAATTATTCGAAAGAAAAGTAAAGTTTTAAAAAAATTTAAACAGAATTCAAGTAATGTTGCTCTCAAATTGGAATTAGAACGCTTATCCAAACTGCTAAACTCAAAAAGTATTTCACTAAGAAGCATCACTTTAATAAAATGATGAATGTCTCTTCTTGAATTAATAATTACAGACCAATCTTTACCTTATCCGTATTTTACGAAATTTTTGAAAAATTTGTTTCTTCACTGTTTCAGCACTCTTTAAAGAAGTTGAATATCTTTGAGACATTTAGATTACCATCTAAATATACTTTTGTAGCCTGCGCTCTTAAGTAATGAGACACTATTACTGGAAACATAGAGATGTACCTTTTAATATATTTTTTGGTGATTTGATTCAAGCCATTCACCGGTCTTGTGAATTTTCCTATAAAGTTAAACAATAGAAAATGAATTGCACAATAATTAAACTGTTATAGAATTACGATACAGTATACTTAGGATTACGATACACGAATTAGATTTTATAGTATAAAGGTTTATACCACTAATTAGAAATACGAATTAAATAATTAGATAAATGAATTGGATTCTTAAGGATTACTTGATTGGAGATAAAAAAGGTATCTAAAAACATCGTCTCGCATACTTTTTGAGACAATTAAATGTTATATTCTTGACGAATTACTAAACGTAATTTTTGTATTTTTTTTAACGGCAACATCAACGCACCTTGCAATACAGTCCCATTGACGATCCTTGGAACCAAAATTGTACTAAAATTGCAAGATATTTTCTTTCACACTAGTCGGAAGAATGATGACATTTGTTTCTACAACTAAGCGGATACCGATTTCTTAGAGATTTGGCCCAAATTTCTTGGCTTTTTGCACCTTTTTCGGCCCCAACCTTTCTTGTTTCTCTTTCCTTTTCTTTTTTTTTCTTTCCTTCGTCTTCAGTTTCACTAACTAACATTCATCATTAGACGGAATTTTTTCAATTACATACTTCTAATAAAAATGTTTAGGTTAGGTTAGGTTGGAGTGGCTGCTTACGCACACTTAGACCGGTGACGGTCCATTGTGATACCACAGGATGTATCCCCTTTTACCCCTATTGGAACCATTTCGAGCTACTTATGTAGCGTAAGACGTCCCGCACTTTAATGTTTTCGAGATCCGAGAGGCAGTCCATCCTGAACTTACCTAAGTGTTTGTGCCTTCTGAGAGCCAATGCTGGACACGAGCAAAGGAAGTGGACCAACGTCTCTTCCTCCTCTTCGTCCAAGCAGCTTCTGCAGAAGTCATTAGCCTCCAGACCCAGCCTTCTTGCATGTTCTCCAAAAAGGCAGTGTCCCGTGAGTATTCCTACGACCGTTCTTAATTCACGCCTGCGTAAGGATATTAATGCCCTAGTGCGCCCCAAATCCAGCTTTGGCCAAACTTGTCTTGCAACTCTACAGGTTAGGGTGTTAGACCACCTTTCCCCCGCTGAGGATAGCGCCTGCTTCCCAAGTGCTTGTCTCAGCGCTGTGATAGGCCTCCCCAGACTTGCCCTTTCCGATTGCAGCTGGAGAGTCGTACCATGCCTAGCAAGTTCATCTGCCCTGCAGTTCCCCATGACGCCCGAGTGACCTGGGACCCAGACTACCTGGATGTTGAAATGCTCACCCATCTCATTTAGAGATGAGTGACAACTCAACGCCACCCGTGACGCCAAAGACACCGATTCTAACGACCGGATCGCCGCTTGACTGTCCACATAGATTGTGATATCGTCTGAGGATAACACATTATGCTTCAACCACGTCATGACCTCCTCAATCGCTACGACTTCAGCTTGGTACACGCTGCAGTAATCAGGGAGACGAATAGAAATATTTACATTTAATTTGTCACAGAATACTCCAGCTCCTACTTTGCCGTCTAGCTTGGAGCCATCTGTGAAGAATTGCAACGCTTCGGTTTCCGATAACGGTCTATTCCTCCAGGATTCCCTTGAAGGAAGGAGGTCCGAAATCGCTTCTCGCAGCGTAGAGTAGGTTTAATGTAGTCAAGATTCGCCAGCTCATCCTTCAACGATCTGACAATAGTAGAGTGTCCTATACTAAGACACCTCCACTGAGAGACGGCTGCAAGTCGTACAGCCGTATTTGCCGCCATCTGTTTGCCAAAAATGTCGACCGAAAGAAGGTGCAATAACCCCTCTAAGGCACTTGTCGGTGTCGACCTCAATGCCCCGCTAACAAGCATGCAGGCCGTTCTTTGCACTCTCTCAATCTTACTTTTGTAAGTTACCCTGTCCAGAGCTGGCCACCAAACACCCACCCCGTACATGAGTACATGTCTCACTACGGCGGTGTAGAGCCAGTGTACCAGCTCCGGCTTCAGACCCCATCTATGACCAATGGCGTTCCTACAGGAGTACAAAGCAATAGTAGCTTTGTTTATTCTCTCCAACATGTTGGGCTTCCAACTAAGCTTACTGTCCAAGATAATGCCCAGATATCTAGCTCTATCAGTAAAAGAAAGTCTCGTGCCATTTAAGGTAGGAGGGACAACTACCGGGATTTTGTATTTCTTAGTAAAGAGTACCAGCTCTGTCTTGGACGGGTTAATACCAAGTCCACATTTACCAGCCCATTTCGTAACGATGGTAAGCGCATTCTGCATTACGTCTACAATCGTGCCCAGGAATTTCCCGGTAACAGCTAAAGCTACGTCATCTGCGTACGCGATAACTTCAATACCCTCTCTCTCCAATTCAAGTAGTAACCCGTTTACCACTATGTTCCAGAGAAGAGGGGACAGAACCCCCCCTGAGGAGTTCCCCTAGTTACTCGCCTCTTGAAGGTGGAGTCCCCCAACTTCGAGCTAACAATCCTCCTTCCCAGCATATAATTGATTAACCCTATCAGAGGAACGTCCACCTCCAAAAATGACAATCCCTCCTTGATTGCCTCCGCTTTCACATTATTAAAGGCGCCTTCTATATCCAGGAAGGCCACCAAACAGAATTCCTTCGAATTAATCGATTTCTCAATCGTAGACACCAAGGCGTGCAGAGCAGTGTCCACAGATCTACCCTTTGTGTATGCATGCTGAGACGATGCCCACTTCCTGGCACCTATTTTATCTCTGATGTATACATCCAGCAGCCTTTCTAAGGTTTTCAAAAGGAAGGATGATAGAGTTATTGGTCTTAGGTCCTTAGGATAGACATGTGAGCTTTTCCCCGCTTTCAGTATGAACACCACATTGACCTCCGTCCAGTACCTAGGAATATAGCCCAGCGTCAAACACCCTTTGAATATAGCTTCCAGGTAGGGAAGAATAAATTCTGAGTTGTTTTGAAGTTCCGCTGGTATAATTTGATCCGGACCAGCCGATTTAAATGGTTTAAAACCCCTCAGTGCCCATAGGATCCGTTTTCTGGTTACGATATCCTCTGTGGTTACTGATAGTGATTCCTGATGATTGCTACGCACCAACAGGTCTTCAAAGCTCCCTGGGAAGTGTGTCTCGAAGAGAAGCTCCAGAGATTCTCCACTAGAAGCTGTCCAAGATCCGTCCGGTTTTATCAAAAAACTGGGACTAGATGTACTTTTGGAAAGAATCTTCCTAAAGCGGGAGGTTTCGGATACCTCTTCCATTTTATCACAGAAGATTCTCCAATACCTCCTTTGTGCCTTTCTTAATTCTTTCTTATAAATTCCGAGTTTCTCCTTATAGGAGTCCCAATCCTGAGCCTCCCTTGTATTTTTGGCTCTATTAAAGGCTGTCCTACAAGCCTTACGATAGGTTCCCAGTTCCCTGGACCACCATACCGGTTTTTGCCTACCCCTAGGCTTAGCCAGTGGGCAGGCAGCGCTAAACGATCGGTTCCATGCGCTAGTAACGCTAGCCACCATGTCCTCCAGCTCCCCAACGGTCGTCGGGGGCTCCATAGCCCTCGTCGGTAACATTTCCTCCAATAATTCCCCATATTTGCTCCAGTTGGTCCTTCTAGGGTTCCTGAAGGCTTCCCGGGTAGCAGGGTGAATATCGAGGCTATAGGTTAAATATCGATGATCAGAAAAGGAGTGTTCCTTATCCACCCTCCAATTTTTAACCATATGAAGAATATTATTTGAGGCAAGGGTCACGTCTAGAACCTCCTGCCTGTTACTAGTAATAAATGTGGGTTCCCGCCCAATATTACACACTGAAAGGTTAGTACTCATCAAATAATCAAAAAGCGACTCATCCCTTTCATTAATGTCCGTGCTTCCCCAGATAGTTTGATGCGCATTAGCATCAACTCCCAGTACCACACCTACCTTTGATTGTTCCGCTTTACGAATCAGTTCCTCCAGGTTATCCGTAGGAACCTCCTTCTCCCGGTCCATGTAGGCTGAAACTAGCCAGAATCTACAAGTGCCTACTTTCAGGCTAACTGCAGTAGTGTCACCATTGCTGTATTGAGAGAGAAGGAAAAGATTAATATTATTTTTCCCAAGAATACAAGATCTGATCTTCCCAGACTTACTAGAGGATATAATTTTATACCCCTTGGTTCTGAGGCCACAGATCCCGTTGTTGTTAATCCAAGGTTCTTGGTGTGATACGATTGCTGGGATTATTCAAGTACTTGGCAAAGTTTATTTCGAACCTGTTCAAACTGGCAGCGGAGTTATGATTATTATCCGGGAAAGATATTCCATTTGAATGGGAGGGGAAGGGGAAAACATGATGTTGAGCTTGAGAATTTGAAGAGAATTGTAACATCTGAACCGATTCCTAAGCCGTTCATAACTTCGTTTATGGACATAGATTTGTTCCTGAGGGTGACCATAAGCCACCTGAAATATTGAATTTGCGTGACATTTATGGCGTCACACCAAGATTACAAAGAATGTTCATGATATTATTAAACTATCCGAGAATGGAAATTGTTTATAAACCGGGGAAAAATATGCCGCTGGCTGATTGTCTCTCTCGAGCACAATTAAGAGTGATAATGTTTCGTTTAATTCAGCAAAGTTTGAAATGTTCTCATGAAATTTCAACGTAGAATTCAAACATTCAAGCCCCAGATACCCTCAAAGCAATGGTCTGACTGAAAAGAAATGAAAAAATTGAAAAAAATATTCTAAAGCGATGTTACGAGGCTAATGAGGTAAATCAATTTCAGTATAGAATCATGGAATACAATATCACACCCGTTGCAATCATGCATCTCACTCATCGTAATGGCAAATTTAAAGATCCATTTATTGAATGTAATTCTTGTTGTCAACGCCACGCTGCAAAATCGTCCAATCAAGCTTTAGTTCATCTGATTTTTTTATTTTTTTATTTTTCTTATTTTAGATCAAAATAAATGACACCGTCCACGGCCAAATGGAGTTTGAATCATATTTACGAGACATTATCGCATCTGAAGAATTTCAGCGACTGCGAAACGTTAAACAATTGGGTTCTGCTTTCATGGCTTACGAATCATCGACTTGTTCACGTTATGAACACTCGCTTGGGTAAGATATCTAAATTTAATTAGTCTATATATAGTACAACTGTATTGGTAAGTGTTTTCCCCGGTTTAGCGTCTCCCATTTGGCCAACAAATTTATTGGTATATTGCAACTCAACAATCCAGAAATAAAAATTTCAACATTTTATCGTAAATGTGTCACGGTAAGTTTATTTCTGTGACAAAGTCAACGTGTTTTAATACTTTTCTTTTTTTGTTATTTTTAGATCGCCGGATTACTACATGATTTGGGTCACGGTCCATATTCGCATATGTGGGAACATTTAATGGAAGTATATTTTAAACAAACCTATCACCACGAGAATATATCGTGTCGATTGGCGGAGAGGGTTTTGCGTCGCATACCTAATGTATTTGAAAATGATGCGGAAAAAGAGCGTGGCATTTGTCTAATACAATGCCTGATTCGAGGAAATTTGGATGAATTACAGGACCAATTAGGCCCGGATATGTATGTAGCCGAAATAATTTGTAATAAATTTTCCGAGATCGATGTCGATCGGGTCGATTACATTTTACGAGATTTTCTCCAAATGAGGCATGCGGTCAATATTGTCAATTTTGAACAAACATTTCATGAATTTCTAGAAAGTAGGTTTGTGACCAAATTATCGCCATATATTGTGATTACTGAACTTAATTTTTTTTTTTTTTTTTTTTTTTGTTTTGTTATGTAAAGGGGCATACATAATCGAGGGACCGGATCATGTCAAGCATATAAACTATTCGAAGGATGATTTGAAACGGATTTATTGTTTGTTTAAAAATCGAATTGAGCTGCACAAGCAAATTTACCAAAGTCCCAATGTGATAGGAACACAAATTTTGTAAGTAACCAAATTTATTTTAAATAAATTTAGCAGCAGAACTCTATTAATCTATAAATAATTTTAGACTATGCGATTTTTTTAAGGCGGCCGACGATAATCATTTTAAATTCAATGATACACTACGCCTGAATGAGGTTACCAATGGTGCTGATTTAAAGCCGTTCATAGCTTTTGATGATACAATTTTGGAAAAAATTCAATCCCAATTAACAAATACATCAACATCTTCTCAATACGAGATACTAAAACATTATATTGTAAATAAAAAACGATTTCGCCTTATAAATGAGGACGAGTACAATGAGCTGCGAAATGGCCGAAATTATGGTGACGAAAATTTCCGTACATATACGCGAAAGATTGAGCATCCATTTAGGAAATTTAAAATTTTTTTAGATCGTCAAATTTTATACAATGGCAATTACAATCGTGTTATCAACAAAATTGACGAAGTGAAAAAATTTTTAAATCTGGATGTAAACCGTGAATTGGATTCGGTCAAGGATACAGATAAATTGTATTATTTTGTTCAAACATAATGCGCCGCGATTTTTATATTTTATTTTATTAACCATTTAATATCGAGGGGCTTATTGATTCGCGTGACCAAGACATAGACCAAATTATTTATTTAAAATTATTTATTGAATTATATCGGATTTATTTTCTATATTTTGTACAATGAACACGAAGATCAAACATTAGTTAAAATATAGTAGAAAATCAAAAGAACTTAAAGTATACACTTGTAATTATTATGTATAAGTATTAAATTTGAGGGGACATTTTATTAATAATTTATGTATTAAATGCTAAATAAATTATCTTGAATTTTAAAGAGAATTTGTTTGATCATCAATAATAATTGGTTAACCGGCAAGTTATAAGAAGCATTAACATATTAATTTGAAATTTACTGGTAATTAGTTGTCTAATTAGCTTGTTTATTGATCAGCAAGAAGCAAGACTATTCGGGATTGATATCATCGATTATAGTTACTGTAGTGTCAGAGAGTTAGTCCGTCTAACTCTCTGACACTACAATAACATATATAAATATGAATTTGGCATCGGTTTTTTGATTAGCAACCGATGTCGTCAATTTGTGACTGACTTCATGCTTGTCAGTAATCGGATTTGTATACAACGTTATGCTCCCATCGAGGAGAACCCTGATCAAATCACAGACGCGTTCTACGATCAGCTCGAAACCGTCCTCCGCAAAAATTCCGCAACATGAGTGTAATGTATATGTATCAGTGGTATCACTGGATCACTGAATTTTAATATTGTATATGTATCAGTGGTCTCACTGTATTTTAGTTTTGTCAAGTGGGGACTCTGAAAAAGAAAAAGCAATTACATATATCTGAATAGCATAACCAGAACACGAGTTCTATTTAAAGTATTAAAAAGTCTATTTGCGGTATATATATATATATATATATATATATATATATATATATATATATATATATATATATATATAAATATATATATATATATATAAATATATATATATATATATATATATATATATATATATATATATATATATATATATATATATATATATATATATATATATATATATATATATATATATATATATATATATATATATATATATATATATATATATATATATATATATATATTTATATATATATATATATATATGTATATATATATATATATATAAATATATATATATATATATATATATATATATATATATATATATATATATATATATAAATATATATATATATATATATATATATATATATATATATATATATATATATATATATATATATAAATATATATATATATATATATATATATATATATATATATATATATATATATATATATTTATATATATATATATATATATATATATATATATATATATATATATATATATATATATATATATATATATATATATATATAAATATATATATATATATATATATATATATATATATATATATATATATATATATATATATATATATATATATATATATATATATATATATATATATATACATATATAATTATATATATAAGTTAAGAACACAACACTTCAACATCGTTACACGTGTTTTTAGTTCACATCATAACTCATAGCAAAATCCTTGATCATCAAATTCCATTTGATGCATCAAATGTCATTTGTATTTTTCCATTTAATTTTACTAATCAGCATTTTTACCGTATATTGTAATTTTCCATATATTTTATAGAATAAGCATTTTCGTGAGATAAATACTCTATAATATGTTTTATGAGAATATTTTGTAATAAAAATAAGTTAGTCTTAAGTTGCATTCTAAATAAAACGGATGTAGTCCAAACAAAAAATATTTCTTTCAAGATTAATGTTTTATTAATCTTAACTGGCGCCGAAACAGTGAGTGAAGTGAAAGTGAAACAGTGTAATAGTTCAAAGTTTTTATACCCACGAGAACATAATAACACAGACAAAATCAACTAATCATATGAGAACTTAGCCTTTGTCTAAGAACATAATTAAATATAGCTATACCCACGAGAACATAGCTAACGTTTTTTAACACTACCGAGAGTGAATATTATCGTACCGCAGTAGGCCGATAGCAAGTGTAAACGCTACCAGCCAAAAAGGGAAAATACGGGTCATCCGGATCACAAGTAGCTTCAACTCAAGTGTACAACACCCGGTGTGCACTTTAAAGACCTCTGAGTGAAACACTAATCCTCAGATTGAAATTTACCAAGGATAAATTCCTTCTTAATAATGAAAATAATAATTTTGCTGTAAGTAAATTTTAATAAAACTATACAGTTTACGTTTAATAAAAAAATAAGAAAAGTGAAAAATAAATAATAATTAAATAAATAATAACATTCAACGATAATATAACATAATAAATATTTAATTAATAGTAACAAAATAATACTTAATCAATAAATAAAAACAATATAATATTACATCAAAATAACACACAATAATTTAAATATAAAATCAAAACAAGTATAATAACATAATGGATGAACTTAAGGACGCCATTAGAATTTGACAGGAGCACTCAACGCTCAAATAGAGTTGAATAAAAAATTGGAAAGAAGAATAGACCAACTTGAAAATCGAACAGTGAATCAAGCACCAAATAACAACAATCTCGTGGCACCCACGACAGAACAAGAACTCAAAGACATCGGAGGACTGCCGGATTGCGTTAAGGAGTTACGAGTCTTCGACGGAAACCCGATAGAATATGTATCATGGATATACACCGTCGATTGTATCCTCAAGGATTACGATATAGCAAAGGACAAACCAGTATACAGAGCCATATTACAACACATTAGGCAAAAAATACGAGGAACGGCAGATGCGGCTCTCGTATCGTATAACATATTCGATGAAAACTGGCTTGCGATAAAGGAATGTTTATCGCTACATTACGCAGACAAAAGAGATGTGCGGACCTTAGAATACCAGCTAGGCAGCCTTATACAAGGGGAAAAAAGTGATGACGAGTTTTATGCGACAGTTAATCATCAATTATCGTTGATGATCAATAAAATAAAAACCGAAAACTACAGTGCGGACACGATGACAGTTCTAATCGACACATATCGAAATAGAGCTTTGGACGTGTTTATTAGAGGACTCAACGGAGATATTTTAAAGATGCTGACCATCCAGAGACCAACAAATCTTCCAGATGCATATTCATTATGTCTCGAAATACAAAATCTCAATTTTCGAAATATGCCGATACATAACAGAAATTTTAATAATTATTATTATTATTATTAAATTTATCTTTATTTCAGTTTATTTATATACATATATTAAAGAAAAACAATTATTGCAAATTAGAAATAAAGTAAAGCTCCATTAGATTTATATTAAAATCTGTGGTGGAGCAACAATTATACAATTCAACAAAATTAAACTAATTAAACTTATATAACATACAATAACAAGCTCAAATTTAGTATCATTTGACATACAATAATTCAATTGCACCACTAAAAGTATTGCTCAATGTTATCTAAACCGAGCAGCCAGGATCGAATTTCACGTTTTAATTTGTATTTCCGCACATTGCTTAGACTTTTAATATCGTTAGGTAACATATGTGGCAAAAGAATGTAGCCATATAAAGATAGAATCTTCTAAATTTTTCGCTATTGCAACGAACGCCGGCAAAGTTATTTGGCTTTCTCGTATTATATATGCTTACAGTTCGATTGTGAAAACTGTTACTTCGATTAAAAAACATTTTGAGGACTTTATAAATATAGAGATATCTAAATGGTAATAAATTTAGTTCACGAAACAACGGAACTGTTGGTGTTGTCTGAGGGCGCTTGTAAATTAATTTAATGATTCTTTTTTGTGCGATATACAGATCCTCAATATTAGTAAAATAAGTACCACCCCAACTGGATATGCCATACATTACTATTGATTCTACTAGAGCATGGTATAATTTCCTTAATGTAACCCTTGGGCAAATTTTGCTAAGATTATAGAATTTATGAATGGCCCAGATTACGCTTTTCCTAGTATTATTGATGTGTGACTTCCAGTTAAGTAGTGAATCTATTGTTAAACCCAGATATTTAAATTCATGTACCAGCTCAAGCACAAAACACTGAGGCGAGCATAGATTTCTATCGCATGAATACGTGTGGTACGTTTGAGGGTGCGCTAGGGAAACCGCATCTCTTCGCCCAAAATGCATGAGTTTTGATTTGTCGCTAACAATAAGCCGATTATGATAAAACCATTGACTTAGGCTGTCCAGATCCTTTTCAAGAATACGACTAATTTCCCAAGTACTATCAGTCATAGGAATAGCGTAGCTAAGGGCCAAATCATCAGCAAAAGCAGTGGGATTTCCTATGAAATCAACGTCAAAAATCGAATTAAAATAAATCAAAAATAATAATGGACCCAAAACAGATCCTTGAGGGACGCCACACCTAACAGCACCTGGGTTACTTAATGTTTCGCCTATTCTAACAATTTGACGCCGATTTTGAAGGTAACTTGTAAACCAATCTAGAATTGTGCCTCGAATACCAATATTACATAGTTTAGCTAGCATTATTTCATGGTTGACTACATCGAAAGCTTTAGAAATGTCAACAAACAATGCTGTAGGCTTTTGCGAACTGTTCATAGCTGTAAATATCTGACTAAGGAAATCAATTAGTGCTTCTTCAGTGGATTTACCAGCAGTAAAACCATATTGTTTATTGTGTAAAAAATTAACTTTATCAAGATAATGCACTAACCGACGTTTTATTAGTTTCTCAAAGACTTTAGCTACGGTGCTTAGCAGAGAAATCGGCCTATAATTGTTCAGCTGTAATTCATCGCCTTTTTTGAATATTGGAATTACAATTGCCAATTTTAAATTATTTGGAAAAATTCCATTATCAAGGCTCAGATTATACAAGAATTTTAAAACATCCACTAAGTACCAAGCGCAGTTTTTAACAACCAAGTTATCAATTCCATCAGCACCTTTAGATCGTTTGTTTTTTAAATTATTAATTTCAATAATAATTTCCGAAGCAGTTATAGGCTCAAAATAACAAGACGAAACGTAATTATTTGACTGTGACCCAAAGATAAATTTATTACGTTCAATATCATCATTTCTAGTAGCACTAAATGTGGAAGTTAATTCTTTGGATATGTTTATAAAAAAATTGTTAAATTCATTAGAAATCGACTTAGAACATGTAAGGATATCTTCAGTTCGAAGTTGATATATTTGAGTTAATTGCTTACTTCGAGAATTACGTCCTAACACCTCATCTACAATCTTCCAAGTAGCCTTGGAATTATTAATGGAAGAATCAAATTTGTTCTTGTAGAATACGTTCTTTGCAGTATGAACATCCAATTTAACCTGCTTTGAGAGATTGACTACATATTTTTCCAGTTTCTTATTGAAAGGATATCGATTTAATTTCTTTGAAAATTTTTTTAATTTGTTCATCTTGCGCAAAAGATTACAATTCATCCATGGTTTCAATTTTGTGATTTTCCGACTATCAGTGATAAAAGTGGATGATGCTATGTGAGACCTTAGAATATCGACAAAATTTTCAAAAGCAATATTACAATTGGATTGAGAATACACAGAATTCCAATTTTCAAAGTTTAAAAGATCGTTTAGTTTGGTGAAATTCACCTGTGAAATATTTGATCTATAATTAACTGTACCTGAACTCAACATTAATGCAAATATATCGACTATAATCAAATTATGATCAGAAAAATGCATAGGTAGGTTTCTAATGTTAAAATCAAATATTTGCTCACTTTTCAGGAAGACATGGTCCAGACAAGCTAACATTCTAGTTGGTTCATTTAAAAAGTTTATTAAACCATGTGAAGCCAGCATTGTTTGGTAACCAAACGACTCATTGATATCTAAAAGATTTAAATTAATGTCACCCAGAATAGCTACGTTACTTTTTGTAAGCGTACGCAACAAACTTTCCAGCTCATCGCAGAACCCATTAATAGACCCATTATTAAATCGGTAGATACAAATGAATATCCAATTTCTCCCTGCAATGTCAAGATCAAAACGAATAATATCTGCTGTCATCCAATTGTAAACTTGAATTAAGTAATTACCAATGTTATTGCGAATAAAAACACCAACACCCCCAGAACGGTAACTGTCATTACAGCAAGCCCTAAAGTTGTAACCCGGTAAACTAAACTCACAGCATTCTTTAGAATAAATCCATATTTCAGTCACAAAAATTAAATCGGGAATCTCGTTAAGGCTTGCCACATATAAACTAAAAGTATCAAAATTTGCCCGTAAACTTCTAATGTTCTGCACCAATATCCTAAAATTAGAATTTCGTATCTTACTCATAAAAAATGAATGAAATATAGATAATAAAATATACAGGTAAAAGCAAGATTATAAAAAAATATTGATACTGTTGTTTACGAGTAAAATTAAAAAAATTGTAGTTATTGTAGCATTTGATTCCGCAGAAATGTAAAGTTGGGTACAGCACTAATAAAAAGCTTATTCGATGTTTTGAATTAATCACGTTAATTGTCAGTGCTACCAACAAATTAAAACTGAAATTGTTAGTAAAAAATATAACTGTCAATCCTTTATAAACAAATACAAATGAGATTTGTTTTGTTGAAATCAAAACAAAAATGGCAGAAAAGTATGTAAAAATAACCAATAAATATTGAGCTTGTAATAGTAAGAAAATTTGCATACCTAATGAATTAAAAAATATTTGATTCCCGATTGATCTCACAATCGCTATTTTTTCTCCCAATTGGATTGTGTGCTTGAAGAAGCCGAAAAATATCATTGAGTGATTGTACTCGATAAACATCTGAATCTGCCGATTTCCGTAGATTTATTTGTCCATTAGTACACCACAAATATTTATAATTGTACGTTGTTTTAATTTTCTTCGCTTCACGATATAACTGGGACTGGAACGCTGTTAATCGGTGCATAATGAAAATGCGTTGCTCAGGATGGTTTTGCGGCAACATTACATCCAAATCGTTAGTGAAAAGTGACTTCTTTTTCTTCATCTGCAGCAAAATGTTATTCTTAATATCATTCGTCGTGAATTTGACAACTAATAAATCATTAGAGAATGATTTAGATGTATATTCTTTATATGAGACAGTGCTCTTGCTTTTGGGAATTGCATGAATGTTCACTATGTCATCATAATTAATTTCCACTCCTATTTTTTGACGGTGTTGATAACCACATCACGAATATCACCATGTTGACTGGGTAGACCGACAATTGTTATGCTACTCGAGTTTAATTTCTGGCTTGGTTTATCATTTTCAGCTTCTAGTAAATGAATCTTGGAAGTCTGAATCGACATCTGGTTCTCTAAGGTATCTACCCTGGATTTAAGTATTTCGTTTTCCGATGCAAGCGATACAAGCATGGCTTTCAGGTTATCAAGAGTAGATAGCTTTTTTTCCATACGTTTCAGCAGGATCATAACATCAGATAAATTAGGCAAATCATCCATTGCGTCAGAATCATGGGAATCCACTTCATCAATTATTATTGATTGGTTCGAAGAAGAATTACGACAAACATGACACAGCCATTTTGCTGAGCGCTTCTTTATTCCATCTAGTAATTCCTCGGAAATGTTTGCACATCTTATGTGAAACGTATTATCACATGAGCCCGCGCATTTGACGCCAGGAAATTTCGCTTTGGTAATGTTCATAGAACAAATGTTGCACGTAGACATTATAATAACTATTATATATGTTTATATTATTATTCCTTATGAAATTATAGATTGTATAAATAGTTATATTTATATATAACAATACAATTTTCCGAAGAAAATTTATTTTTCAAAACATTAATTTATTTTGACGTGTGTCACGTTCGACGACTAGATTGGTATCTGAAAATAATACCATCACAGTCCCAGGAAATCAAATAAATACGGGCGGATACCATCAATATACAGCTAAACCAACGCCATTACCCAGACTAACACTGCAACAAAGAAATGCAGGGTACAACATGCAATTCCAACAACAATATCGGCCACAACAACATCCGCAGCAACAATACCACCAACAACCATATCAACAACAACAATTTGCGCAGCAGCAAACTCAAAATTACTGTTCAACAGTACCAGCAAGGCCAACACAACCAAAACCACCCACACCAATGTCAGTCGATGAATCTGCCAACACCAAAAGGATCAATTATATAAATCGGCCGAAGAACTTTGACGTAAGACCAAAGAGGGATAGAAGCCCTGATACCGGCCTAAACCAGCATAAACAACAACGAATATTCCACATGGAACAAGAAGAGGGTACATCGGAATACCAAGAGTATATCGACAACTACAGCGACATGGAAGAGGAAAATGATAAGACAGAAGAAAACTTTGAGGTAAATTCTACAACGAATGCCTCTCCAGCATTCCTTACTTAGAGTATCGAACGAAGAATAACAACACCCTAAAATTCCTTGTCGGCACCGGGGCCAACAAAAATTTCGTTAGACCAGAAATTGCCAAAAACCCCAAATCAACCAACAAACAATTCCATGTTAAATCAGCAGGAGGTGACATCAAAGTCCAACAGAAAATATCTACACAGTACTTCAAAAATCTCGGTAATGACATTCAACTAGATTTTTATATTCTGCCGGGACTTACAACGTTCGACGGGATAATTGGAGATGACACGCTGAAAAAACTAGAAGCCTTAATAGACAGGAAAAACAATACTCTCACAATAAAACCAGGCATCAAAATTCCTTTGAAGTCCAAGACTTCAATTCAAGTAAATACTATCGAAACAAGAAATGGTCACCTAAACGAGGAAATAAAGTCAAAACTAAAAGCTATGGTAAACAAATATCAACCAATCTTCGGAGCCATTGGAGACCACCCAACCATCGAAACAAACGTTAGAGCAGAGACTATAAGACCACCACCGAGGAGCCAATCTACACGAAATCGTATCCATAACCGATCAACATGAGAGCTGAAGTAGATCAACAAATAGCGCAATTGCTCAATGACGGTATCATACGACCATCAAAACGTCCATATAACTCACCCATTTGGGTCGTCGAGGAAAAATTAGGCGCATCAGGAGTTAAAAAATATCGGATGGTCATAGATTATAAGAGACTAAACATTGTTACCGTTTCGGACACCTACCCAATACCCGACATAACAAACACCATAGCAAATCTAGGCGATTCAAAATTTTTTACAACGATAGACCTAACATCCGGATTCCACAACATTAAGATGTTGGAAAAAGATATACCCAAGACGGCTTTCTCGACTATGAACTGGAAATACGAATTTACCAGGCTACCATTCGGGTTGAAAAACGCTCCAGCGATTTTCCAAAGGATCATCGATGACGTTCTGAAAGAATATATTGGGAAAATGTGTCATGTTTATGTAGATGACATAATCATATTCGGAGGCAAAAATGAAGAGGAGCACCTAGAAAATGTCAGCAAAATTTTAGATTAGCCCACAAGTTTTTGGGCGCCAAAAATCTAAAATGGTCCGATTACGATGGTTGATACCTCTATCAATCGGTTTCGGGACCTGTAATTGCTGTGACAATTTTCATTTTGATTGCTCGATTATTTCTAAACATTTCTTAGAAAATTCAATTTTATTGAAAATTAACTGTGCTATAGCCCACAAGTTTTTGGGCGGCAAAAATCTAAAATGGTCCGATTACGATGGTTGATACCTTTATCAATAGGTTTCGGGACCTGTAATTGCTGTGACAATTTTCATTTTGATTGCTCGATTATTTCTAAACATTTCTTAGAAAATTCAATTTTATTGAAAATTAACTGTGCTATAGCCCACAAGTTTTTGGGCGGCAAAAATCTAAAATGGTCCGATTACGATGGCTGATACCTCTATCAATAGGTTTCGGGACCTGTAATTGCTGTGACAATTTTCATTTTGATTGCTCGATTATTTCTAAACATTTCTTAGAAAATTCAATTTTATTGAAAATTAACTAGAGCCCACAAGTTTTTGGGCGGCAAAAATCTAAAATGGTCCGATTACGATGGTTTATACCTCTATCAATAGGTTTCGGGACCTGTAATTGCTGTGACAATTTTCATTTTGATTGCTCGATTATTTCTAAACATTTCTTAGAAAATTCAATTTTATTGAAAATTAACTAGAGCCCACAAGTTTTTGGGCGGCAAAAATCTAAAATGGTCCGATTACGATGGTTTATACCTCTATCAATAGGTTTCGGGACCTGTAATTGCTGTGACAATTTTCATTTTGATTGCTCGATTATTTCTAAACATTTCTTAGAAAATTCAATTTTATTGAAAATTAACTGTGCTATAGCCCACAAGTTTAAGGGCGGCAAAAATCTAAAATGGTCCGATTACGATGGCTGATACCTCTAACAATAGGTTTCGGGACCTGTAATTGCTGTGACAATTTTCATTTTGATTGCTCGATTATTTCCAAACATTTCTTAGAAAATTCATTTTCAACAGTTTATTTGATTTTCACAAATTTTAAAATAGCGCTGAACATACACCCAATCCTTTTTATTTTAATAAGAAAAATTGTTTCGGATTGCTTGACCTGTCCACTTTATGGAAATATAAGCCCACACCTGGTAACATCTCTGAGATTTTCGTAAATGGTCATAGTGTAGCATCAGGTTTGGAAAGTTTATTTGATTTTCACAATCTTCAAAATAGCGTCGAGCATTCCCAACCCTTTTTATTTTAATAAGAAAAATTGTTTCGAATAGCTTGACCTGTCCACTTTATGGTAATATCGCCCGATACCTTGTTCTACTTCTTATTTACACTTTTTATGTAGGCCTACACTTCTTCAGTACACTTACACTTTTCGTTAATTTGTGTAGCTTCACTTTGAGTGAAATACTTCACACCGGTGCCCATCGTACCATCTCTCAGATATGCAATATCGGCTGGTCAGCATCCAGATGGTGGCTTCGTTCGCAATATCATTGGCTGTCGTAACCCATATCTGGTTGTGGCAGTTTGCCGATTCATTCCAGGATTTTCCTAAGCCGGCGCGGCGGGCCGCCAAAGGTTTAAATAACTATGACGAACGATTCTAAATATTTTGCGACTATTAGACTAATAACTAGCGAGTTGAGTTCCAAGTATATTGCATGCGAATTGATATCATTTTATTGACTGTGATCTTCATTTTCAAAATGATGAACGCTACCTCCTGTTTGACTAAGTAACGGCTGCTCCTACTAACATGTAACTCGTTCGTATTCTTGGCAGGATAATTATTAGGTTTGCCAATACATCAGAATCCGCCAACTTATTATAATTAAATGAGAATCTGTTGATTGTTGCCGCGGGGTTCCACAAGAGTCTCGTCTTGTTGGGTTTATTGGGATTTATTGTCGCAAAAATGGGTAAGTACCATGTGCTGTCTCCTTGCGTTCGTGCTTCTTTAACGAATAACTTCTTCAGCCAACCCCTCTTCTTTTATTCGGCTTCGTACCGGCACTCGGTAGTTCTTTCCACCATTTCCGCATGTATTTATCTTGCTCTGGCTTCTTCGAAGGATTGTATCTCCCGTTCGTTAAGTTTAACACCTAATATTGGTCATTCTAAGAAAGCCTTCTATAATTTTTTTTTTTTTAATGTATTTATTTATTTTCTTATCTAATGTTAGGTACCGAAAATCAAGCATTCAAATAATACCAAGAAAACAAAGTGTTAAGACTGATTTACATTCAATGACAATCGACGTCTGCAAAAAAATTGAAACACAACATAGGAAAAAGTACATAGACAAGAAGAGAAAAAATAATCATCTGCTTAAAAAAGGCAATTGAAACCCGAGAAACAAACCAATAAAACCTCGTCTGCTTTTTTTGCAGATGTCGAGTTTCATCTTTTTTGTATCTGCGAAATTTTTTGAATGTATGTAAATCAGCCATTAAACCAATTTTTTTTTTGTTTAATGATTCCACTGCCACCTGTGAGATATTGGCCAAACCTTAAAAATAACCAAATTATATTGGTTTAAAACTTAGAAAATTGGATTAAATGTTCACTAAACCCAATATATTTACGTAGTTCAGCTATTAACCTCCATTTATTTTAATAACGCTGTTGATCGAAAAATGAATTTATTTGGCTATTGTTAGAAATGATGTCTATCTATCCTGAGACTTGATAAATAATACATTGATGGATAAGTAATTAACATTTCATGTACACAATGTAATACAATGGCTGAATGGTGACCATTCAGTGAAATAAATTAAAACCGGCAGCTTGTGTAAATACGAGATAAAATATTATGTGCGGAGAATAAATCTCGATAAGAATTCGTATATGTATAGATGATTTGTTGAATATAGACATTGAATAGGATTCTCATCAAGATGCAAATATAAATAGGAGAAGTTCATTATATTAAAATGACCTAAAAACAAAAACAAAACAAAAAAAAAAAAATCTGTAGACAAGTAAAAGTTGAGGAAATATCAACCACTCATTTATCCCGAAGACAAATTACCAATTGTTGTACGACTTTTGTGTAAATTGATTTAAATGGATTTACATTGTACAATGCAAGCACATGTATATGTAGCATATAAGCGGTGCGAGGTTAGAGTAAATATATGATTGGTGCCCACCTTAATTTATTTATCTTCCGACGTATTGTAGGCTTTTCTAGATTTCGTTTTTTTATCGTTCGTATATTATTTGCATAAATCAACAGAAAATTATTCCGTGTCGAGATCATAATAAGAAATATAAAAACGGATATCATTTTTCATCTTTCATCGCGCGAACGTCTCAAGATTTATAAATTATAAATAATACAACAAAAAAAAAACCAAGAATAAAACTCCAATTAATCAATTTAACACATTCGTTCGTCTGGTTATACTATTTACAAAGTGTACAATATGCGAATTTGTATATAAGAACTTGTATTTTGGTGATAAATGTAACAATCGGCTCTCATTACACTTTACATTTGTAATTGTTCTTAATGATTAATTATTATTATTTTTATTTATAATTCCATATTTTAGTTTTGTTTTTCTATTGATTGATTGATTGATTGATTGATTGATTGTGAGTGTACGGCCAATAATTATAGCAAGTCTCCCGGACTCCCGGGCACACACCGTACACCCGTTCACACATAACAAAACCGAAGGATAGGATAGAATTATTAGTTGGGACAGACTCGACCCGGTTACAGACACCAATGCGATCGATAGAAGACAACACAATCTAACTACATTTTTAGATGATCATCTCTCTGGAATCCAGGGCCGGATACTCAGGACTCCGTAAACCTAAATTAAAAATTATTAATGTTGTAATTTCTCCTGTTCGCCATTCAATAATTTACCTCATAAAATAATTAAGAAAATCTAAAATTACTAAGCTAAAATTTTAATTATAATTACAGTAGAATTCGCTTATAGCGAACACTCAAGGGACATAATTTTATTCACTATAGCCGACTGTTCATTTTAATCAAATATTCGTTTACGTTTATAAACGTAGTTCTTTGTTTGTATTATAATCTTGCACTGTATTTGTGTATCATACCTCGCATTGTATTTGCTAACATATTCTATTGTATAATTGTAGAGTAGTAGATGAATAACCTGTTTGATTGTACGGTAGTTACTGTTACTAAATGTTAATTTTTTTATAATAATAAAGCAAGGAACGCTCTCTCTTATTCTGGTTGCTGAACTATCAGCATCGTTGTCATTATAATTTATTTTGGAACACAGTATTGGCGACGAGGATATAAACGTAACACCATATATTTGGAATATAAAAGGCTGAAATACATACTGTTGTAAGTAAAGGTGATAAACTTAATTTTTTTTTTTGCGCATTCTTGGGACTGTGAGCAAGTGATAGTGTGGTACATTAAATTCGTAATAAAATGTCATTTATCGGTACTTTAGAATCGTTTGATGTCAGTAAATCTGATTTTGATCTGACATATTTAGAACGCTTCAAACAGTTAGTTAAAATCAATACTGTAGAAGATAAAAAAAGATGTCGTTGTTTATTACCTTGATGGGTGCAGATACATATAATGTCTTGAAAAAATCTATGCGTACCCGACTCGCCTTTAGATAAATCGTATGATTTTATTACCAAAATTGTTAAAATCGCATTTTAATCCGGAAAAATTAGTTATATTTGAACGTTTCAAAATTTAATAAGCGGGACCAATCGGCGAACGAAACCATAGCTGAGTATATAATAGAGCTTAAACGGCTTACCAGAACGTGTTCGTTCGACGCATTTCTAAACAATGCGCAGAGAGATAGGCTTATTTGTGGGCTGAGAAGCGAATCTATTCAAAAGAAGCTTTTGTCTGAAGGAGGAGACCTCACCTTTGAAGATGCATGCAGGAAAGCTGTTAGTTTAGAATTAGCTACCATAGAATCCAAAACTATTAGTGATAGCTCAGTTTCAAAAATTTTGAGTTCAAAGCAGAACCATCTTAATCCTAGTGTAGCAACCAATTTTAATCAAAATGACAGAAGATTTAATAACAAACTGTGTGATAAATGTGGTAGGAATCAGAGCGACAAATTTTGTCCGGCCAAAAATTGGAGGTGCTTTTTATGTAATAAAAGAGGACATGTAAAAGAACTCTGTAGGAATAAAAAGAAAATCAATAATTTGGAAGAGGAAGAAGTAGAAGATACTTTAGAGAATCTAAATTTAATTGGAATGGTTGCATCTCGGAAAGCTGAACCACAAAAAATACTATTAAAAATTAATGACGTTCAGATAGATACAGGAGCATGTGCAAGTGTCATGGAGGAAAGTTATTTCCATAAATATTTTCAAAAGGCAAAATTAGAAAAAGAAGACCTGAAGTATCGTTCCGTAACCGGGGAGAAATTAGTAACACTAGTCAGATTCGAAGTGCTTGTCGAATATGAAGGTAAAAATTACTCATTGACATTGGTTGTAATAAGCGCAAAACAATTATTTACAACGCTTATAGGTCGGAACTGGCTAGACAAACTAATTCCAGACTGGCTTAAGGCATTCGAAACACGTAAATTTATTAGAGAAATCATTGGTGTAGATAGTAGCAGGCGTATGGTAGAAGCACTAAAAATTAGGTTTCCGGTAGTATTTTCGAGTCCCAGTGAGCCGATAAAAGATTTCGAGGCTGTCCTAGTTTTGAAAGAAAATGCGAAACCTATATTTTGTAAACCGTACAGTGTGCCATATGCTGTAAAGGCAAAAGTCGAAGAAGAGATTCATAAAATGGTAAAAGCCGGTGTTATTTTTCCAGTGAAATATAGTCAATGGGCTAGTCCTATTGTAGTCGTGCCAAAAAGGATAAAGGATTACGAATTTGTGTCGATTTTAAAGTCAGTGTTAATAAGTGGGTTGAATTTGAACACTGCCCTTTGCCTTCTATAGAAGATAAATGAATTCATTCATGGGGTAAAGGGCTGGTTCATTCACGTTTCATTTGGCCCGATTTAAAAAAATCAACCTAGCCTGTTTAATGTCAACAATTATGTTACCTTTCATTTTTAAATAAATTGCAACTAATAATACTTAACACTTTGATTATTTTTTATTTTCTTAACATTATTGTTATATTTTTTTAAATTTGGAAGGTCGAACAAACTGGAGAATATCGCCTGGAATTGATTTAAACATTATCGACTGCAATGGCATAGTAATTAAGGAGGAACTATATCAACAATTTATAAATCGCTTCAATTACAATTTGGGGCTACTCGAACTAAGACCAACTGAGGTGGTACTTACAGATATCTCCAATTTTACAAACCCAACACCATCTTGTTCGTCGAATACAACAACTGTTACGAACAACAGCAATAATACAACAATAACTATAGATGAATGGAAGAAACCAGAGTGTTTGGAAATTCAAGTATTAAAGGTAAATAGGAAATTAATAAATTATTCTAATATAAATATCTATACATATAAATGATGTTTGGGGTATTCCGGATAATTTTCAGAATTTCTAGTGACTACCTGTAATCGAAGACCACCTCCTAACTTCGATCACATTTTCAAAGCTCGTCAATTCGCTGTTTACTTATTATTATTATTTTTTTTTTTTTCATAATGAATATGTAGGATTTAAAAGTCTATTTTGGGGTTCAAACTAAAATTTTGGTTAACGGAAATAATTTGCTTCGAGATTATCATCAACACGACAAAATATTGAACGATCGTGACCGCCGTGCAGCAGTTAATATAATAACAAATCACTTATTATCGCTTCGACCACATCCACGAAAAGCAGATAAAATTACTTGGGCGAAGTGTGCTGTGCAACTGTTTCCCAGTTTAGGAGCTAAAGGAATCGGCGATAAGGGATACGTAAGTAAAATTTTTGCATCATTAAAATTAATTGATTTATTAAAAATTATTTTCAATTATTGAATATAGGAAACTTTTTATGATCCACAAATAAAAGGAGGTTGAATCGGAAATAGATTAAAGACACTGCGAAAAAAAATAGTTAAGGAAAGAAAAATATTCCAGAACACGGAGGTACGGCAGTCCACGGCACAAGAAATTGTAGAAAATCCACTAAGTTTTTCCTCCTATGAAATTCAAGAAGTTCTATTAGACGTGGTAAAGACGTTAAAAACTGCCGATCCAAAATTAGAGAAAGATTTTATAATAGCGGGTATGACACAAACTTTTCACATCATGCGCCAATTTATGTTGTCTAATAATTGTATGAGGGCGTTATTAGAGTACCCTAGTTTTATAGATACGTATGAACTGGTGAGTGTCTAAAAATATCATTAGTCACAATACATATATACATATTTTATATCAAAAGGTACCTTTATTTATAGATCCACAACGATTTTCAACTCCTGTTTCCAAACAGGCACAATAATTTAAAAATTAAATTCAATGGTGAGTTTTGCGCGGCTGTAAAAAAAATTTCGGAGAAAATTGGAAAAAGTATACCAATTATTAAGCATTTTCTAGGTAAAAATACAATTCTAATTAATTATGCTAACGGTTTGTTGTATAGTGTACACTATTCATTCCAGATTGGCAGCCAGACATTGCAACAGTGTTTTATTTTCTCACTCTGCTACCGGCAACACAGAAAGATCGCGGTGCTAAAAATCGGACAGACATTGAAACGGCTGGAAATAAAATTATAAAATTCATTGGAATTAATGAGGAAATTACAGATGATCAGCAATTAATTATATATGCCCAAGGTGATAGTAAGTCACGCATTGTTAAATTTTATATTTCACTTTACAACAAGCTTTTGCCTACTAACAACACTTTCATAGATGCACTTGACTTGTTATTTAAATCGCACTATGTTTTTATTGTAAAATACGACGACAATTTAGAATTTTTTTTTAATTATATTCAATATTATATTTTTGACATTCCTATTTCAAAGGTATCAACCACAGTAAAATATTGCCACACTCTATTAAATCCCGATTAAGTTCGATTTTACAAAACATCGTTAGCGGAGAACATAAAAAATTATTGTATTTAAATTTAAAATATAAGAATTTCATAAATTTGAATTTGATATATATATATATATATATATATATATATATATATATATATATATATATATATATATATATATATATATATATATATATATATATATGTTGAAAATTAACTTTCAATCTATGAATATAAGACGCTTCAACTTTGCCATAAACTCATTTGAGCTTTCCCCTTCTTATTTAGAATTTCCGTAAAATATTTTGCGCTCCATGTATACTACAATCGGTTGAGTGTAAAAGCATTTTAATAAATCGCACAACTCTTTGTAACTTTTATTCGACGGAGCACCTGGGATCGATAAATCTTGCACCAGTTTATACGCTGTAGGATAGGTTAGGTTAGGTTGGAGTGGCTGCTTACGTACACTTAGACCGGTGACGGTCCATTGTGATACCACAGGATGTATCCCCTTTTACCCCTATTGGAAGTCCATCCTGAACCGTCCATCGTGTTTGTGCCTTCTGAGAGCCAATGCTGGACACGAGCAAAGGAAGTGGACCAACGTCTCTTCCTCCTCTTCGTCCAAGCAGCTTCTGCAGAAGTCAATACCCTCCAGACCCAGCCTTCTTGCATGTTCTCCAAAAAGGCAGTGTCCCGTGAGAATTCCTACAACCGTTCTTAATTCACGTCTGCGTAAGAATATTAATGCCCTAGTGCGCCCCCCCAAGTCCAGCTTTGGTCAAACTTGTCTTGCAACTCTACAGGTGAGGGTGTTAGACCACCTTTCCTCCGCTGAGGATAGCGCCTGCTTCCCAAGTGCTTGTCTCAGCGCTGTGATAGGCCTCCACAGACTTGCTCATTCCGGTTGCAGCTGAAGAGTCGTACCATGCCTAGCAAGTTCATCTGCCCTGAAGTTCCCCATGACGCCCGAGTGACCTGGGACCCAGACTACCTGGATATTGAAATGCTGACCCATCTCAGTTAGAGATGAGTGACAACTCAACGCCACCCGTGACGCCAAAGACACCGATTCTAACGACCGGATCGCCGCTTGACTATCCACATAGATTGTGATATCGTCTGAGGATAACACATTATACTTCAACCAAGTCATGACCTCCTCAATCGCTACGACTTCAGCTTGGTACACGCTGCAGTAATCAGGGAGACGAATAGAAATATTTACATTTAATTTGTCACAGAATACTCCAGCTCCTACTTTGCCGTCTAGCTGGGAGCCATCTGTGAAGAATTGAAACGCTTCGGTTTCCGATAACGGTCTATCCCTCCAGGATTCCCTTAAAGGAAAGGATTTACGAAATCGCTTCTCGAAGCGTAGAGTAGGTTTAATGTAGTCAAGATTCGCCAGCTCATCCTTCAACGATCTAACAATAGTAGAGTGTTCTATACTAAGACACCTCCACTGAGAGACGGCTGCAAGTCGTACAGCCGTATTTGCCGCCATTTGTTTGCCAAAAATTTCAACCGGAAGAAGGTGCAACATAACCTCTAAGGCATTTGTCGGTGTCGACCCCAATGCCCCGCTAACAAGCATACAGGCTATTCTTTGCACTCTCTCAATCTTACTTTTATAAGTTACCTTGTCCAGAGCTGGCCACCAAACACCCACCCCGTACATGAGTACAGGTCTCACTACAGCGGTGTAGTGCCAGTGTACCAGCTCCGGCTTCAGACCCCATCTATGACCAATGGCGTTCCTACAGGAGTACAAAGCAATAGTAGCTTTGTTTATTCTTTCCAACATGTTGGGCTTCCAACTAAGCTTACTGTCCAAGATAATGTCCAGATATCTAGCTCTATCAGTAAAAGCAAGTCTTGTGCCATTTAAGGTAGGAGGGACAACTACCGGGATTTTGTATTTCTTAGTGAAGAGTACCAGCTCTGTCTTTGACGGGTTAATACCAAGTCCACATTTGCCAGCCCATTTCGTAACGATGGTAAGCGCATTCTGCATTACGTTTACAATCGTGCCCAGGAATTTCCTGGTAACAGCTAAAGCTACGTCATCTGCGTACGCGATAACTTCAATACCCTCTCTCTCCAATTCAAGTAGTAACACGTTTACCACTATGTTCCAGAGAAGAGGGGACAGAACCCCCCCTTCTGCGGAGTTCCCCTAGTTACTCGCCTCTTGATGGTGGAGTCCCCCAACTTCGAGCTAACAATCCTGCTTCCCAGCATATAATTGATTAACCCTATCAGAGGAACGTCCACCTCCAAAAATGACAATCCCTTCTTGATTGCGTCCGCTTTCACATTATCAAAGGCCCGTTCTATATCCAGGAAGGCCACCAAACAGAATTCCTTCGAATTAATCGATTTCTCAATCGTACACACAAAGGCGTGCAGAGCAGTGTCCACAGATCTACCCTTTGTGTACGCATGCTGAGACGGTGCCCACTTCCTGGCACCTATTTTATCTCTGATGTATACATCCAGCAGCCTTTCCAAGGTTTTCAAAAGAAAGGATGATAGAGTTATTGGTCTTAGGTCCTTAGGATAGACATGTGAGCTTTTCCCCGCTTTCGGCATGAACACCACATTGACCTCCGTCCAGTACCTAGGAATATAGCCCAGCTTCAAACACCCTTTGAATATAGCTTCCAGGTAGGGAAGAATAATTACTGAGTTGTTTTAAAGTTCCGCTGGTATAATTTGATCCGGACCAGCCGATTTAAATGGTTTAAAATCCCTCAGTGCCCATAGGATCCGTTTCCTGGTTACGATATCCTCTGTGGTTACTGACAGTGATTCCTGATGATTGCTGCGCACCAACAGGTCTTCAAAGCTCCCTGGGAAGTGTGTCTCGAAGAAAAGCTCCATAGATTCTCCACTAGAAGCTGTCCAAGATCCGTCCGGTTTTATCAAAAAACTGGGACTAGATGTACTTTTGGAAAGACTCTTCTTAAGGCGGGAGGTTTCGGATACCTCTTCCATATTATCACAGAAGATTCTCCAAGACCTCCTTGGTGCCTTTCTTAATTCTTTCTTATAAATTCCGAGTTTCTCCTTATAGGAGCCCAATCCTGAGCCTCCCTTGTATTTTTGGCTCTATTAAAGGCTGTCCTACAAGCCTTACGATAGGTTCCCAGTTCCAATCGGTTGCATGCGCTAGTAACGCTAGCCAACATGTCCTTCAGCTCCTCAACGGTCGTCGGGGGCTCCATAGCCCTCGACAGTAACATTTTCTCTAATAATTCCCCATATTTGCTCCAGTTGGTCCTTCTAGGGTTCCTGAAGGCTTTCCGGGTAGCAGATTGAATATCGATGATCAGAAAAGGAGTGTTCCTTATCCACCCTCCAATTTTTAACCATATAAAGAATATTATTTGAGGCAAGGGTTACGTCTAGAACCTCCTGCCTGTTACTAGTAATAAATAAGGGTTCCCGCCCAATATTATACACTGTAAGGTTAGTACTCATCAAATAATCAAAAAGCGACTCACCTCTTTCATTAATGTCCGTGCTTCCCCAGATAGTGTGATGCGCATTTGCATCATCTCCCAGTACCACACCTACCTTTGATTGTTCCGCTTTACGGATCAGCTTCTCCAGCTTATCCGGATGAACCTCCTTCTCCCGGTCCATCGAGGCTGAAACTAGCCAGAATCTACAAGTGCCTACTTCCAGGCTAACTGCGGTAGTGTCACCATTGCTGTATTGAGAGAGAAGAAAAAGATTAATATTATTTTTCCCAAGAATACTAGGTCTGATCTTCCCAGACTTACTAGAGTATATAATTTTATACCATTTGGTTCTGAGGCCACAGATCCTGTTGTTGTTAATCCAAGGTTCTTGGATTAGTATCACATCCTCGCCCGAACTAGTCAGCCTGAAGAGTAGAGCTGCCGAAGCAGCCTTAGAATGGTGAAGGTTAATTTGAATTATCTTAATCATAACCATTTAACCTCTACCTATCTCTATGGTATATTCCTGCTACCGCAGGAATATTATTTCTCGGTATTTTGGGATGCGCCGGATCCGCCCGTCTCGCCACTCCTCATACCCTCTGTAGAGGACTTATCAGTGCCCCCACGTCTGGCCGGGCTGCCGACATCCTCCTCCATCTGTACACCAGCTCCTTCGCTTATGTGCCCCTCCTTAACCTTCAAGGGAGGCCTTGCCCGACCGAGGTAGCCGGCTTCACTCCCCCCACCCTACCCTCAGCTTCTCCCCGCATGCTGCTGGTACCCCCTTTATGCCTGGGCGGGTTGCCACAATCCTCCGGTTGGCCTCCCGTACGCGCTTCCGCCCCATCCTTTTTATAAACGTTGAGAGTAATTGACCCGAAACCGTAGTCAATTACTCCCTTCGTTTTGTGAAGGAGGGCAAGGGACTCCTTATTTATTACCATAATTGATAATTTTGAACCCCCTTCGCCTCCTCCTGCTTAACGATCTTCCAATTTCACGTCGGAAGACTCGGGTTACTGGCCTGAATGATTTCCAAAGCCTCGTCAGGGCTAGCCGGTTCGGATGGCAGCCAGACACGTGCCCTCGGCCTGCTGGGAATTTCCTCTCGCTAACTTATGTTAGCTTTGCGCCTGGCCACACCTCCCCTACTTTGGCTATAGCCTTTTTATATAGATCCACAGATCTAGAGTCCGAGCATGCAGTCATCTTCACACGCCCTTGATACCATCCCGCATCTCTGCAGGATGGGGGTGGTCTCGGATTTTCACCCAGGACATTTAAAAAGACGAGGTTGAGTGCATTATACACCAACCTCCATTTTTCCGCCGTGATGCTCCCATCTTCTTTACTTTCGTCAATAACGGCTAGCTTCCCGGCTCGCTGAACAGCTTTGTCCCTGAGTTGGAGCTCGGCTTATTTTCAGTCACCAACTTGGCCCGCTTGCTGTTGACTACTTCCACCTCGTCCTGAGCCTCCGCAGCTCACAGTGCTCCTTGCCCAAGCTACTGATGTTCTTTGCTCTTCCGTAAGCTGCCCCTCGGGGGTCGCAGCCCACTTCTCGAGGATTCGAAATGCCGAACGGCGATTCCTGTATCGCCTTTTCGCCGGAGGAATGTCGTTCGTCCCACTCCCCTGTGCTGCGTTGGTACCGCTAACTCCCGGGACTTTTGCCCTAGAGCCAACCACCTTTGCAACCTTAGAGGCCCCACCCGTCTGGTTCGAGGTACCTCCCTTCGCTGATACCGGCTTTTGAGGAGAGCCAGTGCCCTTTGTTTTAATGTTGTTTGATCTTTCCATTGGATTCCCACGAGTATCGGAGAAATAAAGGTCCGCCTGCGCAGAGATCTGTATACGCAGGTAAGGCTAATTACAACTGGAGGTCGCCAGGTATCCAGAGGGCTTCGTTAGCGACTGGGCTTTGTTAAATGGGCCCCCAGCCTAGTTGACCATCAGCACGAGTCGCTTAACACCTAAATCCAGCCCATTCGGCTCGCTAGCACCCCGGTCTTCCTACACCCCCTTCCCACCGCCCACATTCTCTCCCCCATTCACCTATTCACATGGAGAGCCCAATCCGATGGGATCCATTCCATTCCCCGGGTCACCCGTTTATAGGGTACCCCCACTCATCACCTGCGGAGACTCCGGAGGTGCAGAGAGGACGTGACGCCCAGTCCGCCGTGGTTATTGGTCGATGGTTTTCTGGCGCCATCTGTTCGCCTTTCCATGCTAGGCATCATAGGCACTCAGAATTTAATGAACTGAGGTTAACCACTCCCCAGTTCCCTGAGACTCTCCCACCAGCTGGACTGCGGTTGGGGGCGGCCTATTTAATTCACCGCTAACCTACCTATCGATAGGTCGTCCACTATCCACCACCTGTGACCCCCCCCCCCCCCCCCGATAGCTGCAGTACGCCACGGGACTTTTCCACTAATTAAAAAAAAAAAATCTAAAATTCTTCTATCACTCTGTCCGTGTTGCCACTTGAAAGTTCTTTTGCATAAAAAAAAGCAATATTTGTTGACAGATCAGTAAAACACTTTAAATTTAAATTCAACAACTTTTTATAATCACGTTGTGCCATGCAAATCTTTATCAATTGTTTAAAATTTTTCATGTTGTGGAAAAATAGTCAGTATCATTTGGACACATTGAAATACCGTTTCGTTCGCATTAAAAGTAAAGGATACAAAATCCAAAAATGCGAATTGTTTATTTGCAATTTCATATATTGGAGCTACTTTTGTGCATTGCATGCTCAGTAGTGCATATTTTGGGATTTAGGTATTTGAAAGAACCATTCACCCATGAATTTTATTTTTGTGGCCTTTATTTTATGTTTACCGTGTTCAATTTGCTTACAATTGTTGGTATGTATCTACATCTATTAATTAAATTACCCAATTAAATTTCTCAATCTTTTTAGCAATTTTCGTCGGCTTAGCCGTATCGGTTATCCAAGAATCTGTTTATGCGTTTTTGGGCGCATTGGGATTTATCGTTGCCGCTTTTTTATCAATGGGCCATGCAGAACGTGATTTTCATTTAACATATTTAACCGATCAAGAAGAATATATGCATCCATATTTTCAAAAGTTACGTTTACAAAGTATATTCTCGTTAACATGCGGTTTTTTTTATTTATTGCATGCAATGCTTACACTGGATGTATATTTAGCGCTGAGGAGACTCAAAAAAGAACCGCCGGCGGCGGAACCTTTGTATGTATATTTTTTTTTTTTTTACTTGTGTAGTTTTGACAAGTTAATATACAGTTTGCAATTCGTATTTATGACAGAAACATTAAGCAAAATATTTACTAATATTAATATCTAAATGGCTATAATGGCTGATTGATTTTTAAATTAATATCTAATTTTCCAATTGGACGAAAAGTTTTTTAAATTAAATTTAATTTTCGAAGTTAATTTTGTGCGTTCGAAAATGGAATGTAATCGAAGGTAGCTCGCGGTTGGTCATAAAGCAGCTGTGACTGCAATAAAAATGTAACCAAGTGAGAAGAGATTAGTTTGAACTGTAAAGATTTAAGACTGCTCAGAATGAATGGCCGAGGATCCAAATAGTTTATAATGATACTGCTACTGTAAGAGAAAGCTCTTGTTAGTTTGAAACCTGCGACCTGCGACACGAAACCTTCTACAATATAATATCTGAACTAATTTTTAGAAATATAACTATGCTGAATATTTTCTGCATGATGCAAGTTACTACTTAAAAAATCCTATAATTTTCAGGCCACCGGACATTGACTTCACGGAACCAGATGTAGATCATCATCCAACTAAATTATTTTTGGCTACCGAAAGAGTTGCCGTTTGGCTGGCCCGTATTTGCCCATCGCTGTGTCGATACATTACAATAGAAGACGACGAACAACCACAGCTGTTCCCAGAGTTACCAGCAACAGAGGCATAAAAAACAAAAACAAATGTTAAATAATGAAAATAAAAAATTATTCAAATTAAATTTGTTTTAAATTCATTTGTGTTCGCGTACAGGTTTTCATGAATCGGAAGCCGGCTTGCTCATTTTTTAGGCTATTCAAATGATCAATATGGTTTACCTTTATGTGCTGTTGAGGAAAGATATGCCTCGCCAGTTTCTGCGCCCTTAGATAGATGAAATTAAAAAATTTAAATATTAAAAGCAAGATTGGTCTCGATGACATTTGTTTTTTTCTTATGTATTTTCGCACTGAACATAAGTCAGTAAAATAGTGAAACAGAAGATGCCGTTTCGGTGCGTACATATTTTGTCGCCTTCCTGTTCCGTAGGTGATTTTTGATGATTGTTGTGTTTTTTATTTGTATACAAAACAAATTCAATTAAACTAATTCATTCGCACTACTAGTGGAAGGGGTCTGAGGAACTCACTGGAATCGAAGCGGTATTTTAATCCGCCTCGTTCGCGTATATTGTGGTATAGGTTCTGGTGGTGACTCATCACTTTGATCCTCAGTATGGATTTGCCGAGGGAGTAGTCTGGTTTGCGTTGCTTCATGAATATCTACCATGGTTGGATTTGGGATTTCCGCAGCCAATGGGGGGTCGAGACTCGGTGTGTTTCGCCTTCTAGGTTGAATTTCACGCAATGATGACTGATCTCCTGTGCCTATAAAGGGCGTGAGCATGGAAAAATGGTATTTACCAATATAATGACCCGTTCGTGTTTCGACCTCATCAGTATTGGGCCAACATTTTCGAATCTTATAAGGACCGCCTCTGTTGGGCATGAATTTATAGCTAATTCCTTTGGACGCATTACTGAGAAAGTGGTTTTGTAGCAACACTAGATCACCCTCTTCGAATTCACAGTGTGGTCGTCGTTTCGCGTCCGCATACTGTTTTCGTTGATCCTGTTGTTTCTCATTATGCTACCTGGCTCTGAACATATATTCGGTGACCTTTAGTAATTATGGGGTAATCTCGGGTATAAAATTGTCTGTTTGGACTATGGCGCGACAATTATGTGACACATCTGTAAAATTACACAGCTCACGTCCAAACGTTAGAAATGCAGGTGTGTAATTTGTTAAAGAACAATTCGTCGTGTTCATCGCGTAACGAATGGAACTTAAATGTTGATCCCAGGTACTGTGATCCTGTTCGACGAGTATGGATAATTGTGTTTTCAAGTCACGATTCCTTCTTTCTACTGGATTGGCCTCTGGTTGATACACAGGCGTAAGTATTTGTTGGATGCCGAAACAATTTGTGACATATTGCATTATTTCGCTCACGAATTGAGGTCCGTTATCCGAGATTATGGGCCGTGGGATTCCGTATCTCAGGAAAATTTCGTTGATGAGTGTCTTCGCACACGTTTCTGCTATCGAATTTGGCAATGCAAATAATTCAGTCCACCTTGTAGCAGTATCTTCTAAAATAAAAATCCACTTGTTATGGGCTTCGGTGGGAACCAGTGCTCCAACTAAGTCGATGGATAAAATCTCGAAGCGTTGTGCCATGACTGGTGTTCTTAGCAATCCGGCGGGTTTCAAATTCGTTATTTTATATTTTTGACATGGGATACAATCCCTGATATATATTTGGCAATGTCGTTTTTCATTCCGACCCAATAGTATTTATGGGCTATTTTGGCGTAAGTTCTGTCAACGCCATAGTGTCCAGCAGTTGGTACATCGTGAAATTTTCGCATAATATCGATACGACACTGTGTAGGAATAACGAGTTGTGGTTCCTCTGAATCTGAGTCGATCAGATACCGATATAATAATCCATGTGCCATTATATAACCTCTCGACGACCAATTAGCGACCTTTAGATTATTTATTTCCTCGAAACACTTGATTATTTTGTGCAGATTCGGATCCTTTAGTTGTTCCTCTCGCATGTTTGGAGCTGATTTACTGGGTAGATCGATGGTTACAGAACATAGTTGTTCGGTTTCTTGTGACTCATCCTCCCCATTAGGACGGGAAAGTGTATCAGCTATGACGTTATCCTTGCCTGGGGTATACTCGATTTTCAAATTGAATGATTGAAGCTTCAACGCCCATCGCGCTAATCTTCCGCTTGGTGATTGCAATGTCATGAGCCATTTTAGTGGTCGATGGTCTGAACAGACAGTTACTTTGCATCCATCGATATAGCCTCTGAATTTTTCCAGTGCCCATACTACTGCTAAAGCCTCTCTCTCTATAGTAGAATAGTTTCTTTCGGCATTAAAACCGTCCCCAAAACATAGTTGGTGGCATCGGTTCTAATCAAGAACGGTTGTGTCTGATCCGCTTGCTTCAGGATTGGTGCGTTGACTAATGCTGTTTTTAGTTGATCAAAAGCTTCGAGTTCCTCGTTACCCCACTTCCATTTAACATTCTTTTTTGTCAACTGACACAAAAACTCTGGGTTTGTCTCTATACCTTTCCTTGAAATAATATGAACGATCGTCCCGGTTTGCTTTTAAATTAAAATTATTTAATCAATCAAATACCAATTTTAAATCACGTTTTTGGGTTTCGATGGAATTTGAAAAAATTAATATGTCGTCCAGATAAGCGACGAGATTGACATCCGGTATGCCATTTTTGAATTGATTGATCAGGCGCTGGAACGTTGCAGGGGCATTCTTTAAGCCAAAAGGCATTCTTCGAAAACGAAAGAGTCCGAAGGGCGTGATGAAAGATGTTTTATCACGATCGGTCTCGGCCACACTGACTTGCCAATAGCCTGCCTTTAAATCAATTGTAGATAAGAATTCTATCTAGTTTGTTATGTGAATAATATCAATCGATTCGGGGCATTGGATATGAATCGGTTATGGTTTGCGAATTTAATTTTCGCTAGTCTACGCATAGACGAAATTCGTTATTGTGTTTTGGAACCAAAACTACTGGAGCTGCCCAAGGTGAATCACATTCCTCGATGACATTATTAGCTAGCATTTCGTCCAGCTGGTGCTTTAGAATTTCCTGCTTTTTGGGTGGCATTCTGTATGCAGGAACTGCAATCGGTGAATTGTTTGATAAGTTTATGCGATGCTCCGCGTACGGAGTAGGAGAATCAGAGAATTGGAAAATTGATTCATGCTCAGCCAAGAGCTGACTCACCTCATCTCTTTGAATCGAACTTAAGTTATTACCCTCATTCTCCCTCAAATCAAAAGTGGATAATTCCAGCTCGTGATCGATAGTATCATTATTATTAAATATAAATGTATGAGAGCTATTATCATCAGAAAATCTCCAGGTTTGGTTAGTAAAGTCCAAGATTAATCCAGCACTTTGGATAAAATCGATGCCTAACAGCGTTCGACTATTATCATTATTAGGGAAAACGATAAATGTAGTTTTTATGACTCTCTCATCCAACTTCACGTCTATATATACTTTAAGAATATTTTCGGATTTTGAAGTCCCATCAGCTAGAATAATGCTTTTGATGGATTCCTCCTAGTTCTTTGGAGATGGACACAATAATGTTCATAAAACTGATAATTTTATATGGAACAATTTGGATGTTGGCCGATTGTGCAAATTGCACCATACGGATACTGTTAAAGTTAGCTGAAAGTTGCCAGCCGAAAGTTGCCAGCCGAAAGTGAAATGTCGATAATGCAGATTGTGTTAGTCCAGCCGAAAGTAAAAAAAAATGGTAAGGCAGATTGTCTAATCCAAGCCGAAAGTTTCCAGCCGAAAGTTAAAAGTCGATAATGCAGATTATGATATAACATTCAAGCCGAAAATAAAAAATTCAGTAGTTATCAGCCGAAAATAAATAGGATACATAGAAATCTATAAATATAAATTTTTGTAAATAAATTTACGTGTAAAACTTTGCTTCGTAGAAAATATCGGAAAATCAGAAGAATATACAAAACTGGAATAAAATCAGCCTCTAGAGTATATATCTAAAGCTGAATTGTTTTTATGTGATTTGTCAATAGCTGTCGAATTAATAAATTCAGTTCAAGTTTCCTGTGGGAAATCTCGGAAAATTCGATTTTCCAAAAATTATTAGAAAATTTGTATAAAATCAGCCTCTAGAGTGTTATGTCTGGAGATGGATTCAATTGATGTGATTACTCAATAGCTATCGCAGAAAAAAAATTCAGTTCAAGTTTCCCGTGGGAAATCTCGGAAAATTCGATTTTCCAAAAATTATTAGAAAATTTGTATAAAATCAGCCTCTAGAGGTTTATGTCTGGAGATGGATTCAATTGATGTTATTACTCAATAGCTATCGCACGAAAAAAATTCAGTTCAAGTTTCCCGTGGGAAATCTCGGAAAATTCAATTTTCCAAAAATTATTAGAAAATTTGTATAAAATCAGCCTCTAGAGTGTTATGTCTGGAGATGAATTGAATTGATGTGATTACTCAATAGCTATCGCAGGAAAAAAAATCAGTACAAGTTTCCCGTGGGAAATCTCGGAAAATTCAAAAAAGTTTCCAGCCGAAAGTAAGAAATGGATGAATAAAATCAGCCTCTATAGTGTTATGTCTGGAGATGGATTGGATTGATGTGACTTGTCAATAGATATCCATCTCCAGACGTAACACTCTAGAGGCTGATTTTATATAAATTTTCTAATAATTTTTGGAAAATCGAATTTTTCGAAATTTCCACGGGAAACTTGAACTGAATTTGTTTCCTGCGATAACTATTAACAAGTCACATCAATTGAATTCATCTCCAGACATAACACTCTAGAGGCTGATTTTATTCATCCATTTCTTACTTTCAGCTGGAAACTTTTTTGAATTTTCCGAGATTTCCCACGGGAAACTTGTATTGATTTTTTTTCCTGCGATAGCTATTGATAAATCACATCAATGCAATTCATCTCAAGACATAACACTTTAAAGGCTGATTTTATACAAATTTTCTAATAATTTTTGGAAAATCGAATTTTCCGAGATTTCCCACGAGAAACTTGTACTGATTTTTTTTCCTCCGATAGCTATTGAGTAATCACATCAATTCAATTCATCTCCAGACATAACACTCTAGAGGCTGATTTTATACAAATTTTCTAATAATTTTTGGAAAATCGAATTTTCCGAGATTTCCCACGGGAAACTTGAACTGAATTTTTTTCCTGCGATAGCTATTGAGTAATCACATCAATTCAATCCATCTCCAGACATAACACTCTAGAGGCTGATTTTATACAAATTTTCTAATAATTTTTGGAAAATCGAATTTTCCGAGATTTCCCACGGGAAACTTGAACTGAATTTTTTTCGTGCGATAGCTATTGAGTAATTACATCAATTCAATCCATCTCCAGACATAACACTCTAGAGGCTGATTTTATACAAATTTTCTAATAATTTTTGGAAAATCGAATTTTCCGAGATTTCCCACGGGAAACTTGAACTGAATTTTTTTCCTGCGATAGCTATTGAGTAATCACATAAATTGAATCCATCTCCAGACATAACACTCTAGAGGCTGATTTTATACAAATTTTCTAATAATTTTTGGAAAATCGAATTTTCCGAGATTTCCCACGGGAAACTTATTCTGATTTTTTTCCTGCGATAGCTATTGATAAATCACATCAATGCAATTCATCTCCAGACATAACACTTTAAAGGATGATTTTATACAAATTTTCTAATAATTTTTGGAAAATCGAATTTTCCGAGATTTCCCACGGGAAACTTGAACTGAATTTTTTTCGTGCGATAGCTATTGAGTAATCACATCAATTCAATCCATCTCCAGACATAACACTCTAGAGGCTGATTTTATTCATCCATTTCTTACTTTCGGCTGGAAACTTTTTTGAATTTTCCGAGATTTCCCACGGGAAACTTGTTCTGATTTTTTTCCTGCGATAGCTATTGATAAATCACATCAATGCAATTCATCTCCAGACATAACACTTTAAAGGCTGATTTTATACAAATTTTCTAATAATTTTTGGAAAATCGAATTTTCCGAGATTTCCCACGGGAAACTTGAACTGAATTTTTTTCGTGCGATAGCTATTGAGTAATTACATCAATTCAATCCATCTCCAGACATAACACTCTAGAGGCTGATTTTATACAAATTTTCTAATAATTTTTGGAAAATCGAATTTTCCGAGATTTCCCACGGGAAACTTGAACTGAATTTTTTTCCTGCGATAGCTATTGAGTAATCACATAAATTGAATCCATCTCCAGACATAACACTCTAGAGGCTGATTTTATACAAATTTTCTAATAATTTTTGGAAAATCGAATTTTCCGAGATTTCCCACGGGAAACTTGAACTGAATTTTTTTCCTGCGATAGCTATTGACAAGTCACATCAATCCAATTCATCTCCAGACATAACACTTTAGAGGCTGATTTTATTTATCCATTCCTTCCTTTGGGCTGGAAACTTTTTTGAATTTTCCGAGATTTCCCACGGGAAACTTATTCTGATTTTTTTCCTGGGATAGCTATTGATAAATCACATCAATGCAATTTATCTCCAGACATAACACTTTAAAGGCTGATTTGATACAAATTTTCTAATAATTTTTGGAAAATCGAATTTTCCGAGATTTCCCACGGGAAACTTGAACTGAATTTTTTTCCTGATAGCTATTGAGTAATCACATCAATTCAATCCATCTCCAGACATAACACTCTAGAGGCTGATTTTATACAAATTTTCTAATAATTTTTGGAAAATCGAATTTTCCGAGATTTCCCACGGGAAACTTGAACTGAATTTTTTTCCTGCGAGCTATTGAGTAATCACATCAATTCAATCCATCTCCAGACATAACACTCTAGAGGCTGATTTTATACAAATTTTCTAATAATTTTTGGAAAATCGAATTTTCCGAGATTTCCCACGGGAAACTTGAACTGAATTTTTTTCCTGCGATAGCTATTGAGTAATCACATCAATTCAATCCATTTCCAGACATAACACTCTAGAGGCTGATTTTATACAAATTTTCTAATAATTTTTGGAAAATCGAATTTTCCGAGATTTCCCACGGGAAACTTGAACTGAATTTTTTTCCTGCGGTAGCTATTGACAAGTCACATTAATCCAATCTATCTCTAGACATAACACTCTAGAGGCTGATTTATTTTCGGCTAGAATGTCAATAACATAATCTGCATTATCGACTTTTTACTTTCGGCTGGAAACTTTCGGCTAACTTTAACAGGGTACCATACGGCTGGTACTCAGCTATTTATCAGAGGTAGTCCTTACTACTGCCTACTCAAAACACCAAGAATTATTTCCGGCCCACAAAGTTCTTAGGAGATGGACACAACAATATTCATAAAACTGATAATTTTATATGGAACAATTTGGATGTTGGCCGATTGTGCAAATTGCACCATACGGCTGGTACTCAGCTATTTATCAGAGATATTCCTCACTACCGCCTACTCAAAACACCAAGAATTATTTCCGGCCCACAAAGTTCTTAGCAAATAAAAATGATGTAATTTAGTGCAAAATACAATTTTTTCTTATATGTGTATATGATAAATGAAAAACGAAAAAAACTGGGATGGGATGAAAATATTTTAATTTTATGTTATTCTTTCGTATACAAAATTTAACTGGGATGGAATGGGATAGTGTTACCTGATGAATATTTTTATTTTTTCTGGGATTAAAAACTGGGATAACTTCACATGCTTACTTATGTGGTTATCGATGTAGCGCCTTTCTTTACGGGGTGAATATTGCTATGTTTGGCTTCATGAAAAGCTGAGTATGATGGTACATATTTCCTTGGTGAGGGAGAGTTATGGTGTCGTGTTGTAACAAATAATCAAAGGCGGTAAATTAGGATAGTATAGACAGAAAAAATATGATAGTTAAACTGTAACTGTGTTCAATCAATTAAAAAAAAAAACATCCATTGTTGAAGACATCACTGGAATTATCGTCGAGCAGCTGTAATTAAAAGAAAATACACAAAGAACCATTTGTTGAAAATGTAATTGAAATTATTGTACTTATCTGATAATATTTGTGTCCATCAGTCGTTTATTTTTCTTATATTCTGAAATCTGAAAAGTATAAATTTTAATGCATATGGTATAGTAATTTAAAACTTGTTTTATATCGAGCAACTTACCATCAACAAATTAGCTAGTTTGTTTACTTTATTTTGACATTTTGCCATTTTTTATACAAGAGGATAAAATATTATAGTAGGTGTGCGGTGACACGTTCCAATAATTTATGATTTTGTACTAAAATTATTTGAAGTGTAACCACTTTTGTAATATTAGTTAAACTATTTATTAACAGATGTCACTTACTATTTGCATATTGTTACGTTTTTGCCTTGTCAATCAAGGTTCGTATCACTGGATTGTGAATAATACAAACTCAATTCAATTTATCACCAACGAATTTATTTATTTCACAAAATTTATTACAACACAGTTTATCAATAAAAATTCACAAAATCACTTTATATAAATTATTCTCAAATTTTACTAATCACTTTTACTTTTTATTTCGCACAAAAACACTTTTTAAATCACTTTTTAATTCCTTTTTAATCTTTATACTATCGCTTTCCAAATATTACTTATTCTTACAACTTTACACTATCGCGTTCCAAATACTAATAATCCAATTCGATCTTGTTCGCCTTTTTATATACACAAACCAAGCTTCTCGAAAGTTCACGACTTTTCCAGTTGGAATAGCGTAGAAACATTACGTAACAATTTTTATCATGGAAAATTCCATTTAGCACAGTAAAGCATTGAGCTATTAGTTTTACTTATTCTATTACACACTAGGTGTCACCGTCACACTACCCCTCACCTAAGCCTGTTCGTCCCGAACAGGACCGAAATTACCTCCTCGGTAGAGGGCCAGCCTCTCTAAATGTACCGCCATTGGTTTACCTCCTTGTCCTTTTCTTGTCCTGTAGGGTGCCGTCCATAAAGGCTGCTCTTTCGCCGATAAATCCCCCTTCTTTTGTTGCGAGTTGTGACGCCACACCAATTGCCCCTCGTGTAATCCCTGGCCATTTACCCGTATGGCACATCGAGTTCTCATCCAGTCGCCCGACACTCGCACTCTACCTCGCACAACTCGGCCCTTCTTATCCAATGTCTGCTTAACCTGGTGTTCTTTGGTTTCCTCAACAATTGTTTCAGATTTCGATGGCAGCTCCTCGCAATGACTGATTGTTACTCGCCTTACTGTCACATCCGTACCGTTAAATTTAAGATTCAGCTCGATGTTATCGCTGCTCAATATTCCTCGTCCAAAATCCAACACAAAGCCATTCATCCTCATGAAGTCCGTTCCCAAAATAACCTCGTCCACAATGTCTGCGACGAGAACTTCGTGTGGGAAAAGAGTTTCGCCGATCCTTATGCTCACGATCTTTTTCCCTTTAATCATTGCACTCTCTCCATTTGCCATTCTTAATTTTAACCCATCAACCAGCTGCACTGCTCCTGCGATCAAATCTTTCCGAACAATTGTGTGGGTTGCTCCGGTATCCAGCGTAATAATACACCTCCTGCCTTCAACACCGCCCCAAACTGTGACGCTGCTTCCGCCTCGTGCTTCACTCGTAACAGGGATGAATGTTATGGGGCAACCAGACGGCGAAGCCAGCTTCGGTTCCTTCAAACTGACTTCTAACCTTTCCACTTTACCGACTGTTGCCATCCGCTCATCCGATTCCCGCTCTCCTCTTCGTGCTCTTTCCACGGAAGATGGTAATCCGTGCCGCTTTCCTCCTGCTTCCAAACAATCTCGCGAGATGTGGCCAATCCTGTTACACACCCAACATCTTCGCTCGCTGCCTCTAGACCTCTGTCCCGACCGTTCCGTGTTTGCTCGTATAAAAGGTGGCGATCTTCTCTCTCCATGTATTACTTTCCGACAGTCCATTGAGATGTGACCCAACTTGTCACATTTCCAACAACTAAGCCTGCCTCTTCCGACTGTCGGTACCATTCGCTCCATGCTGCCGTTCTTGTCTGAGTTCATTTGACGCCTAAATACTGATGGTCTGGTGAAGTTCTGCACAGCCTCGATGGTTAACGCAAACGCAACGGTTTCCGCAAAGGTTGATTTAGGTGACAACATTACCGCTTTGCGTGTCTCTGGATCTCGAATGCCGTCAATGAATGCGTCAATTTTTAGTCTTTCCATATAATCGGCCGATGTACTGGTATGTGCTAGATGTACTAATCGCTCGATTGCCGATGAAAATTCCTGTAGCGATTCTCCTCCCTTTTGATAGCGGCTTTTCAATTCCATACGAAAGATTTCCCGCTTGTGGTCACTGCCGTACTTCCGATCCAGCGCCTTCATAATTTCGAGATAACTGTTGCGATCTTTTTCCGGGATTGTTTGTAAGGCCTCCGCTGCTTCACCTTTAAGGGCTACTATTAACGCTGCGACAAGATGTTCATCATTCCAACGGTTTTGATTGGCTGCCGTTTCAAATTGAAATTTGAAAATGCCGAAAGATGTTGTACCGTCGAAGTTTGGTGGTTTTAACTTAACTGATTGAACGGTTTGTACCACTTGCGTCGTTGTTTCACTTGCTCTGACATCAATCAGCTCTTTCTCTAGACGTTGAAACTTTTCTTCAACCTGTTGAATCTCCGTCTTAAATTCAGTTCTAACATGTTGAATTTCTGATTGTAAATCCGTCTGCAATTTCTCTATTTCACCATGAACATTTTTAGATAGTTCTAAAATTTTCTCGTCCATTTTCTTTTGACCTTCGGCAATTTCCCCCATCTGAAGCTCTATAATTTGGTTTGACTCCTTAATTTCGCCCAACTGTTGTTTCATTTCGTGTTTTATTTCCTGGTTAGACTGATTTTGTTGTTCCAACTGTCGTTTTATTTCTTCGTTTGACTGGTTTATAGTCTCCAACTGTCGCACATTTTGTTGTTCCATTTCATTCTTAATTTCGTGGTTTGACTGCACTGCTTGTTGCGCCATTTGATTTTTAATTTCTCCTAGCTGTCGTTCGTTTTGTTGTTTCATTAGACTCATCTGTCCCGTCATCTGATTCATAGCAGCTATTAACTGCGACAAATCGAAACTTCCAGAATGTTCTTGTGTCTTTTCGACCAACGGTTGTTTATCTTCTGCTTTCTGCTCTACGGTTGCCGCATCCGTTACTTTCTCTCCAAAATCATGATGTTCCGCGTCCAGCCCTTCTTTCTCCATGGCATCACGTAGTCGCGCTTGTAAAGCTGCTTTACCACCATCAGTAGCCAAACCCCGTTTCTCAAGTTCGCTCTTTAATTCTAGAACTTTTAATTCGCTGAGAATCATTTTCTTTATCTTTTTATTCACAATCCCACCGCTGTCACCAATTGTTACGTTTTTGCCTTGTCAATCAAGGTTCGTATCACTGGATTGTGAATAATACAAACTCAATTCAATTTATCACCAACGAATTTATTTATTTCACAAAATTTATTACAACACAGTTTATCAATAAAAATTCACAAAATCACTTTATATAAATTATTCTCAAATTTTACTAATCACTTTTACTTTTTATTTCGCACAAAAACACTTTTTAAATCACTTTTTAATTCCTTTTTAATCTTTATACTATCGCTTTCCAAATATTACTTATTCTTACAACTTTACACTATCGCGTTCCAAATACTAATAATCCAATTCGATCTTGTTCGCCTTTTTATATACACAAACCAAGCTTCTCGAAAGTTCACGACTTTTCCAGTTGGAATAGCGTAGAAACATTACGTAACAATTTTTATCATGGAAAATTCCATTTAGCACAGTAAAGCATTGAGCTATTAGTTTTACTTATTCTATTACACACTAGGTGTCACCGTCACAATATTGTTACGATTTTGCCTTGTCAAATAAGGTTCGTATCACTGGATTGTGAATAAAACCAATTCAATTTAATTTATCACCAACGAATTTATTTATTTCACACAAGAATTATTACAACACAGTTTATTAATACAAATTCACAAAATCACTTTATATAAATTATTCTCAAATTTTACTGTTCACTTATAATTTTTATTTCCACAAAAACACTTTTTAATTCACTTTTTTAATTCCTTTTTAATCTTTACTCTTTCGCTTACCAAAAATTACTTATTCTTACAACTTTACACTATCGCGTTCCAAATACTAATAATCCAATTCGATCTTGTTCGCCTTTTTATATACACAAACCAAGCTTCTCGAAAGTTCACGACTTTTCCAGTTGGAATAGCGTAGAAACATTACGTAACAATTTTTATCATGGAAAATTCCATTTAGTACAGTAAACATTGAGCTATTAGTTTTACTTATTCTATTACACACTAGGTGTCACCGTCACAATACATTTTATTGTAAAATTCTTTCATTCCAAAATCAGTCATTGTACAAATCAATGGTTTTCTACTGATACAAATAAATTTATAAAACATTAAATTATTTTTATTGTCATAATCAGAACATTTTAATCCATCCGGAAATAAAAAGAATATTGTTGAATTCCTAAAATTAACAAGGTCCTTCGAGCCGGATAGATTAATTCTACAACAAAAATATTGTGACTGTGACACCTAGTGTGCAATAGAATAAGTAAAACTAATAGCTCAATGTTTACTGTACTAAATGGAATTTTCCATGATAAAAATTGTTACGTAATGTTTCTACGCTATTCCAACTGGAAAAGTCGTGAACTTTCGAGAAGCTTGGTTTGTGTATATAAAAAGGCAAACAAGATCGAATTGGATTATTAGTATTTGGAACGCGATAGTGTAAACTTGTAAGATTATTAGTAATATTTGGTACGCGATAGTATAAAGATTAAAAGGAATTAAAAAGTGATTTAAAAAGTGTTGTAGTGCGATAAATAAAGTAAAAGTGATCAGTAAAATTTAAGAATAATTTATATAAAGTGATTTTGTGAATTTTTATTGATAAACTGTGTTGTAATAAATTTTGTGAAATAAATAAATTCGTTGGTGATAAATTGAATTGAGTTTGTATTATTCACAATCCAGTGATACGAACCTTGATTGACAAGGCAAAAACGTAACAATATTAAATTTTGATTGCGAGCATAGCCGTACCAAGTATATAAGTATCCAGAGTATCGCTTGCATATTCCATTGCAATTTTGAGGTTATCGCCATCGTTGCAACATAGCGAAAACAGAGCTGTTCATCTTTTGGGGCCAACACGTGGTAAATATATCTTGTTTCTATTTGAGAGTGCAATTATTAGCCTAGTTTAATCAAATTCGTGTAAAAACCGAGTATAGTGTACATATACATATATCAAACAAGCGTGGTAATTATTTCGGTCGTGTGTTATTTCTAAAATGGCCGCTGATTTAGAAGCCTTGCGTCGTATTCGAGGTACATATAGATCGTCATTGACAAAGTTGTGCACATTCGCAACAACTTGTGCTGAAAATATTGAGGCAAGCAACCAGGATGAAATCGAGGTAAAGCTGAATCGTGCAAACGAATTATTGAGTTTAGTGACAAATGTTGAACGAGACATATTTAAAATTAACCCAGAAGAGCCTTCGATAATGGATTCAATAGAAGATAGTTACTATCTTATTTTAACAAAACTAACCGGCTGCTATCGTAAAAAAAGTTTAGCTGAAACTGTGCAATTGAATAATACCAACTTGGAAACTACTACAAAAAAATCACAATTATCGCCAGTTGATATCAGGCTGCCGAAAATTAATATACCATTCTTTGATGAGAACTATTTAGAGTGGCAGTCATTTTATGACATATACTGCACTACTATACATGAGAAGGACAATTTGACCCCATGCCAAAAATTTCAATACCTTAAGTCGTTTTTGAAAGGTGATGCTCTAGCGCTCGTGCGCAATCTCAATGTGACCGATGCAAATTATTTAGAAGCATTTCATAAATTGTGTAAAAGGTTCGATCGTAAACGTCACAGTGTTAGTGCTTACATGAATTTATTTTTAGGTCAGCCAAATCTTCATCAATCCAATGCCACCAGTATTCGTAAATTAGCTGATGTAACGGATGAAGTAATCAGAGGTCTAAAGGGTTTAGGCGCAAATGCTGAATCGCGTGATCCGTGGCTAGTACATCTACTAGTTAACAAACTAGATCCGGAAACAAAGGCCCTATGGGCACAAAATACAGCAGAGAAGGATTTTCCACAATTGAGCGAATTGCTCGATTTTCTCAGCAAGCGGTCAGACGCATTGGAGTCATTAAAATGTAACGACAATTTAACGAATAAGAAACCAATACAAAAGTCACATGTCTTAACTACAAATGTTACGCAAGCTACCAGTTGTTCCATATGTTCTGGAGAACACTATAGATTAGTCGATTGTCCACAATTCAAAGCCATGAATCCAGAGGAGAGGAGCAATAAGGTCAAGGAAATTAAAAGATGTTTTAATTGTTTAGGGTCATCGCATCGAGTAAATACATGTAATAGTCGGGCTAGATGCTTGAAATGTTAACGTCGTCATCATACGATGCTGCATGAAGCAGCGGGAATCAATCCAAACAACACAAACCCACAACAGAATCAAGTTACACCTCAAACAAAAGTTGTGCATTCAATCGTTACCAGCGAACCTTCTACACAGACCTATTGTACGAATATACCAAGCACTGTATCAGCCGTTGTTTTGCCCACAGCAATAATTCATATACAAGATGCCTTTGGCAACATCATCGTATAAGAGAATTAATGGATTCCGCATCACAAGGATCCTTTATAAGTGAAAGGATTTTCTCAATGTTGAACCTAAAGCGTTTAAATGGAAGAGTATTGGTAAGCGGCCTATCTAATACAGTGATAGGACAAGCACGCGGCAAATCAATTCTAACCATATCACCAGTTGGTGATGAAAACTTTGAAATTAAGGTCGAAGCATTTATTCTACCAAAACTACACATCTCGTTACCTGAAGTGTTGATAGACGAATTACATTTAGATAAATTGAAGAATCTAAAATTAGCCGATGATAAATTTTACAATGCTAATCAAATTGACATTCTTTTAGGAGCAGATGTCTTCTTTAGTGTTATACGTGATGGAGGCAATATTGAAATATCCAATGAGCTAGCTGCGCTAAATACATGCTTCGGGTATATTATCGCTGGGCGATTGGCTGCAAGTGAAGAATCAACTGTGCAGAATTGTAACATACTGGTGAATATTGATCGTACCTTACGTCGGTTTTGGGAGGTGGAAGAAATCCCTGAAAGCAAACATTTGGAACACGACAAATGTGAAATACTGTTCAAAAATTCAACCTTACGAGCGAAGGACGGTCGATTTATTGTCAAATTTCCTTATATTGAATCAAAAGAGTTACTGGGGTCAACATACAACATTGCTTTAAGGAGGTTACATACAGTAGAAGCCCGTTTCAAACGTGATTCGTGTCTAGAAAGGATGTATAAATCGTTCATGTCGGAATATCTCAATCTAGGTCACATGAGCTTGGTAGAGACACACGAACGTCGTGAACGTTATTATTTACCGCACCATGGCGTTTTAAAGGAAAATAGCTCTACCACGAAACTGCGCGTAGTTTTTGATGGTTCTGCAAAGTCGACAACAGGAATTGCTTTAAACGAGGTACTAGCCGTTGGTCCAAACGTACAACAGACGTTATTTTCAATTCTAGTTAGATTCCGTACTCATAAATTTGTCGCTTGTGGTGATATGGAAAAGATGTACCGACAAATTTGGTTAAACCAAGAAGATAATCAATTACAAAATATTTTGTGGCGGTTTAGTGATACTCAGCCAGTTCAAACTTATCAATTGAATACCGTGACCTATGGCACCACATCAGCAGGATTTTTGGCAACAAGGTCGCTTGTTGAAATTGCAAATCGTATTGAAAATAAGCATCCACGCACTGCAAGAGTTATTCGAAATGACTTCTATATTGACGATATGTTAACCGGATCATCTAATGCCAGCCAGTTGCAAAAATCAGTAGAAGAAGTTAAAAAGGTATTAACAGAATATGGTTTCAATCTAAGAAAAATCATTTCGAATGTTCCTGATGTTGACCTCGCTGAAAGGAATGATATAATCCCAAGGAAACAGATAGGAGAAAATCACGAACTAGCAAAGATTCTAGGATTATATTGGAATCCTACAAATGATTGCTTTAGTTATAGTATGGCACTCGACGAAATTCCAAGGCTAACTAAACGATACTTTTTATCAGAATCTAGCAAATTGTTTGATCCATTGGGTTTACTATCACCCATTATTATTCGTGTTAAAATTCTCTTCCAGGAATTGTGGCGCCGGAGTGTAAAATGGGATGAACAATTACCACCGGATATTAAAGATTCATGGCAAAAGATTCGTCTAGAAGTGATGAACGTGAACAAGGTGATTATTCCAAGATGGCTTTGCACATATCCACGGGTTTTGTGACTCAAGTAAAGAAGCATATGCAGCAGCTATATATGCGGTTATTCCAGGCATTCAGAGTAGATTGGTGGCAGCAAAAATTAAAGTAGCGCCAATAAAGCCGATTCATAGCATTCCCCGTTTAGAACTGTTGGGCGCAGTTCTACTATCAAAACTGATGGCATCAGTTACTCAAGCTCTTCAAATCGATTCTATTAAAATATTTATGTGGACCGATTCGTCAATAGTGCTAGATTGGCTAGCGACTCCTCCAAGAAGCTGTCAAAATTGGGTTGCAAACCGCACCAGCGTTATACAAATAAATTATCCTCGAAATATGTGGCGGCATGTCCCGACCTCTTCAAATCCAGCGGATGTTGCTACTCGTGGCATGAACATATGTGACTTAAATAATTGCTATTTATGGTGGCTAGGACCTAACGAACAAGATTGGCCTAAACAAATTCGTAACACTAACCCAACGCAGGAAGAAATGAAATCAACAAAGCACATGTATGCTACAGTTCAAAACCGTTTACGCTTAGCATAATTGACAGATACAATAGTTTTCGTAAAATGAGAAATGTTTTGGGGTACATACTACGGTATATACATAATTTGCGAATACCGAAATGCAACAAAGGTGAAAGAATTTCCGGTGTACTTAATTGTGCAGAATTGAACGAGGCTGAAAATCATATTTACTATATAGAACTAACTCAACTAAGGCAGCAATCCCAAATTTCATCAAAAAGTAAATTGATCAATCTAAATCCATTCATCGATCATGATGGATTATTACGTGTTGGTGGTCGAATACAAAGATCACTATTACCATTCATCGTTAAGCATCCAGTAATATTGTTATCTACGAACGTCGTTGCACGAGCAATAGCTAATGATTTACATAACTTTTATCATCATCCAGGTGCAGGTCTATATTAACAAATTTAATTCGTCGACATTATTGGATTGTTCGATGTAAAAACCTAGCAAGGTCCGTGGCACATAACTGTATAAATTGTATCCAACAGCGTCCGATTCTGCAAAGGCAACTAATGGGAAACTTACCTGAGCGTCGAGTACAATTTTCGTATCCGTTTCGTAATTCAGCTGTTGATTTTTGCGGCCCCTTTAAAGTACAAATGATCAGAAGAAGAGGTCAACATCCGCAAGACAATGTTTATGTATGTATTTTCGTATGTTGCGGAATTAAAGCGGTACATATCGAGGTATGCTATGATTTGACCACGGATAGTTTTCTGGGAGCATTGAAGAGATTTATCGCTCGTAGAGGAATTTGTGATAGCATATCAAGTGACAATGGTACCAACTTTGTTGGAGCTAATAATTTTTTGAAGGCACTATACACGTTTATGAGGGCTAATAATAATAATATTGCATCTTATCTAAATACATAGATTTAAAATAGATTGGCGATTCAACCCACCAAATTCGCCGGGGGGCCTATGGGAGGCAGCTGTTAAACAAACCAAGGTCCATATGAAACGAGTGATCGGAGATCACATTCTCACCATGGAAGAGTTTCAAACGTTGATGACCCAAATTGAAGCGACACTAAACTCACGTCCATTGGTATCGGATAGCTCAGATGTTATTGATGCCATAACTCCAGCGCATTTCTTGATCGGGAGAACATTTGTCGATGTACCAGATGATCCAGACTTTAGCAATAAGTCTATCAAGGGGAGATGGCATTTAACACGAAAAATGTTTCATGATTTTTGGAAGAGGTGGCACCATGAATATTTAATCATTTTGCAACGAAGAAATAAATGGAGTGAGAAACAAATAAACATAGAGAAAGGCGACGTCGTACTAGTTTCGGAGCCAAATACATTACCAAATAATTGGCCACTTGGTAGAATCATAGAAGTTCATTCCGGTCAAGACGGCAAGACAAGAGTGGTTACGGTGCAAATGGCCAATAATAAAATACCAGTTAGAAGATCCATCCACAGGCTGGCCAAGTTACCAGTAAATATTATTGAATCATCCGATTCAATGGGCGGCGGTAATGTTGAAGACATCACTGGAATTATCGTCGAGCAGCTGTAATTAAAAGAAAATACACAAAGAACCATTTGTTGAAAATGTAATTGAAATTTGTACTTATCTGATAATATTTGTGTCCATCAGTCGTTTATTTTTCTTATATTCTGAAATCTGAAAAGTATAAATTTTAATGCATATGGTATAGTAATTTAAAACTTGTTTTATATCGAGCCAATTTAACTTACCATCAACAAATTAGCTAGTTTGTTTACTTTATTTTGACATTTTACCATTTTTTATACAAGAGGATAAAATATTATAGTAGGTGTGCGGTGACACGTTCCAATAATTTATGATTTTGTACTAAAATTATTTGAAGTGTAACCACTTTTGTAATATTAGTTAAACTATTTATTAACAGATGTCACTTACTATTTTTATATTTTTTTGTACATAAATTTTATTGTAAAATTCTTTCATTCCAAAATCAGTCATTGTACAAATCAATGGTTTTCTACTGATACAAATAAATTTATAAAACATTAAATTATTTTTATTGTCATAATCAGAACATTTTAATCCATCCGGAAATAAAAAGAATATTGTTGAATTCCTAAAATTAACATACATACCCGGTTATGTCGTGCTGACATAGGGGTTAATTGCCCGAAATAGTGTAACAATTTTGTTGGCATATTCCTCCACCACAGATATTTGTTATCTTTGTTCTCTCACTTTGAAACTATTTTCCAATACTTCACAACAAACGATCCTTTTCTTGACTTGACAATGTCGAAATTAAACGCACCTCAAAAATAAACCAGCCTTTCCTTTATAAAGTGTCAGAGTCGAAGACGACTGGTTTGAATGAATTTCATAGTTCCTGATACAACCAACAGTTCCGGACAACTCAGGCTTATTATTTAGATGGAGCAATTTTTTTCGCAAACCAATAAATTTAAAAATTTAATCCACAAATTCCGCCAAAATATAAAAATTCTCAAATTACCTTTAAAAATTCGCATTTTTTTATTTATCACCATCTCAGGTTGCGCAACATTGATTTTGATTTTATCTTAAGAAAAGAAACAAAATAAAAAAAAAAATATTTTATTGGACATTTATTTTTAAATTATTATTTCCTTAATTTCGTTTTAGACAGGAACACTATATATACATATGTACATATGTACAATGGTCTAAAAACGAATCAACACCAACAACAATATGGCCAAGGTTTTTTTTTTTTTTATGTTTTGTACACATGGATTAAAATTTGTTGGAGCACAAAAAATATCTTGTCATGATATCATCAAATTGGTTGTTTCGCTTTTCACCGTATCTTCGTGTGTCCGCATTGGTAATTTAACAGCTCAAACAATATAGTGATGACAATAATAAATGTTCAGATTATTATTTATATGATGATAAAAGATTTTGCGTTGTTTTCTTTTTGTTTGTTTTGCGGAGGGGAGGGACGCAATGCAAAAGAAATTATAAAATCTTAATTTTATACCTAAATAGTGGATTAATTAAGTCATTAATTAACACACAAGAATTATGAATAAGACGTTAGAAAAAAATAGAACCAAAGTATATTTTTTGTTACTTTGTTCGGTCATTAATTTCCGATGTGTTCGCCCCCGGATTGCTCAAATTACATATGAAATTAAACCGCCGTATACTAGTGTTTTGTATAAATCTTAAATTTTATGGCCCAAAAAGTAATGTAAAGGTCGTTTCATTTTTTAGATTTTTCAGCCAAACTTGTAACACATACGGTCACACTCTTTACACGGTACATCGAATGCGGGCGCATTAAAAACATATAATTTATCGCTTAACTAACACAAAAAAATCAAAAAGTCGGTTGAATGAAACTTTGATCGAATTTCTATTATACCATATAGAATGTCACATAAATATCAGTGAATCGCTTCTTATTGTTGACAACGAGCCAATCATCTTATGTATTTTTGCGTTATAGATAATAATTTATTTAACTTTGTCTTTGTTTTTTTTTTACCTAATAATAATAATAAATTAAAATTTTCAAATCTTGTCAAATTAAAATTCTTAACTACAAAAATATTTAAATCAACAACTAAATTTGCCGCCTTTGTAAATTATTCTCGTTGGTTCATCAAAACAAATAATTTAGATGATGATGAATAAAAAAAAAAAAAATTTGCATGAATTAAATAAAATTTAGATAAATAAATAAAATTCGAATTATAAAACAATGTTATAATTTAAGATTTAAACGAAAAATAAAATTAGGATTAATAAATAAGAAGAGATAAAATTCTAATTTTTAAATGATTGGTAAAGTAGCGGTTTATTTTTAGCGACCATTTTCTTGTGTTTTTTGCGATACATAAAATACTTAAAGGCCCTCTTTAAATAATGTTTATTAGTTTGGGTGGTGTGAAATGACGACAAGGGCGTGTGAAATGACTGCAAGGGCGTGTGAAATGACTGCATGCTCGGACTCTAGATCAGTGGATCTATATGAAAAGGCTATAGCCAAAGTAGGGGAGGTGTGGCCAGGTGCAAAGCTTGCGGCAGTTAGCCGAGAGGAAATTCCCAGCAGGCCGACGGCACGTGTCTGGCTGCCATCCTAACCGGCTAGCCCTGACGAAGCTTTGAAAATCATTCAGGCCAGTAACCCGAGTCTTCCGACCGCAAATTGGAAGATCTTCAAGCAGCAGGAGGCGAAGGGGGGCTCGAAATTATCAATTATGGTAATAAATAAGGAGTCCTTGCCCTCCTTCACAAAACGAAGGGAGAATTTGACTTCGGTTTCGGGTCAATTACTCTCAACGTTTATAAAAAGGATGGGGCGGAAGCACGTACGGGAAGCCAACCGGATGATGGTGGCAACCCGCCCAGGCCTGAAGGGGGTACCAGCAGCATGGGGGGAGAAGCTGAGGGTAGGGGGAGAGTGAATCTGGCGACCTCGGTCGGACAAGGACTCCCTTGAACGATGAGGAGGGGCACATAAGCAAAGGAGCTGGTGTACCGATGGAGGAGGATGTCAGCAGCCCAGCCAGACGAAGGGCACTGACAAGTCCTCTACAAAGGGTATAAGGGGTGGCGAGACGGGCGAATACCGAGAAATAATATTCCTGCGGTAGCAGGAATATACCATAGAGGTAGGTAGAGGTTAAATGGTGATGATTAAAATAACACAAATTAACCTTCACTATTCTAAGGCTGTTTTGGCAGAAATCACTGTCAATAATCTCAGAGGATATCGTAACCAGGAAACGGATCCTATGGGCACTGAGCGGTTTTAAACCATTTAAATCGGCTGGTCCGGATCAAATTATACCAGCCGAACTTCAAAACAACTCAGTAATTATTCTTCCCTACCTGGAAGCTATATTCAAAGGTGTTTGAAGCTGGGCTACATTCCTTGGTATTGGACGGAGGTCAATGTGGTGTTCATACCGAAAGCGGGGAAAAGCTCACATGTCTATCCTAAGGACCTAAGACCAATAACTCTATCATCCTTTCTTTTAAAAACCTTGGAAAGGCTGCTGGATGTATACATCAGAGGTAAAATAGGTGCCAGGAAGTGAGCATCGTCTCAGCATGCGTACAAATTGGGTAGATCTGTGGGCACTGCTCTGCACGCCTTGGTGTCTACGATTGAGAAATCGAATAATTCGAAGGAATTCTGTTTGACGGCCTTCCTGGATATAGAAGGCGCCTTTAATAATGTGAAAGCGGAGGCAATCAAGGAGGGATTGTCATATTTGGAGGTGGACGTTTCTCTGATAGGGTTAATTAAATATATGCTGGGAAGCAGGATTGTTAGATCGAAGTTGGGGGACTCCACCATCAATAGGCGAGTAATAAGGGGACTCCACAGGGGTAGGGGGGTTCTGGCACCCTCTTCTCTGGAACATAGTGGTAAATGGCTTACTACTAGAATTGGAGAGAGAGGGTATTGAAGTTATCGCTTACGCAGATGACGTAGCTTTAGCTGTTACCGGGAAATTCCTGGGAACGGTTGTAGACGTAATGCAGAATGTGCTTACCATCGTTACGAAATGGGGTGGCAAATGTGGACTTGGTATTAACCCAGTAGTTGTCCCTCCTACCTTGAATGGCACGAGATTTGCTTTTACTGATAGAGCTAGATATCTGGGCATTATCTTGGACAGTAAGCTTAGTTGGAAGCCCAACATGTTGGAGAGAATAAACAAAGCTACTATTGCTTTGTACTCCTATAGGAACGCCATCGGTCACAGATGGGGTCTGAAGCTGGACTGGTACACTGGCTCTACACACCGCTGTAGTGAGACATGCACTCATGTACGGGGTGGGTGTTTGGTGGCCAGCTCTGGACAAGGTAACTTATAAAATTAAGATTGAGGGAGTGCAAAGAACGGCCTGTATGCTTGTTAGCGGGGCATTGAGGTCGACACCGACAGGTGACTTAGGGGTTATGTTGCACCTTCTTCCGGTCGAAATTTTTGGCAAACAGATGGCGGGAAATACGGCTGTACGTGGAGGTGTCTTAGTATAGGACACTCTACTATTGTCAGATCGTTGAAGGATGAGCTGGCGAATCTTGACTACATTAAACCTACTCTACGCTTTGAGAAGCGATTTCGGACCTCCTTCCCTTCAAGGGAATCCTGGAGGGATAGACCGTTATCTGAAACCGAAGCGTTGCAATTCTTCACAGATGGCTTCAAGCTAGACGGCAAAGTAGGAGCTGGAGTATTCTGTGACAAACTAAATGTAAACATTTCTATTCGTCTCCCTGATTACTGCAGCGTGTACCAAGCTGAAGTCGTAGCGATTGAGGAGGTCATGACGTGGTTGAAGCATAATGTGTTATCCTAAGATAAAATCACAATCTATGTGGACAGTCAAGCGGCGATCCGGTCGTTAGAATCGGTGTCTTTGGCGTCACGGGTGGCGTTGAGTGGGGAGCTGCACGGCAGATGAACTTGCTAGGCATGGTACGACTCTCCAGCTGCAACCAGGAAGGGCAAGTCTGGGGAGGCCTATCACAGCGCTGAGACAAGCCTATGGGAAGCAGGTGCTATCCGCAGCTGGGGAAAGGTGGTTAAACACCCTCACCTGTAGAGTTGCAAGAAAAGTTTGGCCAAAGATGAACTTGGGGCGTACAAGAGCATTAAGATCATTTAACGCAGACGTGAATTAAGAACATTCGTAGTAATTCTCACGAAACACTGCCTTTTTGAAGAACATAAAATTGAATATTCTAAGAAATGTTTAGAAATAATCGAGCATTCAAAATGAAAATTGTCACAGCAATTACAGGTCCCGAAACCTATTGATAGAGGTTTCAACCATCGTAATCGGAGCATTTTAGATTTTTGCCGCTAAAAACTTGTGGGCAGCACAGTTAATTTTCAATAAAATTGAATTTTCTAAGAAATGTTAAGAAATAATCGAGCAATCAAAACGAAAATTGTCACAGCAATTACAGGTCCCGAAACATATTGATAGAGGTATCAACCATCGTAATCGGACCATTTTAGATTTTTGCCGCACAAAAACTTGTGGGCTATAGCACAGTTAATTTTCAATAAAATTGAATTTTCTAAGCAATGTTTAGAAATAATCGAGCAATCAAAATGCAAATTGTCACAGCAATTACATGTCCCGAAACCTATTGATAGAGGTATCAACCATCGTAATCGGAGCATTTTAGATTTTTGCCGCCCAAAAACTTGTGGGCTATAGCACAGTTGATTTTCAATAAAATTGAATTTTCTAAGAAACGTTTAGAAATAATCGAGCAATCAAAATGAAAATTGTCACAGCAATTACAGGTCCCGAAACCTATTGATAGAGGTATCAACCATCGTAATCGGAGCATTTTAGATTTTTGCCGCCCAAAAACTTGTGGACTATAGCACAGTTAATTTTCAATAAAATTGAATATTCTAAGAAATGTTTAGAAATAATCGAGCAATCAAAATGAAAACTGTCACAGCAATTACAGGTCCCGAAACCTATTGATAGAGGTATCAACCATCGTAATCGGAGCATTTTAGATTTTTGCCGCACAAAAACTTGTGGGCTATAGCACAGTTAATTTTCAATAAAATTGAATTTTCTAAGCAATGTTTAGAAATAATCGAGCAATCAAAATGCAAATTGTCACAGCAATTACATGTCCCGAAACCTATTGATAGAGGTATCAACCATCGTAATCGGAGCATTTTAGATTTTTGCCGCCCAAAAACTTGTGGGCTATAGCACAGTTGATTTTCAATAAAATTGAATTTTCTAAGAAACGTTTAGAAATAATCGAGCAATCAAAATGAAAATTGTCACAGCAATTACAGGTCCCGAAAACTATTGATAGAGGTATAAACCATCGTAATCGGAGCATTTTAGATTTTTGCCGCTCAAAAACTTGTGGGCTATAGCACAATTGATTTTCAATAAAATTGAATTTTCTAAGAAATGTTTAGAAATAATCGAGCAATCAAAATGAAAATTGTCACAGCAATTACAGGTCCCGAAACCTATTGATAGAGGTATCAACCATCGTAATCGGAGCATTTTAGATTTTTGCCGCCCAAAAACTTGTGGGCTATAGCACAGTTAATTTTCAATAAAATTGAATATTCTAAGAAATGTTTAGAAATAATCGAGCAATCAAAATGCAAATTGTCACGGCAATTACATGTCCCGAAACCTATTGATAGAGGTATCAACCATCGTAATCGGAGCATTTTAGATTTTTGCCGCCCAAAAACTTGTGGGCTATAGCACAGTTGATTTTCAATAAAATTGAATTTTCTAAGAAACGTTTAGAAATAATCGAGCAATCAAAATAAAAATTGTCACAGCAATTACAGGTCCCGAAACCTATTGATAGAGGTATCAACCATCGTAATCGGAGCATTTTAGATTTTTGCCGCACAAAAACTTGTGGGCTATAGCACAGTTAATTTTCAATAAAATTGAATTTTCTAAGCAATGTTTAGAAATAATCGAGCAATCAAAATGCAAATTGTCACAGCAATTACATGTCTTGAAACCTATTGATAGAGGTATCAACCATCGTAATCGGAGCATTTTAGATTTTTGCCGCTCAAAAACTTGTGGGCTATAGCACAGTTGATTTTCAATAAAATTGAATTTTCTAAGAAATGTTTAGAAATAATCGAGCAATCAAAATGAAAATTGTCACAGCAATTACAGGTCCCGAAACCTATTGATAGAGGTATCAACCATCGAAATCGGAGCATTTTAGATTTTTGCCGCTAAAAACTTGTGGGCTATAGCACAGTTGATTTTCAATAAAATTGAATTTTCTAAGAAACGTTTAGAAATAATCGAGCAATCAAAATGAAAATTGTCACAGCAATTACAGGTCCCGAAACCTATTGATAGAGGTATCAACCATCGAAATCGGAGCATTTTAGATTTTTGCCGCTAAAAACTTGTGGGCTATAGCACAGTTGATTTTCAATAAAATTGAATTTTCTAAGAAATGTTTAGAAATAATCGAGCAATCAAAATGAAAATTGTCACAGCAATTACATGTCCCGAAACCTATTGATAGAGGTATCAACCATCGTAATCGGAGCATTTTAGATTTTTGCCGCTCAAAAACTTGTGGGCTATAGCACAATTGATTTTCAATAAAATTGAATTTTCTAAGAAATGTTTAGAAATAATCGAGCAATCAAAATGAAAATTGTCACAGCAATTACAGGTCCCGAAACCTATTGATAGAGGTATCAACCATCGAAATCGGAGCATTTTAGATTTTTGCCGCTAAAAACTTGTGGGCTATAGCACAGTTGATTTTCAATAAAATTGAATTTTCTAAGAAATGTTTAGAAATAATCGAGCAATCAAAATGAAAATTGTCACAGCAATTACAGGTCCCGAAACCTATTGATAGAGGTATCAACCATCGTAATCGGAGCATTTTAGATTTTTGCCGCCCAAAAACTTGTGGGCTATAGCACAGTTGATTTTCAATAAAATTGAATTTTCTAAGAAATGTTTAGAAATAATCGAGCAATCAAAATGAAAATTGTCACAGCAATTACATGTCCCGAAACCTATTGATAGAGGTATCAACCATCGTAATCGGAGCATTTTAGATTTTTGCCGCCCAAAAACTTGTGGGCTATAGCACAGTTGATTTTCAATAAAATTGAATTTTCTAAGAAACGTTTAGAAATAATCGAGCAATCAAAATGAAAATTGTCACAGCAATTACAGGTCCCGAAACCTATTGATAGAGGTATCAACCATCGTAATCGGAGCATTTTAGATTTTTGCCGCTCAAAAACTTGTGGGCTATAGCACAGTTAATTTTCAATAAAATTGAATATTCTAAGAAATGTTTAGAAATAATCGAGCAATCAAAATGAAAACTGTCACAGCAATTACAGGTCCCGAAACCTATTGATAGAGGTATCAACCATCGTAATCGGAGCATTTTAGATTTTTGCCGCACAAAAACTTGTGGGCTATAGCACAGTTAATTTTCAATAAAATTGAATTTTCTAAGCAATGTTTAGAAATAATCGAGCAATCAAAATGAAAACTGTCACAGCAATTACAGGTCCCGAAACCTATTGATAGAGGTATCAACCATCGTAATCGGAGCATTTTAGATTTTTGCCGCCCAAAAACTTGTGGGCTATAGCACAGTTGATTTTCAATAAAATTGAATTTTCTAAGAAACGTTTAGAAATAATCGAGCAATCAAAATGAAAATTGTCACAGCAATTACAGGTCCCGAAACCTATTGATAGAGGTATCAACCATCGTAATCGGAGCATTTTAGATTTTTGCCGCCCAAAAACTTGTGGGCTATAGCACAATTGATTTTCAATAAAATTGAATTTTCTAAGAAATGTTTAGAAATAATCGAGCAATCAAAATGAAAATTGTCACAGCAATTACAGGTCCCGAAACCTATTGATAGAGGTATCAACCATCGAAATCGGAGCATTTTAGATTTTTGCCGCTAAAAACTTGTGGGCTATAGCACAGTTGATTTTCAATAAAATTGAATTTTCTAAGAAACGTTTAGAAATAATCGAGCAATCAAAATGAAAATTGTCACAGCAATTACAGGTCCCGAAACCTATTGATAGAGGTATCAACCATCGTAATCGGAGCATTTTAGATTTTTGCCGCTCAAAAACTTGTGGGCTATAGCACAATTGATTTTCAATAAAATTGAATTTTCTAAGAAATGTTTAGAAATAATCGAGCAATCAAAATGAAAATTGTCACAGCAATTACAGGTCCCGAAACCTATTGATAGAGGTATCAACCATCGTAATCGGAGCATTTTAGATTTTTGCCGCACAAAAACTTGTGGGCTATAGCACAGTTAATTTTCAATAAAATTGAATTTTCTAAGCAATGTTTAGAAATAATCGAGCAATCAAAATGAAAACTGTCACAGCAATTACAGGTCCCGAAACCTATTGATAGAGGTATCAACCATCGTAATCGGAGCATTTTAGATTTTTGCCGCCCAAAAACTTGTGGGCTATAGCACAGTTGATTTTCAATAAAATTGAATTTTCTAAGAAACGTTTAGAAATAATCGAGCAATCAAAATGAAAATTGTCACAGCAATTACAGGTCCCGAAACCTATTGATAGAGGTATCAACCATCGTAATCGGAGCATTTTAGATTTTTGCCGCCCAAAAACTTGTGGGCTATAGCACAATTGATTTTCAATAAAATTGAATTTTCTAAGAAATGTTTAGAAATAATCGAGCAATCAAAATGAAAATTGTCACAGCAATTACAGGTCCCGAAACCTATTGATAGAGGTATCAACCATCGAAATCGGAGCATTTTAGATTTTTGCCGCTAAAAACTTGTGGGCTATAGCACAGTTGATTTTCAATAAAATTGAATTTTCTAAGAAATGTTTAGAAATAATCGAGCAATCAAAATGAAAATTGTCACAGCAATTACAGGTCCCGAAACCTATTGATAGAGGTATCAACCATCGAAATCGGAGCATTTTAGATTTTTGCCGCACAAAAACTTGTGGGCTATAGCACAATTGATTTTCAATAAAATTGAATTTTCTAAGAAATGTTTAGAAATAATCGAGCAATCAAAATGAAAATTGTCACAGCAATTACAGGTCCCGAAACCTATTGATAGAGGTATCAACCATCGAAATCGGAGCATTTTAGATTTTTGCCGCTAAAAACTTGTGGGCTATAGCACAGTTGATTTTCAATAAAATTGAATTTTCTAAGAAATGTTTAGAAATAATCGAGCAATCAAAATGAAAATTGTCACAGCAATTACAGGTCCCGAAACCTATTGATAGAGGTATCAACCATCGTAATCGGAGCATTTTAGATTTTTGCCGCCCAAAAACTTGTGGGCTATAGCACAGTTAATTTTCAATAAAATTGAATATTCTAAGAAATGTTTAGAAATAATCGAGCAATCAAAATGAAAACTGTCACAGCAATTACAGGTCCCGAAACCTATTGATAGAGGTATCAACCATCGTAATCGGAGCATTTTAGATTTTTGCCGCACAAAAACTTGTGGGCTATAGCACAGTTAATTTTCAATAAAATTGAATTTTCTAAGCAATGTTTAGAAATAATCGAGCAATCAAAATGCAAATTGTCACAGCAATTACATGTCCCGAAACCTATTGATAGAGGTATCAACCATCGTAATCGGAGCATTTTAGATTTTTGCCGCCCAAAAACTTGTGGGCTATAGCACAGTTGATTTTCAATAAAATTGAATTTTCTAAGAAACGTTTAGAAATAATCGAGCAATCAAAATGAAAATTGTCACAGCAATTACAGGTCCCGAAACCTATTGATAGAGGTATCAACCATCGTAATCGGAGCATTTTAGATTTTTGCCGCACAAAAACTTGTGGGCTATAGCACAGTTAATTTTCAATAAAATTGAATTTTCTAAGCAATGTTTAGAAATAATCGAGCAATCAAAATGCAAATTGTCACAGCAATTACATGTCCCGAAACCTATTGATAGAGGTATCAACCATCGTAATCGGAGCATTTTAGATTTTTGCCGCTCAAAAACTTGTGGGCTATAGCACAGTTGATTTTCAATAAAATTGAATTTTCCAAGAAATGTTTAGAAATAATCGAGCAATCAAAATGAAAATTGTCACAGCAATTACAGGTCCCGAAACCTATTGATAGAGGTATCAACCATCGTAATCGGAGCATTTTAGATTTTTGCCGCACAAAAACTTGTGGGCTATAGCACAGTTAATTTTCAATAAAATTGAATTTTCTAAGAAATGTTTAGAAATAATCGAGCAATCAAAATGAAAATTGTCACAGCAATTACAGGTCCCGAAACCTATTGATAGAGGTATCAACCATCGAAATCGGAGCGTTTTAGATTTTTGCCGCCCAAAAACTTGTGGGCTATAGCACAGTTGATTTTCAATAAAATTGAATTTTCCAAGAAATGTTTAGAAATAATCGAGCAATCAAAATGAAAATTGTCACAGCAATTACAGGTCCCGAAACCTATTGATAGAGGTATCAACCATCGTAATCGGAGCATTTTAGATTTTTGCCGCACAAAAACTTGTGGGCTATAGCACAGTTAATTTTCAATAAAATTGAATTTTCTAAGCAATGTTTAGAAATAATCGAGCAATCAAAATGCAAATTGTCACAGCAATTACATGTCCCGAAACCTATTGATAGAGGTATCAACCATCGTAATCGGACCATTTTAGATTTTTGCCGCCCAAAAACTTGTGGGCTATAGCACAGTTGATTTTCAATAAAATTGAATTTTCTAAGCAATGTTTAGAAATAATCGAGCAATCAAAATACAAATTGTCACAGCAATTACATGTCCCGAAACCTATTGATAGAGGTATCAACCATCGTAATCGGACCATTTTAGATTTTTGCCGCCCAAAAACTTGTGGGCTATAGCACAGTTGATTTTCAATAAAATTGAATTTTCTAAGAAATGTTTAGAAATAATCGAGCAATCAAAATGAAAATTGTCACAGCAATTACAGGTCCCGAAACCTATTGATAGAGGTATCAACCATCGTAGTCGGACCATTTTAGATTTTTGCCGCCCAAAAACTTGTGGGCTATAGCACAGTTAATTTTCAATAAAATTGAATATTCTAAGAAATGTTTAGAAATAATCGAGCAATCAAAATGAAAATTGTCACAGCAATTACAAATCCCGAAACCTATTGATAGAGGTATCAACCATCGAAATCGAAGCATTTTAGATTTTTGCCGCACAAAAACTTGTGGGCTATAGCACAGTTAATTTTCAATAAAATTGAATTTTCTAAGAAATGTTTAGAAATAATCGAGCAATCAAAATGAAAATTGTCACAGCAATTACAGGTCCCGAAACCTATTGATAGAGGTATCAACCATCGAAATCGGAGCATTTTAGATTTTTGCCGCCCAAAAACTTGTGGGCTATAGCACAGTTAATTTTCAATAAAATTGAATATTCTAAGAAATGTTTAGAAATAATCGAGCAATCAAAATGAAAATTGTCACAGCAATTACAGGTCCCGAAACCTATTGATAGAGGTATCAACCATCGTAATCGGAGCATTTTAGATTTTTGCCGCACAAAAACTTGTGGGCTATAGCACAGTTAATTTTCAATAAAATTGAATTTTCTAAGCAATGTTTAGAAATAATCGAGCAATCAAAATGCAAATTGTCACAGCAATTACATGTCCCGAAACCTATTGATATAGGTATCAACCATCGTAATCGGAGCATTTTAGATTTTTGCCGCCCAAAAACTTGTGGGCTATAGCACAGTTGATTTTCAATAAAATTGAATTTTCTAAGAAACGTTTAGAAATAATCGAGCAATCAAAATGAAAATTGTCACAGCAATTACAGGTCCCGAAACCTATTGATAGAGGTATCAACCATCGTAATCGGAGCATTTTAGATTTTTGCCGCACAAAAACTTGTGGGCTATAGCACAGTTAATTTTCAATAAAATTGAATTTTCTAAGCAATGTTTAGAAATAATCGAGCAATCAAAATGCAAATTGTCACAGCAATTACATGTCCCGAAACCTATTGATAGAGGTATCAACCATCGTAATCGGAGCATTTTAGATTTTTGCCGCTCAAAAACTTGTGGGCTATAGCACAGTTGATTTTCAATAAAATTGAATTTTCTAAGAAATGTTTAGAAATAATCGAGCAATCAAAATGAAAATTGTCACAGCAATTACAGGTCCCGAAACCTATTGATAGAGGTATCAACCATCGAAATCGGAGCATTTTAGATTTTTGCCGCTAAAAACTTGTGGGCTATAGCACAGTTGATTTTCAATAAAATTGAATTTTCTAAGAAATGTTTAGAAATAATCGAGCAATCAAAATGAAAATTGTCACAGCAATTACAGTTCCCGAAACCTATTGATAGAGGTATCAACCATCGTAGACGGAGCATTTTAGATTTTTGCCGCCCAAAAACTTGTGGGCTATAGCACAGTTAATTTTCAATAAAATTGAATATTCTAAGAAATGTTTAGAAATAATCGAGCAATCAAAATGAAAATTGTCACAGCAATTACAAATCCCGAAACCTATTGATAGAGGTATCAACCATCGAAATCGAAGCATTTTAGATTTTTGCCGCACAAAAACTTGTGGGCTATAGCACAGTTAATTTTCAATAAAATTGAATTTTCTAAGAAATGTTTAGAAATAATCGAGCAATCAAAATGAAAATTGTCACAGCAATTACAGGCCCCGAAACCTATTGATAGAGGTATCAACCATCGAAATCGGAGCATTTTAGATTTTTGCCGCTAAAAACTTGTGGGCTATAGCACAGTTGATTTTCAATAAAATTGAATTTTCTAAGAAACGTTTAGAAATAATCGAGCAATCAAAATGAAAATTGTCACAGCAATTACAGGTCCCGAAACCTATTGATAGAGGTATCAACCATCGTAATCGGAGCATTTTAGATTTTTGCCGCACAAAAACTTGTGGGCTATAGCATAGTTAATTTTCAATAAAATTGAATTTTCTAAGCAATGTTTAGAAATAATCGAGCAATCAAAATGCAAATTGTCACAGCAATTACATGTCCCGAAACCTATTGATAGAGGTATCAACCATCGTAATCGGAGCATTTTAGATTTTTGCCGCTCAAAAACTTGTGGGCTATAGCACAGTTGATTTTCAATAAAATTGAATTTTCTAAGAAATGTTTAGAAATAATCGAGCAATCAAAATGAAAATTGTCACAGCAATTACAGGTCCCGAAACCTATTGATAGAGGTATCAACCATCGAAATCGGAGCATTTTAGATTTTTGCCGCTAAAAACTTGTGGGCTATAGCACAGTTGATTTTCAATAAAATTGAATTTTCTAAGAAATGTTTAGAAATAATCGAGCAATCAAAATGAAAATTGTCACAGCAATTACAGTTCCCGAAACCTATTGATAGAGGTATCAACCATCGTAGTCGGAGCATTTTAGATTTTTGCCGCACAAAAACTTGTGGGCTATAGCACAGTTAATTTTCAATAAAATTGAATTTTCTAAGCAATGTTTAGAAATAATCGAGCAATCAAAATGCAAATTGTCACAGCAATTACATGTCCCGAAACCTATTGATAGAGGTATCAACCATCGTAATCGGAGCATTTTAGATTTTTGCCGCCCAAAAACTTGTGGGCTATAGCACAGTTGATTTTCAATAAAATTGAATTTTCTAAGAAACGTTTAGAAATAATCGAGCAATCAAAATGAAAATTGTCACAGCAATTACAGGTCCCGAAACCTATTGATAGAGGTATCAACCATCGTAATCGGAGCATTTTAGATTTTTGCCGCACAAAAACTTGTGGGCTATAGCACAGTTAATTTTCAATAAAATTGAATTTTCTAAGCAATGTTTAGAAATAATCGAGCAATCAAAATGCAAATTGTCACAGCAATTACATGTCCCGAAACCTATTGATAGAGGTATCAACCATCGTAATCGGAGCATTTTAGATTTTTGCCGCTCAAAAACTTGTGGGCTATAGCACAGTTGATTTTCAATAAAATTGAATTTTCTAAGAAATGTTTAGAAATAATCGAGCAATCAAAATGAAAATTGTCACAGCAATTACAGGTCCCGAAACCTATTGATAGAGGTATCAACCATCGAAATCGGAGCATTTTAGATTTTTGCCGCTAAAAACTTGTGGGCTATAGCACAGTTGATTTTCAATAAAATTGAATTTTCTGAGAAATGTTTAGAAATAATCGAGCAATCAAAATGAAAATTGTCACAGCAATTACAGTTCCCGAAACCTATTGATAGAGGTATCAACCATCGTAGTCGGAGCATTTTAGATTTTTGCCGCCCAAAAACTTGTGGGCTATAGCACAGTTAATTTTCAATAAAATTGAATATTCTAAGAAATGTTTAGAAATAATCGAGCAATCAAAATGAAAATTGTCACAGCAATTACAAATCCCGAAACCTATTGATAGAGGTATCAACCATCAAAATCGAAGCATTTTAGATTTTTGCCGCACAAAAACTTGTGGGCTATAGCACAGTTAATTTTCAATAAAATTGAATTTTCTAAGAAATGTTTAGAAATAATCGAGCAATCAAAATGAAAATTGTCACAGCAATTACAGGTCCCGAAACCTATTGATAGAGGTATCAACCATCGAAATCGGAGCATTTTAGATTTTTGCCGCACAAAAACTTGTGGGCTATAGCATAGTTAATTTTCAATAAAATTGAATTTTCTAAGCAATGTTTAGAAATAATCGAGCAATCAAAATGCAAATTGTCACAGCAATTACAGGTCCCGAAACCTATTGATAGAGGTATCAACCATCGTAATCGGAGCATTTTAGATTTTTGCCGCTCAAAAACTTGTGGGCTATAGCACAGTTGATTTTCAATAAAATTGAATTTTCTAAGAAATGTTTAGAAATAATCGAGCAATCAAAATGAAAATTGTCACAGCAATTACAGGTCCCGAAACCTATTGATAGAGGTATCAACCATCGAAATCGGAGCATTTTAGATTTTTGCCGCTAAAAACTTGTGGGCTATAGCACAGTTGATTTTCAATAAAATTGAATTTTCTAAGAAATGTTTAGAAATAATCGAGCAATCAAAATGAAAATTGTCACAGCAATTACAGGTCCCGAAACCTATTGATAGAGGTATCAACCATCGTAATCGGAGCATTTTAGATTTTTGCCGCACAAAAACTTGTGGGCTATAGCACAGTTAATTTTCAATAAAATTGAATTTTCTAAGCAATGTTTAGAAATAATCGAGCAATCAAAATGCAAATTGTCACAGCAATTACATGTCCCGAAACCTATTGATAGAGGTATCAACCATCGTAATCGGAGCATTTTAGATTTTTGCCGCCCAAAAACTTGTGGGCTATAGCACAGTTGATTTTCAATAAAATTGAATTTTCTAAGAAACGTTTAGAAATAATCGAGCAATCAAAATGAAAATTGTCACAGCAATTACAGGTCCCGAAACCTATTGATAGAGGTATCAACCATCGTAATCGGAGCATTTTAGATTTTTGCCGCACAAAAACTTGTGGGCTATAGCACAGTTGATTTTCAATAAAATTGAATTTTCTAAGAAACGTTTAGAAATAATCGAGCAATCAAAATGAAAATTGTCACAGCAATTACAGGTCCCGAAACCTATTGATAGAGGTATCAACCATCGTAATCGGAGCATTTTAGATTTTTGCCGCACAAAAACTTGTGGGCTATAGCACAGTTAATTTTCAATAAAATTGAATTTTCTAAGCAATGTTTAGAAATAATCGAGCAATCAAAATGCAAATTGTCACAGCAATTACAGGTCCCGAAACCTATTGATAGAGGTATCAACCATCGTAATCGGAGCATTTTAGATTTTTGCCGCACAAAAACTTGTGGGCTATAGCACAGTTGATTTTCAATAAAATTGAATTTTCTAAGAAATGTTTAGAAATAATCGAGCAATCAAAATGAAAATTGTCACAGCAATTACAGGTCCCGAAACCTATTGATAGAGGTATCAACCATCGTAATCGGAGCATTTTAGATTTTTGCCGCACAAAAACTTGTGGGCTATAGCACAGTTGATTTTCAATAAAATTGAATTTTCTAAGAAACGTTTAGAAATAATCGAGCAATCAAAATGAAAATTGTCACAGCAATTACAGGTCCCGAAACCTATTGATAGAGGTATCAACCATCGTAATCGGAGCATTTTAGATTTTTGCCGCACAAAAACTTGTGGGCTATAGCACAGTTGATTTTCAATAAAATTGAATTTTCTAAGAAATGTTTAGAAATAATCGAGCAATCAAAATGAAAATTGTCACAGCAATTACAGGTCCCGAAACCTATTGATAGAGGTATCAACCATCGAAATCGGAGCATTTTAGATTTTTGCCGCTAAAAACTTGTGGGCTATAGCACAGTTGATTTTCAATAAAATTGAATTTTCTAAGAAACGTTTAGAAATAATCGAGCAATCAAAATGAAAATTGTCACAGCAATTACAGGTCCCGAAACCTATTGATAGAGGTATCAACCATCGTAATCGGAGCATTTTAGATTTTTGCCGCACAAAAACTTGTGGGCTATAGCATAGTTAATTTTCAATAAAATTGAATTTTCTAAGCAATGTTTAGAAATAATCGAGCAATCAAAATGCAAATTGTCACAGCAATTACATGTCCCGAAACCTATTGATAGAGGTATCAACCATCGTAATCGGAGCATTTTAGATTTTTGCCGCTCAAAAACTTGTGGGCTATAGCACAGTTGATTTTCAATAAAATTGAATTTTCTAAGAAATGTTTAGAAATAATCGAGCAATCAAAATGAAAATTGTCACAGCAATTACAGGTCCCGAAACCTATTGATAGAGGTATCAACCATCGAAATCGGAGCATTTTAGATTTTTGCCGCTAAAAACTTGTGGGCTATAGCACAGTTGATTTTCAATAAAATTGAATTTTCTAAGAAATGTTTAGAAATAATCGAGCAATCAAAATGAAAATTGTCACAGCAATTACAGGTCCCGAAACCTATTGATAGAGGTATCAACCATCGTAATCGGAGCATTTTAGATTTTTGCCGCACAAAAACTTGTGGGCTATAGCACAGTTAATTTTCAATAAAATTGAATTTTCTAAGCAATGTTTAGAAATAATCGAGCAATCAAAATGCAAATTGTCACAGCAATTACATGTCCCGAAACCTATTGATAGAGGTATCAACCATCGTAATCGGAGCATTTTAGATTTTTGCCGCCCAAAAACTTGTGGGCTATAGCACAGTTGATTTTCAATAAAATTGAATTTTCTAAGAAACGTTTAGAAATAATCGAGCAATCAAAATGAAAATTGTCACAGCAATTACAGGTCCCGAAACCTATTGATAGAGGTATCAACCATCGTAATCGGAGCATTTTAGATTTTTGCCGCACAAAAACTTGTGGGCTATAGCACAGTTAATTTTCAATAAAATTGAATTTTCTAAGAAACGTTTAGAAATAATCGAGCAATCAAAATGAAAATTGTCACAGCAATTACAGGTCCCGAAACCTATTGATAGAGGTATCAACCATCGTAATCGGAGCATTTTAGATTTTTGCCGCACAAAAACTTGTGGGCTATAGCACAGTTAATTTTCAATAAAATTGAATTTTCTAAGCAATGTTTAGAAATAATCGAGCAATCAAAATGCAAATAGTCACAGCAATTACATGTCCCGAAACCTATTGATAGAGGTATCAACCATCGTAATCGGAGCATTTTAGATTTTTGCCGCTCAAAAACTTGTGGGCTATAGCACAGTTGATTTTCAATAAAATTGAATTTTCTAAGAAATGTTTAGAAATAATCGAGCAATCAAAATGAAAATTGTCACAGCAATTACAGGTCCCGAAACCTATTGATAGAGGTATCAACCATCGAAATCGGAGCATTTTAGATTTTTGCCGCTAAAAACTTGTGGGCTATAGCACAGTTGATTTTCAATTAAATTGAATTTTCTAAGAAATGTTTAGAAATAATCGAGCAATCAAAATGAAAATTGTCACAGCAATTACATGTCCCGAAACCTATTGATAGAGGTATCAACCATCGTAATCGGAGCATTTTAGATTTTTGCCGCTCAAAAACTTGTGGGCTATAGCACAGTTGATTTTCAATAAAATTGAATTTTCCAAGAAATGTTTAGAAATAATCGAGCAATCAAAATGAAAATTGTCACAGCAATTACAGGTCCCGAAACCTATTGATAGAGGTATCAACCATCGAAATCGGAGCATTTTAGATTTTTGCCGCCCAAAAACTTGTGGGCTATAGCACAGTTGATTTTCAATAAAATTGAATTTTCTAAGAAATGTTTAGAAATAATCGAGCAATCAAAATGAAAATTGGCACAGCAATTACAGGTCCCGAAACCTATTGATAGAGGTATCAACCATCGAAATCGGAGCATTTTAGATTTTTGCCGCTAAAAACTTGTGGGCTATAGCACAGTTGATTTTCAATAAAATTGAATTTTCTAAGAAATGTTTAGAAATAATCGAGCAATCAAAATGAAAATTGTCACAGCAATTACAGGTCCCGAAACCTATTGATAGAGGTATCAACCATCGTAGTCGGAGCATTTTAGATTTTTGCCGCCCAAAAACTTGTGGGCTATAGCACAGTTAATTTTCAATAAAATTGAATATTCTAAGAAATGTTTAGAAATAATCGAGCAATCAAAATGAAAATTGTCACAGCAATTACAGGTCCCGAAACCTATTGATAGAGGTATCAACCATCGTAATCGGAGCATTTTAGATTTTTGCCGCACAAAAACTTGTGGGCTATAGCACAGTTAATTTTCAATAAAATTGAATTTTCTAAGCAATGTTTAGAAATAATCGAGCAATCAAAATGCAAATAGTCACAGCAATTACATGTCCCGAAACCTATTGATAGAGGTATCAACCATCGTAATCGGAGCATTTTAGATTTTTGCCGCTCAAAAACTTGTGGGCTATAGCACAGTTGATTTTCAATAAAATTGAATTTTCTAAGAAATGTTTAGAAATAATCGAGCAATCAAAATGAAAATTGTCACAGCAATTACAGGTCCCGAAACCTATTGATAGAGGTATCAACCATCGAAATCGGAGCATTTTAGATTTTTGCCGCTAAAAACTTGTGGGCTATAGCACAGTTGATTTTCAATAAAATTGAATTTTCTAAGAAATGTTTAGAAATAATCGAGCAATCAAAATGAAAATTGTCACAGCAATTACAGGTCCCGAAACCTATTGATAGAGGTATCAACCATCGAAATCGGAGCATTTTAGATTTTTGCCGCTAAAAACTTGTGGGCTATAGCACAGTTGATTTTCAATAAAATTGAATTTTCTAAGAAATGTTTAGAAATAATCGAGCAATCAAAATGAAAATTGTCACAGCAATTACAGGTCCCGAAACCTATTGATAGAGGTATCAACCATCGAAATCGGAGCATTTTAGATTTTTGCCGCTAAAAACTTGTGGGCTATAGCACAGTTGATTTTCAATTAAATTGAATTTTCTAAGAAATGTTTAGAAATAATCGAGCAATCAAAATGAAAATTGTCACAGCAATTACATGTCCCGAAACCTATTGATAGAGGTATCAACCATCGTAATCGGAGCATTTTAGATTTTTGCCGCTCAAAAACTTGTGGGCTATAGCACAGTTGATTTTCAATAAAATTGAATTTTCCAAGAAATGTTTAGAAATAATCGAGCAATCAAAATGAAAATTGTCACAGCAATTACAGGTCCCGAAACCTATTGATAGAGGTATCAACCATCGAAATCGGAGCATTTTAGATTTTTGCCGCCCAAAAACTTGTGGGCTATAGCACAGTTGATTTTCAATAAAATTGAATTTTCTAAGAAATGTTTAGAAATAATCGAGCAATCAAAATGAAAATTGTCACAGCAATTACAGGTCCCGAAACCTATTGATAGAGGTATCAACCATCGAAATCGGAGCATTTTAGATTTTTGCCGCTAAAAACTTGTGGGCTATAGCACAGTTGATTTTCAATAAAATTGAATTTTCTAAGAAATGTTTAGAAATAATCGAGCAATCAAAATGAAAATTGTCACAGCAATTACAGGTCCCGAAACCTATTGATAGAGGTATCAACCATCGTAGTCGGAGCATTTTAGATTTTTGCCGCCCAAAAACTTGTGGGCTATAGCACAGTTAATTTTCAATAAAATTGAATATTCTAAGAAATGTTTAGAAATAATCGAGCAATCAAAATGAAAATTGTCACAGCAATTACAGGTCCCGAAACCTATTGATAGAGGTATCAACCATCGTAATCGGAGCATTTTAGATTTTTGCCGCACAAAAACTTGTGGGCTATAGCACAGTTGATTTTCAATAAAATTGAATTTTCTAAGCAATGTTTAGAAATAATCGAGCAATCAAAATGCAAATTGTCACAGCAATTACATGTCCCGAAACCTATTGATAGAGGTATTAACCATCGTAATCGGAGCATTTTAGATTTTTGCCGCCCAAAAACTTGTGGGCTATAGCACAGTTGATTTTCAATAAAATTGAATTTTCTAAGAAACGTTTAGAAATAATCGAGCAATCAAAATGAAAATTGTCACAGCAATTACAGGTCCCGAAACCTATTGATAGAGGTATCAACCATCGTAATCGGAGCATTTTAGATTTTTGCCGCACAAAAACTTGTGGGCTATAGCACAGTTAATTTTCAATAAAATTGAATTTTCTAAGCAATGTTTAGAAATAATCGAGCAATCAAAATGCAAATTGTCACAGCAATTACATGTCCCGAAACCTATTGATAGAGGTATCAACCATCGTAATCGGAGCATTTTAGATTTTTGCCGCCCAAAAACTTGTGGGCTATAGCACAGTTGATTTTCAATAAAATTGAATTTTCTAAGAAACGTTTAGAAATAATCGAGCAATCAAAATGAAAATTGTCACAGCAATTACAGGTCCCGAAACCTATTGATAGAGGTATCAACCATCGTAATCGGAGCATTTTAGATTTTTGCCGCACAAAAACTTGTGGGCTATAGCACAGTTAATTTTCAATAAAATTGAATTTTCTAAGCAATGTTTAGAAATAATCGAGCAATCAAAATGCAAATTGTCACAGCAATTACATGTCCCGAAACCTATTGATAGAGGTATCAACCATCGTAATCGGAGCATTTTAGATTTTTGCCGCTCAAAAACTTGTGGGCTATAGCACAGTTGATTTTCAATAAAATTGAATTTTCTAAGAAATGTTTAGAAATAATCGAGCAATCAAAATGAAAATTGTCACAGCAATTACAGGTCCCGAAACCTATTGATAGAGGTATCAACCATCGAAATCGGAGCATTTTAGATTTTTGCCGCTAAAAACTTGTGGGCTATAGCACAGTTGATTTTCAATAAAATTGAATTTTCTAAGAAATGTTTAGAAATAATCGAGCAATCAAAATGAAAATTGTCACAGCAATTACAGGTCCCGAAACCTATTGATAGAGGTATCAACCATCGTAATCGGAGCATTTTAGATTTTTGCCGCCCAAAAACTTGTGGGCTATAGCACAGTTAATTTTCAATAAAATTGAATATTCTAAGAAATGTTTAGAAATAATCGAGCAATCAAAATGAAAATTGTCACAGCAATTACAGGTCCCGAAACCTATTGATAGAGGTATCAACCATCGTAATCGGAGCATTTTAGATTTTTGCCGCACAAAAACTTGTGGGCTATAGCACAGTTGATTTTCAATAAAATTGAATTTTCTAAGCAATGTTTAGAAATAATCGAGCAATCAAAATGCAAATTGTCACAGCAATTACATGTCCCGAAACCTATTGATAGAGGTATCAACCATCGTAATCGGAGCATTTTAGATTTTTGCCGCCCAAAAACTTGTGGGCTATAGCACAGTTGATTTTCAATAAAATTGAATTTTCTAAGAAACGTTTAGAAATAATCGAGCAATCAAAATGAAAATTGTCACAGCAATTACAGGTCCCGAAACCTATTGATAGAGGTATCAACCATCGTAATCGGAGCATTTTAGATTTTTGCCGCTAAAAACTTGTGGGCTATAGCACAGTTGATTTTCAATAAAATTGAATTTTCTAAGAAATGTTTAGAAATAATCGAGCAATCAAAATGAAAATTGTCACAGCAATTACAGGTCCCGAAACCTATTGATAGAGGTATCAACCATCGTAATCGGAGCATTTTAGATTTTTGCCGCCCAAAAACTTGTGGGCTATAGCACAGTTAATTTTCAATAAAATTGAATATTCTAAGAAATGTTTAGAAATAATCGAGCAATCAAAATGAAAATTGTCACAGCAATTACAGGTCCCGAAACCTATTGATAGAGGTATCAACCATCGTAATCGGAGCATTTTAGATTTTTGCCGCACAAAAACTTGTGGGCTATAGCACAGTTAATTTTCAATAAAATTGAATTTTCTAAGCAATGTTTAGAAATAATCGAGCAATCAAAATGCAAATTGTCACAGCAATTACATGTCCCGAAACCTATTGATAGAGGTATCAACCATCGTAATCGGAGCATTTTAGATTTTTGCCGCCCAAAAACTTGTGGGCTATAGCACAGTTGATTTTCAATAAAATTGAATTTTCTAAGAAACGTTTAGAAATAATCGAGCAATCAAAATGAAAATTGTCACAGTAATTACAGGTCCCGAAACCTATTGATAGAGGTATCAACCATCGTAATCGGAGCATTTTAGATTTTTGCCGCTAAAAACTTGTGGGCTATAGCACAGTTGATTTTCAATAAAATTGAATTTTCTAAGAAATGTTTAGAAATAATCGAGCAATCAAAATGAAAATTGTCACAGCAATTACAGGTCCCGAAACCTATTGATAGAGGTATCAACCATCGAAATCGGAGCATTTTAGATTTTTGCCGCTAAAAACTTGTGGGCTATAGCACAGTTGATTTTCAATAAAATTGAATTTTCTAAGAAATGTTTAGAAATAATCGAGCAATCAAAATGAAAATTGTCACAGCAATTACAGGTCCCGAAACCTATTGATAGAGGTATCAACCATCGTAATCGGAGCATTTTAGATTTTTGCCGCCCAAAAACTTGTGGGCTATAGCACAGTTAATTTTCAATAAAATTGAATATTCTAAGAAATGTTTAGAAATAATCGAGCAATCAAAATGAAAATTGTCACAGCAATTACAGGTCCCGAAACCTATTGATAGAGGTATCAACCATCGAAATCGGAGCATTTTAGATTTTTGCCGCTAAAAACTTGTGGGCTATAGCACAGTTGATTTTCAATAAAATTGAATTTTCTAAGAAATGTTTAGAAATAATCGAGCAATCAAAATGAAAATTGTCACAGCAATTACAGGTCCCGAAACCTATTGATAGAGGTATCAACCATCGTAATCGGAGCATTTTAGATTTTTGCCGCCCAAAAACTTGTGGGCTATAGCACAGTTAATTTTCAATAAAATTGAATATTCTAAGAAATGTTTAGAAATAATCGAGCAATCAAAATGAAAATTGTCACAGCAATTACAGGTCCCGAAACCTATTGATAGAGGTATCAACCATCGTAATCGGAGCATTTTAGATTTTTGCCGCCCAAAAACTTGTGGGCTATATCACAGTTGATTTTCAATAAAATTGAATTTTCTAAGAAACGTTTAGAAATAATCGAGCAATCAAAATGAAAATTGTCACAGCAATTACAGGTCCCGAAACCTATTGATAGAGGTATAAACCATCGTAATCGGAGCATTTTAGATTTTTGCCGCTAAAAACTTGTGGGCTATAGCACAGTTGATTTTCAATAAAATTGAATTTTCTAAGAAATGTTTAGAAATAATCGAGCAATCAAAATGAAAATTGTCACAGCAATTACAGGTCCCGAAACCTATTGAGGTATCAACCATCGTAATCGGAGCATTTTAGATTTTTGCCGCCCAAAAACTTGTGGGCTATAGCACAGTTAATTTTCAATAAAATTGAATTTTCTAAGAAATGTTTAGAAATAATCGAGCAATCAAAATGAAAATTGTCACAGCAATTACAGGTCCCGAAACCTATTGATAGAGGTATCAACCATCGTAATCGGAGCATTTTAGATTTTTGCCGCCCAAAAACTTGTGGGCTATAGCACAGTTGATTTTCAATAAAATTGAGTTTTCTAAGAAATGTTTAGAAATAATCGAGCAATCAAAATGAAAATTGTCACAGCAATTACAGGTCCCGAAACCTATTGATAGAGGTATCAACCATCGTAATCGGAGCATTTTAGATTTTTGCCGCCCAAAAACTTGTGGGCTATAGCACAGTTGATTTTCAATAAAATTGAATTTTCTAAGAAACGTTTAGAAATAATCGAGCAATCAAAATGAAAATTGTCACAGCAATTACAGGTCCCGAAACCTATTGATAGAGGTATCAACCATCGTAATCGGAGCATTTTAGATTTTTGCCACTAAAAACTTGTGGGCTATAGCACAGTTGATTTTCAATAAAATTGAATATTCTAAGAAATGTTTAGAAATAATCGAGCAATCAAAATGCAAATTGTCACAGCAATTACATGTCCCGAAACCTATTGATAGAGGTATCAACCATCGTAATCGGAGCATTTTAGATTTTTGCCGCCCAAAAACTTGTGGGCTATAGCACAGTTGATTTTCAATAAAATTGAATTTTCTAAGAAACGTTTAGAAATAATCGAGCAATCAAAATGAAAATTGTCACAGCAATTACAGGTCCCGAAACCTATTGATAGAGGTATCAACCATCGTAATCGGAGCATTTTAGATTTTTGCCGCTAAAAACTTGTGGGCTATAGCACAGTTGATTTTCAATAAAATTGAATTTTCTAAGAAATGTTTAGAAATAATCGAGCAATCAAAATGAAAATTGTCACAGCAATTACAGGTCCCGAAACCTATTGATAGAGGTATCAACCATCGTAATCGGAGCATTTTAGATTTTTGCCGCTAAAAACTTGTGGGCTATAGCACAGTTGATTTTCAATAAAATTGAATTTTCTAAGAAATGTTTAGAAATAATCGAGCAATCAAAATGAAAATTGTCACAGCAATTACAGGTCCCGAAACCTATTGATAGAGGTATCAACCATCGTAATCGGAGCATTTTAGATTTTTGCCGCCCAAAAACTTGTGGGCTATAGCACAGTTGATTTTCAATAAAATTGAATTTTCTAAGCAATGTTTAGAAATAATCGAGCAATCAAAATGCAAATTGTCACAGCAATTACATGTCCCGAAACCTATTGATAGAGGTATCAACCATCGTAATCGGAGCATTTTAGATTTTTGCCGCCCAAAAACTTGTGGGCTATAGCACAGTTGATTTTCAATAAAATTGAATTTTCTAAGAAACGTTTAGAAATAATCGAGCAATCAAAATGAAAATTGTCACAGCAATTACAGGTCCCGAAACCTATTGATAGAGGTATCAACCATCGTAATCGGAGCATTTTAGATTTTTGCCGCTAAAAACTTGTGGGCTATAGCACAGTTGATTTTCAATAAAATTGAATTTTCTAAGAAATGTTTAGAAATAATCGAGCAATCAAAATGAAAATTGTCACAGCAATTACAGGTCCCGAAACCTATTGATAGAGGTATCAACCATCGAAATCGGAGCATTTTAGATTTTTGCCGCTAAAAACTTGTGGGCTATAGCACAGTTAATTTTCAATAAAATTGAATTTTCTAAGCAATGTTTAGAAATAATCGAGCAATCAAAATGCAAATTGTCACAGCAATTACATGTCCCGAAACCTATTGATAGAGGTATCAACCATCGTAATCGGAGCATTTTAGATTTTTGCCGCCCAAAAACTTGTGGGCTATAGCACAGTTGATTTTCAATAAAATTGAATTTTCTAAGCAATGTTTAGAAATAATCGAGCAATCAAAATGAAAATTGTCACAGCAATTACAGGTCCCGAAACCTATTGATAGAGGTATCAACCATCGTAATCGGAGCATTTTAGATTTTTGCCGCTAAAAACTTGTGGGCTATAGCACAGTTAATTTTCAATAAAATTGAATTTTCTAAGCAATGTTTAGAAATAATCGAGCAATCAAAATGCAAATTGTCACAGCAATTACATGTCCCGAAACCTATTGATAGAGGTATCAACCATCGTAATCGGAGCATTTTAGATTTTTGCCGCCCAAAAACTTGTGGGCTATAGCACAGTTGATTTTCAATAAAATTGAATTTTCTAAGCAATGTTTAGAAATAATCGAGCAATCAAAATGAAAATTGTCACAGCAATTACAGGTCCCGAAACCTATTGATAGAGGTATCAACCATCGTAATCGGAGCATTTTAGATTTTTGCCGCTAAAAACTTGTGGGCTATAGCACAGTTAATTTTCAATAAAATTGAATTTTCTAAGCAATGTTTAGAAATAATCGAGCAATCAAAATGCAAATTGTCACAGCAATTACATGTCCCGAAACCTATTGATAGAGGTATCAACCATCGTAATCGGAGCATTTTAGATTTTTGCCGCCCAAAAACTTGTGGGCTATAGCACAGTTGATTTTCAATAAAATTGAATTTTCTAAGAAACGTTTAGAAATAATCGAGCAATCAAAATGAAAATTGTCACAGCAATTACAGGTCCCGAAACCTATTGATAGAGGTATCAACCATCGTAATCGGAGCATTTTAGATTTTTGCCGCTAAAAACTTGTGGGCTATAGCACAGTTGATTTTCAATAAAATTGAATTTTCTAAGAAATGTTTAGAAATAATCGAGCAATCAAAATGAAAATTGTCACAGCAATTACAGGTCCCGAAACCTATTGATAGAGGTATCAACCATCGAAATCGGAGCATTTTAGATTTTTGCCGCTAAAAACTTGTGGGCTATAGCACAGTTAATTTTCAATAAAATTGAATTTTCTAAGCAATGTTTAGAAATAATCGAGCAATCAAAATGCAAATTGTCACAGCAATTACATGTCCCGAAACCTATTGATAGAGGTATCAACCATCGTAATCGGACCATTTTAGATTTTTGCCGCCCAAAAACTTGTGGGCTATAGCACAGTTGATTTTCAATAAAATTGAATTTTCTAAGCAATGTTTAGAAATAATCGAGCAATCAAAATGAAAATTGTCACAGCAATTACAGGTCCCGAAACCTATTGATAGAGGTATCAACCATCGTAATCGGAGCATTTTAGATTTTTGCCGCTAAAAACTTGTGGGCTATAGCACAGTTAATTTTCAATAAAATTGAATTTTCTAAGCAATGTTTAGAAATAATCGAGCAATCAAAATGCAAATTGTCACAGCAATTACATGTCCCGAAACCTATTGATAGAGGTATCAACCATCGTAATCGGAGCATTTTAGATTTTTGCCGCCCAAAAACTTGTGGGCTATAGCACAGTTGATTTTCAATAAAATTGAATTTTCTAAGAAATGTTTAGAAATAATCGAGCAATCAAAATGAAAATTGTCACAGCAATTACAGGTCCCGAAACCTATTGATAGAGGTATCAACCATCGAAATCGGAGCATTTTAGATTTTTGCCGCTAAAAACTTGTGGGCTATAGCACAGTTAATTTTCAATAAAATTGAATTTTCTAAGCAATGTTTAGAAATAATCGAGCAATCAAAATGCAAATTGTCACAGCAATTACATGTCCCGAAACCTATTGATAGAGGTATCAACCATCGTAATCGGAGCATTTTAGATTTTTGCCGCCCAAAAACTTGTGGGCTATAGCACAGTTGATTTTCAATAAAATTGAATTTTCTAAGCAATGTTTAGAAATAATCGAGCAATCAAAATGCAAATTGTCACAGCAATTACATGTCCCGAAACCTATTGATAGAGGTATCAACCATCGTAATCGGAGCATTTTAGATTTTTGCCGCTAAAAACTTGTGGGCTATAGCACAGTTAATTTTCAATAAAATTGAATTTTCTAAGCAATGTTTAGAAATAATCGAGCAATCAAAATGCAAATTGTCACAGCAATTACATGTCCCGAAACCTATTGATAGAGGTATCAACCATCGTAATCGGAGCATTTTAGATTTTTGCCGCCCAAAAACTTGTGGGCTATAGCACAGTTGATTTTCAATAAAATTGAATTTTCTAAGCAATGTTTAGAAATAATCGAGCAATCAAAATGAAAATTGTCACAGCAATTACAGGTCCCGAAACCTATTGATAGAGGTATCAACCATCGTAATCGGAGCATTTTAGATTTTTGCCGCTAAAAACTTGTGGGCTATAGCACAGTTAATTTTCAATAAAATTGAATTTTCTAAGCAATGTTTAGAAATAATCGAGCAATCAAAATGCAAATTGTCACAGCAATTACATGTCCCGAAACCTATTGATAGAGGTATCAACCATCGTAATCGGAGCATTTTAGATTTTTGCCGCCCAAAAACTTGTGGGCTATAGCACAGTTGATTTTCAATAAAATTGAATTTTCTAAGAAATGTTTAGAAATAATCGAGCAATCAAAATGAAAATTGTCACAGCAATTACAGGTCCCGAAACCTATTGATAGAGGTATCAACCATCGAAATCGGAGCATTTTAGATTTTTGCCGCTAAAAACTTGTGGGCTATAGCACAGTTAATTTTCAATAAAATTGAATTTTCTAAGCAATGTTTAGAAATAATCGAGCAATCAAAATGCAAATTGTCACAGCAATTACATGTCCCGAAACCTATTGATAGAGGTATCAACCATCGTAATCGGAGCATTTTAGATTTTTGCCGCCCAAAAACTTGTGGGCTATAGCACAGTTAATTTTCAATAAAATTGAATTTTCTAAGCAATGTTTAGAAATAATCGAGCAATCAAAATGCAAATTGTCACAGCAATTACATGTCCCGAAACCTATTGATAGAGGTATCAACCATCGTAATCGGAGCATTTTAGATTTTTGCCGCCCAAAAACTTGTGGGCTATAGCACAGTTGATTTTCAATAAAATTGAATTTTCTAAGCAATGTTTAGAAATAATCGAGCAATCAAAATGAAAATTGTCACAGCAATTACAGGTCCCGAAACCTATTGATAGAGGTATCAACCATCGTAATCGGAGCATTTTAGATTTTTGCCGCTAAAAACTTGTGGGCTATAGCACAGTTAATTTTCAATAAAATTGAATTTTCTAAGCAATGTTTAGAAATAATCGAGCAATCAAAATGCAAATTGTCACAGCAATTACATGTCCCGAAACCTATTGATAGAGGTATCAACCATCGTAATCGGAGCATTTTAGATTTTTGCCGCCCAAAAACTTGTGGGCTATAGCACAGTTGATTTTCAATAAAATTGAATTTTCTAAGCAATGTTTAGAAATAATCGAGCAATCAAAATGAAAATTGTCACAGCAATTACAGGTCCCGAAACCTATTGATAGAGGTATCAACCATCGTAATCGGAGCATTTTAGATTTTTGCCGCTAAAAACTTGTGGGCTATAGCACAGTTAATTTTCAATAAAATTGAATTTTCTAAGCAATGTTTAGAAATAATCGAGCAATCAAAATGCAAATTGTCACAGCAATTACATGTCCCGAAACCTATTGATAGAGGTATCAACCATCGTAATCGGAGCATTTTAGATTTTTGCCGCCCAAAAACTTGTGGGCTATAGCACAGTTGATTTTCAATAAAATTGAATTTTCTAAGAAATGTTTAGAAATAATCGAGCAATCAAAATGAAAATTGTCACAGCAATTACAGGTCCCGAAACCTATTGATAGAGGTATCAACCATCGAAATCGGAGCATTTTAGATTTTTGCCGCTAAAAACTTGTGGGCTATAGCACAGTTAATTTTCAATAAAATTGAATTTTCTAAGCAATGTTTAGAAATAATCGAGCAATCAAAATGCAAATTGTCACAGCAATTACATGTCCCGAAACCTATTGATAGAGGTATCAACCATCGTAATCGGAGCATTTTAGATTTTTGCCGCCCAAAAACTTGTGGGCTATAGCACAGTTGATTTTCAATAAAATTGAATTTTCTAAGCAATGTTTAGAAATAATCGAGCAATCAAAATGAAAATTGTCACAGCAATTACAGGTCCCGAAACCTATTGATAGAGGTATCAACCATCGTAATCGGAGCATTTTAGATTTTTGCCGCTAAAAACTTGTGGGCTATAGCACAGTTAATTTTCAATAAAATTGAATTTTCTAAGCAATGTTTAGAAATAATCGAGCAATCAAAATGCAAATTGTCACAGCAATTACATGTCCCGAAACCTATTGATAGAGGTATCAACCATCGTAATCGGAGCATTTTAGATTTTTGCCGCCCAAAAACTTGTGGGCTATAGCACAGTTGATTTTCAATAAAATTGAATTTTCTAAGCAATGTTTAGAAATAATCGAGCAATCAAAATGAAAATTGTCACAGCAATTACAGGTCCCGAAACCTATTGATAGAGGTATCAACCATCGTAATCGGAGCATTTTAGATTTTTGCCGCTAAAAACTTGTGGGCTATAGCACAGTTAATTTTCAATAAAATTGAATTTTCTAAGCAATGTTTAGAAATAATCGAGCAATCAAAATGCAAATTGTCACAACAATTACATGTCCCGAAACCTATTGATAGAGGTATCAACCATCGTAATCGGAGCATTTTAGATTTTTGCCGCCCAAAAACTTGTGGGCTATAGCACAGTTGATTTTCAATAAAATTGAATTTTCTAAGAAATGTTTAGAAATAATCGAGCAATCAAAATGAAAATTGTCACAGCAATTACAGGTCCCGAAACCTATTGATAGAGGTATCAACCATCGAAATCGGAGCATTTTAGATTTTTGCCGCTAAAAACTTGTGGGCTATAGCACAGTTAATTTTCAATAAAATTGAATTTTCTAAGCAATGTTTAGAAATAATCGAGCAATCAAAATGCAAATTGTCACAGCAATTACATGTCCCGAAACCTATTGATAGAGGTATCAACCATCGTAATCGGAGCATTTTAGATTTTTGCCGCCCAAAAACTTGTGGGCTATAGCACAGTTAATTTTCAATAAAATTGAATTTTCTAAGCAATGTTTAGAAATAATCGAGCAATCAAAATGCAAATTGTCACAGCAATTACATGTCCCGAAACCTATTGATAGAGGTATCAACCATCGTAATCGGAGCATTTTAGATTTTTGCCGCCCAAAAACTTGTGGGCTATAGCACAGTTGATTTTCAATAAAATTGAATTTTCTAAGCAATGTTTAGAAATAATCGAGCAATCAAAATGAAAATTGTCACAGCAATTACAGGTCCCGAAACCTATTGATAGAGGTATCAACCATCGTAATCGGAGCATTTTAGATTTTTGCCGCTAAAAACTTGTGGGCTATAGCACAGTTAATTTTCAATAAAATTGAATTTTCTAAGCAATGTTTAGAAATAATCGAGCAATCAAAATGCAAATTGTCACAGCAATTACAGGTCCCGAAACCTATTGATAGAGGTATCAACCATCGTAATCGGAGCATTTTAGATTTTTGCCGCTAAAAACTTGTGGGCTATAGCACAGTTAATTTTCAATAAAATTGAATTTTCTAAGCAATGTTTAGAAATAATCGAGCAATCAAAATGCAAATTGTCACAGCAATTACATGTCCCGAAACCTATTGATAGAGGTATCAACCATCGTAATCGGAGCATTTTAGATTTTTGCCGCCCAAAAACTTGTGGGCTATAGCACAGTTGATTTTCAATAAAATTGAATTTTCTAAGAAACGTTTAGAAATAATCGAGCAATCAAAATGAAAATTGTCACAGCAATTACAGGTCCCGAAACCTATTGATAGAGGTATCAACCATCGTAATCGGAGCATTTTAGATTTTTGCCGCTAAAAACTTGTGGGCTATAGCACAGTTAATTTTCAATAAAATTGAATTTTCTAAGAAATGTTTAGAAATAATCGAGCAATCAAAATGAAAATTGTCACAGCAATTACAGGTCCCGAAACCTATTGATAGAGGTATCAACCATCGAAATCGGAGCATTTTAGATTTTTGCCGCTAAAAACTTGTGGGCTATAGCACAGTTAATTTTCAATAAAATTGAATTTTCTAAGCAATGTTTAGAAATAATCGAGCAATCAAAATGCAAATTGTCACAGCAATTACATGTCCCGAAACCTATTGATAGAGGTATCAACCATCGTAATCGGAGCATTTTAGATTTTTGCCGCCCAAAAACTTGTGGGCTATAGCACAGTTGATTTTCAATAAAATTGAATTTTCTAAGCAATGTTTAGAAATAATCGAGCAATCAAAATGAAAATTGTCACAGCAATTACAGGTCCCGAAACCTATTGATAGAGGTATCAACCATCGTAATCGGAGCATTTTAGATTTTTGCCGCTAAAAACTTGTGGGCTATAGCACAGTTAATTTTCAATAAAATTGAATTTTCTAAGCAATGTTTAGAAATAATCGAGCAATCAAAATGCAAATTGTCACAGCAATTACATGTCCCGAAACCTATTGATAGAGGTATCAACCATCGTAATCGGAGCATTTTAGATTTTTGCCGCCCAAAAACTTGTGGGCTATAGCACAGTTGATTTTCAATAAAATTGAATTTTCTAAGAAACGTTTAGAAATAATCGAGCAATCAAAATGAAAATTGTCACAGCAATTACAGGTCCCGAAACCTATTGATAGAGGTATCAACCATCGTAATCGGAGCATTTTAGATTTTTGCCGCCCAAAAACTTGTGGGCTATAGCACAGTTGATTTTCAATAAAATTGAATTTTCTAAGAAACGTTTAGAAATAATCGAGCAATCAAAATGAAAATTGTCACAGCAATTACAGGTCCCGAAACCTATTGATAGAGGTATCAACCATCGTAATCGGAGCATTTTAGATTTTTGCCGCCCAAAAACTTGTGGGCTATAGCACAGTTGATTTTCAATAAAATTGAATTTTCTAAGAAATGTTTAGAAATAATCGAGCAATCAAAATGAAAATTGTCACAGCAATTACAGGTCCCGAAACCTATTGATAGAGGTATCAACCATCGTAATCGGAGCATTTTAGATTTTTGCCGCCCAAAAACTTGTGGGCTATAGCACAGTTGATTTTCAATAAAATTGAATTTTCTAAGAAACGTTTAGAAATAATCGAGCAATCAAAATGAAAATTGTCACAGCAATTACAGGTCCCGAAACCTATTGATAGAGGTATCAACCATCGTAATCGGAGCATTTTAGATTTTTGCCGCTAAAAACTTGTGGGCTATAGCACAGTTGATTTTCAATAAAATTGAATATTCTAAGAAATGTTTAGAAATAATCGAGCAATCAAAATGCAAATTGTCACAGCAATTACATGTCCCGAAACCTATTGATAGAGGTATCAACCATCGTAATCGGAGCATTTTAGATTTTTGCCGCTAAAAACTTGTGGGCTATAGCACAGTTAATTTTCAATAAAATTGAATTTTCTAAGAAATGTTTAGAAATAATCGAGCAATCAAAATGAAAATTGTCACAGCAATTACAGGTCCCGAAACCTATTGATAGAGGTATCAACCATCGAAATCGGAGCATTTTAGATTTTTGCCGCTAAAAACTTGTGGGCTATAGCACAGTTAATTTTCAATAAAATTGAATTTTCTAAGCAATGTTTAGAAATAATCGAGCAATCAAAATGCAAATTGTCACAGCAATTACATGTCCCGAAACCTATTGATAGAGGTATCAACCATCGTAATCGGAGCATTTTAGATTTTTGCCGCCCAAAAACTTGTGGGCTATAGCACAGTTGATTTTCAATAAAATTGAATTTTCTAAGCAATGTTTAGAAATAATCGAGCAATCAAAATGAAAATTGTCACAGCAATTACAGGTCCCGAAACCTATTGATAGAGGTATCAACCATCGTAATCGGAGCATTTTAGATTTTTGCCGCTAAAAACTTGTGGGCTATAGCACAGTTAATTTTCAATAAAATTGAATTTTCTAAGCAATGTTTAGAAATAATCGAGCAATCAAAATGCAAATTGTCACAGCAATTACATGTCCCGAAACCTATTGATAGAGGTATCAACCATCGTAATCGGAGCATTTTAGATTTTTGCCGCCCAAAAACTTGTGGGCTATAGCACAGTTGATTTTCAATAAAATTGAATTTTCTAAGAAACGTTTAGAAATAATCGAGCAATCATAATGAAAATTGTCACAGCAATTACAGGTCCCGAAACCTATTGATAGAGGTATCAACCATCGTAATCGGAGCATTTTAGATTTTTGCCGCCCAAAAACTTGTGGGCTATAGCACAGTTGATTTTCAATAAAATTGAATTTTCTAAGAAACGTTTAGAAATAATCGAGCAATCAAAATGAAAATTGTCACAGCAATTACAGGTCCCGAAACCTATTGATAGAGGTATCAACCATCGTAATCGGAGCATTTTAGATTTTTGCCGCCCAAAAACTTGTGGGCTATAGCACAGTTGATTTTCAATAAAATTGAATTTTCTAAGAAATGTTTAGAAATAATCGAGCAATCAAAATGAAAATTGTCACAGCAATTACAGGTCCCGAAACCTATTGATAGAGGTATCAACCATCGTAATCGGAGCATTTTAGATTTTTGCCGCCCAAAAACTTGTGGGCTATAGCACAGTTAATTTTCAATAAAATTGAATATTCTAAGAAATGTTTAGAAATAATCGAGCAATCAAAATGAAAATTGTCACAGCAATTACAGGTCCCGAAACCTATTGATTGAGGTATCAACCATCGTAATCGGAGCATTTTAGATTTTTGCCGCACAAAAACTTGTGGGCTATAGCACAGTTAATTTTCAATAAAATTGAATTTTCTAAGCAATGTTTAGAAATAATCGAGCAATCAAAATGCAAATTGTCACAGCAATTACATGTCCCGAAACCTATTGATAGAGGTATCAACCATCGTAATCGGAGCATTTTAGATTTTTGCCGCCCAAAAACTTGTGGGCTATAGCACAGTTGATTTTCAATAAAATTGAATTTTCTAAGAAACGTTTAGAAATAATCGAGCAATCAAAATGAAAATTGTCACAGCAATTACAGGTCCCGAAACCTATTGATAGAGGTATCAACCATCGTAATCGGAGCATTTTAGATTTTTGCCGCTAAAAACTTGTGGGCTATAGCACAGTTGATTTTCAATAAAATTGAATTTTCTAAGAAATGTTTAGAAATAATCGAGCAATCAAAATGAAAATTGTCACAGCAATTACAGGTCCCGAAACCTATTGATAGAGGTATCAACCATCGAAATCGGAGCATTTTAGATTTTTGCCGCTAAAAACTTGTGGGCTATAGCACAGTTGATTTTCAATAAAATTGAATTTTCTAAGAAATGTTTAGAAATAATCGAGCAATCAAAATGAAAATTGTCACAGCAATTACAGGTCCCGAAACCTATTGATAGAGGTATCAACCATCGTAATCGGAGCATTTTAGATTTTTGCCGCCCAAAAACTTGTGGGCTATAGCACAGTTGATTTTCAATAAAATTGAATTTTCTAAGCAATGTTTAGAAATAATCGAGCAATCAAAATGAAAATTGTCACAGCAATTACAGGTCCCGAAACCTATTGATAGAGGTATCAACCATCGTAATCGGAGCATTTTAGATTTTTGCCGCCCAAAAACTTGTGGGCTATAGCACAGTTAATTTTCAATAAAATTGAATATTCTAAGAAATGTTTAGAAATAATCGAGCAATCAAAATGAAAATTGTCACAGCAATTACAGGTCCCGAAACCTATTGATTGAGGTATCAACCATCGTAATCGGAGCATTTTAGATTTTTGCCGCACAAAAACTTGTGGGCTATAGCACAGTTAATTTTCAATAAAATTGAATTTTCTAAGCAATGTTTAGAAATAATCGAGCAATCAAAATGCAAATTGTCACAGCAATTACATGTCCCGAAACCTATTGATAGAGGTATCAACCATCGTAATCGGAGCATTTTAGATTTTTGCCGCCCAAAAACTTGTGGGCTATAGCACAGTTGATTTTCAATAAAATTGAATTTTCTAAGCAATGTTTAGAAATAATCGAGCAATCAAAATGAAAATTGTCACAGCAATTACAGGTCCCGAAACCTATTGATAGAGGTATCAACCATCGTAATCGGAGCATTTTAGATTTTTGCCGCTAAAAACATGTGGGCTATAGCACAGTTAATTTTCAATAAAATTGAATTTTCTAAGCAATGTTTAGAAATAATCGAGCAATCAAAATGCAAATTGTCACAGCAATTACATGTCCCGAAACCTATTGATAGAGGTATCAACCATCGTAATCGGAGCATTTTAGATTTTTGCCGCCCAAAAACTTGTGGGCTATAGCACAGTTGATTTTCAATAAAATTGAATTTTCTAAGAAACGTTTAGAAATAATCGAGCAATCAAAATGAAAATTGTCACAGCAATTACAGGTCCCGAAACCTATTGATAGAGGTATCAACCATCGTAATCGGAGCATTTTAGATTTTTGCCGCCCAAAAACTTGTGGGCTATAGCACAGTTGATTTTCAATAAAATTGAATTTTCTAAGAAACGTTTAGAAATAATCGAGCAATCAAAATGAAAATTGTCACAGCAATTACAGGTCCCGAAACCTATTGATAGAGGTATCAACCATCGTAATCGGAGCATTTTAGATTTTTGCCGCCCAAAAACTTGTGGGCTATAGCACAGTTGATTTTCAATAAAATTGAATTTTCTAAGAAATGTTTAGAAATAATCGAGCAATCAAAATGAAAATTGTCACAGCAATTACAGGTCCCGAAACCTATTGATAGAGGTATCAACCATCGTAATCGGAGCATTTTAGATTTTTGCCGCCCAAAAACTTGTGGGCTATAGCACAGTTGATTTTCAATAAAATTGAATTTTCTAAGAAACGTTTAGAAATAATCGAGCAATCAAAATGAAAATTGTCACAGCAATTACAGGTCCCGAAACCTATTGATAGAGGTATCAACCATCGTAATCGGAGCATTTTAGATTTTTGCCGCTAAAAACTTGTGGGCTATAGCACAGTTGATTTTCAATAAAATTGAATATTCTAAGAAATGTTTAGAAATAATCGAGCAATCAAAATGCAAATTGTCACAGCAATTACATGTCCCGAAACCTATTGATAGAGGTATCAACCATCGTAATCGGAGCATTTTAGATTTTTGCCGCTAAAAACTTGTGGGCTATAGCACAGTTAATTTTCAATAAAATTGAATTTTCTAAGAAATGTTTAGAAATAATCGAGCAATCAAAATGAAAATTGTCACAGCAATTACAGGTCCCGAAACCTATTGATAGAGGTATCAACCATCGAAATCGGAGCATTTTAGATTTTTGCCGCTAAAAACTTGTGGGCTATAGCACAGTTAATTTTCAATAAAATTGAATTTTCTAAGCAATGTTTAGAAATAATCGAGCAATCAAAATGCAAATTGTCACAGCAATTACATGTCCCGAAACCTATTGATAGAGGTATCAACCATCGTAATCGGAGCATTTTAGATTTTTGCCGCCCAAAAACTTGTGGGCTATAGCACAGTTGATTTTCAATAAAATTGAATTTTCTAAGCAATGTTTAGAAATAATCGAGCAATCAAAATGAAAATTGTCACAGCAATTACAGGTCCCGAAACCTATTGATAGAGGTATCAACCATCGTAATCGGAGCATTTTAGATTTTTGCCGCTAAAAACTTGTGGGCTATAGCACAGTTAATTTTCAATAAAATTGAATTTTCTAAGCAATGTTTAGAAATAATCGAGCAATCAAAATGCAAATTGTCACAGCAATTACATGTCCCGAAACCTATTGATAGAGGTATCAACCATCGTAATCGGAGCATTTTAGATTTTTGCCGCCCAAAAACTTGTGGGCTATAGCACAGTTGATTTTCAATAAAATTGAATTTTCTAAGAAACGTTTAGAAATAATCGAGCAATCAAAATGAAAATTGTCACAGCAATTACAGGTCCCGAAACCTATTGATAGAGGTATCAACCATCGTAATCGGAGCATTTTAGATTTTTGCCGCCCAAAAACTTGTGGGCTATAGCACAGTTGATTTTCAATAAAATTGAATTTTCTAAGAAACGTTTAGAAATAATCGAGCAATCAAAATGAAAATTGTCACAGCAATTACAGGTCCCGAAACCTATTGATAGAGGTATCAACCATCGTAATCGGAGCATTTTAGATTTTTGCCGCCCAAAAACTTGTGGGCTATAGCACAGTTGATTTTCAATAAAATTGAATTTTCTAAGAAATGTTTAGAAATAATCGAGCAATCAAAATGAAAATTGTCACAGCAATTACAGGTCCCGAAACCTATTGATAGAGGTATCAACCATCGTAATCGGAGCATTTTAGATTTTTGCCGCCCAAAAACTTGTGGGCTATAGCACAGTTAATTTTCAATAAAATTGAATATTCTAAGAAATGTTTAGAAATAATCGAGCAATCAAAATGAAAATTGTCACAGCAATTACAGGTCCCGAAACCTATTGATTGAGGTATCAACCATCGTAATCGGAGCATTTTAGATTTTTGCCGCACAAAAACTTGTGGGCTATAGCACAGTTAATTTTCAATAAAATTGAATTTTCTAAGCAATGTTTAGAAATAATCGAGCAATCAAAATGCAAATTGTCACAGCAATTACATGTCCCGAAACCTATTGATAGAGGTATCAACCATCGTAATCGGAGCATTTTAGATTTTTGCCGCCCAAAAACTTGTGGGCTATAGCACAGTTGATTTTCAATAAAATTGAATTTTCTAAGAAACGTTTAGAAATAATCGAGCAATCAAAATGAAAATTGTCACAGCAATTACAGGTCCCGAAACCTATTGATAGAGGTATCAACCATCGTAATCGGAGCATTTTAGATTTTTGCCGCTAAAAACTTGTGGGCTATAGCACAGTTGATTTTCAATAAAATTGAATTTTCTAAGAAATGTTTAGAAATAATCGAGCAATCAAAATGAAAATTGTCACAGCAATTACAGGTCCCGAAACCTATTGATAGAGGTATCAACCATCGAAATCGGAGCATTTTAGATTTTTGCCGCTAAAAACTTGTGGGCTATAGCACAGTTGATTTTCAATAAAATTGAATTTTCTAAGAAATGTTTAGAAATAATCGAGCAATCAAAATGAAAATTGTCACAGCAATTACAGGTCCCGAAACCTATTGATAGAGGTATCAACCATCGTAATCGGAGCATTTTAGATTTTTGCCGCCCAAAAACTTGTGGGCTATAGCACAGTTAATTTTCAATAAAATTGAATATTCTAAGAAATGTTTAGAAATAATCGAGCAATCAAAATGAAAATTGTCACAGCAATTACAGGTCCCGAAACCTATTGATAGAGGTATCAACCATCGAAATCGGAGCATTTTAGATTTTTGCCGCACAAAAACTTGTGGGCTATAGCACAGTTAATTTTCAATAAAATTGAATTTTCTAAGCAATGTTTAGAAATAATCGAGCAATCAAAATGCAAATTGTCACAGCAATTACATGTCCCGAAACCTATTGATAGAGGTATCAACCATCGTAATCGGAGCATTTTAGATTTTTGCCGCCCAAAAACTTGTGGGCTATAGCACAGTTGATTTTCAATAAAATTGAATTTTCTAAGAAACGTTTAGAAATAATCGAGCAATCAAAATGAAAATTGTCACAGCAATTACAGGTCCCGAAACCTATTGATAGAGGTATCAACCATCGTAATCGGAGCATTTTAGATTTTTGCCGCTAAAAACTTGTGGGCTATAGCACAGTTGATTTTCAATAAAATTGAATTTTCTAAGAAATGTTTAGAAATAATCGAGCAATCAAAATGAAAATTGTCACAGCAATTACAGGTCCCGAAACCTATTGATAGAGGTATCAACCATCGAAATCGGAGCATTTTAGATTTTTGCCGCTAAAAACTTGTGGGCTATAGCACAGTTGATTTTCAATAAAATTGAATTTTCTAAGAAATGTTTAGAAATAATCGAGCAATCAAAATGAAAATTGTCACAGCAATTACAGGTCCCGAAACCTATTGATAGAGGTATCAACCATCGTAATCGGAGCATTTTAGATTTTTGCCGCCCAAAAACTTGTGGGCTATAGCACAGTTAATTTTCAATAAAATTGAATATTCTAAGAAATGTTTAGAAATAATCGAGCAATCAAAATGAAAATTGTCACAGCAATTACATGTCCCGAAACCTATTGATAGAGGTATCAACCATCGTAATCGGAGCATTTTAGATTTTTGCCGCACAAAAACTTGTGGGCTATAGCACAGTTAATTTTCAATAAAATTGAATTTTCTAAGCAATGTTTAGAAATAATCGAGCAATCAAAATGCAAATTGTCACAGCAATTACATGTCCCGAAACCTATTGATAGAGGTATCAACCATCGTAATCGGAGCATTTTAGATTTTTGCCGCTCAAAAACTTGTGGGCTATAGCACAGTTGATTTTCAATAAAATTGAATTTTCTAAGAAATGTTTAGAAATAATCGAGCAATCAAAATGAAAATTGTCACAGCAATTACAGGTCCCGAAACCTATTGATAGAGGTATCAACCATCGAAATCGGAGCATTTTAGATTTTTGCCGCTAAAAACTTGTGGGCTATAGCACAGTTGATTTTCAATAAAATTGAATTTTCTAAGAAATGTTTAGAAATAATCGAGCAATCAAAATGAAAATTGTCACAGCAATTACAGGTCCCGAAACCTATTGATAGAGGTATCAACCATCGAAATCGGAGCATTTTAGATTTTTGCCGCACAAAAACTTGTGGGCTATAGCACAGTTGATTTTCAATAAAATTGAATTTTCTAAGAAATGTTTAGAAATAATCGAGCAATCAAAATGAAAATTGTCACAGCAATTACAGGTCCCGAAACCTATTGATAGAGGTATCAACCATCGTAGTCGGAGCATTTTAGATTTTTGCCGCCCAAAAACTTGTGGGCTATAGCACAGTTAATTTTCAATAAAATTGAATATTCTAAGAAATGTTAGAAATAATCGAGCAATCAAAATGAAAATTGTCACAGCAATTACAAATCCCGAAACCTATTGATAGAGGTATCAACCATCGAAATCGAAGCATTTTAGATTTTTGCCGCACAAAAACTTGTGGGCTATAGCACAGTTAATTTTCAATAAAATTGAATTTTCTAAGAAACGTTTAGAAATAATCGAGCAATCAAAATGAAAATTGTCACAGCAATTACAGGTCCCGAAACCTATTGATAGAGGTATCAACCATCGTAATCGGAGCATTTTAGATTTTTGCCGCTAAAAACTTGTGGGCTATAGCACAGTTGATTTTCAATAAAATTGAATTTTCTAAGAAATGTTTAGAAATAATCGAGCAATCAAAATGAAAATTGTCACAGCAATTACAGGTCCCGAAACCTATTGATAGAGGTATCAACCATCGTAATCGGAGCATTTTAGATTTTTGCCGCCCAAAAACTTGTGGGCTATAGCACAGTTAATTTTCAATAAAATTGAATATTCTAAGAAATGTTTAGAAATAATCGAGCAATCAAAATGAAAATTGTCACAGCAATTACAGGTCCCGAAACCTATTGATAGAGGTATCAACCATCGTAATCGGAGCATTTTAGATTTTTGCCGCACAAAAACTTGTGGGCTATAGCACAGTTAATTTTCAATAAAATTGAATTTTCTAAGCAATGTTTAGAAATAATCGAGCAATCAAAATGCAAATTGTCACAGCAATTACATGTCCCGAAACCTATTGATAGAGGTATCAACCATCGTAATCGGAGCATTTTAGATTTTTGCCGCCCAAAAACTTGTGGGCTATAGCACAGTTGATTTTCAATAAAATTGAATTTTCTAAGAAACGTTTAGAAATAATCGAGCAATCAAAATGAAAATTGTCACAGTAATTACAGGTCCCGAAACCTATTGATAGAGGTATCAACCATCGTAATCGGAGCATTTTAGATTTTTGCCGCCCAAAAACTTGTGGGCTATAGCACAGTTGATTTTCAATAAAATTGAATTTTCTAAGAAATGTTTAGAAATAATCGAGCAATCAAAATGAAAATTGTCACAGCAATTACAGGTCCCGAAACCTATTGATAGAGGTATCAACCATCGTAATCGGAGCATTTTAGATTTTTGCCGCTCAAAAACTTGTGGGCTATAGCACAGTTGATTTTCAATAAAATTGAATTTTCTAAGAAATGTTTAGAAATAATCGAGCAATCAAAATGAAAATTGTCACAGCAATTACAGGTCCCGAAACCTATTGATAGAGGTATCAACCATCGTAATCGGAGCATTTTAGATTTTTGCCGCCCAAAAACTTGTGGGCTATAGCACAGTTAATTTTCAATAAAATTGAATATTCTAAGAAATGTTTAGAAATAATCGAGCGATCAAAATGAAAATTGTCACAGCAATTACAGGTCCCGAAACCTATTGATAGAGGTATCAACCATCGTAATCGGAGCATTTTAGATTTTTGCCGCCCAAAAACTTGTGGGCTATAGCACAGTTGATTTTCAATAAAATTGAATTTTCTAAGAAATGTTTAGAAATAATCGAGCAATCAAAATGAAAATTGTCACAGCAATTACAGGTCCCGAAACCTATTGATAGAGGTATCAACCATCGTAATCGGAGCATTTTAGATTTTTGCCGCCCAAAAACTTGTGGGCTATAGCACAGTTGATTTTCAATAAAATTGAATTTTCTAAGAAATGTTTAGAAATAATCGAGCAATCAAAATGAAAATTGTCACAGCAATTACAGGTCCCGAAACCTATTGATAGAGGTATCAACCATCGTAATCGGAGCATTTTAGATTTTTGCCGCCCAAAAACTTGTGGGCTATAGCACAGTTAATTTTCAATAAAATTGAATATTCTAAGAAATGTTTAGAAATAATCGAGCGATCAAAATGAAAATTGTCACAGCAATTACAGGTCCCGAAACCTATTGATAGAGGTATCAACCATCGTAATCGGAGCATTTTAGATTTTTGCCGCTCAAAAACTTGTGGGCTATAGCACAGTTGATTTTCAATAAAATTGAATTTTCTAAGCAATGTTTAGAAATAATCGAGCAATCAAAATGCAAATTGTCACAGCAATTACATGTCCCGAAACCTATTGATAGAGGTATCAACCATCGAAATCGGAGCATTTTAGATTTTTGCCGCCCAAAAACTTGTGGGCTATAGCACAGTTGATTTTCAATAAAATTGAATTTTCTAAGAAACGTTTAGAAATAATCGAGCAATCAAAATGAAAATTGTCACAGCAATTACAGGTCCCGAAACCTATTGATAGAGGTATCAACCATCGTAATCGGAGCATTTTAGATTTTTGCCGCCCAAAAACTTGTGGGCTATAGCACAGTTGATTTTCAATAAAATTGAATTTTCTAAGAAATGTTTAGAAATAATCGAGCAATCAAAATGAAAATTGTCACAGCAATTACAGGTCCCGAAACCTATTGATAGAGGTATCAACCATCGTAATCGGAGCATTTTAGATTTTTGCAGCCCAAAAACTTGTGGGCTATAGCACAGTTGATTTTCAATAAAATTGAATTTTCTAAGAAACGTTTAGAAATAATCGAGCAATCAAAATGAAAATTGTCACAGCAATTACAGGTCCCGAAACCTATTGATAGAGGTATCAACCATCGTAATCGGAGCATTTTAGATTTTTGCCGCTCAAAAACTTGTGGGCTATAGCACAGTTGATTTTCAATAAAATTGAATTTTCTAAGAAATGTTTAGAAATAATCGAGCAATCAAAATGAAAATTGTCACAGCAATTACAGGTCCCGAAACCTATTGATAGAGGTATCAACCATCGAAATCGGAGCATTTTAGATTTTTGCCGCACAAATACTTGTGGGCTATAGCACAGTTGATTTTCAATAAAATTGAATTTTCTAAGAAATGTTTAGAAATAATCGAGCAATCAAAATGAAAATTGTCACAGCAATTACAGGTCCCGAAACCTATTGATAGAGGTATCAACCATCGTAGTCGGAGCATTTTAGATTTTTGCCGCCCAAAAACTTGTGGGCTATAGCACAGTTAATTTTCAATAAAATTGAATATTCTAAGAAATGTTTAGAAATAATCGAGCAATCAAAATGCAAATTGTCACAGCAATTACAAATCCCGAAACCTATTGATAGAGGTATCAACCATCGAAATCGAAGCATTTTAGATTTTTGCCGCACAAAAACTTGTGGGCTATAGCACAGTTAATTTTCAATAAAATTGAATTTTCTAAGAAATGTTTAGAAATAATCGAGCAATCAAAATGAAAATTGTCACAGCAATTACAGGTCCCGAAACCTATTGATAGAGGTATCAACCATCGAAATCGGAGCATTTTAGATTTTTGCCGCTAAAAACTTGTGGGCTATAGCACAGTTGATTTTCAATAAAATTGAATTTTCTAAGAAATGTTTAGAAATAATCGAGCAATCAAAATGAAAATTGTCACAGCAATTACAGGTCCCGAAACCTATTGATAGAGGTATCAACCATCGTAGTCGGAGCATTTTAGATTTTTGCCGCCCAAAAACTTGTGGGCTATAGCACAGTTAATTTTCAATAAAATTGAATATTCTAAGAAATGTTTAGAAATAATCGAGCAATCAAAATGAAAATTGTCACAGCAATTACAAATCCCGAAACCTATTGATAGAGGTATCAACCATCGAAATCGAAGCATTTTAGATTTTTGCCGCACAAAAACTTGTGGGCTATAGCACAGTTAATTTTCAATAAAATTGAATTTTCTAAGAAATGTTTAGAAATAATCGAGCAATCAAAATGAAAATTGTCACAGCAATTACAGGTCCCGAAACCTATTGATAGAGGTATCAACCATCGAAATCGGAGCATTTTAGATTTTTGCCGCCCAAAAACTTGTGGGCTATAGCACAGTTAATTTTCAATAAAATTGAATATTCTAAGAAATGTTTAGAAATAATCGAGCAATCAAAATGAAAATTGTCACAGCAATTACAGGTCCCGAAACCTATTGATAGAGGTATCAACCATCGTAATCGGAGCATTTTAGATTTTTGCCGCACAAAAACTTGTGGGCTATAGCACAGTTAATTTTCAATAAAATTGAATTTTCTAAGCAATGTTTAGAAATAATCGAGCAATCAAAATGCAAATTGTCACAGCAATTACATGTCCCGAAACCTATTGATATAGGTATCAACCATCGTAATCGGAGCATTTTAGATTTTTGCCGCCCAAAAACTTGTGGGCTATAGCACAGTTGATTTTCAATAAAATTGAATTTTCTAAGAAACGTTTAGAAATAATCGAGCAATCAAAATGAAAATTGTCACAGCAATTACAGGTCCCGAAACCTATTGATAGAGGTATCAACCATCGTAATCGGAGCATTTTAGATTTTTGCCGCACAAAAACTTGTGGGCTATAGCACAGTTAATTTTCAATAAAATTGAATTTTCTAAGCAATGTTTAGAAATAATCGAGCAATCAAAATGCAAATTGTCACAGCAATTACATGTCCCGAAACCTATTGATAGAGGTATCAACCATCGTAATCGGAGCATTTTAGATTTTTGCCGCTCAAAAACTTGTGGGCTATAGCACAGTTGATTTTCAATAAAATTGAATTTTCTAAGAAATGTTTAGAAATAATCGAGCAATCAAAATGAAAATTGTCACAGCAATTACAGGTCCCGAAACCTATTGATAGAGGTATCAACCATCGAAATCGGAGCATTTTAGATTTTTGCCGCTAAAAACTTGTGGGCTATAGCGAGTTGATTTTCAATAAAATTGAATTTTCTAAGAAATGTTTAGAAATAATCGAGCAATCAAAATGAAAATTGTCACAGCAATTACAGGTCCCGAAACCTATTGATAGAGGTATCAACCATCGAAATCGGAGCATTTTAGATTTTTGCCGCTAAAAACTTGTGGGCTATAGCGAGTTGATTTTCAATAAAATTGAATTTTCTAAGAAATGTTTAGAAATAATCGAGCAATCAAAATGAAAATTGTCACAGCAATTACAGGTCCCGAAACCTATTGATAGAGGTATCAACCATCGAAATCGGAGCATTTTAGATTTTTGCCGCTAAAAACTTGTGGGCTATAGCACAGTTAATTTTCAATAAAATTGAATTTTCTAAGAAATGTTTAGAAATAATCGAGCAATCAAAATGAAAATTGTCACAGCAATTACAGGTCCCGAAACCTATTGATAGAGGTATCAACCATCGAAATCGGAGCATTTTAGATTTTTTCCGCTAAAAACTTGTGGGCTATAGCGAGTTGATTTTCAATAAAATTGAATTTTCTAAGAAATGTTTAGAAATAATCGAGCAATCAAAATGAAAATTGTCACAGCAATTACAGGTCCCGAAACCTATTGATAGAGGTATCAACCATCGAAATCGGAGCATTTTAGATTTTTGCCGCTAAAAACTTGTGGGCTATAGCACAGTTGATTTTCAATAAAATTGAATTTTCTAAGAAATGTTTAGAAATAATCGAGCAATCAAAATGAAAATTGTCACAGCAATTACAGGTCCCGAAACCTATTGATAGAGGTATCAACCATCGAAATCGGAGCATTTTAGTTTTTTGCCGCTAAAAACTTGTGGGCTATAGCGAGTTGATTTTCAATAAAATTGAATTTTCTAAGAAATGTTTAGAAATAATCGAGCAATCAAAATGAAAATTGTCACAGCAATTACAGGTCCCGAAACCTATTGATAGAGGTATCAACCATCGAAATCGGAGCATTTTAGATTTTTGCCGCTAAAAACTTGTCGGCTATAGCACAGTTGATTTTCAATAAAATTGAATTTTCTAAGAAATATTTAGAAATAATCGAGCAATCAAAATGAAAATTGTCACAGCAATTACAGGTCCCGAAACCTATTGATAGAGGTATCAACCATCGAAATCGGAGCATTTTAGATTTTTGCCGCTAAAAACTTGTGGGCTATAGCACAGTTGATTTTCAATAAAATTGAATTTTCTAAGAAATGTTTAGAAATAATCGAGCAATCAAAATGAAAATTGTCACAGCAATTACAGGTCCCGAAACCTATTGATAGAGGTATCAACCATCGAAATCGGAGCATTTTAGATTTTTGCCGCTAAAAACTTGTGGGCTATAGCACAGTTGATTTTCAATAAAATTGAATTTTCTAAGAAATGTTTAGAAATAATCGAGCAATCAAAATGAAAATTGTCACAGCAATTACAAATCCCGAAACCTATTGATAGAGGTATCAACCATCGAAATCGAAGCATTTTAGATTTTTGCCGCACAAAAACTTGTGGGCTATAGCACAGTTAATTTTCAATAAAATTGAATTTTCTAAGAAATGTTTAGAAATAATCGAGCAATCAAAATGAAAATTGTCACAGCAATTACAGGTCTCGAAACCTATTGATAGAGGTATCAACCATCGAAATCGGAGCATTTTAGATTTTTGCCGCTAAAAACTTGTGGGCTATAGCACAGTTGATTTTCAATAAAATTGAATTTTCTAAGAAATGTTTAGAAATAATCGAGCAATCAAAATGAAAATTGTCACAGCAATTACAGGTCCCGAAACCTATTGATAGAGGTATCAACCATCGAAATCGGAGCATTTTAGATTTTTGCCGCTAAAAACTTGTGGGCTATAGCACAGTTGATTTTCAATAAAATTGAATTTTCTAAGAAATGTTTAGAAATAATCGAGCAATCAAAATGAAAATTGTCACAGCAATTACAGGTCCCGAAACCTATTGATAGAGGTATCAACCATCGAAATCGGAGCATTTTAGATTTTTGCCGCACAAATACTTGTGGGCTATAGCACAGTTGATTTTCAATAAAATTGAATTTTCTAAGAAATGTTTAGAAATAATCGAGCAATCAAAATGAAAATTGTCACAGCAATTACAGGTCCCGAAACCTATTGATAGAGGTATCAACCATCGTAGTCGGAGCATTTTAGATTTTTGCCGCCCAAAAACTTGTGGGCTATAGCACAGTTAATTTTCAATAAAATTGAATATTCTAAGAAATGTTTAGAAATAATCGAGCAATCAAAATGAAAATTGTCACAGCAATTACAAATCCCGAAACCTATTGATAGAGGTATCAACCATCGAAATCGAAGCATTTTAGATTTTTGCCGCACAAAAACTTGTGGGCTATAGCACAGTTAATTTTCAATAAAATTGAATTTTCTAAGAAATGTTTAGAAATAATCGAGCAATCAAAATGAAAATTGTCACAGCAATTACAGGTCCCGAAACCTATTGATAGAGGTATCAACCATCGAAATCGGAGCATTTTAGATTTTTGCCGCTAAAAACTTGTGGGCTATAGCACAGTTGATTTTCAATAAAATTGAATTTTCTAAGAAATGTTTAGAAATAATCGAGCAATCAAAATGAAAATTGTCACAGCAATTACAGGTCCCGAAACCTATTGATAGAGGTATCAACCATCGTAGTCGGAGCATTTTAGATTTTTGCCGCCCAAAAACTTGTGGGCTATAGCACAGTTAATTTTCAATAAAATTGAATATTCTAAGAAATGTTTAGAAATAATCGAGCAATCAAAATGAAAATTGTCACAGCAATTACAAATCCCGAAACCTATTGATAGAGGTATCAACCATCGAAATCGAAGCATTTTAGATTTTTGCCGCACAAAAACTTGTGGGCTATAGCACAGTTAATTTTCAATAAAATTGAATTTTCTAAGAAATGTTTAGAAATAATCGAGCAATCAAAATGAAAATTGTCACAGCAATTACAGGTCCCGAAACCTATTGATAGAGGTATCAACCATCGAAATCGGAGCATTTTAGATTTTTGCCGCTAAAAACTTGTGGGCTATAGCGAGTTGATTTTCAATAAAATTGAATTTTCTAAGAAATGTTTAGAAATAATCGAGCAATCAAAATGAAAATTGTCACAGCAATTACAGGTCCCGAAACCTATTGATAGAGGTATCAACCATCGAAATCGGAGCATTTTAGATTTTTGCCGCTAAAAACTTGTGGGCTATAGCACAGTTGATTTTCAATAAAATTGAATTTTCTAAGAAATGTTTAGAAATAATCGAGCAATCAAAATGAAAATTGTCACAGCAATTACAGGTCCCGAAACCTATTGATAGAGGTATCAACCATCGAAATCGGAGCATTTTAGATTTTTGCCGCTAAAAACTTGTGGGCTATAGCGAGTTGATTTTCAATAAAATTGAATTTTCTAAGAAATGTTTAGAAATAATCGAGCAATCAAAATGAAAATTGTCACAGCAATTACAGGTCCCGAAACCTATTGATAGAGGTATCAACCATCGAAATCGGAGCATTTTAGATTTTTGCCGCTAAAAACTTGTCGGCTATAGCACAGTTGATTTTCAATAAAATTGAATTTTCTAAGAAATATTTAGAAATAATCGAGCAATCAAAATGAAAATTGTCACAGCAATTACAGGTCCCGAAACCTATTGATAGAGGTATCAACCATCGAAATCGGAGCATTTTAGATTTTAGCCGCTAAAAACTTGTGGGCTATAGCACAGTTGATTTTCAATAAAATTGAATTTTCTAAGAAATGTTTAGAAATAATCGAGCAATCAAAATGAAAATTGTCACAGCAATTACAGGTCCCGAAACCTATTGATAGAGGTATCAACCATCGAAATCGGAGCATTTTAGATTTTTGCCGCTAAAAACTTGTGGGCTATAGCACAGTTGATTTTCAATAAAATTGAATTTTCTAAGAAATGTTTAGAAATAATCGAGCAATCAAAATGAAAATTGTCACAGCAATTACAAATCCCGAAACCTATTGATAGAGGTATCAACCATCGAAATCGAAGCATTTTAGATTTTTGCCGCACAAAAACTTGTGGGCTATAGCACAGTTAATTTTCAATAAAATTGAATTTTCTAAGAAATGTTTAGAAATAATCGAGCAATCAAAATGAAAATTGTCACAGCAATTACAGGTCCCGAAACCTATTGATAGAGGTATCAACCATCGAAATCGGAGCATTTTAGATTTTTGCCGCTAAAAACTTGTGGGCTATAGCACAGTTGATTTTCAATAAAATTGAATTTTCTAAGAAATGTTTAGAAATAATCGAGCAATCAAAATGAAAATTGTCACAGCAATTACAGGTCCCGAAACCTATTGATAGAGGTATCAACCATCGAAATCGGAGCATTTTAGATTTTTGCCGCTAAAAACTTGTGGGCTATAGCACAGTTGATTTTCAATAAAATTGAATTTTCTAAGAAATGTTTAGAAATAATCGAGCAATCAAAATGAAAATTGTCACAGCAATTACAGGTCCCGAAACCTATTGATAGAGGTATCAACCATCGAAATCGGAGCATTTTAGATTTTTGCCGCTAAAAACTTGTGGGCTATAGCACAGTTGATTTTCAATAAAATTGAATTTTCTATGAAATGTTTAGAAATAATCGAGCAATCAAAATGAAAATTGTCACAGCAATTACAGGTCCCGAAACCTATTGATAGAGGTATCAACCATCGAAATCGGAGCATTTTAGATTTTTGCCGCTAAAAACTTGTGGGCTATAGCACAGTTGATTTTCAATAAAATTGAATTTTCTAAGAAATGTTTAGAAATAATCGAGCAATCAAAATGAAAATTGTCACAGCAATTACAGGTCCCGAAACCTATTGATAGAGGTATCAACCATCGAAATCGGAGCATTTTAGATTTTTGCCGCTAAAAACTTGTGGGCTATAGCACAGTTGATTTTCAATAAAATTGAATTTTCTAAGAAATGTTTAGAAATAATCGAGCAATCAAAATGAAAATTGTCACAGCAATTACAGGTCCCGAAACCTATTGATAGAGGTATCAACCATCGAAATCGGAGCATTTTAGATTTTTGCCGGTAAAAACTTGTGGGCTATAGCACAGTTGATTTTCAATAAAATTGAATTTTCTAAGAAATGTTTAGAAATAATCGAGCAATCAAAATGAAAATTGTCACAGCAATTACAGGTCCCGAAACCTATTGATAGAGGTATCAACCATCGAAATCGGAGCATTTTAGATTTTTGCCGCACAAATACTTGTGGGCTATAGCACAGTTGATTTTCAATAAAATTGAATTTTCTAAGAAATGTTTAGAAATAATCGAGCAATCAAAATGAAAATTGTCACAGCAATTACAGGTCCCGAAACCTATTGATAGAGGTATCAACCATCGAAATCGGAGCATTTTAGATTTTTGCCGCTAAAAACTTGTGGGCTATAGCACAGTTGATTTTCAATAAAATTGAATTTTCTAAGAAATGTTTAGAAATAATCGAGCAATCAAAATGAAAATTGTCACAGCAATTACAAATCCCGAAACCTATTGATAGAGGTATCAACCATCGTAGTCGGAGCATTTTAGATTTTTGCCGCACAAAAACTTGTGGGCTATAGCACAGTTAATTTTCAATAAAATTGAATATTCTAAGAAATGTTTAGAAATAATCGAGCAATCAAAATGAAAATTGTCACAGCAATTACAAATCCCGAAACCTATTGATAGAGGTATCAACCATCGAAATCGAAGCATTTTAGATTTATGCCGCACAAAAACTTGTGGGCTATAGCACAGTTTATTTTCAATAAAATTGAATTTTCTAAGAAATGTTTAGAAATAATCGAGCAATCAAAATGAAAATTGTCGCAGCAATTACAGGTCCCGAAACCTATTGATAGAGGTATCAACCATCAAAATCGGAGCATTTTAGATTTTTGCCGCTAAAAACTTGTGGGCTATAGCACAGTTGATTTTCAATAAAATTGAATTTTCTAAGAAATGTTTAGAAATAATCGAGCAATCAAAATGAAAATTGTCACAGCAATTACAGGTCCCGAAACCTATTGATAGAGGTATCAACCATCGTAATCGGAGCATTTTAGATTTTTGCCGCTAAAAACTTGTGGGCTATAGCACAGTTGATTTTCAATAAAATTGAATTTTCTAAGAAATGTTTAGAAATAATCGAGCAATCAAAATGAAAATTGTCACAGCAATTACAGGTCCCGAAACCTATTGATAGAGGTATCAACCATCGAAATCGGAGCATTTTAGATTTTTACCGCACAAAAACTTGTGGGCTATAGCACAGTTGATTTTCAATAAAATTGAATTTTCTAAGAAATGTTTAGAAATAATCGAGCAATCAAAATGAAAATTGTCACAGCAATTACAGGTCCCGAAACCTATTGATAGAGGTATCAACCATCGAAATCGAAGCATTTTAGATTTTTGCCGCTAAAAACTTGTGGGCTATAGCACAGTTGATTTTCAATAAAATTGAATTTTCTAAGAAATGTTTAGAAATAATCGAGCAATCAAAATGAAAATTGTCACAGCAATTACAGGTCCCGAAACCTATTGATAGAGGTATCAACCATCGAAATCGGAGCATTTTAGATTTTTGCCGCTAAAAACTTGTGGGCTATAGCACAGTTGATTTTCAATAAAATTGAATTTTCTAAGAAATGTTTAGAAATAATCGAGCAATCAAAATGAAAATTGTCACAGCAATTACAGGTCCCGAAACCTATTGATAGAGGTATCAACCATCGAAATCGGAGCATTTTAGATTTTTGCCGCTAAAAACTTGTGGGCTATAGCACAGTTGATTTTCAATAAAATTGAATTTTCTAAGAAATGTTTAGAAATAATCGAGCAATCAAAATGAAAATTGTCACAGCAATTACAGGTCCCGAAACCTATTGATAGAGGTATCAACCATCGAAATCGGAGCATTTTAGATTTTTGCCGCTAAAAACTTGTGGGCTATAGCACAGTTGATTTTCAATAAAATTGAATTTTCTAAGAAATGTTTAGAAATAATCGAGCAATCAAAATGAAAATTGTCACAGCAATTACAGGTCCCGAAACCTATTGATAGAGGTATCAACCATCGAAATCGAAGCATTTTAGATTTTTGCCGCACAAAAACTTGTGGGCTATAGCACAGTTAATTTTCAATAAAATTGAATTTTCTAAGAAATGTTTAGAAATAATCGAGCAATCAAAATGAAAATTGTCACAGCAATTACAGGTCCCGAAACCTATTGATAGAGGTATCAACCATCGTAATCGGAGCATTTTAGATTTTTGCCGCTAAAAACTTGTGGGCTATAGCACAGTTGATTTTCAATAAAATTGAATTTTCTAAGAAATGTTTAGAAATAATCGAGCAATCAAAATGAAAATTGTCACAGCAATTACAGGTCCCGAAACCTATTGATAGAGGTATCAACCATCGAAATCGGAGCATTTTAGATTTTTGCCGCTAAAAACTTGTGGGCTATAGCACAGTTGATTTTCAATAAAATTGAATTTTCTATGAAATGTTTAGAAATAATCGAGCAATCAAAATGAAAATTGTCACAGCAATTACAGGTCCCGAAACCTATTGATAGAGGTATCAACCATCGAAATCGGAGCATTTTAGATTTTTGCCGCTAAAAACTTGTGGGCTATAGCACAGTTGATTTTCAATAAAATTGAATTTTCTAAGAAATGTTTAGAAATAATCGAGCAATCAAAATGAAAATTGTCACAGCAATTACAGGTCCCGAAACCTATTGATAGAGGTATCAACCATCGAAATCGGAGCATTTTAGATTTTTGCCGCTAAAAACTTGTGGGCTATAGCACAGTTGATTTTCAATAAAATTGAATTTTCTAAGAAATGTTTAGAAATAATCGAGCAATCAAAATGAAAATTGTCACAGCAATTACAGGTCCCGAAACCTATTGATAGAGGTATCAACCATCGAAATCGGAGCATTTTAGATTTTTGCCGCTAAAAACTTGTGGGCTATAGCACAGTTGATTTTCAATAAAATTGAATTTTCTAAGAAATGTTTAGAAATAATCGAGCAATCAAAATGAAAATTGTCACAGCAATTACAGGTCCCGAAACCTATTGATAGAGGTATCAACCATCGAAATCGGAGCATTTTAGATTTTTGCCGCACAAATACTTGTGGGCTATAGCACAGTTGATTTTCAATAAAATTGAATTTTCTAAGAAATGTTTAGAAATAATCGAGCAATCAAAATGAAAATTGTCACAGCAATTACAGGTCCCGAAACCTATTGATAGAGGTATCAACCATCGAAATCGGAGCATTTTAGATTTTTGCCGCTAAAAACTTGTGGGCTATAGCACAGTTGATTTTCAATAAAATTGAATTTTCTAAGAAATGTTTAGAAATAATCGAGCAATCAAAATGAAAATTGTCACAGCAATTACAAATCCCGAAACCTATTGATAGAGGTATCAACCATCGTAGTCGGAGCATTTTAGATTTTTGCCGCACAAAAACTTGTGGGCTATAGCACAGTTAATTTTCAATAAAATTGAATATTCTAAGAAATGTTTAGAAATAATCGAGCAATCAAAATGAAAATTGTCACAGCAATTACAAATCCCGAAACCTATTGATAGAGGTATCAACCATCGAAATCGAAGCATTTTAGATTTATGCCGCACAAAAACTTGTGGGCTATAGCACAGTTTATTTTCAATAAAATTGAATTTTCTAAGAAATGTTTAGAAATAATCGAGCAATCAAAATGAAAATTGTCGCAGCAATTACAGGTCCCGAAACCTATTGATAGAGGTATCAACCATCAAAATCGGAGCATTTTAGATTTTTGCCGCTAAAAACTTGTGGGCTATAGCACAGTTGATTTTCAATAAAATTGAATTTTCTAAGAAATGTTTAGAAATAATCGAGCAATCAAAATGAAAATTGTCACAGCAATTACAGGTCCCGAAACCTATTGATAGAGGTATCAACCATCGTAATCGGAGCATTTTAGATTTTTGCCGCTAAAAACTTGTGGGCTATAGCACAGTTGATTTTCAATAAAATTGAATTTTCTAAGAAATGTTTAGAAATAATCGAGCAATCAAAATGAAAATTGTCACAGCAATTACAGGTCCCGAAACCTATTGATAGAGGTATCAACCATCGAAATCGGAGCATTTTAGATTTTTGCCGCACAAAAACTTGTGGGCTATAGCACAGTTGATTTTCAATAAAATTGAATTTTCTAAGAAATGTTTAGAAATAATCGAGCAATCAAAATGAAAATTGTCACAGCAATTACAGGTCCCGAAACCTATTGATAGAGGTATCAACCATCGAAATCGGAGCATTTTAGATTTTTGCCGCTAAAAACTTGTGGGCTATAGCACAGTTGATTTTCAATAAAATTGAATTTTCTAAGAAATGTTTAGAAATAATCGAGCAATCAAAATGAAAATTGTCACAGCAATTACAAATCCCGAAACCTATTGATAGAGGTATCAACCATCGAAATCGAAGCATTTTAGATTTTTGCCGCACAAAAACTTGTGGGCTATAGCACAGTTAATTTTCAATAAAATTGAATTTTCTAAGAAATGTTTAGAAATAATCGAGCAATCAAAATGAAAATTGTCACAGCAATTACAGGTCCCGAAACCTATTGATAGAGGTATCAACCATCGAAATCGGAGCATTTTAGATTTTTGCCGCTAAAAACTTGTGGGCTATAGCACAGTTGATTTTCAATAAAATTGAATTTTCTAAGAAATGTTTAGAAATAATTGAGCAATCAAAATGAAAATTGTCACAGCAATTACAGGTCCCGAAACCTATTGATAGAGGTATCAACCATCGAAATCGGAGCATTTTAGATTTTTGCCGCTAAAAACTTGTGGGCTATAGCACAGTTGATTTTCAATAAAATTGAATTTTCTAAGAAATGTTTAGAAATAATCGAGCAATCAAAATGAAAATTGTCACAGCAATTACAGGTCCCGAAACCTATTGATAGAGGTATCAACCATCGAAATCGGAGCATTTTAGATTTTTGCCGCTAAAAACTTGTGGGCTATAGCACAGTTGATTTTCAATAAAATTGAATTTTCTAAGAAATGTTTAGAAATAATCGAGCAATCAAAATGAAAATTGTCACAGCAATTACAGGTCCCGAAACCTATTGATAGAGGTATCAACCATCGAAATCGAAGCATTTTAGATTTTTGCCGCACAAAAACTTGTGGGCTATAGCACAGTTAATTTTCAATAAAATTGAATTTTCTAAGAAATGTTTAGAAATAATCGAGCAATCAAAATGAAAATTGTCACAGCAATTACAGGTCCCGAAACCTATTGATAGAGGTATCAACCATCGAAATCGGAGCATTTTAGATTTTTGCCGCTAAAAACTTGTGGGCTATAGCACAGTTGATTTTCAATAAAATTGAATTTTCTAAGAAATGTTTAGAAATAATCGAGCAATCAAAATGAAAATTGTCACAGCAATTACATGTCCCGAAACCTATTGATAGAGGTATCAACCATCGAAATCGGAGCATTTTAGATTTTTGCCGCTAAAAACTTGTGGGCTATAGCACAGTTGATTTTCAATAAAATTGAATTTTCTAAGAAATGTTTAGAAATAATCGAGCAATCAAAATGAAAATTGTCACAGCAATTACAGGTCCCGAAAGCTATTGATAGAGGTATCAACCATCGAAATCGGAGCATTTTAGATTTTTGCCGCTAAAAACTTGTGGGCTATAGCACAGTTGATTTTCAATAAAATTGAATTTTCTAAGAAATGTTTAGAAATAATCGAGCAATCAAAATGAAAATTGTCACAGCAATTACAGGTCCCGAAACCTATTGATAGAGGTATCAACCATCGAAATCGGAGCATTTTAGATTTTTGCCGCTAAAAACTTGTGGGCTATAGCACAGTTGATTTTCAATAAAATTGAATTTTCTAAGAAATGTTTAGAAATAATCGAGCAATCAAAATGAAAATTGTCACAGCAATTACAGGTCCCGAAACCTATTGATAGAGGTATCAACCATCGAAATCGGAGCATTTTAGATTTTTGCCGCTAAAAACTTGTGGGCTATAGCACAGTTGATTTTCAATAAAATTGAATTTTCTAAGAAATGTTTAGAAATAATCGAGCAATCAAAATGAAAATTGTCACAGCAATTACAGGTCCCGAAACCTATTGATAGAGGTATCAACCATCGAAATCGGAGCATTTTAGATTTTTGCCGCTAAAAACTTGTGGGCTATAGCACAGTTGATTTTCAATAAAATTGAATTTTCTAAGAAATGTTTAGAAATAATCGAGCAATCAAAATGAAAATTGTCACAGCAATTACAGGTCCCGAAACCTATTGATAGAGGTATCAACCATCGAAATCGGAGCATTTTAGATTTTTGCCGCACAAATACTTGTGGGCTATAGCACAGTTGATTTTCAATAAAATTGAATTTTCTAAGAAATGTTTAGAAATAATCGAGCAATCAAAATGAAAATTGTCACAGCAATTACAGGTCCCGAAACCTATTGATAGAGGTATCAACCATCGAAATCGGAGCATTTTGGATTTTTGCCGCTAAAAACTTGTGGGCTATAGCACAGTTGATTTTCAATAAAATTGAATTTTCTAAGAAATGTTTAGAAATAATCGAGCAATCAAAATGAAAATTGTCACAGCAATTACAAATCCCGAAACCTATTGATAGAGGTATCAACCATCGTAGTCGGAGCATTTTAGATTTTTGCCGCACAAAAACTTGTGGGCTATAGCACAGTTAATTTTCAATAAAATTGAATATTCTAAGAAATGTTTAGAAATAATCGAGCAATCAAAATGAAAATTGTCACAGCAATTACAAATCCCGAAACCTATTGATAGAGGTATCAACCATCGAAATCGAAGCATTTTAGATTTATGCCGCACAAAAACTTGTGGGCTATAGCACAGTTTATTTTCAATAAAATTGAATTTTCTAAGAAATGTTTAGAAATAATCGAGCAATCAAAATGAAAATTGTCGCAGCAATTACAGGTCCCGAAACCTATTGATAGAGGTATCAACCATCAAAATCGGAGCATTTTAGATTTTTGCCGCTAAAAACTTGTGGGCTATAGCACAGTTGATTTTCAATAAAATTGAATTTTCTAAGAAATGTTTAGAAATAATCGAGCAATCAAAATGAAAATTGTCACAGCAATTACAGGTCCCGAAACCTATTGATAGAGGTATCAACCATCGTAATCGGAGCATTTTAGATTTTTGCCGCTAAAAACTTGTGGGCTATAGCACAGTTGATTTTCAATAAAATTGAATTTTCTAAGAAATGTTTAGAAATAATCGAGCAATCAAAATGAAAATTGTCACAGCAATTACAGGTCCCGAAACCTATTGATAGAGGTATCAACCATCGAAATCGGAGCATTTTAGATTTTTGCCGCACAAAAACTTGTGGGCTATAGCACAGTTGATTTTCAATAAAATTGAATTTTCTAAGAAATGTTTAGAAATAATCGAGCAATCAAAATGAAAATTGTCACAGCAATTACAGGTCCCGAAACCTATTGATAGAGGTATCAACCATCGAAATCGGAGCATTTTAGATTTTTGCCGCTAAAAACTTGTGGGCTATAGCACAGTTGATTTTCAATAAAATTGAATTTTCTAAGAAATGTTTAGAAATAATCGAGCAATCAAAATGAAAATTGTCACAGCAATTACAAATCCCGAAACCTATTGATAGAGGTATCAACCATCGAAATCGAAGCATTTTAGATTTTTGCCGCTAAAAACTTGTGGGCTATAGCACAGTTGATTTTCAATAAAATTGAATTTTCTAAGAAATGTTTAGAAATAATCGAGCAATCAAAATGAAAATTGTCACAGCAATTACAGGTCCCGAAACCTATTGATAGAGGTATCAACCATCGAAATCGGAGCATTTTAGATTTTTGCCGCTAAAAACTTGTGGGCTATAGCACAGTTGATTTTCAATAAAATTGAATTTTCTAAGAAATGTTTAGAAATAATCGAGCAATCAAAATGAAAATTGTCACAGCAATTACAGGTCCCGAAACCTATTGATAGAGGTATCAACCATCGAAATCGAAGCATTTTAGATTTTTGCCGCACAAAAACTTGTGGGCTATAGCACAGTTAATTTTCAATAAAATTGAATTTTCTAAGAAATGTTTAGAAATAATCGAGCAATCAAAATGAAAATTGTCACAGCAATTACAGGTCCCGAAACCTATTGATAGAGGTATCAACCATCGAAATCGGAGCATTTTAGATTTTTGCCGCTAAAAACTTGTGGGCTATAGCACAGTTGATTTTCAATAAAATTGAATTTTCTATGAAATGTTTAGAAATAATCGAGCAATCAAAATGAAAATTGTCACAGCAATTACAGGTCCCGAAACCTATTGATAGAGGTATCAACCATCGAAATCGGAGCATTTTAGATTTTTGCCGCTAAAAACTTGTGGGCTATAGCACAGTTGATTTTCAATAAAATTGAATTTTCTAAGAAATGTTTAGAAATAATCGAGCAATCAAAATGAAAATTGTCACAGCAATTACAGGTCCCGAAACCTATTGATAGAGGTATCAACCATCGAAATCGGAGCATTTTAGATTTTTGCCGCTAAAAACTTGTGGGCTATAGCACAGTTGATTTTCAATAAAATTGAATTTTCTAAGAAATGTTTAGAAATAATCGAGCAATCAAAATGAAAATTGTCACAGCAATTACAGGTCCCGAAACCTATTGATAGAGGTATCAACCATCGAAATCGGAGCATTTTAGATTTTTGCCGCTAAAAACTTGTGGGCTATAGCACAGTTGATTTTCAATAAAATTGAATTTTCTAAGAAATGTTTAGAAATAATCGAGCAATCAAAATGAAAATTGTCACAGCAATTACAGGTCCCGAAACCTATTGATAGAGGTATCAACCATCGAAATCGGAGCATTTTAGATTTTTGCCGCACAAATACTTGTGGGCTATAGCACAGTTGATTTTCAATAAAATTGAATTTTCTAAGAAATGTTTAGAAATAATCGAGCAATCAAAATGAAAATTGTCACAGCAATTACAGGTCCCGAAACCTATTGATAGAGGTATCAACCATCGAAATCGGAGCATTTTAGATTTTTGCCGCTAAAAACTTGTGGGCTATAGCACAGTTGATTTTCAATAAAATTGAATTTTCTAAGAAATGTTTAGAAATAATCGAGCAATCAAAATGAAAATTGTCACAGCAATTACAAATCCCGAAACCTATTGATAGAGGTATCAACCATCGTAGTCGGAGCATTTTAGATTTTTGCCGCACAAAAACTTGTGGGCTATAGCACAGTTAATTTTCAATAAAATTGAATATTCTAAGAAATGTTTAGAAATAATCGAGCAATCAAAATGAAAATTGTCACAGCAATTACAAATCCCGAAACCTATTGATAGAGGTATCAACCATCGAAATCGAAGCATTTTAGATTTATGCCGCACAAAAACTTGTGGGCTATAGCACAGTTTATTTTCAATAAAATTGAATTTTCTAAGAAATGTTTAGAAATAATCGAGCAATCAAAATGAAAATTGTCGCAGCAATTACAGGTCCCGAAACCTATTGATAGAGGTATCAACCATCAAAATCGGAGCATTTTAGATTTTTGCCGCTAAAAACTTGTGGGCTATAGCACAGTTGATTTTCAATAAAATTGAATTTTCTAAGAAATGTTTAGAAATAATCGAGCAATCAAAATGAAAATTGTCACAGCAATTACAGGTCCCGAAACCTATTGATAGAGGTATCAACCATCGTAATCGGAGCATTTTAGATTTTTGCCGCTAAAAACTTGTGGGCTATAGCACAGTTGATTTTCAATAAAATTGAATTTTCTAAGAAATGTTTAGAAATAATCGAGCAATCAAAATGAAAATTGTCACAGCAATTACAGGTCCCGAAACCTATTGATAGAGGTATCAACCATCGAAATCGGAGCATTTTAGATTTTTGCCGCACAAAAACTTGTGGGCTATAGCACAGTTGATTTTCAATAAAATTGAATTTTCTAAGAAATGTTTAGAAATAATCGAGCAATCAAAATGAAAATTGTCACAGCAATTACAGGTCCCGAAACCTATTGATAGAGGTATCAACCATCGAAATCGGAGCATTTTAGATTTTTGCCGCTAAAAACTTGTGGGCTATAGCACAGTTGATTTTCAATAAAATTGAATTTTCTAAGAAATGTTTAGAAATAATCGAGCAATCAAAATGAAAATTGTCACAGCAATTACAAATCCCGAAACCTATTGATAGAGGTATCAACCATCGAAATCGAAGCATTTTAGATTTTTGCCGCACAAAAACTTGTGGGCTATAGCACAGTTAATTTTCAATAAAATTGAATTTTCTAAGAAATGTTTAGAAATAATCGAGCAATCAAAATGAAAATTGTCACAGCAATTACAGGTCCCGAAACCTATTGATAGAGGTATCAACCATCGAAATCGGAGCATTTTAGATTTTTGCCGCTAAAAACTTGTGGGCTATAGCACAGTTGATTTTCAATAAAATTGAATTTTCTAAGAAATGTTTAGAAATAATCGAGCAATCAAAATGAAAATTGTCACAGCAATTACAGGTCCCGAAACCTATTGATAGAGGTATCAACCATCGAAATCGGAGCATTTTAGATTTTTGCCGCTAAAAACTTGTGGGCTATAGCACAGTTGATTTTCAATAAAATTGAATTTTCTAAGAAATGTTTAGAAATAATCGAGCAATCAAAATGAAAATTGTCACAGCAATTACAGGTCCCGAAACCTATTGATAGAGGTATCAACCATCGAAATCGAAGCATTTTAGATTTTTGCCGCACAAAAACTTGTGGGCTATAGCACAGTTAATTTTCAATAAAATTGAATTTTCTAAGAAATGTTTAGAAATAATCGAGCAATCAAAATGAAAATTGTCACAGCAATTACAGGTCCCGAAACCTATTGATAGAGGTATCAACCATCGAAATCGGAGCATTTTAGATTTTTGCCGCTAAAAACTTGTGGGCTATAGCACAGTTGATTTTCAATAAAATTGAATTTTCTAAGAAATGTTTAGAAATAATCGAGCAATCAAAATGAAAATTGTCACAGCAATTACATGTCCCGAAACCTATTGATAGAGGTATCAACCATCGAAATCGGAGCATTTTAGATTTTTGCCGCTAAAAACTTGTGGGCTATAGCACAGTTGATTTTCAATAAAATTGAATTTTCTAAGAAATGTTTAGAAATAATCGAGCAATCAAAATGAAAATTGTCACAGCAATTACAGGTCCCGAAACCTATTGATAGAGGTATCAACCATCGAAATCGGAGCATTTTAGATTTTTGCCGCTAAAAACTTGTGGGCTATAGCACAGTTGATTTTCAATAAAATTGAATTTTCTAAGAAATGTTTAGAAATAATCGAGCAATCAAAATGAAAATTGTCACAGCAATTACATGTCCCGAAACCTATTGATAGAGGTATCAACCATCGAAATCGGAGCATTTTAGATTTTTGCCGCTAAAAACTTGTGGGCTATAGCACAGTTGATTTTCAATAAAATTGAATTTTCTAAGAAATGTTTAGAAATAATCGAGCAATCAAAATGAAAATTGTCACAGCAATTACAGGTCCCGAAACCTATTGATAGAGGTATCAACCATCGAAATCGGAGCATTTTAGATTTTTGCCGCTAAAAACTTGTGGGCTATAGCACAGTTGATTTTCAATAAAATTGAATTTTCTAAGAAATGTTTAGAAATAATCGAGCAATCAAAATGAAAATTGTCACAGCAATTACAGGTCCCGAAACCTATTGATAGAGGTATCAACCATCGAAATCGGAGCATTTTAGATTTTTGCCGCTAAAAACTTGTGGGCTATAGCACAGTTGATTTTCAATAAAATTGAATTTTCTAAGAAATGTTTAGAAATAATCGAGCAATCAAAATGAAAATTGTCACAGCAATTACAAATCCCGAAACCTATTGATAGAGGTATCAACCATCGAAATCGGAGCATTTTAGATTTTTGCCGCACAAAAACTTGTGGGCTATAGCACAGTTAATTTTCAATAAAATTGAATTTTCTAAGAAATGTTTAGAAATAATCGAGCAATCAAAATGAAAATTGTCACAGCAATTACAGGTCCCGAAACCTATTGATAGAGGTATCAACCATCGAAATCGGAGCATTTTAGATTTTTGCCGCTAAAAACTTGTGGGCTATAGCACAGTTGATTTTCAATAAAATTGAATTTTCTAAGAAATGTTTAGAAATAATCGAGCAATCAAAATGAAAATTGTCACAGCAATTACAGGTCCCGAAACCTATTGATAGAGGTATCAACCATCGTAATCGGAGCATTTTAGATTTTTGCCGCCCAAAAACTTGTGGGCTATAGCACAGTTAATTTTCAATAAAATTGAATATTCTAAGAAATGTTTAGAAATAATCGAGCAATCAAAATGAAAATTGTCACAGCAATTACAGGTCCCGAAACCTATTGATAGAGGTATCAACCATCGTAATCGGAGCATTTTAGATTTTTGCCGCTCAAAAACTTGTGGGCTATAGCACAGTTAATTTTCAATAAAATTGAATTTTCTAAGCAATGTTTAGAAATAATCGAGCAATCAAAATGCAAATTGTCACAGCAATTATATGTCCCGAAACCTATTGATAGAGGTATCAACCATCGTAATCGGAGCATTTTAGATTTTTGCCGCCCAAAAACTTGTGGGCTATAGCACAGTTGATTTTCAATAAAATTGAATTTTCTAAGAAACGTTTAGAAATAATCGAGCAATCAAAATGAAAATTGTCACAGCAATTACAGGTCCCGAAACCTATTGATAGAGGTATCAACCATCGTAATCGGAGCATTTTAGATTTTTGCCGCTCAAAAACTTGTGGGCTATAGCACAGTTGATTTTCAATAAAATTGAATTTTCTAAGAAATGTTTAGAAATAATCGAGCAATCAAAATGAAAATTGTCACAGCAATTACAGGTCCCGAAACCTATTGATAGAGGTATCAACCATCGAAATCGGAGCATTTTAGATTTTTGCCGCTAAAAACTTGTGGGCTATAGCACAGTTGATTTTCAATAAAATTGAATTTTCTAAGAAATGTTTAGAAATAATCGAGCAATCAAAATGAAAATTGTCACAGCAATTACAGGTCCCGAAACCTATTGATAGAGGTATCAACCATCGAAATCGGAGCATTTTAGATTTTTGCCGCTAAAAACTTGTGGGCTATAGCACAGTTGATTTTCAATAAAATTGAATTTTCTAAGAAATATGTAGAAATAATCGAGCAATCAAAATGAAAATTGTCACAGCAATTACAGGTCCCGAAACCTATTGATAGAGGTATCAACCATCGAAATCGGAGCATTTTAGATTTTTGCCGCTAAAAACTTGTGGGCTATAGCACAGTTGATTTTCAATAAAATTGAATTTTCTAAGAAATGTTTAGAAATAATCGAGCAATCAAAATGAAAATTGTCACAGCAATTACAAATCCCGAAACCTATTGATAGAGGTATCAACCATTTAAATCGGAGCATTTTAGATTTTTGCCGCACAAAAACTTGTGGGCTATAGCACAGTTAATTTTCAATAAAATTGAATTTTCTAAGAAATGTTTAGAAATAATCAAGCAATCAAAATGAAAATTGTCACAGCAATTACAAATCCCGAAACCTATTGATAGAGGTATCAACCATCGAAATCGAAGCATTTTAGATTTTTGCCGCACAAAAACTTGTGGGCTATAGCACAGTTAATTTTCAATAAAATTGAATTTTCTAAGAAATGTTTAGAAATAATCGAGCAATCAAAATGAAAATTGTCACAGCAATTACAAATCCCGAAACCTATTGATAGAGGTATCAACCATCGAAATCGAAGCATTTTAGATTTTTGCCGCACAAAAACTTATGGGCTATAGCACAGTTGATTTTCAATAAAATTGAATTTTCTAAGAAATATGTAGAAATAATCGAGCAATCAAAATGAAAATTGTCACAGCAATTACAGGTCCCGAAACCTATTGATAGAGGTATCAACCATCGAAATCGGAGCATTTTAGATTTTTGCCGCTAAAAACTTGTGGGCTATAGCACAGTTGATTTTCAATAAAATTGAATTTTCTAAGAAATGTTTAGAAATAATCGAGCAATCAAAATGAAAATTGTCACAGCAATTACAAATCCCGAAACCTATTGATAGAGGTATCAACCATTGAAATCGAAGCATTTTAGATTTTTGCCGCACAAAAACTTGTGGGCTATAGCACAGTTAATTTTCAATAAAATTGAATTTTCTAAGAAATGTTTAGAAATAATCAAGCAATCAAAATGAAAATTGTCACAGCAATTACAAATCCCGAAACCTATTGATAGAGGTATCAACCATCGAAATCGAAGCATTTTAGATTTTTGCCGCACAAAAACTTGTGGGCTATAGCACAGTTAATTTTCAATAAAATTGAATTTTCTAAGAAATGTTTAGAAATAATCGAGCAATCAAAATGAAAATTGTCACAGCAATTACAGGTCCCGAAACCTATTGATAGAGGTATCAACCATCGAAATCGGAGCATTTTAGATTTTTGCCGCTAAAAACTTGTGGGCTATAGCACAGTTGATTTTCAATAAAATTGAATTTTCTAAGAAATGTTTAGAAATAATCGAGCAATCAAAATGAAAATTGTCACAGCAATTACAAATCCCGAAACCTATTGATAGAGGTATCAACCATCGTAGTCGGAGCATTTTAGATTTTTGCCGCACAAAAACTTGTGGGCTATAGCACAGTTAATTTTCAATAAAATTGAATATTCTAAGAAATGTTTAGAAATAATCGAGCAATCAAAATGAAAATTGTCACAGCAATTACAAATCCCGAAACCTATTGATAGAGGTATCAACCATCGAAATCGAAGCATTTTAGATTTTTGCCGCACAAAAACTTGTGGGCTATAGCACAGTTTATTTTCAATAAAATTGAATTTTCTAAGAAATGTTTAGAAATAATCGAGCAATCAAAATGAAAATTGTCGCAGCAATTACAGGTCCCGAAACCTATTGATAGAGGTATCAACCATCAAAATCGGAGCATTTTAGATTTTTGCCGCTAAAAACTTGTGGGCTATAGCACAGTTGATTTTCAATAAAATTGAATTTTCTAAGAAATGTTTAGAAATAATCGAGCAATCAAAATGAAAATTGTCACAGCAATTACAGGTCCCGAAACCTATTGATAGAGGTATCAACCATCGAAATCGGAGCATTTTAGATTTTTGCCGCACAAAAACTTGTGGGCTATAGCACAGTTGATTTTCAATAAAATTGAATTTTCTAAGAAATGTTTAGAAATAATCGAGCAATCAAAATGAAAATTGTCACAGCAATTACAAATCCCGAAACCTATTGATAGAGGTATCAACCATCGTAGTCGGAGCATTTTAGATTTTTGCCGCACAAAAACTTGTGGGCTATAGCACAGTTAATTTTCAATAAAATTGAATTTTCTAAGAAATGTTTAGAAATAATCGAGCAATCAAAATGAAAATTGTCACAGCAATTACAGGTCCCGAAACCTATTGATAGAGGTATCAACCATCGAAATCGGAGCATTTTAGATTTTTGCCGCTAAAAACTTGTGGGCTATAGCACAGTTGATTTTCAATAAAATTGAATTTTCTAAGAAATGTTTAGAAATAATCGAGCAATCAAAATGAAAATTGTCACAGCAATTACAGGTCCCGAAACCTATTGATAGAGGTATCAACCATCGAAATCGGAGCATTTTAGATTTTTGCCGCTAAAAACTTGTGGGCTATAGCACAGTTGATTTTCAATAAAATTGAATTTTCTAAGAAATATTTAGAAATAATCGAGCAATCGAAATGAAAATTGTCACAGCAATTACAGGTCCCGAAACCTATTGATAGAGGTATCAACCATCGAAATCGGAGCATTTTAGATTTTTGCCGCTAAAAACTTGTGGGCTATAGCACAGTTGATTTTCAATAAAATTGAATTTTCTAAGAAATGTTTAGAAATAATCGAGCAATCAAAATGAAAATTGTCACAGCAATTACAAATCCCGAAACCTATTGATAGAGGTATCAACCATTGAAATCGAAGCATTTTAGATTTTTGCCGCACAAAAACTTGTGGGCTATAGCACAGTTAATTTTCAATAATATTGAATTTTCTAAGAAATGTTTAGAAATAATCGAGCAATCAAAATGAAAATTGTCACAGCAATTACAAATCCCGAAACCTATTGATAGAGGTATCAACCATCGAAATCGAAGCATTTTAGATTTTTGCCGCACAAAAACTTGTGGGCTATAGCACAGTTAATTTTCAATAAAATTGAATTTTCTAAGAAATGTTTAGAAATAATCGAGCAATCAAAATGAAAATTGTCACAGCAATTACAAATCCCGAAACCTATTGATAGAGGTATCAACCATCGAAATCGAAGCATTTTAGATTTTTGCCGCACAAAAACTTGTGGGCTATAGCACAGTTGATTTTCAATAAAATTGAATTTTCTAAGAAATGTTTAGAAATAATCGAGCAATCAAAATGAACATTGTCACAGCAATTACAGGTCCCGAAACCTATTGATAGAGGTATCAACCATCGAAATCGGAGCATTTTAGATTTTTGCCGCTAAAAACTTGTGGGCTATAGCACAGTTGATTTTCAATAAAATTGAATTTTCTAAGAAATGTTTAGAAATAATCGAGCAATCAAAATGAAAATTGTCACAGCAATTACAGGTCCCGAAACCTATTGATAGAGGTATCAACCATCGAAATCGGAGCATTTTAGATTTTTGCCGCTAAAAACTTGTGGGCTATAGCACAGTTGATTTTCAATAAAATTGAATTTTCTAAGAAATGTTTAGAAATAATCGAGCAATCAAAATGAAAATTGTCACAGCAATTACAAATCCCGAAACCTATTGATAGAGGTATCAACCATCGTAGTCGGAGCATTTTAGATTTTTGCCGCACAAAAACTTGTGGGCTATAGCACAGTTAATTTTCAATAAAATTGAATATTCTAAGAAATGTTTAGAAATAATCGAGCAATCAAAATGAAAATTGTCACAGCAATTACAAATCCCGAAACCTATTGATAGAGGTATCAACCATCGAAATCGAAGCATTTTAGATTTTTGCCGCACAAAAACTTGTGGGCTATAGCACAGTTAATTTTCAATAAAATTGAATTTTCTAAGAAATGTTTAGAAATAATCGAGCAATCAAAATGAAAATTGTCACAGCAATTACAGGTCCCGAAACCTATTGATAGAGGTATCAACCATCGAAATCGGAGCATTTTAGATTTTTGCCGCTAAAAACTTGTGGGCTATAGCACAGTTGATTTTCAATAAAATTGAATTTTCTAAGAAATGTTTAGAAATAATCGAGCAATCAAAATGAAAATTGTCACAGCAATTACAGGTCCCGAAACCTATTGATAGAGGTATCAACCATCGTAATCGGAGCATTTTAGATTTTTGCCGCCCAAAAACTTGTGGGCTATAGCACAGTTAATTTTCAATAAAATTGAATATTCTAAGAAATGTTTAGAAATAATCGAGCAATCAAAATGAAAATTGTCACAGCAATTACAGGTCCCGAAACCTATTGATAGAGGTATCAACCATCGTAATCGGAGCATTTTAGATTTTTGCCGCTCAAAAACTTGTGGGCTATAGCACAGTTAATTTTCAATAAAATTGAATGTTCTAAGCAATGTTTAGAAATAATCGAGCAATCAAAATGCAAATTGTCACAGCAATTACATGTCCCGAAACCTATTGATAGAGGTATCAACCATCGTAATCGGAGCATTTTAGATTTTTGCCGCCCAAAAACTTGTGGGCTATAGCACAGTTGATTTTCAATAAAATTGAATTTTCTAAGAAACGTTTAGAAATAATCGAGCAATCAAAATGAAAATTGTCACAGCAATTACAGGTCCCGAAACCTATTGATAGAGGTATCAACCATCGTAATCGGAGCATTTTAGATTTTTGCCGCTCAAAAACTTGTGGGCTATAGCACAGTTGATTTTCAATAAAATTGAATTTTCTAAGAAATGTTTAGAAATAATCGAGCAATCAAAATGAAAATTGTCACAGCAATTACAGGTCCCGAAACCTATTGATAGAGGTATCAACCATCGAAATCGGAGCATTTTAGATTTTTGCCGCACAAAAACTTGTGGGCTATAGCACAGTTGATTTTCAATAAAATTGAATTTTCTAAGAAATGTTTAGAACTAATCGAGCAATCAAAATGAAAATTGTCACAGCAATTACAGGTCCCGAAACCTATTGATAGAGGTATCAACCATCGAAATCGGAGCATTTTAGATTTTTGCCGCTAAAAACTTGTGGGCTATAGCACAGTTGATTTTCAATAAAATTGAATTTTCTAAGAAATGTTTAGAAATAATCGAGCAATCAAAATGAAAATTGTCACAGCAATTACAGGTCCCGAAACCTATTGATAGAGGTATCAACCATCGAAATCGGAGCATTTTAGATTTTTGCCGCTAAAAACTTGTGGGCTATAGCACAGTTGATTTTCAATAAAATTGAATTTTCTAAGAAATGTTTAGAAATAATCGAGCAATCAAAATGAAAATTGTCACAGCAATTACAGGTCCCGAAACCTATTGATAGAGGTATCAACCATCGAAATCGGAGCATTTTAGATTTTTGCCGCTAAAAACTTGTGGGCTATAGCACAGTTGATTTTCAATAAAATTGAATTTTCTAAGAAATGTTTAGAAATAATCGAGCAATCAAAATGAAAATTGTCACAGCAATTACAAATCCCGAAACCTATTGATAGAGGTATCAACCATCGTAGTCGGAGCATTTTAGATTTTTGCCGCACAAAAACTTGTGGGCTATAGCACAGTTAATTTTCAATAAAATTGAATATTCTAAGAAATGTTTAGAAATAATCGAGCAATCAAAATGAAAATTGTCACAGCAATTACAAATCCCGAAACCTATTGATAGAGGTATCAACCATCGAAATCGAAGCATTTTAGATTTTTGCCGCACAAAAACTTGTGGGCTATAGCACAGTTAATTTTCAATAAAATTGAATTTTCTAAGAAATGTTTAGAAATAATCGAGCAATCAAAATGAAAATTGTCACAGCAATTACAGGTCCCGAAACCTATTGATAGAGGTATCAACCATCGAAATCGGAGCATTTTAGATTTTTGCCGCTAAAAACTTGTGGGCTATAGCACAGTTGATTTTCAATAAAATTGAATTTTCTAAGAAATGTTTAGAAATAATCGAGCAATCAAAATGAAAATTGTCACAGCAATTACAGGTCCCGAAACCTATTGATAGAGGTATCAACCATCGAAATCGGAGCATTTTAGATTTTTGCCGCTAAAAACTTGTGGGCTATAGCACAGTTGATTTTCAATAAAATTGAATTTTCTAAGAAATGTTTAGAAATAATCGAGCAATCAAAATGAAAATTGTCACAGCAATTACAAATCCCGAAACCTATTGATAGAGGTATCAACCATCGTAGTCGGAGCATTTTAGATTTTTGCCGCACAAAAACTTGTGGGCTATAGCACAGTTAATTTTCAATAAAATTGAATATTCTAAGAAATGTTTAGAAATAATCGAGCAATCAAAATGAAAATTGTCACAGCAATTACAAATCCCGAAACCTATTGATAGAGGTATCAACCATCGAAATCGAAGCATTTTAGATTTTTGCCGCACAAAAACTTGTGGGCTATAGCACAGTTAATTTTCAATAAAATTGAATTTTCTAAGAAATGTTTAGAAATAATCGAGCAATCAAAATGAAAATTGTCACAGCAATTACAGGTCCCGAAACCTATTGATAGAGGTATCAACCATCGAAATCGGAGCATTTTAGATTTTTGCCGCTAAAAACTTGTGGGCTATAGCACAGTTGATTTTCAATAAAATTGAATTTTCTAAGAAATGTTTAGAAATAATCGAGCAATCAAAATGAAAATTGTCACAGCAATTACAAATCCCGAAACCTATTGATAGAGGTATCAACCATCGTAGTCGGAGCATTTTAGATTTTTGCCGCCCAAAAACTTGTGGGCTATAGCACAGTTAATTTTCAATAAAATTGAATATTCTAAGAAATGTTTAGAAATAATCGAGCAATCAAAATGAAAATTGTCACAGCAATTACAGGTCCCGAAACCTATTGATAGAGGTATCAACCATCGTAATCGGAGCATTTTAGATTTTTGCCGCTCAAAAACTTGTGGGCTATAGCACAGTTAATTTTCAATAAAATTGAATGTTCTAAGCAATGTTTAGAAATAATCGAGCAATCAAAATGCAAATTGTCACAGCAATTACATGTCCCGAAACCTATTGATAGAGGTATCAACCATCGTAATCGGAGCATTTTAGATTTTTGCCGCTCAAAAACTTGTGGGCTATAGCACAGTTGATTTTCAATAAAATTGAATTTTCTAAGAAATGTTTAGAAATAATCGAGCAATCAAAATGAAAATTGTCACAGCAATTACAGGTCCCGAAACCTATTGATAGAGGTATCAACCATCGAAATCGGAGCATTTTAGATTTTTGCCGCACAAAAACTTGTGGGCTATAGCACAGTTGATTTTCAATAAAATTGAATTTTCTAAGAAATGTTTAGAAATAATCGAGCAATCAAAATGAAAATTGTCACAGCAATTACAGGTCCCGAAACCTATTGATAGAGGTATCAACCATCGAAATCGGAGCATTTTAGATTTTTGCCGCTAAAAACTTGTGGGCTATAGCACAGTTGATTTTCAATAAAATTGAATTTTCTAAGAAATGTTTAGAAATAATCGAGCAATCAAAATGAAAATTGTCACAGCAATTACAAATCCCGAAACCTATTGATAGAGGTATCAACCATTGAAATCGAAGCATTTTAGATTTTTGCCGCACAAAAACTTGTGGGCTATAGCACAGTTAATTTTCAATAAAATTGAATTTTCTAAGAAATGTTTAGAAATAATCGAGCAATCAAAATGAAAATTGTCACAGCAATTACAAATCCCGAAACCTATTGATAGAGGTATCAACCATTGAAATCGAAGCATTTTAGATTTTTGCCGCACAAAAACTTGTGGGCTATAGCACAGTTAATTTTCAATAAAATTGAATTTTCTAAGAAATGTTTAGAAATAATCGAGCAATCAAAATGAAAATTGTCACAGCAATTACAAATCCCGAAACCTATTGATAGAGGTATCAACCATCGAAATCGGAGCATTTTAGATTTTTGCCGCACAAAAACTTGTGGGCTATAGCACAGTTAATTTTCAATAAAATTGAATTTTCTAAGAAATGTTTAGAAATAATCGAGCAATCAAAATGAAAATTGTCACAGCAATTACAGGTCCCGAAACCTATTGATAGAGGTATCAACCATCGAAATCGGAGCATTTTAGATTTTTGCCGCTAAAAACTTGTGGGCTATAGCACAGTTGATTTTCAATAAAATTGAATTTTCTAAGAAATGTTTAGAAATAATCGAGCAATCAAAAGGAAAATTGTCACAGCAATTACAAATCCCGAAACCTATTGATAGAGGTATCAACCATTGAAATCGAAGCATTTTAGATTTTTGCCGCACAAAAACTTGTGGGCTATAGCACAGTTAATTTTCAATAAAATTGAATTTTCTAAGAAATGTTTAGAAATAATCGAGCAATCAAAATGAAAATTGTCACAGCAATTACAAATCCCGAAACCTATTGATAGAGGTATCAACCATCGAAATCGAAGCATTTTAGATTTTTGCCGCACAAAAACTTGTGGGCTATAGCACAGTTAATTTTCAATAAAATTGAATTTTCTAAGAAATGTTTAGAAATAATCGAGCAATCAAAATGAAAATTGTCACAGCAATTACAGGTCCCGAAACCTATTGATAGAGGTATCAACCATCGAAATCGGAGCATTTTAGATTTTAGCCGCTAAAAACTTGTGGGCTATAGCACAGTTGATTTTCAATAAAATTGAATTTTCTAAGAAATGTTTAGAAATAATCGAGCAATCAAAATGAAAATTGTCACAGCAATTACAGGTCCCGAAACCTATTGATAGAGGTATCAACCATCGAAATCGGAGCATTTTAGATTTTTGCCGCTAAAAACTTGTGGGCTATAGCACAGTTGATTTTCAATAAAATTGAATTTTCTAAGAAATGTTTAGAAATAATCGAGCAATCAAAAGGAAAATTGTCACAGCAATTACAAATCCCGAAACCTATTGATAGAGGTATCAACCATTGAAATCGAAGCATTTTAGATTTTTGCCGCACAAAAACTTGTGGGCTATAGCACAGTTAATTTTCAATAAAATTGAATTTTCTAAGAAATGTTTAGAAATAATCGAGCAATCAAAATGAAAATTGTCACAGCAATTACAAATCCCGAAACCTATTGATAGAGGTATCAACCATCGAAATCGAAGCATTTTAGATTTTTGCCGCACAAAAACTTGTGGGCTATAGCACAGTTAATTTTCAATAAAATTGAATTTTCTAAGAAATGTTTAGAAATAATCGAGCAATCAAAATGAAAATTGTCACAGCAATTACAGGTCCCGAAACCTATTGATAGAGGTATCAACCATCGAAATCGGAGCATTTTAGATTTTTGCCGCTAAAAACTTGTGGGCTATAGCACAGTTGATTTTCAATAAAATTGAATTTTCTAAGAAATGTTTAGAAATAATCGAGCAATCAAAATGAAAATTGTCACAGCAATTACAGGTCCCGAAACCTATTGATAGAGGTATCAACCATCGAAATCGAAGCATTTTAGATTTTTGCCGCACAAAAACTTGTGGGCTATAGCACAGTTAATTTTCAATAAAATTGAATTTTCTAAGAAATGTTTAGAAATAATCGAGCAATCAAAATGAAAATTGTCACAGCAATTACAAATCCCGAAACCTATTGATAGAGGTATCAACCATCGAAATCGAAGCATTTTAGATTTTTGCCGCACAAAAACTTGTGGGCTATAGCACAGTTAATTTTCAATAAAATTGAATTTTCTAAGAAATGTTTAGAAATAATCGAGCAATCAAAATGAAAATTGTCACAGCAATTACAGGTCCCGAAACCTATTGATAGAGGTATCAACCATCGAAATCGGAGCATTTTAGATTTTTGCCGCACAAAAACTTGTGGGCTATAGCACAGTTAATTTTCAATAAAATTGAATTTTCTAAGAAATGTTTAGAAATAATCGAGCAATCAAAATGAAAATTGTCACAGCAATTACAAATCCCGAAACCTATTGATAGAGGTATCAACCATCGAAATCGAAGCATTTTAGATTTTTGCCGCACAAAAACTTGTGGGCTATAGCACAGTTGATTTTCAATAAAATTGAATTTTCTAAGAAATGTTTAGAAATAATCGAGCAATCAAAATGAAAATTGTCACAGCAATTACAGGTCCCGAAACCTATTGATAGAGGTATCAACCATCGAAATCGGAGCATTTTAGATTTTAGCCGCTAAAAACTTGTGGGCTATAGCACAGTTGATTTTCAATAAAATTGAATTTTCTAAGAAATGTTTAGAAATAATCGAGCAATCAAAATGAAAATTGTCACAGCAATTACAGGTCCCGAAACCTATTGATAGAGGTATCAACCATCGAAATCGGAGCATTTTAGATTTTTGCCGCTAAAAACTTGTGGGCTATAGCACAGTTGATTTTCAATAAAATTGAATTTTCTAAGAAATGTTTAGAAATAATCGAGCAATCAAAATGAAAATTGTCACAGCAATTACAGGTCCCGAAACCTATTGATAGAGGTATCAACCATCGAAATCGGAGCATTTTAGATTTTAGCCGCTAAAAACTTGTGGGCTATAGCACAGTTGATTTTCAATAAAATTGAATTTTCTAAGAAATGTTTAGAAATAATCGAGCAATCAAAATGAAAATTGTCACAGCAATTACAGGTCCCGAAACCTATTGATAGAGGTATCAACCATCGAAATCGGAGCATTTTAGATTTTTGCCGCTAAAAACTTGTGGGCTATAGCACAGTTGATTTTCAATAAAATTGAATTTTCTAAGAAATGTTTAGAAATAATCGAGCAATCAAAAGGAAAATTGTCACAGCAATTACAAATCCCGAAACCTATTGATAGAGGTATCAACCATTGAAATCGAAGCATTTTAGATTTTTGCCGCACAAAAACTTGTGGGCTATAGCACAGTTAATTTTCAATAAAATTGAATTTTCTAAGAAATGTTTAGAAATAATCGAGCAATCAAAATGAAAATTGTCACAGCAATTACAAATCCCGAAACCTATTGATAGAGGTATCAACCATCGAAATCGAAGCATTTTAGATTTTTGCCGCACAAAAACTTGTGGGCTATAGCACAGTTAATTTTCAATAAAATTGAATTTTCTAAGAAATGTTTAGAAATAATCGAGCAATCAAAATGAAAATTGTCACAGCAATTACAGGTCCCGAAACCTATTGATAGAGGTATCAACCATCGAAATCGGAGCATTTTAGATTTTTGCCGCTAAAAACTTGTGGGCTATAGCACAGTTGATTTTCAATAAAATTGAATTTTCTAAGAAATGTTTAGAAATAATCGAGCAATCAAAATGAAAATTGTCACAGCAATTACAGGTCCCGAAACCTATTGATAGAGGTATCAACCATCGAAATCGGAGCATTTTAGATTTTAGCTGCTAAAAACTTGTGGGCTATAGCACAGTTGATTTTCAATAAAATTGAATTTTCTAAGAAATGTTTAGAAATAATCGAGCAATCAAAATGAAAATTGTCACAGCAATTACAGGTCCCGAAACCTATTGATAGAGGTATCAACCATCGAAATCGGAGCATTTTAGATTTTTGCCGCTAAAAACTTGTGGGCTATAGCACAGTTGATTTTCAATAAAATTGAATTTTCTAAGAAATGTTTAGAAATAATCGAGCAATCAAAATGAAAATTGTCACAGCAATTACAGGTCCCGAAACCTATTGATAGAGGTATCAACCATCGAAATCGGAGCATTTTAGATTTTTGCCGCTAAAAACTTGTGGGCTATAGCACAGTTGATTTTCAATAAAATTGAATTTTCTAAGAAATGTTTAGAAATAATCGAGCAATCAAAAGGAAAATTGTCACAGCAATTACAAATCCCGAAACCTATTGATAGAGGTATCAACCATTGAAATCGAAGCATTTTAGATTTTTGCCGCACAAAAACTTGTGGGCTATAGCACAGTTAATTTTCAATAAAATTGAATTTTCTAAGAAATGTTTAGAAATAATCGAGCAATCAAAATGAAAATTGTCACAGCAATTACAAATCCCGAAACCTATTGATAGAGGTATCAACCATCGAAATCGAAGCATTTTAGATTTTTGCCGCACAAAAACTTGTGGGCTATAGCACAGTTAATTTTCAATAAAATTGAATTTTCTAAGAAATGTTTAGAAATAATCGAGCAATCAAAATGAAAATTGTCACAGCAATTACAGGTCCCGAAACCTATTGATAGAGGTATCAACCATCGAAATCGGAGCATTTTAGATTTTTGCCGCTAAAAACTTGTGGGCTATAGCACAGTTGATTTTCAATAAAATTGAATTTTCTAAGAAATGTTTAGAAATAATCGAGCAATCAAAATGAAAATTGTCACAGCAATTACAGGTCCCGAAACCTATTGATAGAGGTATCAACCATCGAAATCGGAGCATTTTAGATTTTAGCTGCTAAAAACTTGTGGGCTATAGCACAGTTGATTTTCAATAAAATTGAATTTTCTAAGAAATGTTTAGAAATAATCGAGCAATCAAAATGAAAATTGTCACAGCAATTACAGGTCCCGAAACCTATTGATAGAGGTATCAACCATCGAAATCGGAGCATTTTAGATTTTTGCCGCTAAAAACTTGTGGGCTATAGCACAGTTGATTTTCAATAAAATTGAATTTTCTAAGAAATGTTTAGAAATAATCGAGCAATCAAAAGGAAAATTGGCACAGCAATTACAAATCCCGAAACCTATTGATAGAGGTATCAACCATTGAAATCGAAGCATTTTAGATTTTTGCCGCACAAAAACTTGTGGGCTATAGCACAGTTAATTTTCAATAAAATTGAATTTTCTAAGAAATGTTTAGAAATAATCGAGCAATCAAAATGAAAATTGTCACAGCAATTACAAATCCCGAAACCTATTGATAGAGGTATCAACCATCGAAATCGAAGCATTTTAGATTTTTGCCGCACAAAAACTTGTGGGCTATAGCACAGTTAATTTTCAATAAAATTGAATTTTCTAAGAAATGTTTAGAAATAATCGAGCAATCAAAATGAAAATTGTCACAGCAATTACAGGTCCCGAAACCTATTGATAGAGGTATCAACCATCGAAATCGGAGCATTTTAGATTTTTGCCGCTAAAAACTTGTGGGCTATAGCACAGTTGATTTTCAATAAAATTGAATTTTCTAAGAAATGTTTAGAAATAATCGAGCAATCAAAATGAAAATTGTCACAGCAATTACAGGTCCCGAAACCTATTGATAGAGGTATCAACCATCGAAATCGGAGCATTTTAGATTTTAGCTGCTAAAAACTTGTGGGCTATAGCACAGTTGATTTTCAATAAAATTGAATTTTCTAAGAAATGTTTAGAAATAATCGAGCAATCAAAATGAAAATTGTCACAGCAATTACAGGTCCCGAAACCTATTGATAGAGGTATCAACCATCGAAATCGGAGCATTTTAGATTTTTGCCGCTAAAAACTTGTGGGCTATAGCACAGTTGATTTTCAATAAAATTGAATTTTCTAAGAAATGTTTAGAAATAATCGAGCAATCAAAAGGAAAATTGTCACAGCAATTACAAATCCCGAAACCTATTGATAGAGGTATCAACCATTGAAATCGAAGCATTTTAGATTTTTGCCGCACAAAAACTTGTGGGCTATAGCACAGTTAATTTTCAATAAAATTGAATTTTCTAAGAAATGTTTAGAAATAATCGAGCAATCAAAATGAAAATTGTCACAGCAATTACAAATCCCGAAACCTATTGATAGAGGTATCAACCATCGAAATCGAAGCATTTTAGATTTTTGCCGCACAAAAACTTGTGGGCTATAGCACAGTTAATTTTCAATAAAATTGAATTTTCTAAGAAATGTTTAGAAATAATCGAGCAATCAAAATGAAAATTGTCACAGCAATTACAGGTCCCGAAACCTATTGATAGAGGTATCAACCATCGAAATCGGAGCATTTTAGATTTTTGCCGCTAAAAACTTGTGGGCTATAGCACAGTTGATTTTCAATAAAATTGAATTTTCTAAGAAATGTTTAGAAATAATCGAGCAATCAAAATGAAAATTGTCACAGCAATTACAGGTCCCGAAACCTATTGATAGAGGTATCAACCATCGAAATCGGAACATTTTAGATTTTAGCTGCTAAAAACTTGTGGGCTATAGCACAGTTGATTTTCAATAAAATTGAATTTTCTAAGAAATGTTTAGAAATAATCGAGCAATCAAAATGAAAATTGTCACAGCAATTACAGGTCCCGAAACCTATTGATAGAGGTATCAACCATCGAAATCGGAGCATTTTAGATTTTTGCCGCTAAAAACTTGTGGGCTATAGCACAGTTGATTTTCAATAAAATTGAATTTTCTAAGAAATGTTTAGAAATAATCGAGCAATCAAAATGAAAATTGTCACAGCAATTACAAATCCCGAAACCTATTGATAGAGGTATCAACCATTGAAATCGAAGCATTTTAGATTTTTGCCGCACAAAAACTTGTGGGCTATAGCACAGTTAATTTTCAATAAAATTGAATTTTCTAAGAAATGTTTAGAAATAATCGAGCAATCAAAATGAAAATTGTCACAGCAATTACAAATCCCGAAACCTATTGATAGAGGTATCAACCATCGAAATCGAAGCATTTTAGATTTTTGCCGCACAAAAACTTGTGGGCTATAGCACAGTTAATTTTCAATAAAATTGAATTTTCTAAGAAATGTTTAGAAATAATCGAGCAATCAAAATGAAAATTGTCACAGCAATTACAAATCCCGAAACCTATTGATAGAGGTATCAACCATCGAAATCGAAGCATTTTAGATTTTTGCCGCACAAAAACTTGTGGGCTATAGCACAGTTGATTTTCAATAAAATTGAATTTTCTAAGAAATGTTTAGAAATAATCGAGCAATCAAAATAAAAATTGTCACAGCAATTACAGGTCCCGAAACCTATTGATAGAGGTATCAACCATCGAAATCGGAGCATTTTAGATTTTTGCCGCTAAAAACTTGTGGGCTATAGCACAGTTGATTTTCAATAAAATTGAATATTCTAAGAAATGTTTAGAAATAATCGAGCAATCAAAATGAAAATTGTCACAGCAATTACAAATCCCGAAACCTATTGATAGAGGTATCAACCATCGAAATCGAAGCATTTTAGATTTTTGCCGCACAAAAACTTGTGGGCTATAGCACAGTTAATTTTCAATAAAATTGAATTTTCTAAGAAATGTTTAGAAATAATCGAGCAATCAAAATGAAAATTGTCACAGCAATTACAAATCCCGAAACCTATTGATAGAGGTATCAACCATCGAAATCGAAGCATTTTAGATTTTTGCCGCACAAAAACTTGTGGGCTATAGCACAGTTGATTTTCAATAAAATTGAATTTTCTAAGAAATGTTTAGAAATAATCGAGCAATCAAAATGAAAATTGTCACAGCAATTACAGGTCCCGAAACCTATTGATAGAGGTATCAACCATCGAAATCGGAGCATTTTAGATTTTTGCCGCTAAAAACTTGTGGGCTATAGCACAGTTGATTTTCAATAAAATTGAATTTTCTAAGAAATGTTTAGAAATAATCGAGCAATCAAAATGAAAATTGTCACAGCAATTACAGGTCCCGAAACCTATTGATAGAGGTATCAACCATCGAAATCGGAGCATTTTAGATTTTTGCCGCTAAAAACTTGTGGGCTATAGCACAGTTGATTTTCAATAAAATTGAATTTTCTAAGAAATGTTTAGAAATAATCGAGCAATCAAAATGAAAATTGTCACAGCAATTACAAATCCTTAAACCTATTGATAGAGGTATCAACCATTGAAATCGAAGCATTTTAGATTTTTGTCGCACAAAAACTTGTGGGCTATAGCACAGTTAATTTTCAATAAAATTGAATTTTCTAAGAAATGTTTAGAAATAATCGAGCAATCAAAATGAAAATTGTCACAGCAATTACAAATCCCGAAACCTATTGATAGAGGTATCAACCATCGAAATCGAAGCATTTTAGATTTTTGCCGCACAAAAACTTGTGGGCTATAGCACAGTTAATTTTCAATAAAATTGAATTTTCTAAGAAATGTTTAGAAATAATCGAGCAATCAAAATGAAAATTGTCACAGCAATTACAGGTCCCGAAACCTATTGATAGAGGTATCAACCATCGAAATCGGAGCATTTTAGATTTTTGCCGCTAAAAACTTGTGGGCTATAGCACAGTTGATTTTCAATAAAATTGAATTTTCTAAGAAATGTTTAGAAATAATCGAGCAATCAAAATGAAAATTCTCACAGCAATTACAGGTCCCGAAACCTATTGATAGAGGTATCAACCATCGAAATCGGAGCATTTTAGATTTTAGCCGCTAAAAACTTGTGGGCTATAGCACAGTTGATTTTCAATAAAATTGAATTTTCTAAGAAATGTTTAGAAATAATCGAGCAATCAAAATGAAAATTGTCACAGCAATTACAGGTCCCGAAACCTATTGATAGAGGTATCAACCATCGAAATCGAAGCATTTTAGATTTTTGCCGCTAAAAACTTGTGGGCTATAGCACAGTTGATTTTCAATAAAATTGAATTTTCTAAGAAATGTTTAGAAATAATCGAGCAATCAAAATGAAAATTGTCACAGCAATTACAAATCCCGAAACCTATTGATAGAGGTATCAACCATTGAAATCGAAGCATTTTAGATTTTTGCCGCACAAAAACTTGTGGGCTATAGCACAGTTAATTTTCAATAAAATTGAATTTTCTAAGAAATGTTTAGAAATAATCGAGCAATCAAAATGAAAATTGTCACAGCAATTACAAATCCCGAAACCTATTGATAGAGGTATCAACCATCGAAATCGAAGCATTTTAGATTTTTGCCGCACAAAAACTTGTGGGCTATAGCACAGTTAATTTTCAATAAAATTGAATTTTCTAAGAAATGTTTAGAAATAATCGAGCAATCAAAATGAAAATTGTCACAGCAATTACAAATCCCGAAACCTATTGATAGAGGTATCAACCATTGAAATCGAAGCATTTTAGATTTTTGCCGCACAAAAACTTGTGGGCTATAGCACAGTTAATTTTCAATAAAATTGAATTTTCTAAGAAATGTTTAGAAATAATCGAGCAATCAAAATGAAAATTGTCACAGCAATTACAAATCCCGAAACCTATTGATAGAGGTATCAACCATCGAAATCGAAGCATTTTAGATTTTTGCCGCACAAAAACTTGTGGGCTATAGCACAGTTGATTTTCAATAAAATTGAATTTTCTAAGAAATGTTTAGAAATAATCGAGCAATCAAAATGAAAATTGTCACAGCAATTACAAATCCCGAAACCTATTGATAGAGGTATCAACCATTGAAATCGAAGCATTTTAGATTTTTGCCGCACAAAAACTTGTGGGCTATAGCACAGTTAATTTTCAATAAAATTGAATTTTCTAAGAAATGTTTAGAAATAATCGAGCAATCAAAATGAAAATTGTCACAGCAATTACAAATCCCGAAACCTATTGATAGAGGTATCAACCATCGAAATCGAAGCATTTTAGATTTTTGCCGCACAAAAACTTGTGGGCTATAGCACAGTTGATTTTCAATAAAATTGAATTTTCTAAGAAATGTTTAGAAATAATCGAGCAATCAAAATAAAAATTGTCACAGCAATTACAGGTCCCGAAACCTATTGATAGAGGTATCAACCATCGAAATCGGAGCATTTTAGATTTTTGCCGCTAAAAACTTGTGGGCTATAGCACAGTTGATTTTCAATAAAATTGAATATTCTAAGAAATGTTTAGAAATAATCGAGCAATCAAAATGAAAATTGTCACAGCAATTACAAATCCCGAAACCTATTGATAGAGGTATCAACCATCGAAATCGAAGCATTTTAGATTTTTGCCGCACAAAAACTTGTGGGCTATAGCACAGTTAATTTTCAATAAAATTGAATTTTCTTAGAAATGTTTAGAAATAATCGAGCAATCAAAATGAAAATTGTCACAGCAATTACAAATCCCGAAACCTATTGATAGAGGTATCAACCATCGAAATCGAAGCATTTTAGATTTTTGCCGCACAAAAACTTGTGGGCTATAGCACAGTTAATTTTCAATAAAATTGAATTTTCTAAGAAATGTTTAGAAATAATCGAGCAATCAAAATGAAAATTGTCACAGCAATTACAAATCCCGAAACCTATTGATAGAGGTATCAACCATCGAAATCGAAGCATTTTAGATTTTTGCCGCACAAAAACTTGTGGGCTATAGCACAGTTGATTTTCAATAAAATTGAATTTTCTAAGAAATGTTTAGAAATAATCGAGCAATCAAAATGAAAATTGTCACAGCAATTACAGGTCCCGAAACCTATTGATAGAGGTATCAACCATCGAAATCGGAGCATTTTAGATTTTTGCCGCTAAAAACTTGTGGGCTATAGCACAGTTGATTTTCAATAAAATTGAATTTTCTAAGAAATGTTTAGAAATAATCGAGCAATCAAAATGAAAATTGTCACAGCAATTACAGGTCCCGAAACCTATTGATAGAGGTATCAACCATCGAAATCGGAGCATTTTAGATTTTTGCCGCTAAAAACTTGTGGGCTATAGCACAGTTGATTTTCAATAAAATTGAATTTTCTAAGAAATGTTTAGAAATAATCGAGCAATCAAAATGAAAATTGTCACAGCAATTACAAATCCTTAAACCTATTGATAGAGGTATCAACCATTGAAATCGAAGCATTTTAGATTTTTGCCGCACAAAAACTTGTGGGCTATAGCACAGTTAATTTTCAATAAAATTGAATTTTCTAAGAAATGTTTAGAAATAATCGAGCAATCAAAATGAAAATTGTCACAGCAATTACAAATCCCGAAACCTATTGATAGAGGTATCAACCATCGAAATCGAAGCATTTTAGATTTTTGCCGCACAAAAACTTGTGGGCTATAGCACAGTTAATTTTCAATAAAATTGAATTTTCTAAGAAATGTTTAGAAATAATCGAGCAATCAAAATGAAAATTGTCACAGCAATTACAGGTCCCGAAACCTATTGATAGAGGTATCAACCATCGAAATCGGAGCATTTTAGATTTTTGCCGCTAAAAACTTGTGGGCTATAGCACAGTTGATTTTCAATAAAATTGAATTTTCTAAGAAATGTTTAGAAATAATCGAGCAATCAAAATGAAAATTGTCACAGCAATTACAGGTCCCGAAACCTATTGATAGAGGTATCAACCATCGAAATCGGAGCATTTTAGATTTTAGCCGCTAAAAACTTGTGGGCTATAGCACAGTTGATTTTCAATAAAATTGAATTTTCTAAGAAATGTTTAGAAATAATCGAGCAATCAAAATGAAAATTGTCACAGCAATTACAGGTCCCGAAACCTATTGATAGAGGTATCAACCATCGAAATCGAAGCATTTTAGATTTTTGCCGCTAAAAACTTGTGGGCTATAGCACAGTTGATTTTCAATAAAATTGAATTTTCTAAGAAATGTTTAGAAATAATCGAGCAATCAAAATGAAAATTGTCACAGCAATTACAAATCCCGAAACCTATTGATAGAGGTATCAACCATTGAAATCGAAGCATTTTAGATTTTTGCCGCACAAAAACTTGTGGGCTATAGCACAGTTAATTTTCAATAAAATTGAATTTTCTAAGAAATGTTTAGAAATAATCGAGCAATCAAAATGAAAATTGTCACAGCAATTACAAATCCCGAAACCTATTGATAGAGGTATCAACCATCGAAATCGAAGCATTTTAGATTTTTGCCGCACAAAAACTTGTGGGCTATAGCACAGTTAATTTTCAATAAAATTGAATTTTCTAAGAAATGTTTAGAAATAATCGAGCAATCAAAATGAAAATTGTCACAGCAATTACAAATCCCGAAACCTATTGATAGAGGTATCAACCATCGAAATCGAAGCATTTTAGATTTTTGCCGCACAAAAACTTGTGGGCTATAGCACAGTTAATTTTCAATAAAATTGAATTTTCTAAGAAATGTTTAGAAATAATCGAGCAATCAAAATGAAAATTGTCACAGCAATTACAAATCCCGAAACCTATTGATAGAGGTATCAACCATCGAAATCGAAGCATTTTAGATTTTTGCCGCACAAAAACTTGTGGGCTATAGCACAGTTAATTTTCAATAAAATTGAATTTTCTAAGAAATGTTTAGAAATAATCGAGCAATCAAAATGAAAATTGTCACAGCAATTACAAATCCCGAAACCTATTGATAGAGGTATCAACCATCGAAATCGAAGCATTTTAGATTTTTGCCACACAAAAACTTGTGGGCTATAGCACAGTTGATTTTCAATAAAATTGAATTTTCTAAGAAATGTTTAGAAATAATCGAGCAATCAAAATGAAAATTGTCACAGCAATTACAGGTCCCGAAACCTATTGATAGAGGTATCAACCATCGAAATCGGAGCATTTTAGATTTTTGCCGCTAAAAACTTGTGGGCTATAGCACAGTTAATTTTCAATAAAATTGAATTTTCTAAGAAATGTTTAGAAATAATCAAGCAATCAAAATGAAAATTGTCACAGCAATTACAAATCCCGAAACCTATTGATAGAGGTATCAACCATCGAAATCGAAGCATTTTAGATTTTTGCCGCACAAAAACTTGTGGGCTATAGCACAGTTGATTTTCAATAAAATTGAATTTTCTAAGAAATGTTTAGAAATAATCGAGCAATCAAAATGAAAATTGTCACAGCAATTACAGGTCCCGAAACCTATTGATAGAGGTATCAACCATCGAAATCGGAGCATTTTAGATTTTTGCCGCTAAAAACTTGTGGGCTATAGCACAGTTAATTTTCAATAAAATTGAATTTTCTAAGAAATGTTTAGAAATAATCGAGCAATCAAAATGAAAATTGTCACAGCAATTACAAATCCCGAAACCTATTGATAGAGGTATCAACCATCGAAATCGAAGCATTTTAGATTTTTGCCGCACAAAAACTTGTGGGCTATAGCACAGTTGATTTTCAATAAAATTGAATTTTCTAAGAAATGTTTAGAAATAATCGAGCAATCAAAATGAAAATTGTCACAGCAATTACAAATCCCGAAACCTATTGATAGAGGTATCAACCATTGAAATCGAAGCATTTTAGATTTTTGCCCACAAAAACTTGTGGGCTATAGCACAGTTGATTTTCAATAAAATTGAATTTTCTAAGAAATGTTTAGAAATAATCGAGCAATCAAAATGAAAATTGTCACAGCAATTACAGGTCCCGAAACCTATTGATAGAGGTATCAACCATCGAAATCGGAGCATTTTAGATTTTTGCCGCTAAAAACTTGTGGGCTATAGCACAGTTAATTTTCAATAAAATTGAATTTTCTAAGAAATGTTTAGAAATAATCGAGCAATCAAAATGAAAATTGTCACAGCAATTACAAATCCCGAAACCTATTGATAGAGGTATCAACCATCGAAATCGAAGCATTTTAGATTTTTGCCGCACAAAAACTTGTGGGCTATAGCACAGTTGATTTTCAATAAAATTGAATTTTCTAAGAAATGTTTAGAAATAATCGAGCAATCAAAATGAAAATTGTCACAGCAATTACAAATCCCGAAACCTATTGATAGAGGTATCAACTATTGAAATCGAAGCATTTTAGATTTTTGCCGCACAAAAACTTGTGGGCTATAGCACAGTTAATTTTCAATAAAATTGAATTTTCTAAGAAATGTTTAGAAATAATCGAGCAATCAAAATGAAAATTGTCACAGCAATTACAAATCCCGAAACCTATTGATAGAGGTATCAACCATCGAAATCGAAGCATTTTAGATTTTTGCCGCACAAAAACTTGTGGGCTATAGCACAGTTAATTTTCAATAAAATTGAATTTTCTAAGAAATGTTTAGAAATAATCGAGCAATCAAAATGAAAATTGTCACAGCAATTACAAATCCCGAAACCTATTGATAGAGGTATCAACCATCGAAATCGAAGCATTTTAGATTTTTGCCACACAAAAACTTGTGGGCTATAGCACAGTTGATTTTCAATAAAATTGAATTTTCTAAGAAATGTTTAGAAATAATCGAGCAATCAAAATGAAAATTGTCACAGCAATTACAGGTCCCGAAACCTATTGATAGAGGTATCAACCATCGAAATCGGAGCATTTTAGATTTTTGCCGCTAAAAACTTGTGGGCTATAGCACAGTTAATTTTCAATAAAATTGAATTTTCTAAGAAATGTTTAGAAATAATCAAGCAATCAAAATGAAAATTGTCACAGCAATTACAAATCCCGAAACCTATTGATAGAGGTATCAACCATCGAAATCGAAGCATTTTAGATTTTTGCCGCACAAAAACTTGTGGGCTATAGCACAGTTGATTTTCAATAAAATTGAATTTTCTAAGAAATGTTTAGAAATAATCGAGCAATCAAAATGAAAATTGTCACAGCAATTACAGGTCCCGAAACCTATTGATAGAGGTATCAACCATCGAAATCGGAGCATTTTAGATTTTTGCCGCTAAAAACTTGTGGGCTATAGCACAGTTAATTTTCAATAAAATTGAATTTTCTAAGAAATGTTTAGAAATAATCGAGCAATCAAAATGAAAATTGTCACAGCAATTACAAATCCCGAAACCTATTGATAGAGGTATCAACCATCGAAATCGAAGCATTTTAGATTTTTGCCGCACAAAAACTTGTGGGCTATAGCACAGTTGATTTTCAATAAAATTGAATTTTCTAAGAAATGTTTAGAAATAATCGAGCAATCAAAATGAAAATTGTCACAGCAATTACAAATCCCGAAACCTATTGATAGAGGTATCAACCATTGAAATCGAAGCATTTTAGATTTTTGCCGCACAAAAACTTGTGGGCTATAGCACAGTTGATTTTCAATAAAATTGAATTTTCTAAGAAATGTTTAGAAATAATCGAGCAATCAAAATGAAAATTGTCACAGCAATTACAGGTCCCGAAACCTATTGATAGAGGTATCAACCATCGAAATCGGAGCATTTTAGATTTTTGCCGCTAAAAACTTGTGGGCTATAGCACAGTTAATTTTCAATAAAATTGAATTTTCTAAGAAATGTTTAGAAATAATCGAGCAATCAAAATGAAAATTGTCACAGCAATTACAAATCCCGAAACCTATTGATAGAGGTATCAACCATCGAAATCGAAGCATTTTAGATTTTAGCCGCTAAAAACTTGTGGGCTATAGCACAGTTGATTTTCAATAAAATTGAATTTTCTAAGAAATGTTTAGAAATAATCGAGCAATCAAAATGAAAATTGTCACAGCAATTACAAATCCCGAAACCTATTGATAGAGGTATCAACCATTGAAATCGAAGCATTTTAGATTTTTGCCGCACAAAAACTTGTGGGCTATAGCACAGTTAATTTTCAATAAAATTGAATTTTCTAAGAAATGTTTAGAAATAATCGAGCAATCAAAATGAAAATTGTCACAGCAATTACAAATCCCGAAACCTATTGATAGAGGTATCAACCATCGAAATCGAAGCATTTTAGATTTTTGCCGCACAAAAACTTGTGGGCTATAGCACAGTTAATTTTCAATAAAATTGAATTTTCTAAGAAATGTTTAGAAATAATCGAGCAATCAAAATGAAAATTGTCACAGCAATTACAAATCCCGAAACCTATTGATAGAGGTATCAACCATCGAAATCGAAGCATTTTAGATTTTTGCCACACAAAAACTTGTGGGCTATAGCACAGTTGATTTTCAATAAAATTGAATTTTCTAAGAAATGTTTAGAAATAATCGAGCAATCAAAATGAAAATTGTCACAGCAATTACAGGTCCCGAAACCTATTGATAGAGGTATCAACCATCGAAATCGGAGCATTTTAGATTTTTGCCGCTAAAAACTTGTGGGCTATAGCACAGTTGATTTTCAATAAAATTGAATTTTCTAAGAAATGTTTAGAAATAATCGAGCAATCAAAATGAAAATTGTCACAGCAATTACAAATCCCGAAACCTATTGATAGAGGTATCAACCATTGAAATCGAAGCATTTTAGATTTTTGCCGCACAAAAACTTGTGGGCTATAGCACAGTTAATTTTCAATAAAATTGAATTTTCTAAGAAATGTTTAGAAATAATCGAGCAATCAAAATGAAAATTGTCACAGCAATTACAAATCCCGAAACCTATTGATAGAGGTATCAACCATCGAAATCGAAGCATTTTATATTTTTGCCGCACAAAAACTTGTGGGCTATAGCACAGTTGATTTTCAATAAAATTGAATTTTCTAAGAAATGTTTAGAAATAATCGAGCAATCAAAATGAAAATTGTCACAGCAATTACAAATCCCGAAACCTATTGATAGAGGTATCAACCATTGAAATCGAAGCATTTTAGATTTTTGCCGCACAAAAACTTGTGGGCTATAGCACAGTTAATTTTCAATAAAATTGAATTTTCTAAGAAATGTTTAGAAATAATCGAGCAATCAAAATGAAAATTGTCACAGCAATTACAAATCCCGAAACCTATTGATAGAGGTATCAACCATCGAAATCGAAGCATTTTAGATTTTTGCCACACAAAAACTTGTGGGCTATAGCACAGTTGATTTTCAATAAAATTGAATTTTCTAAGAAATGTTTAGAAATAATCGAGCAATCAAAATGAAAATTGTCACAGCAATTACAGGTCCCGAAACCTATTGATAGAGGTATCAACCATCGAAATCGGAGCATTTTAGATTTTTGCCGCTAAAAACTTGTGGGCTATAGCACAGTTGATTTTCAATAAAATTGAATTTTCTAAGAAATGTTTAGAAATAATCGAGCAATCAAAATGAAAATTGTCACAGCAATTACAAATCCCGAAACCTATTGATAGAGGTATCAACCATCGAAATCGAAGCATTTTAGATTTTTGCCACACAAAAACTTGTGGGCTATAGCACAGTTGATTTTCAATAAAATTGAATTTTCTAAGAAATGTTTAGAAATAATCGAGCAATCAAAATGAAAATTGTCACAGCAATTACAGGTCCCGAAACCTATTGATAGAGGTATCAACCATCGAAATCGGAGCATTTTAGATTTTTGCCGCTAAAAACTTGTGGGCTATAGCACAGTTGATTTTCAATAAAATTGAATTTTCTAAGAAATGTTTAGAAATAATCGAGCAATCAAAATGAAAATTGTCACAGCAATTACAAATCCCGAAACCTATTGATAGAGGTATCAACCATCGAAATCGAAGCATTTTAGATTTTTGCCGCACAAAAACTTGTGGGCTATAGCACAGTTGATTTTCAATAAAATTGAATTTTCTAAGAAATGTTTAGAAATAATCGAGCAATCAAAATGAAAATTGTCACAGCAATTACAGGTCCCGAAACCTATTGATAGAGGTATCAACCATTGAAATCGAAGCATTTTAGATTTTTGCCGCACAAAAACTTGTGGGCTATAGCACAGTTAATTTTCAATAAAATTGAATTTTCTAAGAAATGTTTAGAAATAATCGAGCAATCAAAATGAAAATTGTCACAGCAATTACAAATCCCGAAACCTATTGATAGAGGTATCAACCATCGAAATCGAAGCATTTTAGATTTTTGCCGCACAAAAACTTGTGGGCTATAGCACAGTTGATTTTCAATAAAATTGAATTTTCTAAGAAATGTTTAGAAATAATCGAGCAATCAAAATGAAAATTGTCACAGCAATTACAAATCCCGAAACCTATTGATAGAGGTATCAACCATTGAAATCGAAGCATTTTAGATTTTTGCCGCACAAAAACTTGTGGGCTATAGCACAGTTAATTTTCAATAAAATTGAATTTTCTAAGAAATGTTTAGAAATAATCGAGCAATCAAAATGAAAATTGTCACAGCAATTACAAATCCCGAAACCTATTGATAGAGGTATCAACCATCGAAATCGAAGCATTTTAGATTTTTGCCACACAAAAACTTGTGGGCTATAGCACAGTTGATTTTCAATAAAATTGAATTTTCTAAGAAATGTTTAGAAATAATCGAGCAATCAAAATGAAAATTGTCACAGCAATTACAGGTCCCGAAACCTATTGATAGAGGTATCAACCATCGAAATCGGAGCATTTTAGATTTTTGCCGCTAAAAACGTGTGGGCTATAGCACAGTTGATTTTCAATAAAATTGAATTTTCTAAGAAATGTTTAGAAATAATCGAGCAATCAAAATGAAAATTGTCACAGCAATTACAAATCCCGAAACCTATTGATAGAGGTATCAACCATTGAAATCGAAGCATTTTAGATTTTTGCCGCACAAAAACTTGTGGGCTATAGCACAGTTAATTTTCAATAAAATTGAATTTTCTAAGAAATGTTTAGAAATAATCGAGCAATCAAAATGAAAATTGTCACAGCAATTACAAATCCCGAAACCTATTGATAGAGGTATCAACCATCGAAATCGAAGCATTTTAGATTTTTGCCGCACAAAAACTTGTGGGCTATAGCACAGTTGATTTTCAATAAAATTGAATTTTCTAAGAAATGTTTAGAAATAATCGAGCAATCAAAATGAAAATTGTCACAGCAATTACAAATCCCGAAACCTATTGATAGAGGTATCAACCATTGAAATCGAAGCATTTTAGATTTTTGCCGCACAAAAACTTGTGGGCTATAGCACAGTTAATTTTCAATAAAATTGAATTTTCTAAGAAATGTTTAGAAATAATCGAGCAATCAAAATGAAAATTGTCACAGCAATTACAAATCCCGAAACCTATTGATAGAGGTATCAACCATCGAAATCGAAGCATTTTAGATTTTTGCCGCACAAAAACTTGTGGGCTATAGCACAGTTAATTTTCAATAAAATTGAATTTTCTAAGAAATGTTTAGAAATAATCGAGCAATCAAAATGAAAATTGTCACAGCAATTACAAATCCCGAAACCTATTGATAGAGGTATCAACCATCGAAATCGAAGCATTTTAGATTTTTGCCACACAAAAACTTGTGGGCTATAGCACAGTTGATTTTCAATAAAATTGAATTTTCTAAGAAATGTTTAGAAATAATCGAGCAATCAAAATGAAAATTGTCACAGCAATTACAGGTCCCGAAACCTATTGATAGAGGTATCAACCATCGAAATCGGAGCATTTTATATTTTTGCCGCTAAAAACTTGTGGGCTATAGCACAGTTAATTTTCAATAAAATTGAATTTTCTAAGAAATGTTTAGAAATAATCAAGCAATCAAAATGAAAATTGTCACAGCAATTACAAATCCCGAAACCTATTGATAGAGGTATCAACCATCGAAATCGAAGCATTTTAGATTTTTGCCGCACAAAAACTTGTGGGCTATAGCACAGTTGATTTTCAATAAAATTGAATTTTCTAAGAAATGTTTAGAAATAATCGAGCAATCAAAATGAAAATTGTCACAGCAATTACAGGTCCCGAAACCTATTGATAGAGGTATCAACCATCGAAATCGGAGCATTTTAGATTTTTGCCGCTAAAAACTTGTGGGCTATAGCACAGTTGATTTTCAATAAAATTGAATTTTCTAAGAAATGTTTAGAAATAATCGAGCAATCAAAATGAAAATTGTCACAGCAATTACAAATCCCGAAACCTATTGATAGAGGTATCAACCATCGAAATCGAAGCATTTTAGATTTTTGCCGCACAAAAACTTGTGGGCTATAGCACAGTTGATTTTCAATAAAATTGAATTTTCTAAGAAATGTTTAGAAATAATCGAGCAATCAAAATGAAAATTGTCACAGCAATTACAAATCCCGAAACCTATTGATAGAGGTATCAACCATTGAAATCGAAGCATTTTAGATTTTTGCCGCACAAAAACTTGTGGGCTATAGCACAGTTGATTTTCAATAAAATTGAATTTTCTAAGAAATGTTTAGAAATAATCGAGCAATCAAAATGAAAATTGTCACAGCAATTACAGGTCCCGAAACCTATTGATAGAGGTATCAACCATCGAAATCGGAGCATTTTAGATTTTTGCCGCTAAAAACTTGTGGGCTATAGCACAGTTAATTTTCAATAAAATTGAATTTTCTAAGAAATGTTTAGAAATAATCGAGCAATCAAAATGAAAATTGTCACAGCAATTACAAATCCCGAAACCTATTGATAGAGGTATCAACCATCGAAATCGAAGCATTTTAGATTTTTGCCGCACAAAAACTTGTGGGCTATACCACAGTTGATTTTCAATAAAATTGAATTTTCTAAGAAATGTTTAGAAATAATCGAGCAATCAAAATGAAAATTGTCACAGCAATTACAAATCCCGAAACCTATTGATAGAGGTATCAACCATTGAAACCGAAGCATTTTAGATTTTTGCCGCACAAAAACTTGTGGGCTATAGCACAGTTAATTTTCAATAAAATTGAATTTTCTAAGAAATGTTTAGAAATAATCGAGCAATCAAAATGAAAATTGTCACAGCAATTACAAATCCCGAAACCTATTGATAGAGGTATCAACCATCGAAATCGAAGCATTTTAGATTTTTGCCGCACAAAAACTTGTGGGCTATAGCACAGTTAATTTTCAATAAAATTGAATTTTCTAAGAAATGTTTAGAAATAATCGAGCAATCAAAATGAAAATTGTCACAGCAATTACAGGTCCCGAAACCTATTGATAGAGGTATCAACCATCGAAATCGGAGCATTTTAGATTTTTGCCGCTAAAAACTTGTGGGCTATAGCACAGTTGATTTTCAATAAAATTGAATTTTCTAAGAAATGTTTAGAAATAATCGAGCAATCAAAATGAAAATTGTCACAGCAATTACAAATCCCGAAACCTATTGATAGAGGTATCAACCATTGAAATCGAAGCATTTTAGATTTTTGCCGCACAAAAACTTGTGGGCTATAGCACAGTTAATTTTCAATAAAATTGAATTTTCTAAGAAATGTTTAGAAATAATCGAGCAATCAAAATGAAAATTGTCACAGCAATTACAAATCCCGAAACCTATTGTTAGAGGTATCAACCATCGAAATCGAAGCATTTTAGATTTTTGCCGCACAAAAACTTGTGGGCTATAGCACAGTTGATTTTCAATAAAATTGAATTTTCTAAGAAATGTTTAGAAATAATCGAGCAATCAAAATGAAAATTGTCACAGCAATTACAAATCCCGAAACCTATTGATAGAGGTATCAACCATCGAAATCGAAGCATTTTAGATTTTTGCCGCACAAAAACTTGTGGGCTATAGCACAGTTGATTTTCAATAAAATTGAATTTTCTAAGAAATGTTTAGAAATAATCGAGCAATCAAAATGAAAATTGTCACAGCAATTACAGGTCCCGAAACCTATTGATAGAGGTATCAACCATCGAAATCGGAGCATTTTAGATTTTTGCCGCTAAAAACTTGTGGGCTATAGCACAGTTGATTTTCAATAAAATTGAATTTTCTAAGAAATGTTTAGAAATAATCGAGCAATCAAAATGAAAATTGTCACAGCAATTACAAATCCCGAAACCTATTGATAGAGGTATCAACCATTGAAATCGAAGCATTTTAGATTTTGCCGCACAAAAACTTGTGGGCTATAGCACAGTTAATTTTCAATAAAATTGAATTTTCTAAGAAATGTTTAGAAATAATCGAGCAATCAAAATGAAAATTGTCACAGCAATTACAAATCCCGAAACCTATTGATAGAGGTATCAACCATCGAAATCGAAGCATTTTAGATTTTTGCCGCACAAAAACTTGTGGGCTATAGCACAGTTAATTTTCAATAAAATTGAATTTTCTAAGAAATGTTTAGAAATAATCGAGCAATCAAAATGAAAATTGTCACAGCAATTACAGGTCCCGAAACCTATTGATAGAGGTATCAACCATCGAAATCGGAGCATTTTAGATTTTTGCCGCTAAAAACTTGTGGGCTATAGCACAGTTGATTTTCAATAAAATTGAATTTTCTAAGAAATGTTTAGAAATAATCGAGCAATCAAAATGAAAATTGTCACAGCAATTACAGGTCCCGAAACCTATTGATAGAGGTATCAACCATCGAAATCGAAGCATTTTAGATTTTTGCCGCACAAAAACTTGTGGGCTATAGCACAGTTGATTTTCAATAAAATTGAATTTTCTAAGAAATGTTTAGAAATAATCGAGCAATCAAAATGAAAATTGTCACAGCAATTACAGGTCCCGAAACCTATTGATAGAGGTATCAACCATCGAAATCGGAGCATTTTAGATTTTTGCCGCTAAAAACTTGTGGGCTATAGCACAGTTGATTTTCAATAAAATTGAATTTTCTAAGAAATGTTTAGAAATAATCGAGCAATCAAAATGAAAATTGTCACAGCAATTACAAATCCCGAAACCTATTGATAGAGGTATCAACCATTGAAATCGAAGCATTTTAGATTTTGCCGCACAAAAACTTGTGGGCTATAGCACAGTTAATTTTCAATAAAATTGAATTTTCTAAGAAATGTTTAGAAATAATCGAGCAATCAAAATGAAAATTGTCACAGCAATTACAAATCCCGAAACCTATTGATAGAGGTATCAACCATCGAAATCGAAGCATTTTAGATTTTTGCCGCACAAAAACTTGTGGGCTATAGCACAGTTAATTTTCAATAAAATTGAATTTTCTAAGAAATGTTTAGAAATAATCGAGCAATCAAAATGAAAATTGTCACAGCAATTACAGGTCCCGAAACCTATTGATAGAGGTATCAACCATCGAAATCGGAGCATTTTAGATTTTTGCCGCTAAAAACTTGTGGGCTATAGCACAGTTGATTTTCAATAAAATTGAATTTTCTAAGAAATGTTTAGAAATAATCGAGCAATCAAAATGAAAATTGTCACAGCAATTACAGGTCCCGAAACCTATTGATAGAGGTATCAACCATCGAAATCGGAGCATTTTAGATTTTAGCCGCTAAAAACTTGTGGGCTATAGCACAGTTGATTTTCAATAAAATTGAATTTTCTAAGAAATGTTTAGAAATAATCGAGCAATCAAAATGAAAATTGTCACAGCAATTACAGGTCCCGAAACCTATTGATAGAGGTATCAACCATCGAAATCGGAGCATTTTAGATTTTAGCCGCTAAAAACTTGTGGGCTATAGCACAGTTGATTTTCAATAAAATTGAATTTTCTAAGAAATAATCGAGCAATCAAAATGAAAATTGTCACAGCAATTACAAATCCCGAAACCTATTGATAGAGGTATCAACCATTGAAATCGAAGCATTTTAGATTTTTGCCGCACAAAAACTTGTGGGCTATAGCACAGTTAATTTTCAATAAAATTGAATTTTCTAAGAAATGTTTAGAAATAATCGAGCAATCAAAATGAAAATTGTCACAGCAATTACAAATCCCGAAACCTATTGATAGAGGTATCAACCATCGAAATCGGAGCATTTTAGATTTTTGCCGCTAAAAACTTGTGGGCTATAGCACAGTTGATTTTCAATAAAATTGAATTTTCTAAGAAATGTTTAGAAATAATCGAGCAATCAAAATGAAAATTGTCACAGCAATTACAAATCCCGAAACCTATTGATAGAGGTATCAACCATTGAAATCGAAGCATTTTAGATTTTTGCCGCACAAAAACTTGTGGGCTATAGCACAGTTAATTTTCAATAAAATTGAATTTTCTAAGAAATGTTTAGAAATAATCGAGCAATCAAAATGAAAATTGTCACAGCAATTACAAATCCCGAAACCTATTGTTAGAGGTATCAACCATCGAAATCGAAGCATTTTAGATTTTTGCCGCACAAAAACTTGTGGGCTATAGCACAGTTGATTTTCAATAAAATTGAATTTTCTAAGAAATGTTTAGAAATAATCGAGCAATCAAAATGAAAATTGTCACAGCAATTACAAATCCCGAAACCTATTGATAGAGGTATCAACCATCGAAATCGAAGCATTTTAGATTTTTGCCGCACAAAAACTTGTGGGCTATAGCACAGTTGATTTTCAATAAAATTGAATTTTCTAAGAAATGTTTAGAAATAATCGAGCAATCAAAATGAAAATTGTCACAGCAATTACAGGTCCCGAAACCTATTGATAGAGGTATCAACCATCGAAATCGGAGCATTTTAGATTTTAGCCGCTAAAAACTTGTGGGCTATAGCACAGTTGATTTTCAATAAAATTGAATTTTCTAAGAAATGTTTAGAAATAATCGAGCAATCAAAATGAAAATTGTCACAGCAATTACAAATCCCGAAACCTATTGATAGAGGTATCAACCATTGAAATCGAAGCATTTTAGATTTTTGCCGCACAAAAACTTGTGGGCTATAGCACAGTTAATTTTCAATAAAATTGAATTTTCTAAGAAATGTTTAGAAATAATCGAGCAATCAAAATGAAAATTGTCACAGCAATTACAAATCCCGAAACCTATTGATAGAGGTATCAACCATCGAAATCGGAGCATTTTAGATTTTTGCCGCTAAAAACTTGTGGGCTATAGCACAGTTGATTTTCAATAAAATTGAATTTTCTAAGAAATGTTTAGAAATAATCGAGCAATCAAAATGAAAATTGTCACAGCAATTACAAATCCCGAAACCTATTGATAGAGGTATCAACCATTGAAATCGAAGCATTTTAGATTTTTGCCGCACAAAAACTTGTGGGCTATAGCACAGTTAATTTTCAATAAAATTGAATTTTCTAAGAAATGTTTAGAAATAATCGAGCAATCAAAATGAAAATTGTCACAGCAATTACAAATCCCGAAACCTATTGATAGAGGTATCAACCATCGAAATCGAAGCATTTTAGATTTTTGCCGCACAAAAACTTGTGGGCTATAGCACAGTTAATTTTCAATAAAATTGAATTTTCTAAGAAATGTTTAGAAATAATCGAGCAATCAAAATGAAAATTGTCACAGCAATTACAAATCCCGAAACCTATTGATAGAGGTATCAACCATCGAAATCGAAGCATTTTAGATTTTTGCCACACAAAAACTTGTGGGCTATAGCACAGTTGATTTTCAATAAAATTGAATTTTCTAAGAAATGTTTAGAAATAATCGAGCAATCAAAATGAAAATTGTCACAGCAATTACAGGTCCCGAAACCTATTGATAGAGGTATCAACCATTGAAATCGAAGCATTTTAGATTTTTGCCGCACAAAAACTTGTGGGCTATAGCACAGCTAATTTTCAATAAAATTGAATTTTCTAAGAAATGTTTAGAAATAATCGAGCAATCAAAATGAAAATTGTCACAGCAATTACAAATCCCGAAACCTATTGTTAGAGGTATCAACCATCGAAATCGAAGCATTTTAGATTTTTGCCGCACAAAAACTTGTGGGCTATAGCACAGTTTATTTTCAATAAAATTGAATTTTCTAAGAAATGTTTAGAAATAATCGAGCAATCAAAATGAAAATTGTCACAGCAATTACAAATCCCGAAACCTATTGATAGAGGTATCAACCATCGAAATCGAAGCATTTTAGATTTTTGCCGCACAAAAACTTGTGGGCTATAGCACAGTTGATTTTCAATAAAATTGAATTTTCTAAGAAATGTTTAGAAATAATCGAGCAATCAAAATGAAAATTGTCACAGCAATTACAGGTCCCGAAACCTATTGATAGAGGTATCAACCATCGAAATCGGAGCATTTTAGATTTTTGCCGCTAAAAACTTGTGGGCTATAGCACAGTTGATTTTCAATAAAATTGAATTTTCTAAGAAATGTTTAGAAATAATCGAGCAATCAAAATGAAAATTGTCACAGCAATTACAAATCCCGAAACCTATTGATAGAGGTATCAACCATCGAAATCGAAGCGTTTTAGATTTTTGCCGCACAAAAACTTGTGGGCTATAGCACAGTTGATTTTCAATAAAATTGAATTTTTTAAGAAATGTTTAGAAATAATCGAGCAATCAAAATGAAAATTGTCACAGCAATTACAGGTCCCGAAACCTATTGATAGAGGTATCAACCATCGAAATCGGAGCATTTTAGATTTTAGCCGCTAAAAACTTGTGGGCTATAGCACAGTTGATTTTCAATAAAATTGAATTTTCTAAGAAATGTTTAGAAATAATCGAGCAATCAAAATGAAAATTGTCACAGCAATTACAGGTCCCGAAACCTATTGATAGAGGTATCAACCATCGAAATCGGAGCATTTTAGATTTTTGCCGCTAAAAACTTGTGGGCTATAGCACAGTTGATTTTCAATAAAATTGAATTTTCTAAGAAATGTTTAGAAATAATCGAGCAATCAAAATGAAAATTGTCACAGCAATTACAGGTCCCGAAACCTATTGATAGAGGTATCAACCATCGAAATCGGAGCATTTTAGATTTTAGCCGCTAAAAACTTGTGGGCTATAGCACAGTTGATTTTCAATAAAATTGAATTTTCTAAGAAATGTTTAGAAATAATCGAGCAATCAAAATGAAAATTGTCACAGCAATTACAGGTCCCGAAACCTATTGATAGAGGTATCAACCATCGAAATCGGAGCATTTTAGATTTTAGCCGCTAAAAACTTGTGGGCTATAGCACAGTTGATTTTCAATAAAATTGAATTTTCTAAGAAATGTTTAGAAATAATCGAGCAATCAAAATGAAAATTGTCACAGCAATTACAAATCCCGAAACCTATTGATAGAGGTATCAACCATTGAAATCGAAGCATTTTAGATTTTTGCCGCACAAAAACTTGTGGGCTATAGCACAGTTAATTTTCAATAAAATTGAATTTTCTAAGAAATGTTTAGAAATAATCGAGCAATCAAAATGAAAATTGTCACAGCAATTACAAATCCCGAAACCTATTGATAGAGGTATCAACCATCGAAATCGGAGCATTTTAGATTTTTGCCGCTAAAAACTTGTGGGCTATAGCACAGTTGATTTTCAATAAAATTGAATTTTCTAAGAAATGTTTAGAAATAATCGAGCAATCAAAATGAAAATTGTCACAGCAATTACAAATCCCGAAACCTATTGATAGAGGTATCAACCATTGAAATCGAAGCATTTTAGATTTTTGCCGCACAAAAACTTGTGGGCTATAGCACAGTTAATTTTCAATAAAATTGAATTTTCTAAGAAATGTTTAGAAATAATCGAGCAATCAAAATGAAAATTGTCACAGCAATTACAAATCCCGAAACCTATTGATAGAGGTATCAACCATCGAAATCGAAGCATTTTAGATTTTTGCCGCACAAAAACTTGTGGGCTATAGCACAGTTAATTTTCAATAAAATTGAATTTTCTAAGAAATGTTTAGAAATAATCGAGCAATCAAAATGAAAATTGTCACAGCAATTACAAATCCCGAAACCTATTGATAGAGGTATCAACCATCGAAATCGAAGCATTTTAGATTTTTGCCACACAAAAACTTGTGGGCTATAGCACAGTTGATTTTCAATAAAATTGAATTTTCTAAGAAATGTTTAGAAATAATCGAGCAATCAAAATGAAAATTGTCACAGCAATTACAGGTCCCGAAACCTATTGATAGAGGTATCAACCATCGAAATCGGAGCATTTTAGATTTTTGCCGCTAAAAACTTGTGGGCTATAGCACAGTTGATTTTCAATAAAATTGAATTTTCTAAGAAATGTTTAGAAATAATCGAGCAATCAAAATGAAAATTGTCACAGCAATTACAGGTCCCGAAACCTATTGATAGAGGTATCAACCATCGAAATCGGAGCATTTTAGATTTTTGCCGCTAAAAACTTGTGGGCTATAGCACAGTTGATTTTCAATAAAATTGAATTTTCTAAGAAATGTTTAGAAATAATCGAGCAATCAAAATGAAAATTGTCACAGCAATTACAGGTCCCGAAACCTATTGATAGAGGTATCAACCATCGAAATCGGAGCATATTAGATTTTTGCCGCACAAAAACTTGTGGGCTATAGCACAGTTAATTTTCAATAAAATTGAATTTTCTAAGAAATGTTTAGAAATAATCGAGCAATCAAAATGAAAATTGTCACAGCAATTACAAATCCCGAAACCTATTGATAGAGGTATCAACCATCGAAATCGGAGCATTTTAGATTTTTGCCGCTAAAAACTTGTGGGCTATAGCACAGTTGATTTTCAATAAAATTGAATTTTCTAAGAAATGTTTAGAAATAATCGAGCAATCAAAATGAAAATTGTCACAGCAATTACAAATCCCGAAACCTATTGATAGAGGTATCAACCATCGAAATCGGAGCATTTTAGATTTTTGCCGCTAAAAACTTGTGGGCTATAGCACAGTTGATTTTCAATAAAATTGAATTTTCTAAGAAATGTTTAGAAATAATCGAGCAATCAAAATGAAAATTGTCACAGCAATTACAGGTCCCGAAACCTATTGATAGAGGTATCAACCATCGAAATCGGAGCATATTAGATTTTTGCCGCACAAAAACTTGTGGGCTATAGCACAGTTAATTTTCAATAAAATTGAATTTTCTAAGAAATGTTTAGAAATAATCGAGCAATCAAAATGAAAATTGTCACAGCAATTACAAATCCCGAAACCTATTGATAGAGGTATCAACCATCGAAATCGGAGCATTTTAGATTTTAGCCGCTAAAAACTTGTGGGCTATAGCACAGTTGATTTTCAATAAAATTGAATTTTCTAAGAAATGTTTAGAAATAATCGAGCAATCAAAATGAAAATTGTCACAGCAATTACAAATCCCGAAACCTATTGATAGAGGTATCAACCATCGAAATCGGAGCATTTTAGATTTTTGCCGCTAAAAACTTGTGGGCTATAGCACAGTTGATTTTCAATAAAATTGAATTTTCTAAGAAATGTTTAGAAATAATCGAGCAATCAAAATGAAAATTGTCACAGCAATTACAAATCCCGAAACCTATTGATAGAGGTATCAACCATTGAAATCGAAGCATTTTAGATTTTTGCCGCACAAAAACTTGTGGGCTATAGCACAGTTAATTTTCAATAAAATTGAATTTTCTAAGAAATGTTTAGAAATAATCGAGCAATCAAAATGAAAATTGTCACAGCAATTACAAATCCCGAAACCTATTGATAGAGGTATCAACCATCGAAATCGGAGCATTTTAGATTTTTGCCGCTAAAAACTTGTGGGCTATAGCACAGTTGATTTTCAATAAAATTGAATTTTCTAAGAAATGTTTAGAAATAATCGAGCAATCAAAATGAAAATTGTCACAGCAATTACAAATCCCGAAACCTATTGATAGAGGTATCAACCATCGAAATCGGAGCATTTTAGATTTTTGCCGCTAAAAACTTGTGGGCTATAGCACAGTTGATTTTCAATAAAATTGAATTTTCTAAGAAATGTTTAGAAATAATCGAGCAATCAAAATGAAAATTGTCACAGCAATTACAAATCCCGAAACCTATTGATAGAGGTATCAACCATTGAAATCGAAGCATTTTAGATTTTTGCCGCACAAAAACTTGTGGGCTATAGCACAGTTAATTTTCAATAAAATTGAATTTTCTAAGAAATGTTTAGAAATAATCGAGCAATCAAAATGAAAATTGTCACAGCAATTACAAATCCCGAAACCTATTGATAGAGGTATCAACCATCGAAATCGGAGCATTTTAGATTTTTGCCGCTAAAAACTTGTGGGCTATAGCACAGTTGATTTTCAATAAAATTGAATTTTCTAAGAAATGTTTAGAAATAATCGAGCAATCAAAATGAAAATTGTCACAGCAATTACAAATCCCGAAACCTATTGATAGAGGTATCAACCATTGAAATCGAAGCATTTTAGATTTTTGCCGCACAAAAACTTGTGGGCTATAGCACAGTTAATTTTCAATAAAATTGAATTTTCTAAGAAATGTTTAGAAATAATCGAGCAATCAAAATGAAAATTGTCACAGCAATTACAAATCCCGAAACCTATTGATAGAGGTATCAACCATCGAAATCGAAGCATTTTAGATTTTTGCCGCACAAAAACTTGTGGGCTATAGCACAGTTAATTTTCAATAAAATTGAATTTTCTAAGAAATGTTTAGAAATAATCGAGCAATCAAAATGAAAATTGTCACAGCAATTACAAATCCCGAAACCTATTGATAGAGGTATCAACCATCGAAATCGAAGCATTTTAGATTTTTGCCACACAAAAACTTGTGGGCTATAGCACAGTTGATTTTCAATAAAATTGAATTTTCTAAGAAATGTTTAGAAATAATCGAGCAATCAAAATGAAAATTGTCACAGCAATTACAGGTCCCGAAACCTATTGATAGAGGTATCAACCATTGAAATCGAAGCATTTTAGATTTTTGCCGCACAAAAACTTGTGGGCTATAGCACAGTTTATTTTCAATAAAATTGAATTTTCTAAGAAATGTTTAGAAATAATCGAGCAATCAAAATGAAAATTGTCACAGCAATTACAAATCCCGAAACCTATTGATAGAGGTATCAACCATCGAAATCGAAGCATTTTAGATTTTTGCCGCACAAAAACTTGTGGGCTATAGCACAGTTGATTTTCAATAAAATTGAATTTTCTAAGAAATGTTTAGAAATAATCGAGCAATCAAAATGAAAATTGTCACAGCAATTACAGGTCCCGAAACCTATTGATAGAGGTATCAACCATCGAAATCGGAGCATTTTAGATTTTTGCCGCTAAAAACTTGTGGGCTATAGCACAGTTGATTTTCAATAAAATTGAATTTTCTAAGAAATGTTTAGAAATAATCGAGCAATCAAAATGAAAATTGTCACAGCAATTACAAATCCCGAAACCTATTGATAGAGGTATCAACCATCGAAATCGAAGCATTTTAGATTTTTGCCGCACAAAAACTTGTGGGCTATAGCACAGTTGATTTTCAATAAAATTGAATTTTTTAAGAAATGTTTAGAAATAATCGAGCAATCAAAATGAAAATTGTCACAGCAATTACAGGTCCCGAAACCTATTGATAGAGGTATCAACCATCGAAATCGGAGCATTTTAGATTTTAGCCGCTAAAAACTTGTGGGCTATAGCACAGTTGATTTTCAATAAAATTGAATTTTCTAAGAAATGTTTAGAAATAATCGAGCAATCAAAATGAAAATTGTCACAGCAATTACAAATCCCGAAACCTATTGATAGAGGTATCAACCATCGAAATCGGAGCATTTTAGATTTTAGCCGCTAAAAACTTGTGGGCTATAGCACAGTTGATTTTCAATAAAATTGAATTTTCTAAGAAATGTTTAGAAATAATCGAGCAATCAAAATGAAAATTGTCACAGCAATTACAGGTCCCGAAACCTATTGATAGAGGTATCAACCATCGAATTCGGAGCATTTTAGATTTTTGCCGCTAAAAACTTGTGGGCTATAGCACAGTTGATTTTCAATAAAATTGAATTTTCTAAGAAATGTTTAGAAATAATCGAGCAATCAAAATGAAAATTGTCACAGCAATTACAAATCCCGAAACCTATTGATAGAGGTATCAACCATTGAAATCGAAGCATTTTAGATTTTTGCCGCACAAAAACTTGTGGGCTATAGCACAGTTAATTTTCAATAAAATTGAATTTTCTAAGAAATGTTTAGAAATAATCGAGCAATCAAAATGAAATTTGTCACAGCAATTACAAATCCCGAAACCTATTGATAGAGGTATCAACCATCGAAATCGAAGCATTTTAGATTTTTGCCGCACAAAAACTTGTGGGCTATAGCACAGTTAATTTTCAATAAAATTGAATTTTCTAAGAAATGTTTAGAAATAATCGAGCAATCAAAATGAAAATTGTCACAGCAATTACAGGTCCCGAAACCTATTGATAGAGGTATCAACCATCGAAATCGGAGCATTTTAGATTTTTGCCGCTAAAAACTTGTGGGCTATAGCACAGTTGATTTTCAATAAAATTGAATTTTCTAAGAAATGTTTAGAAATAATCGAGCAATCAAAATGAAAATTGTCACAGCAATTACAAATCCCGAAACCTATTGATAGAGGTATCAACCATTGAAATCGAAGCATTTTAGATTTTTGCCGCACAAAAACTTGTGGGCTATAGCACAGTTAATTTTCAATAAAATTGAATTTTCTAAGAAATGTTTAGAAATAATCGAGCAATCAAAATGAAAATTGTCACAGCAATTACAAATCCCGAAACCTATTGATAGAGGTATCAACCATCGAAATCGAAGCATTTTAGATTTTTGCCGCACAAAAACTTGTGGGCTATAGCACAGTTAATTTTCAATAAAATTGAATTTTCTAAGAAATGTTTAGAAATAATCGAGCAATCAAAATGAAAATTGTCACAGCAATTACAGGTCCCGAAACCTATTGATAGAGGTATCAACCATCGAAATCGGAGCATTTTAGATTTTTGCCGCTAAAAACTTGTGGGCTATAGCACAGTTGATTTTCAATAAAATTGAATTTTCTAAGAAATGTTTAGAAATAATCGAGCAATCAAAATGAAAATTGTCACAGCAATTACAAATCCCGAAACCTATTGATAGAGGTATCAACCATTGAAATCGAAGCATTTTAGATTTTTGCCGCACAAAAACTTGTGGGCTATAGCACAGTTAATTTTCAATAAAATTGAATTTTCTAAGAAATGTTTAGAAATAATCGAGCAATCAAAATGAAAATTGTCACAGCAATTACAAATCCCGAAACCTATTGATAGAGGTATCAACCATCGAAATCGAAGCATTTTAGATTTTTGCCGCACAAAAACTTGTGGGCTATAGCACAGTTAATTTTCAATAAAATTGAATTTTCTAAGAAATGTTTAGAAATAATCGAGCAATCAAAATGAAAATTGTCACAGCAATTACAAATCCCGAAACCTATTGATAGAGGTATCAACCATCGAAATCGAAGCATTTTAGATTTTTGCCACACAAAAACTTGTGGGCTATAGCACAGTTGATTTTCAATAAAATTGAATTTTCTAAGAAATGTTTAGAAATAATCGAGCAATCAAAATGAAAATTGTCACAGCAATTACAGGTCCCGAAACCTATTGATAGAGGTATCAACCATCGAAATCGGAGCATTTTAGATTTTTGCCGCTAAAAACTTGTGGGCTATAGCACAGTTGATTTTCAATAAAATTGAATTTTCTAAGAAATGTTTAGAAATAATCGAGCAATCAAAATGAAAATTGTCACAGCAATTACAAATCCCGAAACCTATTGATAGAGGTATCAACCATCGAAATCGAAGCATTTTAGATTTTTGCCGCACAAAAACTTGTGGGCTATAGCACAGTTAATTTTCAATAAAATTGAATTTTCTAAGAAATGTTTAGAAATAATCGAGCAATCAAAATGAAAATTGTCACAGCAATTACAAATCCCGAAACCTATTGATAGAGGTATCAACCATCGAAATCGAAGCATTTTAGATTTTTGCCGCACAAAAACTTGTGGGCTATAGCACAGTTAATTTTCAATAAAATTGAATTTTCTAAGAAATGTTTAGAAATAATCGAGCAATCAAAATGAAAATTGTCACAGCAATTACAAATCCCGAAACCTATTGATAGAGGTATCAACCATTGAAATCGAAGCATTTTAGATTTTTGCCGCACAAAAACTTGTGGGCTATAGCACAGTTAATTTTCAATAAAATTGAATTTTCTAAGAAATGTTTAGAAATAATCGAGCAATCAAAATGAAAATTGTCACAGCAATTACAAATCCCGAAACCTATTGTTAGAGGTATCAACCATCGAAATCGAAGCATTTTAGATTTTTGCCGCACAAAAACTTGTGGGCTATAGCACAGTTGATTTTCAATAAAATTGAATTTTCTAAGAAATGTTTAGAAATAATCGAGCAATCAAAATGAAAATTGTCACAGCAATTACAAATCCCGAAACCTATTGATAGAGGTATCAACCATCGAAATCGAAGCATTTTAGATTTTTGCCGCACAAAAACTTGTGGGCTATAGCACAGTTGATTTTCAATAAAATTGAATTTTCTAAGAAATGTTTAGAAATAATCGAGCAATCAAAATGAAAATTGTCACAGCAATTACAGGTCCCGAAACCTATTGATAGAGGTATCAACCATCGAAATCGGAGCATTTTAGATTTTTGCCGCTAAAAACTTGTGGGCTATAGCACAGTTAATTTTCAATAAAATTGAATTTTCTAAGAAATGTTTAGAAATAATCGAGCAATCAAAATGAAAATTGTCACAGCAATTACAGGTCCCGAAACCTATTGATAGAGGTATCAACCATCGAAATCGAAGCATTTTAGATTTTTGCCGCACAAAAACTTGTGGGCTATAGCACAGTTAATTTTCAATAAAATTGAATTTTCTAAGAAATGTTTAGAAATAATCGAGCAATCAAAATGAAAATTGTCACAGCAATTACAAATCCCGAAACCTATTGATAGAGGTATCAACCATCGAAATCGGAGCATTTTAGATTTTTGCCGCTAAAAACTTGTGGGCTATAGCACAGTTGATTTTCAATAAAATTGAATTTTCTAAGAAATGTTTAGAAATAATCGAGCAATCAAAATGAAAATTGTCACAGCAATTACAAATCCCGAAACCTATTGATAGAGGTATCAACCATTGAAATCGAAGCATTTTAGATTTTTGCCGCACAAAAATTTGTGGGCTATAGCACAGTTAATTTTCAATAAAATTGAATTTTCTAAGAAATGTTTAGAAATAATCGAGCAATCAAAATGAAAATTGTCACAGCAATTACAAATCCCGAAACCTATTGATAGAGGTATCAACCATCGAAATCGAAGCATTTTAGATTTTTGCCGCACAAAAACTTGTGGGCTATAGCACAGTTAATTTTCAATAAAATTGAATTTTCTAAGAAATGTTTAGAAATAATCGAGCAATCAAAATGAAAATTGTCACAGCAATTACAAATCCCGAAACCTATTGATAGAGGTATCAACCATCGAAATCGAAGCATTTTAGATTTTTGCCGCACAAAAACTTGTGGGCTATAGCACAGTTGATTTTCAATAAAATTGAATTTTCTAAGAAATGTTTAGAAATAATCGAGCAATCAAAATGAAAATTGTCACAGCAATTACAAATCCCGAAACCTATTGATAGAGGTATCAACCATTGAAATCGAAGCATTTTAGATTTTTGCCGCACAAAAATTTGTGGGCTATAGCACAGTTAATTTTCAATAAAATTGAATTTTCTAAGAAATGTTTAGAAATAATCGAGCAATCAAAATGAAAATTGTCACAGCAATTACAAATCCCGAAACCTATTGATAGAGGTATCAACCATCGAAATCGAAGCATTTTAGATTTTTGCCGCACAAAAACTTGTGGGCTATAGCACAGTTAATTTTCAATAAAATTGAATTTTCTAAGAAATGTTTAGAAATAATCGAGCAATCAAAATGAAAATTGTCACAGCAATTACAAATCCCGAAACCTATTGATAGAGGTATCAACCATTGAAATCGAAGCATTTTAGATTTTTGCCGCACAAAAACTTGTGGGCTATAGCACAGTTAATTTTCAATAAAATTGAATTTTCTAAGAAATGTTTAGAAATAATCGAGCAATCAAAATGAAAATTGTCACAGCAATTACAAATCCCGAAACCTATTGATAGAGGTATCAACCATCGAAATCGAAGCATTTTAGATTTTTGCCGCACAAAAACTTGTGGGCTATAGCACAGTTAATTTTCAATAAAATTGAATTTTCTAAGAAATGTTTAGAAATAATCGAGCAATCAAAATGAAAATTGTCACAGCAATTACAAATCCCGAAACCTATTGATAGAGGTATCAACCATTGAAATCGAAGCATTTTAGATTTTTGCCGCACAAAAACTTGTGGGCTATAGCACAGTTAATTTTCAATAAAATTGAATTTTCTAAGAAATGTTTAGAAATAATCGAGCAATCAAAATGAAAATTGTCACAGCAATTACAAATCCCGAAACCTATTGTTAGAGGTATCAACCATCGAAATCGAAGCATTTTAGATTTTTGCCGCACAAAAACTTGTGGGCTATAGCACAGTTGATTTTCAATAAAATTGAATTTTCTAAGAAATGTTTAGAAATAATCGAGCAATCAAAATGAAAATTGTCACAGCAATTACAAATCCCGAAACCTATTGATAGAGGTATCAACCATCGAAATCGAAGCATTTTAGATTTTTGCCGCACAAAAACTTGTGGGCTATAGCACAGTTGATTTTCAATAAAATTGAATTTTCTAAGAAATGTTTAGAAATAATCGAGCAATCAAAATGAAAATTGTCACAGCAATTACAGGTCCCGAAACCTATTGATAGAGGTATCAACCATCGAAATCGGAGCATTTTAGATTTTTGCCGCTAAAAACTTGTGGGCTATAGCACAGTTAATTTTCAATAAAATTGAATTTTCTAAGAAATGTTTAGAAATAATCGAGCAATCAAAATGAAAATTGTCACAGCAATTACAGGTCCCGAAACCTATTGATAGAGGTATCAACCATCGAAATCGAAGCATTTTAGATTTTTGCCGCACAAAAACTTGTGGGCTATAGCACAGTTAATTTTCAATAAAATTGAATTTTCTAAGAAATGTTTAGAAATAATCGAGCAATCAAAATGAAAATTGTCACAGCAATTACAAATCCCGAAACCTATTGATAGAGGTATCAACCATCGAAATCGGAGCATTTTAGATTTTTGCCGCTAAAAACTTGTGGGCTATAGCACAGTTGATTTTCAATAAAATTGAATTTTCTAAGAAATGTTTAGAAATAATCGAGCAATCAAAATGAAAATTGTCACAGCAATTACAAATCCCGAAACCTATTGATAGAGGTATCAACCATTGAAATCGAAGCATTTTAGATTTTTGCCGCACAAAAATTTGTGGGCTATAGCACAGTTAATTTTCAATAAAATTGAATTTTCTAAGAAATGTTTAGAAATAATCGAGCAATCAAAATGAAAATTGTCACAGCAATTACAAATCCCGAAACCTATTGATAGAGGTATCAACCATCGAAATCGAAGCATTTTAGATTTTTGCCGCACAAAAACTTGTGGGCTATAGCACAGTTAATTTTCAATAAAATTGAATTTTCTAAGAAATGTTTAGAAATAATCGAGCAATCAAAATGAAAATTGTCACAGCAATTACAAATCCCGAAACCTATTGATAGAGGTATCAACCATCGAAATCGAAGCATTTTAGATTTTTGCCGCACAAAAACTTGTGGGCTATAGCACAGTTGATTTTCAATAAAATTGAATTTTCTAAGAAATGTTTAGAAATAATCGAGCAATCAAAATGAAAATTGTCACAGCAATTACAAATCCCGAAACCTATTGATAGAGGTATCAACCATCGAAATCGGAGCATTTTAGATTTTTGCCGCACAAAAACTTGTGGGCTATAGCACAGTTGATTTTCAATAAAATTGAATTTTCTAAGAAATGTTTAGAAATAATCGAGCAATCAAAATGAAAATTGTCACAGCAATTACAGGTCCCGAAACCTATTGATAGAGGTATCAACCATCGAAATCGGAGCATTTTAGATTTTTGCCGCTAAAAACTTGTGGGCTATAGCACAGTTGATTTTCAATAAAATTGAATTTTCTAAGAAATGTTTAGAAATAATCGAGCAATCAAAATGAAAATTGTCACAGCAATTACAAATCCCGAAACCTATTGATAGAGGTATCAACCATTGAAATCGAAGCATTTTAGATTTTTGCCGCACAAAAACTTGTGGGCTATAGCACAGTTAATTTTCAATAAAATTGAATTTTCTAAGAAATGTTTAGAAATAATCGAGCAATCAAAATGAAAATTGTCACAGCAATTACAAATCCCGAAACCTATTGATAGAGGTATCAACCATCGAAATCGAAGCATTTTAGATTTTTGCCACACAAAAACTTGTGGGCTATAGCACAGTTGATTTTCAATAAAATTGAATTTTCTAAGAAATGTTTAGAAATAATCGAGCAATCCAAATGAAAATTGTCACAGCAATTACAGGTCCCGAAACCTATTGATAGAGGTATCAACCATCGAAATCGGAGCATTTTAGATTTTTGCCGCTAAAAACTTGTGGGCACAGTTGATTTTCAATAAAATTGAATTTTCTAAGAAATGTTTAGAAATAATCGAGCAATCAAAATGAAAATTGTCACAGCAATTACAAATCCCGAAACCTATTGATAGAGGTATCAACCATTGAAATCGAAGCATTTTAGATTTTTGCCGCACAAAAACTTGTGGGCTATAGCACAGTTAATTTTCAATAAAATTGAATTTTCTAAGAAATGTTTAGAAATAATCGAGCAATCAAAATGAAAATTGTCACAGCAATTACAAATCCCGAAACCTATTGATAGAGGTATCAACCATTGAAATCGAAGCATTTTAGATTTTTGCCGCACAAAAACTTGTGGGCTATAGCACAGTTGATTTTCAATAAAATTGAATTTTCTAAGAAATGTTTAGAAATAATCGAGCAATCAAAATGAAAATTGTCACAGCAATTACAAATCCCGAAACCTATTGTTAGAGGTATCAACCATCGAAATCGAAGCATTTTAGATTTTTGCCGCACAAAAACTTGTGGGCTATAGCACAGTTGATTTTCAATAAAATTGAATTTTCTAAGAAATGTTTAGAAATAATCGAGCAATCAAAATGAAAATTGTCACAGCAATTACAAATCCCGAAACCTATTGATAGAGGTATCAACCATCGAAATCGAAGCATTTTAGATTTTTGCCGCACAAAAACTTGTGGGCTATAGCACAGTTGATTTTCAATAAAATTGAATTTTCTAAGAAATGTTTAGAAATAATCGAGCAATCAAAATGAAAATTGTCACAGCAATTACAAATCCCGAAACCTATTGATAGAGGTATCAACCATTGAAATCGAAGCATTTTAGATTTTTGCCGCACAAAAACTTGTGGGCTATAGCACAGTTGATTTTCAATAAAATTGAATTTTCTAAGAAATGTTTAGAAATAATCGAGCAATCAAAATGAAAATTGTCACAGCAATTACAAATCCCGAAACCTATTGTTAGAGGTATCAACCATCGAAATCGAAGCATTTTAGATTTTTGCCGCACAAAAACTTGTGGGCTATAGCACAGTTGATTTTCAATAAAATTGAATTTTCTAAGAAATGTTTAGAAATAATCGAGCAATCAAAATGAAAATTGTCACAGCAATTACAAATCCCGAAACCTATTGATAGAGGTATCAACCATCGAAATCGAAGCATTTTAGATTTTTGCCACACAAAAACTTGTGGGCTATAGCACAGTTGATTTTCAATAAAATTGAATTTTCTAAGAAATGTTTAGAAATAATCGAGCAATCAAAATGAAAATTGTCACAGCAATTACAGGTCCCGAAACCTATTGATAGAGGTATCAACCATCGAAATCGGAGCATTTTAGATTTTTGCCGCTAAAAACTTGTGGGCTATAGCACAGTTGATTTTCAATAAAATTGAATTTTCTAAGAAATGTTTAGAAATAATCGAGCAATCAAAATGAAAATTGTCACAGCAATTACAAATCCCGAAACCTATTGATAGAGGTATCAACCATTGAAATCGAAGCATTTTAGATTTTTGCCGCACAAAAACTTGTGGGCTATAGCACAGTTAATTTTCAATAAAATTGAATTTTCTAAGAAATGTTTAGAAATAATCGAGCAATCAAAATGAAAATTGTCACAGCAATTACAAATCCCGAAACCTATTGTTAGAGGTATCAACCATCGAAATCGAAGCATTTTAGATTTTTGCCGCACAAAAACTTGTGGGCTATAGCACAGTTGATTTTCAATAAAATTGAATTTTCTAAGAAATGTTTAGAAATAATCGAGCAATCAAAATGAAAATTGTCACAGCAATTACAGGTCCCGAAACCTATTGATAGAGGTATCAACCATCGAAATCGGAGCATTTTAGATTTTTGCCGCTAAAAACTTGTGGGCTATAGCACAGTTGATTTTCAATAAAATTGAATTTTCTAAGAAATGTTTAGAAATAATCGAGCAATCAAAATGAAAATTGTCACAGCAATTACAAATCCCGAAACCTATTGATAGAGGTATCAAGCATTGAAATCGAAGCATTTTAGATTTTTGCCGCACAAAAACTTGTGGGCTATAGCACAGTTAATTTTCAATAAAATTGAATTTTCTAAGAAATGTTTAGAAATAATCGAGCAATCAAAATGAAAATTGTCACAGCAATTACAAATCCCGAAACCTATTGATAGAGGTATCAACCATCGAAATCGAAGCATTTTAGATTTTTGCCGCACAAAAACTTGTGGGCTATAGCACAGTTAATTTTCAATAAAATTGAATTTTCTAAGAAATGTTTAGAAATAATCGAGCAATCAAAATGAAAATTGTCACAGCAATTACAAATCCCGAAACCTATTGATAGAGGTATCAACCATCGAAATCGAAGCATTTTAGATTTTTGCCGCACAAAAACTTGTGGGCTATAGCACAGTTGATTTTCAATAAAATTGAATTTTCTAAGAAATGTTTAGAAATAATCGAGCAATCAAAATGAAAATTGTCACAGCAATTACAGGTCCCGAAACCTATTGATAGAGGTATCAACCATCGAAATCGGAGCATTTTAGATTTTAGCCGCTAAAAACTTGTGGGCTATAGCACAGTTGATTTTCAATAAAATTGAATTTTCTAAGAAATGTTTAGAAATAATCGAGCAATCAAAATGAAAATTGTCACAGCAATTACAGGTCCCGAAACCTATTGATAGAGGTATCAACCATCGAAATCGGAGCATTTTAGATTTTTGCCGCTAAAAACTTGTGGGCTATAGCACAGTTGATTTTCAATAAAATTGAATTTTCTAAGAAATGTTTAGAAATAATCGAGCAATCAAAATGAAAATTGTCACAGCAATTACAAATCCCAAAACCTATTGATAGAGGTATCAACCATTGAAATCGAAGCATTTTAGATTTTTGCCGCACAAAAACTTGTGGGCTATAGCACAGTTAATTTTCAATAAAATTGAATTTTCTAAGAAATGTTTAGAAATAATCGAGCAATCAAAATGAAAATTGTCACAGCAATTACAAATCCCGAAACCTATTGATAGAGGTATCAACCATCGAAATCGGAGCATTTTAGATTTTTGCCGCTAAAAACTTGTGGGCTATAGCACAGTTGATTTTCAATAAAATTGAATTTTCTAAGAAATGTTTAGAAATAATCGAGCAATCAAAATGAAAATTGTCACAGCAATTACAAATCCCGAAACCTATTGATAGAGGTATCAACCATTGAAATCGAAGCATTTTAGATTTTTGCCGCACAAAAACTTGTGGGCTATAGCACAGTTAATTTTCAATAAAATTGAATTTTCTAAGAAATGTTTAGAAATAATCGAGCAATCAAAATGAAAATTGTCACAGCAATTACAAATCCCGAAACCTATTGATAGAGGTATCAACCATCGAAATCGAAGCATTTTAGATTTTTGCCGCACAAAAACTTGTGGGATATAGCACAGTTAATTTTCAATAAAATTGAATTTTCTAAGAAATGTTTAGAAATAATCGAGCAATCAAAATGAAAATTGTCACAGCAATTACAAATCCCGAAACCTATTGATAGAGGTATCAACCATCGAAATCGAAGCATTTTAGATTTTTGCCACACAAAAACTTGTGGGCTATAGCACAGTTGATTTTCAATAAAATTGAATTTTCTAAGAAATGTTTAGAAATAATCGAGCAATCAAAATGAAAATTGTCACAGCAATTACAGGTCCCGAAACCTATTGATAGAGGTATCAACCATCGAAATCGGAGCATTTTAGATTTTTGCCGCTAAAAACTTGTGGGCTATAGCACAGTTGATTTTCAATAAAATTGAATTTTCTAAGAAATGTTTAGAAATAATCGAGCAATCAAAATGAAAATTGTCACAGCAATTACAAATCCCGAAACCTATTGATAGAGGTATCAACCATCGAAATCGAAGCATTTTAGATTTTTGCCGCACAAAAACTTGTGGGCTATAGCACAGTTGATTTTCAATAAAATTGAATTTTCTAAGAAATGTTTAGAAATAATCGAGCAATCAAAATGAAAATTGTCACAGCAATTACAGGTCCCGAAACCTATTGATAGAGGTATCAACCATCGAAATCGGAGCATTTTAGATTTTTGCCGCTAAAAACTTGTGGGCTATAGCACAGTTGATTTTCAATAAAATTGAATTTTCTAAGAAATGTTTAGAAATAATCGAGCAATCAAAATGAAAATTGTCACAGCAATTACAAATCCCGAAACCTATTGTTAGAGGTATCAACCATCGAAATCGAAGCATTTTAGATTTTTGCCGCACAAAAACTTGTGGGCTATAGCACAGTTGATTTTCAATAAAATTGAATTTTCTAAGAAATGTTTAGAAATAATCGAGCAATCAAAATGAAAATTGTCACAGCAATTACAAATCCCGAAACCTATTGATAGAGGTATCAACCATCGAAATCGAAGCATTTTAGATTTTTGCCGCACAAAAACTTGTGGGCTATAGCACAGTTGATTTTCAATAAAATTGAATTTTCTAAGAAATGTTTAGAAATAATCGAGCAATCAAAATGAAAATTGTCACAGCAATTACAAATCCCGAAACCTATTGATAGAGGTATCAACCATTGAAATCGAAGCATTTTAGATTTTTGCCGCACAAAAACTTGTGGGCTATAGCACAGTTGATTTTCAATAAAATTGAATTTTCTAAGAAATGTTTAGAAATAATCGAGCAATCAAAATGAAAATTGTCACAGCAATTACAAATCCCGAAACCTATTGTTAGAGGTATCAACCATCGAAATCGAAGCATTTTAGATTTTTGCCGCACAAAAACTTGTGGGCTATAGCACAGTTGATTTTCAATAAAATTGAATTTTCTAAGAAATGTTTAGAAATAATCGAGCAATCAAAATGAAAATTGTCACAGCAATTACAAATCCCGAAACCTATTGATAGAGGTATCAACCATCGAAATCGAAGCATTTTAGATTTTTGCCACACAAAAACTTGTGGGCTATAGCACAGTTGATTTTCAATAAAATTGAATTTTCTAAGAAATGTTTAGAAATAATCGAGCAATCAAAATGAAAATTGTCACAGCAATTACAGGTCCCGAAACCTATTGATAGAGGTATCAACCATCGAAATCGGAGCATTTTAGATTTTTGCCGCTAAAAACTTGTGGGCTATAGCACAGTTGATTTTCAATAAAATTGAATTTTCTAAGAAATGTTTAGAAATAATCGAGCAATCAAAATGAAAATTGTCACAGCAATTACAAATCCCGAAACCTATTGATAGAGGTATCAACCATTGAAATCGAAGCATTTTAGATTTTTGCCGCACAAAAACTTGTGGGCTATAGCACAGTTAATTTTCAATAAAATTGAATTTTCTAAGAAATGTTTAGAAATAATCGAGCAATCAAAATGAAAATTGTCACAGCAATTACAAATCCCGAAACCTATTGATAGAGGTATCAACCATCGAAATCGAAGCATTTTAGATTTTTGCCGCACAAAAACTTGTGGGCTATAGCACAGTTGATTTTCAATAAAATTGAATTTTCTAAGAAATGTTTAGAAATAATCGAGCAATCAAAATGAAAATTGTCACAGCAATTACAGGTCCCGAAACCTATTGATAGAGGTATCAACCATCGAAATCGGAGCATTTTAGATTTTTGCCGCTAAAAACTTGTGGGCTATAGCACAGTTGATTTTCAATAAAATTGAATTTTCTAAGAAATGTTTAGAAATAATCGAGCAATCAAAATGAAAATTGTCACAGCAATTACAAATCCCGAAACCTATTGATAGAGGTATCAACCATTGAAATCGAAGCATTTTAGATTTTTGCCGCACAAAAACTTGTGGGCTATAGCACAGTTAATTTTCAATAAAATTGAATTTTCTAAGAAATGTTTAGAAATAATCGAGCAATCAAAATGAAAATTGTCACAGCAATTACAAATCCCGAAACCTATTGATAGAGGTATCAACCATCGAAATCGAAGCATTTTAGATTTTTGCCGCACAAAAACTTGTGGGCTATAGCACAGTTAATTTTCAATAAAATTGAATTTTCTAAGAAATGTTTAGAAATAATCGAGCAATCAAAATGAAAATTGTCACAGCAATTACAAATCCCGAAACCTATTGATAGAGGTATCAACCATCGAAATCGAAGCATTTTAGATTTTTGCCGCACAAAAACTTGTGGGCTATAGCACAGTTGATTTTCAATAAAATTGAATTTTCTAAGAAATGTTTAGAAATAATCGAGCAATCAAAATGAAAATTGTCACAGCAATTACAGGTCCCGAAACCTATTGATAGAGGTATCAACCATCGAAATCGGAGCATTTTAGATTTTAGCCGCTAAAAACTTGTGGGCTATAGCACAGTTGATTTTCAATAAAATTGAATTTTCTAAGAAATGTTTAGAAATAATCGAGCAATCAAAATGAAAATTGTCACAGCAATTACAGGTCCCGAAACCTATTGATAGAGGTATCAACCATCGAAATCGGAGCATTTTAGATTTTTGCCGCTAAAAACTTGTGGGCTATAGCACAGTTGATTTTCAATAAAATTGAATTTTCTAAGAAATGTTTAGAAATAATCGAGCAATCAAAATGAAAATTGTCACAGCAATTACAAATCCCAAAACCTATTGATAGAGGTATCAACCATTGAAATCGAAGCATTTTAGATTTTTGCCGCACAAAAACTTGTGGGCTATAGCACAGTTAATTTTCAATAAAATTGAATTTTCTAAGAAATGTTTAGAAATAATCGAGCAATCAAAATGAAAATTGTCACAGCAATTACAAATCCCGAAACCTATTGATAGAGGTATCAACCATCGAAATCGGAGCATTTTAGATTTTTGCCGCTAAAAACTTGTGGGCTATAGCACAGTTGATTTTCAATAAAATTGAATTTTCTAAGAAATGTTTAGAAATAATCGAGCAATCAAAACGAAAATTGTCACAGCAATTACAAATCCCGAAACCTATTGATAGAGGTATCAACCATTGAAATCGAAGCATTTTAGATTTTTGCCGCACAAAAACTTGTGGGCTATAGCACAGTTAATTTTCAATAAAATTGAATTTTCTAAGAAATGTTTAGAAATAATCGAGCAATCAAAATGAAAATTGTCACAGCAATTACAAATCCCGAAACCTATTGATAGAGGTATCAACCATCGAAATCGAAGCATTTTAGATTTTTGCCGCACAAAAACTTGTGGGATATAGCACAGTTAATTTTCAATAAAATTGAATTTTCTAAGAAATGTTTAGAAATAATCGAGCAATCAAAATGAAAATTGTCACAGCAATTACAAATCCCGAAACCTATTGATAGAGGTATCAACCATCGAAATCGAAGCATTTTAGATTTTTGCCACACAAAAACTTGTGGGCTATAGCACAGTTGATTTTCAATAAAATTGAATTTTCTAAGAAATGTTTAGAAATAATCGAGCAATCAAAATGAAAATTGTCACAGCAATTACAGGTCCCGAAACCTATTGATAGAGGTATCAACCATCGAAATCGGAGCATTTTAGATTTTTGCCGCTAAAAACTTGTGGGCTATAGCACAGTTGATTTTCAATAAAATTGAATTTTCTAAGAAATGTTTAGAAATAATCGAGCAATCAAAATGAAAATTGTCACAGCAATTACAAATCCCGAAACCTATTGATAGAGGTATCAACCATCGAAATCGAAGCATTTTAGATTTTTGCCGCACAAAAACTTGTGGGCTATAGCACAGTTGATTTTCAATAAAATTGAATTTTCTAAGAAATGTTTAGAAATAATCGAGCAATCAAAATGAAAATTGTCACAGCAATTACAGGTCCCGAAACCTATTGATAGAGGTATCAACCATCGAAATCGGAGCATTTTAGATTTTTGCCGCTAAAAACTTGTGGGCTATAGCACAGTTGATTTTCAATAAAATTGAATTTTCTAAGAAATGTTTAGAAATAATCGAGCAATCAAAATGAAAATTGTCACAGCAATTACAAATCCCGAAACCTATTGATAGAGGTATCAACCATCGAAATCGAAGCATTTTAGATTTTTGCCGCACAAAAACTTGTGGGCTATAGCACAGTTAATTTTCAATAAAATTGAATTTTCTAAGAAATGTTTAGAAATAATCGAGCAATCAAAATGAAAATTGTCACAGCAATTACAAATCCCGAAACCTATTGATAGAGGTATCAACCATCGAAATCGAAGCATTTTAGATTTTTGCCGCACAAAAACTTGTGGGCTATAGCACAGTTAATTTTCAATAAAATTGAATTTTCTAAGAAATGTTTAGAAATAATCGAGCAATCAAAATGAAAATTGTCACAGCAATTACAAATCCCGAAACCTATTGATAGAGGTATCAACCATTGAAATCGAAGCATTTTAGATTTTTGCCGCACAAAAACTTGTGGGCTATAGCACAGTTAATTTTCAATAAAATTGAATTTTCTAAGAAATGTTTAGAAATAATCGAGCAATCAAAATGAAAATTGTCACAGCAATTACAAATCCCGAAACCTATTGATAGAGGTATCAACCATCGAAATCGAAGCATTTTAGATTTTTGCCGCACAAAAACTTGTGGGCTATAGCACAGTTAATTTTCAATAAAATTGAATTTTCTAAGAAATGTTTAGAAATAATCGAGCAATCAAAATGAAAATTGTCACAGCAATTACAAATCCCGAAACCTATTGATAGAGGTATCAACCATCGAAATCGAAGCATTTTAGATTTTTGCCACACAAAAACTTGTGGGCTATAGCACAGTTGATTTTCAATAAAATTGAATTTTCTAAGAAATGTTTAGAAATAATCGAGCAATCAAAATGAAAATTGTCACAGCAATTACAGGTCCCGAAACCTATTGATAGAGGTATCAATCATCGAAATCGGAGCATTTTAGATTTTTGCCGCTAAAAACTTGTGGGCTATAGCACAGTTGATTTTCAATAAAATTGAATTTTCTAAGAAATGTTTAGAAATAATCGAGCAATCAAAATGAAAATTGTCACAGCAATTACAAATCCCGAAACCTATTGATAGAGGTATCAACCATTGAAATCGAAGCATTTTAGATTTTTGCCGCACAAAAACTTGTGGGCTATAGCACAGTTAATTTTCAATAAAATTGAATTTTCTAAGAAATGTTTAGAAATAATCGAGCAATCAAAATGAAAATTGTCACAGCAATTACAAATCCCGAAACCTATTGTTAGAGGTATCAACCATCGAAATCGAAGCATTTTAGATTTTTGCCGCACAAAAACTTGTGGGCTATAGCACAGTTGATTTTCAATAAAATTGAATTTTCTAAGAAATGTTTAGAAATAATCGAGCAATCAAAATGAAAATTGTCACAGCAATTACAAATCCCGAAACCTATTGATAGAGGTATCAACCATCGAAATCGAAGCATTTTAGATTTTTGCCGCACAAAAACTTGTGGGCTATAGCACAGTTGATTTTCAATAAAATTGAATTTTCTAAGAAATGTTTAGAAATAATCGAGCAATCAAAATGAAAATTGTCACAGCAATTACAGGTCCCGAAACCTATTGATAGAGGTATCAACCATCGAAATCGGAGCATTTTAGATTTTTGCCGCTAAAAACTTGTGGGCACAGTTAATTTTCAATAAAATTGAATTTTCTAAGAAATGTTTAGAAATAATCGAGCAATCAAAATGAAAATTGTCACAGCAATTACAGGTCCCGAAACCTATTGATAGAGGTATCAACCATCGAAATCGAAGCATTTTAGATTTTTGCCGCACAAAAACTTGTGGGCTATAGCACAGTTAATTTTCAATAAAATTGAATTTTCTAAGAAATGTTTAGAAATAATCGAGCAATCAAAATGAAAATTGTCACAGCAATTACAAATCCCGAAACCTATTGATAGAGGTATCAACCATCGAAATCGGAGCATTTTAGATTTTTGCCGCTAAAAACTTGTGGGCTATAGCACAGTTGATTTTCAATAAAATTGAATTTTCTAAGAAATGTTTAGAAATAATCGAGCAATCAAAATGAAAATTGTCACAGCAATTACAAATCCCGAAACCTATTGATAGAGGTATCAACCATTGAAATCGAAGCATTTTAGATTTTTGCCGCACAAAAACTTGTGGGCTATAGCACAGTTAATTTTCAATAAAATTGAATTTTCTAAAAAATGTTTAGAAATAATCGAGCAATCAAAATGAAAATTGTCACAGCAATTACAAATCCCGAAACCTATTGATAGAGGTATCAACCATCGAAATCGAAGCATTTTAGATTTTTGCCGCACAAAAACTTGTGGGCTATAGCACAGTTAATTTTCAATAAAATTGAATTTTCTAAGAAATGTTTAGAAATAATCGAGCAATCAAAATGAAAATTGTCACAGCAATTACAAATCCCGAAACCTATTGATAGAGGTATCAACCATCGAAATCGAAGCATTTTAGATTTTTGCCGCACAAAAACTTGTGGGCTATAGCACAGTTGATTTTCAATAAAATTGAATTTTCTAAGAAATGTTTAGAAATAATCGAGCAATCAAAATGAAAATTGTCACAGCAATTACAAATCCCGAAACCTATTGATAGAGGTATCAACCATCGAAATCGGAGCATTTTAGATTTTTGCCGCACAAAAACTTGTGGGCTATAGCACAGTTGATTTTCAATAAAATTGAATTTTCTAAGAAATGTTTAGAAATAATCGAGCAATCAAAATGAAAATTGTCACAGCAATTACAGGTCCCGAAACCTATTGATAGAGGTATCAACCATCGAAATCGGAGCATTTTAGATTTTTGCCGCTAAAAACTTGTGGGCTATAGCACAGTTGATTTTCAATAAAATTGAATTTTCTAAGAAATGTTTAGAAATAATCGAGCAATCAAAATGAAAATTGTCACAGCAATTACAAATCCCGAAACCTATTGATAGAGGTATCAACCATTGAAATCGAAGCATTTTAGATTTTTGCCGCACAAAAACTTGTGGGCTATAGCACAGTTAATTTTCAATAAAATTGAATTTTCTAAGAAATGTTTAGAAATAATCGAGCAATCAAAATGAAAATTGTCACAGCAATTACAAATCCCGAAACCTATTGATAGAGGTATCAACCATCGAAATCGAAGCATTTTAGATTTTTGCCACACAAAAACTTGTGGGCTATAGCACAGTTGATTTTCAATAAAATTGAATTTTCTAAGAAATGTTTAGAAATAATCGAGCAATCAAAATGAAAATTGTCACAGCAATTACAGGTCCCGAAACCTATTGATAGAGGTATCAACCATCGAAATCGGAGCATTTTAGATTTTTGCCGCTAAAAACTTGTGGGCTATAGCACAGTTGATTTTCAATAAAATTGAATTTTCTAAGAAATGTTTAGAAATAATCGAGCAATCAAAATGAAAATTGTCACAGCAATTACAAATCCCGAAACCTATTGATAGAGGTATCAACCATTGAAATCGAAGCATTTTAGATTTTTGCCGCACAAAAACTTGTGGGCTATAGCACAGTTAATTTTCAATAAAATTGAATTTTCTAAGAAATGTTTAGAAATAATCGAGCAATCAAAATGAAAATTGTCACAGCAATTACAAATCCCGAAACCTATTGATAGAGGTATCAACCATCGAAATCGAAGCATTTTAGATTTTTGCCGCACAAAAACTTGTGGGCTATAGCACAGTTGATTTTCAATAAAATTGAATTTTCTAAGAAATGTTTAGAAATAATCGAGCAATCAAAATGAAAATTGTCACAGCAATTACAGGTCCCGAAACCTATTGATAGAGGTATCAACCATCGAAATCGGAGCAGTTTAGATTTTTGCCGCTAAAAACTTGTGGGCTATAGCACAGTTGATTTTCAATAAAATTGAATTTTCTAAGAAATGTTTAGAAATAATCGAGCAATCAAAATGAAAATTGTCACAGCAATTACAGGTCCCGAAACCTATTGATAGAGGTATCAACCATCGAAATCGGAGCATTTTAGATTTTAGCCGCTAAAAACTTGTGGGCTATAGCACAGTTGATTTTCAATAAAATTGAATTTTCTAAGAAATGTTTAGAAATAATCGAGCAATCAAAATGAAAATTGTCACAGCAATTACAGGTCCCGAAACCTATTGATAGAGGTATCAACCATCGAAATCGGAGCATTTTAGATTTTTGCCGCTAAAAACTTGTGGGCTATAGCACAGTTGATTTTCAATAAAATTGAATTTTCTAAGAAATGTTTAGAAATAATCGAGCAATCAAAATGAAAATTGTCACAGCAATTACAGGTCCCGAAACCTATTGATAGAGGTATCAACCATCGAAATCGGAGCATTTTAGATTTTTGCCGCTAAAAACTTGTGGGCTATAGCACAGTTGATTTTCAATAAAATTGAATTTTCTAAGAAATGTTTAGAAATAATCGAGCAATCAAAATGAAAATTGTCACAGCAATTACAGGTCCCGAAACCTATTGATAGAGGTATCAACCATCGAAATCGGAGCATTTTAGATTTTAGCCGCTAAAAACTTGTGGGCAGCACAGTTGATTTTCAATAAAATTGAATTTTCTAAGAAATGTTTAGAAATAATCGAGCAATCAAAATGAAAATTGTCACAGCAATTACAGGTCCCGAAACCTATTGATAGAGGTATCAACCATCGAAATCGGAGCATTTTAGATTTTTGCCGCTAAAAACTTGTGGGCTATAGCACAGTTGATTTTCAATAAAATTGAATTTTCTAAGAAATGTTTAGAAATAATCGAGCAATCAAAATGAAAATTGTCACAGCAATTACAAATCCCGAAACCTATTGATAGAGGTATCAACCATCGAAATCGAAGCATTTTAGATTTTTGCCACACAAAAACTTGTGGGCTATAGCACAGTTGATTTTCAATAAAATTGAATTTTCTAAGAAATGTTTAGAAATAATCGAGCAATCAAAATGAAAATTGTCACAGCAATTACAGGTCCCGAAACCTATTGATAGAGGTATCAACCATCGAAATCGGAGCATTTTAGATTTTTGCCGCTAAAAACTTGTGGGCTATAGCACAGTTGATTTTCAATAAAATTGAATTTTCTAAGAAATGTTTAGAAATAATCGAGCAATCAAAATGAAAATTGTCACAGCAATTACAAATCCCGAAACCTATTGATAGAGGTATCAACCATCGAAATCGAAGCATTTTAGATTTTTGCCGCACAAAAACTTGTGGGCTATAGCACAGTTGATTTTCAATAAAATTGAATTTTCTAAGAAATGTTTAGAAATAATCGAGCAATCAAAATGAAAATTGTCACAGCAATTACAGGTCCCGAAACCTATTGATAGAGGTATCAACCATCGAAATCGGAGCATTTTAGATTTTTGCCGCTAAAAACTTGTGGGCTATAGCACAGTTGATTTTCAATAAAATTGAATTTTCTAAGAAATGTTTAGAAATAATCGAGCAATCAAAATGAAAATTGTCACAGCAATTACAAATCCCGAAACCTATTGATAGAGGTATCAACCATTGAAATCGAAGCATTTTAGATTTTTGCCGCACAAAAACTTGTGGGCTATAGCACAGTTAATTTTCAATAAAATTGAATTTTCTAAGAAATGTTTAGAAATAATCGAGCAATCAAAATGAAAATTGTCACAGCAATTACAAATCCCGAAACCTATTGATAGAGGTATCAACCATCGAAATCGAAGCATTTTAGATTTTTGCCGCACAAAAACTTGTGGGCTATAGCACAGTTAATTTTCAATAAAATTGAATTTTCTAAGAAATGTTTAGAAATAATCGAGCAATCAAAATGAAAATTGTCACAGCAATTACAAATCCCGAAACCTATTGATAGAGGTATCAACCATCGAAATCGAAGCATTTTAGATTTTTGCCGCACAAAAACTTGTGGGCTATAGCACAGTTGATTTTCAATAAAATTGAATTTTCTAAGAAATGTTTAGAAATAATCGAGCAATCAAAATGAAAATTGTCACAGCAATTACAGGTCCCGAAACCTATTGATAGAGGTATCAACCATCGAAATCGGAGCATTTTAGATTTTTGCCGCTAAAAACTTGTGGGCTATAGCACAGTTGATTTTCAATAAAATTGAATTTTCTAAGAAATGTTTAGAAATAATCGAGCAATCAAAATGAAAATTGTCACAGCAATTACAGGTCCCGAAACCTATTGATAGAGGTATCAACCATCGAAATCGGAGCATTTTAGATTTTTGCCGCTAAAAACTTGTGGGCTATAGCACAGTTGATTTTCAATAAAATTGAATTTTCTAAGAAATGTTTAGAAATAATCGAGCAATCAAAATGAAAATTGTCACAGCAATTACAGGTCCCGAAACCTATTGATAGAGGTATCAACCATCGAAATCGGAGCATTTTAGATTTTTGCCGCTAAAAACTTGTGGGCTATAGCACAGTTGATTTTCAATAAAATTGAATTTTCTAAGAAATGTTTAGAAATAATCGAGCAATCAAAATGAAAATTGTCACAGCAATTACAAATCCCGAAACCTATTGATAGAGGTATCAACCATCGAAATCGAAGCATTTTAGATTTTTGCCGCACAAAAACTTGTGGGCTATAGCACAGTTAATTTTCAATAAAATTGAATTTTCTAAGAAATGTTTAGAAATAATCGAGCAATCAAAATGAAAATTGTCACAGCAATTACAAATCCCGAAACCTATTGATAGAGGTATCAACCATCGAAATCGAAGCATTTTAGATTTTTGCCGCACAAAAACTTGTGGGCTATAGCACAGTTGATTTTCAATAAAATTGAATTTTCTAAGAAATGTTTAGAAATAATCGAGCAATCAAAATGAAAATTGTCACAGCAATTACAGGTCCCGAAACCTATTGATAGAGGTATCAACCATCGAAATCGGAGCATTTTAGATTTTTGCCGCTAAAAACTTGTGGGCTATAGCACAGTTGATTTTCAATAAAATTGAATTTTCTAAGAAATGTTTAGAAATAATCGAGCAATCAAAATGAAAATTGTCACAGCAATTACAGGTCCCGAAACCTATTGATAGAGGTATCAACCATCGAAATCGGAGCATTTTAGATTTTTGCCGCTAAAAACTTGTGGGCTATAGCACAGTTGATTTTCAATAAAATTGAATTTTCTAAGAAATGTTTAGAAATAATCGAGCAATCAAAATGAAAATTGTCACAGCAATTACAGGTCCCGAAACCTATTGATAGAGGTATCAACCATCGAAATCGGAGCATTTTAGATTTTTGCCGCTAAAAACTTGTGGGCTATAGCACAGTTGATTTTCAATAAAATTGAATTTTCTAAGAAATGTTTAGAAATAATCGAGCAATCAAAATGAAAATTGTCACAGCAATTACAGGTCCCGAAACCTATTGATAGAGGTATCAACCATCGAAATCGGAGCATTTTAGATTTTTGCCGCTAAAAACTTGTGGGCTATAGCACAGTTGATTTTCAATCAAATTGAATTTTCTAAGCAATGTTTAGAAATAATCGAGCAATCAAAATGAAAATTGTCACAGCAATTACATGTCCCGAAACCTATTGATAGAGGTATCAACCATCGTAATCGGAGCATTTTAGATTTTTGCCGCTCAAAAACTTGTGGGCTATAGCACAGTTAATTTTCAATAAAATTGAATTTTCTAAGCAATGTTTAGAAATAATCGAGCAATCAAAATGCAAATTGTCACAGCAATTACATGTCCCGAAAACTATTGATAGAGGTATCAACCATCGTAATCGGAGCATTTTAGATTTTTGCCGCCCAAAAACTTGTGGGCTATAGCACAGTTGATTTTCAATAAAATTGAATTTTCTAAGAAACGTTTAGAAATAATCGAGCAATCAAAATGAAAATTGTCACAGCAATTACAGGTCCCGAAACCTATTGATAGAGGTATCAACCATCGTAATCGGAGCATTTTAGATTTTTGCCGCTCAAAAACTTGTGGGCTATAGCACAGTTGATTTTCAATAAAATTGAATTTTCTAAGAAATGTTTAGAAATAATCGAGCAATCAAAATGAAAATTGTCACAGCAATTACAGGTCCCGAAACCTATTGATAGAGGTATCAACCATCGAAATCGGAGCATTTTAGATTTTTGCCGCTAAAAACTTGTGGGCTATAGCACAGTTGATTTTCAATAAAATTGAATTTTCTAAGAAATGTTTAGAAATAATCGAGCAATCAAAATGAAAATTGTCACAGCAATTACAGGTCCCGAAACCTATTGATAGAGGTATCAACCATCGTAATCGGAGCATTTTAGATTTTTGCCGCCCAAAAACTTGTGGGCTATAGCACAGTTAATTTTCAATAAAATTGAATATTCTAAGAAATGTTTAGAAATAATCGAGCAATCAAAATGAAAATTGTCACAGCAATTACAGGTCCCGAAACCTATTGATAGAGGTATCAACCATCGTAATCGGAGCATTTTAGATTTTTGCCGCTCAAAAACTTGTGGGCTATAGCACAGTTGATTTTCAATAAAATTGAATTTTCTAAGCAATGTTTAGAAATAATCGAGCAATCAAAATGCAAATTGTCACAGCAATTACATGTCCCGAAACCTATTGATAGAGGTATCAACCATCGTAATCGGAGCATTTTAGATTTTTGCCGCCCAAAAACTTGTGGGCTATAGCACAGTTGATTTTCAATAAAATTGAATTTTCTAAGAAACGTTTAGAAATAATCGAGCAATCAAAATGAAAATTGTCACAGCAATTACAGGTCCCGAAACCTATTGATAGAGGTATCAACCATCGTAATCGGAGCATTTTAGATTTTTGCCGCTCAAAAACTTGTGGGCTATAGCACAGTTGATTTTCAATAAAATTGAATTTTCTAAGAAATGTTTAGAAATAATCGAGCAATCAAAATGAAAATTGTCACAGCAATTACAGGTCCCGAAACCTATTGATAGAGGTATCAACCATCGTAGTCGGAGCATTTTAGATTTTTGCCGCCCAAAAACTTGTGGGCTATAGCACAGTTAATTTTCAATAAAATTGAATATTCTAAGAAATGTTTAGAAATAATCGAGCAATCAAAATGAAAATTGTCACAGCAATTACAAATCCCGAAACCTATTGATAGAGGTATCAACCATCGAAATCGAAGCATTTTAGATTTTTGCCGCACAAAAACTTGTGGGCTATAGCACAGTTAATTTTCAATAAAATTGAATTTTCTAAGAAATGTTTAGAAATAATCGAGCAATCAAAATGAAAATTGTCACAGCAATTACAGGTCCCGAAACCTATTGATAGAGGTATCAACCATCGAAATCGGAGCATTTTAGATTTTTGCCGCTAAAAACTTGTGGGCTATAGCACAGTTGATTTTCAATAAAATTGAATTTTCTAAGAAATGTTTAGAAATAATCGAGCAATCAAAATGAAAATTGTCACAGCAATTACAGGTCCCGAAACCTATTGATAGAGGTATCAACCATCGAAATCGGAGCATTTTAGATTTTTGCCGCTAAAAACTTGTGGGCTATAGCACAGTTGATTTTCAATAAAATTGAATTTTCTAAGAAATGTTTAGAAATAATCGAGCAATCAAAATGAAAATTGTCACAGCAATTACAGGTCCCGAAACCTATTGATAGAGGTATCAACCATCGAAATCGGAGCATTTTAGATTTTAGCCGCTAAAAACTTGTGGGCTATAGCACAGTTGATTTTCAATAAAATTGAATTTTCTAAGAAATGTTTAGAAATAATCGAGCAATCAAAATGAAAATTGTCACAGCAATTACAGGTCCCGAAACCTATTGATAGAGGTATCAACCATCGAAATCGGAGCATTTTAGATTTTTGCCGCTAAAAACTTGTGGGCTATAGCACAGTTGATTTTCAATAAAATTGAATTTTCTAAGAAATGTTTAGAAATAATCGAGCAATCAAAATGAAAATTGTCACAGCAATTACAAATCCCGAAACCTATTGATAGAGGTATCAACCATCGAAATCGAAGCATTTTAGATTTTTGCCGCACAAAAACTTGTGGGCTATAGCACAGTTAATTTTCAATAAAATTGAATTTTCTAAGAAATGTTTAGAAATAATCGAGCAATCAAAATGAAAATTGTCACAGCAATTACAGGTCCCGAAACCTATTGATAGAGGTATCAACCATCGAAATCGGAGCATTTTAGATTTTTGCCGCTAAAAACTTGTGGGCTATAGCACAGTTGATTTTCAATAAAATTGAATTTTCTAAGAAATGTTTAGAAATAATCGAGCAATCAAAATGAAAATTGTCACAGCAATTACAGGTCCCGAAACCTATTGATAGAGGTATCAACCATCGAAATCGAAGCATTTTAGATTTTTGCCGCACAAAAACTTGTGGGCTATAGCACAGTTAATTTTCAATAAAATTGAATTTTTTAAGAAATGTTTAGAAATAATCGAGCAATCAAAATGAAAATTGTCACAGCAATTACAGGTCCCGAAACCTATTGATAGAGGTATCAACCATCGAAATCGGAGCATTTTAGATTTTTGCCGCTAAAAACTTGTGGGCTATAGCACAGTTGATTTTCAATAAAATTGAATTTTCTAAGAAATGTTTAGAAATAATCGAGTAATCAAAATGAAAATTGTCACAGCAATTACAGGTCCCGAAACCTATTGATAGAGGTATCAACCATCGAAATCGGAGCATTTTAGATTTTTGCCGCTAAAAACTTGTGGGCTATAGCACAGTTGATTTTCAATAAAATTGAATTTTCTAAGAAATGTTTAGAAATAATCGAGCAATCAAAATGAAAATTGTCACAGCAATTACAGGTCCCGAAACCTATTGATAGAGGTATCAACCATCGAAATCGGAGCATTTTAGATTTTTGCCGCTAAAAACTTGTGGGCTATAGCACAGTTGATTTTCAATAAAATTGAATTTTCTAAGAAATGTTTAGAAATAATCGAGCAATCAAAATGAAAATTGTCACAGCAATTACAGGTCCCGAAACCTATTGATAGAGGTATCAACCATCGAAATCGGAGCATTTTAGATTTTTGCCGCTAAAAACTTGTGGGCTATAGCACAGTTGATTTTCAATAAAATTGAATTTTCTAAGAAATGTTTAGAAATAATCGAGCAATCAAAATGAAAATTGTCACAGCAATTACAAATCCCGAAACCTATTGATAGAGGTATCAACCATCGTAGTCGGATCATTTTAGATTTTTGCCGCACAAAAACTTGTGGGCTATAGCACAGTTAATTTTCAATAAAATTGAATATTCTAAGAAATGTTTAGAAATAATCGAGCAATCAAAATGAAAATTGTCACAGCAATTACAAATCCCGAAACCTATTGATAGAGGTATCAACCATCGAAATCGAAGCATTTTAGATTTTTGCCGCACAAAAACTTGTGGGCTATAGCACAGTTAATTTTCAATAAAATTGAATTTTCTAAGAAATGTTTAGAAATAATCGAGCAATCAAAATGAAAATTGTCACAGCAATTACAGGTCCCGAAACCTATTGATAGAGGTATCAACCATCGAAATCGGAGCATTTTAGATTTTTGCCGCTAAAAACTTGTGGGCTATAGCACAGTTGATTTTCAATAAAATTGAATTTTCTAAGAAATGTTTAGAAATAATCGAGCAATCAAAATGAAAATTGTCACAGCAATTACAGGTCCCGAAACCTATTGATAGAGGTATCAACCATCGTAATCGGAGCATTTTAGATTTTTGCCGCCCAAAAACTTGTGGGCTATAGCACAGTTAATTTTCAATAAAATTGAATATTCTAAGAAATGTTTAGAAATAATCGAGCAATCAAAATGAAAATTGTCACAGCAATTACAGGTCCCGAAACCTATTGATAGAGGTATCAACCATCGTAATCGGAGCATTTTAGATTTTTGCCGCTCAAAAACTTGTGGGCTATAGCACAGTTGATTTTCAATAAAATTGAATTTTCTAAGAAATGTTTAGAAATAATCGAGCAATCAAAATGAAAATTGTCACAGCAATTACAGGTCCCGAAACCTATTGATAGAGGTATCAACCATCGTAGTCGGAGCATTTTAGATTTTTGCCGCCCAAAAACTTGTGGGCTATAGCACAGTTAATTTTCAATAAAATTGAATATTCTAAGAAATGTTTAGAAATAATCGAGCAATCAAAATGAAAATTGTCACAGCAATTACAAATCCCGAAACCTATTGATAGAGGTATCAACCATCGAAATCGAAGCATTTTAGATTTTTGCCGCACAAAAACTTGTGGGCTATAGCACAGTTAATTTTCAATAAAATTGAATTTTCTAAGAAATGTTTAGAAATAATCGAGCAATCAAAATGAAAATTGTCACAGCAATTACAGGTCCCGAAACCTATTGATAGAGGTATCAACCATCGAAATCGGAGCATTTTAGATTTTTGCCGCTAAAAACTTGTGGGCTATAGCACAGTTGATTTTCAATAAAATTGAATTTTCTAAGAAATGTTTAGAAATAATCGAGCAATCAAAATGAAAATTGTCACAGCAATTACAGGTCCCGAAACCTATTGATAGAGGTATCAACCATCGAAATCGGAGCATTTTAGATTTTTGCCGCTAAAAACTTGTGGGCTATAGCGAGTTGATTTTCAATAAAATTGAATTTTCTAAGAAATGTTTAGAAATAATCGAGCAATCAAAATGAAAATTGTCACAGCAATTACAGGTCCCGAAACCTATTGATAGAGGTATCAACCATCGAAATCGGAGCATTTTAGATTTTTGCCGCTAAAAACTTGTGGGCTATAGCACAGTTGATTTTCAATAAAATTTAATTTTCTAAGCAATGTTTAGAAATAATCGAGCAATCAAAATGAAAATTGTCACAGCAATTACATGTCCCGAAACCTATTGATAGAGGTATCAACCATCGTAATCGGAGCATTTTAGATTTTTGCCGCTCAAAAACTTGTGGGCTATAGCACAGTTAATTTTCAATAAAATTGAATTTTCTAAGCAATGTTTAGAAATAATCGAGCAATCAAAATGCAAATTGTCACAGCAATTACATGTCCCGAAACCTATTGATAGAGGTATCAACCATCGTAATCGGAGCATTTTAGATTTTTGCCGCCCAAAAACTTGTGGGCTATAGCACAGTTGATTTTCAATAAAATTGAATTTTCTAAGAAACGTTTAGAAATAATCGAGCAATCAAAATGAAAATTGTCACAGCAATTACAGGTCCCGAAACCTATTGATAGAGGTATCAACCATCGTAATCGGAGCATTTTAGATTTTTGCCGCTCAAAAACTTGTGGGCTATAGCACAGTTGATTTTCAATAAAATTGAATTTTCTAAGAAATGTTTAGAAATAATCGAGCAATCAAAATGAAAATTGTCACAGCAATTACAGGTCCCGAAACCTATTGATAGAGGTATCAACCATCGAAATCGGAGCATTTTAGATTTTTGCCGCTAAAAACTTGTGGGCTATAGCACAGTTGATTTTCAATAAAATTGAATTTTCTAAGAAATGTTTAGAAATAATCGAGCAATCAAAATGAAAATTGTCACAGCAATTACAGGTCCCGAAACCTATTGATAGAGGTATCAACCATCGTAATCGGAGCATTTTAGATTTTTGCCGCCCAAAAACTTGTGGGCTATAGCACAGTTAATTTTCAATAAAATTGAATATTCTAAGAAATGTTTAGAAATAATCGAACAATCAAAATGAAAATTGTCACAGCAATTACAGGTCCCGAAACCTATTGATAGAGGTATCAACCATCGTAATCGGAGCATTTTAGATTTTTGCCGCTCAAAAACTTGTGGGCTATAGCACAGTTGATTTTCAATAAAATTGAATTTTCTAAGCAATGTTTAGAAATAATCGAGCAATCAAAATGCAAATTGTCACAGCAATTACATGTCCCGAAACCTATTGATAGAGGTATCAACCATCGTAATCGGAGCATTTTAGATTTTTGCCGCCCAAAAACTTGTGGGCTATAGCACAGTTGATTTTCAATAAAATTGAATTTTCTAAGAAACGTTTAGAAATAATCGAGCAATCAAAATGAAAATTGTCACAGCAATTACAGGTCCCGAAACCTATTGATAGAGGTATCAACCATCGTAATCGGAGCATTTTAGATTTTTGCCGCTCAAAAACTTGTGGGCTATAGCACAGTTGATTTTCAATAAAATTTAATTTTCTAAGAAATGTTTAGAAATAATCGAGCAATCAAAATGAAAATTGTCACAGCAATTACAGGTCCCGAAACCTATTGATAGAGGTATCAACCATCGAAATCGGAGCATTTTAGATTTTTGCCGCACAAAAACTTGTGGGCTATAGCACAGTTGATTTTCAATAAAATTTAATTTTCTAAGAAATGTTTAGAAATAATCGAGCAATCAAAATGAAAATTGTCACAGCAATTACAGGTCCCGAAACCTATTGATAGAGGTATCAACCATCGAAATCGGAGCATTTTAGATTTTTGCCGCACAAAAACTTGTGGGCTATAGCACAGTTGATTTTCAATAAAATTGAATTTTCTAAGAAATATTTAGAAATAATCGAGCAATCAAAATGAAAATTGTCACAGCAATTACAGGTCCCGAAACCTATTGATAGAGGTATCAACCATCGAAATCGGAGCATTTTAGATTTTAGCCGCTAAAAACTTGTGGGCTATAGCACAGTTGATTTTCAATAAAATTGAATTTTCTAAGAAATGTTTAGAAATAATCGAGCAATCAAAATGAAAATTGTCACAGCAATTACAGGTCCCGAAACCTATTGATAGAGGTATCAACCATCGAAATCGGAGCATTTTAGATTTTTGCCGCTAAAAACTTGTGGGCTATAGCACAGTTGATTTTCAATAAAATTGAATTTTCTAAGAAATGTTTAGAAATAATCGACCAATCAAAATGAAAATTGTCACAGCAATTACAAATCCCGAAACCTATTGATAGAGGTATCAACCATCGAAATCGAAGCATTTTAGATTTTTGCCGCACAAAAACTTGTGGGCTATAGCACAGTTAATTTTCAATAAAATTGAATTTTCTAAGAAATGTTTAGAAATAATCGAGCAATCAAAATGAAAATTGTCACAGCAATTACAGGTCCCGAAACCTATTGATAGAGGTATCAACCATCGAAATCGGAGCATTTTAGATTTTTGCCGCACAAAAACTTGTGGGCTATAGCACAGTTGATTTTCAATAAAATTGAATTTTCTAAGAAATGTTTAGAAATAATCGAGCAATCAAAATGAAAATTGTCACAGCAATTACAGGTCCCGAAACCTATTGATAGAGGTATCAACCATCGAAATCGGAGCATTTTAGATTTTTGCCGCTAAAAACTTGTGGGCTATAGCACAGTTGATTTTCAATAAAATTGAATTTTCTAAGAAATGTTTAGAAATAATCGAGCAATCAAAATGAAAATTGTCACAGCAATTACAAATCCCGAAACCTATTGATAGAGGTATCAACCATCGTAGTCGGATCATTTTAGATTTTTGCCGCACAAAAACTTGTGGGCTATAGCACAGTTAATTTTCAATAAAATTGAATATTCTAAGAAATGTTTAGAAATAATCGAGCAATCAAAATGAAAATTGTCACAGCAATTACAAATCCCGAAACCTATTGATAGAGGTATCAACCATCGAAATCGAAGCATTTTAGATTTTTGCCGCACAAAAACTTGTGGGCTATAGCACAGTTGATTTTCAATAAAATTGAATTTTCTAAGAAATGTTTAGAAATAATCGAGCAATCAAAATGAAAATTGTCACAGCAATTACAGGTCCCGAAACCTATTGATAGAGGTATCAACCATCGAAATCGGAGCATTTTAGATTTTTGCCGCTAAAAACTTGTGGGCTATAGCACAGTTGATTTTCAATAAAATTGAATTTTCTAAGAAATGTTTAGAAATAATCGAGCAATCAAAATGAAAATTGTCACAGCAATTACAGGTCCCGAAACCTATTGATAGAGGTATCAACCATCGAAATCGGAGCATTTTAGATTTTTGCCGCTAAAAACTTGTGGGCTATAGCACAGTTGATTTTCAATAAAATTGAATTTTCTAAGAAATGTTTAGAAATAATCGAGCAATCAAAATGAAAATTGTCACAGCAATTACAGGTCCCGAAACCTATTGATAGAGGTATCAACCATCGAAATCGGAGCATTTTAGATTTTTGCCGCTAAAAACTTGTGGGCTATAGCACAGTTGATTTTCAATAAAATTGAATTTTCTAAGAAATGTTTAGAAATAATCGAGCAATCAAAATGAAAATTGTCACAGCAATTACAGGTCCCGAAACCTATTGATAGAGGTATCAACCATCGTAGTCGGATCATTTTAGATTTTTGCCGCACAAAAACTTGTGGGCTATAGCACAGTTAATTTTCAATAAAATTGAATATTCTAAGAAACGTTTAGAAATAATCGAGCAATCAAAATGAAAATTGTCACAGCAATTACAAATCCCGAAACCTATTGATAGAGGTATCAACCATCGAAATCGAAGCATTTTAGATTTTTGCCGCACAAAAACTTGTGGGCTATAGCACAGTTGATTTTCAATAAAATTGAATTTTCTAAGAAATGTTTAGAAATAATCGAGCAATCAAAATGAAAATTGTCACAGCAATTACAGGTCCCGAAACCTATTGATAGAGGTATCAACCATCGAAATCGGAGCATTTTAGATTTTTGCCGCTAAAAACTTGTGGGCTATAGCACAGTTGATTTTCAATAAAATTGAATTTTCTAAGAAATGTTTAGAAATAATCGAGCAATCAAAATGAAAATTGTCACAGCAATTACAGGTCCCGAAACCTATTGATAGAGGTATCAACCATCGAAATCGGAGCATTTTAGATTTTTGCCGCTAAAAACTTGTGGGCTATAGCACAGTTGATTTTCAATAAAATTGAATTTTCTAAGAAATGTTTAGAAATAATCGAGCAATCAAAATGAAAATTGTCACAGCAATTACAGGTCCCGAAACCTATTGATAGAGGTATCAACCATCGAAATCGGAGCATTTTAGATTTTTGCCGCTAAAAACTTGTGGGCTATAGCACAGTTGATTTTCAATAAAATTGAATTTTCTAAGAAATGTTTAGAAATAATCGAGCAATCAAAATGAAAATTGTCACAGCAATTACAAATCCCGAAACCTATTGATAGAGGTATCAACCATCGTAGTCGGATCATTTTAGATTTTTGCCGCACAAAAACTTGTGGGCTATAGCACAGTTAATTTTCAATAAAATTGAATATTCTAAGAAATGTTTAGAAATAATCGAGCAATCAAAATGAAAATTGTCACAGCAATTACAAATCCCGAAACCTATTGATAGAGGTATCAACCATCGAAATCGAAGCATTTTAGATTTTTGCCGCACAAAAACTTGTGGGCTATAGCACAGTTGATTTTCAATAAAATTGAATTTTCTAAGAAATGTTTAGAAATAATCGAGCAATCAAAATGAAAATTGTCACAGCAATTACAGGTCCCGAAACCTATTGATAGAGGTATCAACCATCGTAATCGGAGCATTTTAGATTTTTGCCGCCCAAAAACTTGTGGGCTATAGCACAGTTAATTTTCAATAAAATTGAATATTCTAAGAAATGTTTAGAAATAATCGAGCAATCAAAATGAAAATTGTCACAGCAATTACAGGTCCCGAAACCTATTGATAGAGGTATCAACCATCGTAATCGGAGCATTTTAGATTTTTGCCGCTCAAAAACTTGTGGGCTATAGCACAGTTAATTTTCAATAAAATTGAATTTTCTAAGCAATGTTTAGAAATAATCGAGCAATCAAAATGCAAATTGTCACAGCAATTACATGTCCCGAAACCTATTGATAGAGGTATCAACCATCGTAATCGGAGCATTTTAGATTTTTGCCGCCCAAAAACTTGTGGGCTATAGCACAGTTGATTTTCAATAAAATTGAATTTTCTAAGAAACGTTTAGAAATAATCGAGCAATCAAAATGAAAATTGTCACAGCAATTACAGGTCCCGAAACCTATTGATAGAGGTATCAACCATCGTAATCGGAGCATTTTAGATTTTTGCCGCTCAAAAACTTGTGCATGTATAGCACAGTTAATTTTCAATAAAATTGAATTTTCTAAGAAATGTTTAGAAATAATCGAGCAATCAAAATGAAAATTGTCACAGCAATTACAGGTCCCGAAACCTATTGATAGAGGTATCAACCATCGTAGTCGGAGCATTTTAGATTTTTGCCGCCCAAAAACTTGTGGGTTATAGCACAGTTAATTTTCAATAAAATTGAATTTTCTAAGAAATGTTTAGAAATAATCGAGCAATCAAAATGAAAATTGTCACAGCAATTACAGGTCCCGAAACCTATTGATAGAGGTATCAACCATCGAAATCGGAGCATTTTAGATTTTTGCCGCTAAAAACTTGTGGGCTATAGCGAGTTGATTTTCAATAAAATTGAATTTTCTAAGAAATGTTTAGAAATAATCGAGCAATCAAAATGAAAATTGTCACAGCAATTACAGGTCCCGAAACCTATTGATAGAGGTATCAACCATCGAAATCGGAGCATTTTAGATTTTTGCCGCACAAAAACTTGTGGGCTATAGCACAGTTAATTTTCAATAAAATTGAATTTTCTAAGAAATGTTTAGAAATAATCGAGCAATCAAAATGAAAATTGTCACAGCAATTACAGGTCCCGAAACCTATTGATAGAGGTATCAACCATCGAAATCGGAGCATTTTAGATTTTTGCCGCTAAAAACTTGTGGGCTATAGCACAGTTGATTTTCAATAAAATTGAATTTTCTAAGAAATGTTTAGAAATAATCGAGCAATCAAAATGAAAATTGTCACAGCAATTACAGGTCCCGAAACCTATTGATAGAGGTATCAACCATCGAAATCGGAGCATTTTAGATTTTTGCCGCTAAAAACTTGTGGGCTATAGCACAGTTGATTATTAATAAAATTGAATTTTCTAAGAAATGTTTAGAAATAATCGAGCAATCAAAATGAAAATTGTCACAGCAATTACAGGTCCCGAAACCTATTGATAGAGGTATCAACCATCGAAATCGGAGCATTTTAGATTTTTGCCGCTAAAAACTTGTGGGCTATAGCACAGTTGATTTTCAATAAAATTGAATTTTCTAAGAAATGTTTAGAAATAATCGAGCAATCAAAATGAAAATTGTCACAGCAATTACAGGTCCCGAAACCTATTGATAGAGGTATCAACCATCGAAATCGGAGCATTTTAGATTTTTGCCGCTAAAAACTTGTGGGCTATAGCACAGTTGATTTTCAATAAAAATGAATTTTCTAAGAAATGTTTAGAAATAATCGAGCAATCAAAATGAAAATTGTCACAGCAATTACAGGTCCCAAAACCTATTGATAGAGGTATCAACCATCGAAATCGGAGCATTTTAGATTTTTGCCGCTAAAAACTTGTGGGCTATAGCACAGTTGATTTCCAATAAAATTGAATTTTCTAAGAAATGTTTAGAAATAATCGAGCAATCAAAATGAAAATTGTCACAGCAATTACAGGTCCCGAAACCTATTGATAGAGGTATCAACCATCGAAATCGGAGCATTTTAGATTTTTGCCGCTAAAAACTTGTGGGCTATAGCACAGTTGATTTTCAATAAAATTGAATTTTCTAAGAAATGTTTAGAAATAATCGAGCAATCAAAATGAAAATTGTCACAGCAATTACAAATCCCGAAACCTATTGATAGAGGTATCAACCATTGAAATCGAAGCATTTTAGATTTTTGCCGCACAAAAACTTGTGGGCTATAGCACAGTTAATTTTCAATAAAATTGAATTTTCTAAGAAATGTTTAGAAATAATCGAGCAATCAAAATGAAAATTGTCACAGCAATTACAAATCCCGAAACCTATTGATAGAGGTATCAACCATCGAAATCGAAGCATTTTAGATTTTTGCCGCACAAAAACTTGTGGGCTATAGCACAGTTAATTTTCAATAAAATTGAATTTTCTAAGAAATGTTTAGAAATAATCGAGCAATCAAAATGAAAATTGTCACAGCAATTACAGGTCCCGAAACCTATTGATAGAGGTATCAACCATCGAAATCGGAGCATTTTAGATTTTTGCCGCTAAAAACTTGTGGGCTATAGCACAGTTGATTTTCAATAAAATTGAATTTTCTAAGAAATGTTTAGAAATAATCGAGCAATCAAAATGAAAATTGTCACAGCAATTACAGGTCCCGAAACCTATTGATAGAGGTATCAACCATCGAAATCGGAGCATTTTAGATTTTTGCCGCTAAAAACTTGTGGGCTATAGCACAGTTGATTTTCAATAAAATTGAATTTTCTAAGAAATGTTTAGAAATAATCGAGCAATCAAAATGAAAATTGTCACAGCAATTACAGGTCCCGAAACCTATTGATAGAGGTATCAACCATCGAAATCGGAGCATTTTAGATTTTTGCCGCTAAAAACTTGTGGGCTATAGCACAGTTGATTTTCAATAAAATTTAATTTTCTAAGAAATGTTTAGAAATAATCGAGCAATCAAAATGAAAATTGTCACAGCAATTACAGGTCCCGAAACCTATTGATAGAGGTATCAACCATCGAAATCGGAGCATTTTAGATTTTTGCCGCTAAAAACTTGTGGGCTATAGCACAGTTGATTTTCAATAAAATTGAATTTTCTAAGAAATGTTTAGAAATAATCGAGCAATCAAAATGAAAATTGTCACAGCAATTACAGGTCCCGAAACCTATTGATAGAGGTATCAACCATCGTAATCGGAGCATTTTAGATTTTTGCCGCTAAAAACTTGTGGGCTATAGCACAGTTGATTTTCAATAAAATTGAATTTTCTAAGAAATGTTTAGAAATAATCGAGCAATCAAAATGAAAATTGTCACAGCAATTACAGGTCCCGAAACCTATTGATAGAGGTATCAACCATCGAAATCGGAGCATTTTAGATTTTTGCCGCTAAAAACTTGTGGGCTATAGCACAGTTGATTTTCAATAAAATTTAATTTTCTAAGAAATGTTTAGAAATAATCGAGCAATCAAAATGAAAATTGTCACAGCAATTACAGGTCCCGAAACCTATTGATAGAGGTATCAACCATCGAAATCGGAGCATTTTAGATTTTTGCCGCTAAAAACTTGTGGGCTATAGCACAGTTGATTTTCAATAAAATTGAATTTTCTAAGAAATGTTTAGAAATAATCGAGCAATCAAAATGAAAATTGTCACAGCAATTACAGGTCCCGAAACCTATTGATAGAGGTATCAACCATCGTAATCGGAGCATTTTAGATTTTTGCCGCTAAAAACTTGTGGGCTATAGCACAGTTGATTTTCAATAAAATTGAATTTTCTAAGAAATGTTTAGAAATAATCGAGCAATCAAAATGAAAATTGTCACAGCAATTACAGGTCCCGAAACCTATTGATAGAGGTATCAACCATCGAAATCGGAGCATTTTAGATTTTTGCCGCTAAAAACTTGTGGGCTATAGCACAGTTGATTTTCAATAAAATTGAATTTTCTAAGAAATGTTTAGAAATAATCGAGCAATCAAAATGAAAATTGTCACAGCAATTACAGGTCCCGAAACCTATTGATAGAGGTATCAACCATCGAAATCGGAGCATTTTAGATTTTTGCCGCTAAAAACTTGTGGGCTATAGCACAGTTGATTTTCAATAAAATTGAATTTTCTAAGAAATGTTTAGAAATAATCGAGCAATCAAAATGAAAATTGTCACAGCAATTACAGGTCCCGAAACCTATTGATAGAGGTATCAACCATCGAAATCGGAGCATTTTAGATTTTTGCCGCTAAAAACTTGTGGGCTATAGCACAGTTGATTTTCAATAAAATTGAATTTTCTAAGAAATGTTTAGAAATAATCGAGCAATCAAAATGAAAATTGTCACAGCAATTACAAATCCCGAAACCTATTGATAGAGGTATCAACCATTGAAATCGAAGCATTTTAGATTTTTGCCGCACAAAAACTTGTGGGCTATAGCACAGTTAATTTTCAATAAAATTGAATTTTCTAAGAAATGTTTAGAAATAATCGAGCAATCAAAATGAAAATTGTCACAGCAATTACAAATCCCGAAACCTATTGATAGAGGTATCAACCATCGAAATCGAAGCATTTTAGATTTTTGCCGCTAAAAACTTGTGGGCTATAGCACAGTTGATTTTCAATAAAATTGAATTTTCTAAGAAATGTTTAGAAATAATCGAGCAATCAAAATGAAAATTGTCACAGCAATTACAGGTCCCGAAACCTATTGATAGAGGTATCAACCATCGAAATCGGAGCATTTTAGATTTTTGCCGCTAAAAACTTGTGGGCTATAGCACAGTTGATTTTCAATAAAATTGAATTTTCTAAGAAATGTTTAGAAATAATCGAGCAATCAAAATGAAAATTGTCACAGCAATTACAGGTCCCGAAACCTATTGATAGAGGTATCAACCATCGAAATCGGAGCATTTTAGATTTTTGCCGCTAAAAACTTGTGGGCTATAGCACAGTTGATTTTCAATAAAATTGAATTTTCTAAGAAATGTTTAGAAATAATCGAGCAATCAAAATGAAAATTGTCACAGCAATTACAGGTCCCGAAACCTATTGATAGAGGTATCAACCATCGAAATCGGAGCATTTTAGATTTTTGCCGCTAAAAACTTGTGGGCTATAGCACAGTTGATTTTCAATAAAATTGAATTTTCTAAGAAATGTTTAGAAATAATCGAGCAATCAAAATGAAAATTGTCACAGCAATTACAGGTCCCGAAACCTATTGATAGAGGTATCAACCATCGAAATCGGAGCATTTTAGATTTTTGCCGCTAAAAACTTGTGGGCTATAGCACAGTTGATTTTCAATAAAATTGAATTTTCTAAGAAATGTTTAGAAATAATCGAGCAATCAAAATGAAAATTGTCACAGCAATTACAGGTCCCGAAACCTATTGATAGAGGTATCAACCATCGAAATCGGAGCATTTTAGATTTTTGCCGCTAAAAACTTGTGGGCTATAGCACAGTTGATTTTCAATAAAATTGAATTTTCTAAGAAATGTTTAGAAATAATCGAGCAATCAAAATGAAAATTGTCACAGCAATTACAGGTCCCGAAACCTATTGATAGAGGTATCAACCATCGAAATCGGAGCATTTTAGATTTTTGCCGCTAAAAACTTGTGGGCTATAGCACAGTTGATTTTCAATAAAATTGAATTTTCTAAGAAATGTTTAGAAATAATCGAGCAATCAAAATGAAAATTGTCACAGCAATTACAGGTCCCGAAACCTATTGATAGAGGTATCAACCATCGTAATCGGAGCATTTTAGATTTTTGCCGCTAAAAACTTGTGGGCTATAGCACAGTTGATTTTCAATAAAATTGAATTTTCTAAGAAATGTTTAGAAATAATCGAGCAATCAAAATGAAAATTGTCACAGCAATTACAGGTCCCGAAACCTATTGATAGAGGTATCAACCATCGAAATCGGAGCATTTTAGATTTTTGCCGCTAAAAACTTGTGGGCTATAGCACAGTTGATTTTCAATAAAATTGAATTTTCTAAGAAATGTTTAGAAATAATCGAGCAATCAAAATGAAAATTGTCACAGCAATTACAGGTCCCGAAACCTATTGATAGAGGTATCAACCATCGAAATCGGAGCATTTTAGATTTTTGCCGCTAAAAACTTGTGGGCTATAGCACAGTTGATTTTCAATAAAATTGAATTTTCTAAGAAATGTTTAGAAATAATCGAGCAATCAAAATGAAAATTGTCACAGCAATTACAGGTCCCGAAACCTATTGATAGAGGTATCAACCATCGAAATCGGAGCATTTTAGATTTTTGCCGCTAAAAACTTGTGGGCTATAGCACAGTTGATTTTCAATAAAATTGAATTTTCTAAGAAATGTTTAGAAATAATCGAGCAATCAAAATGAAAATTGTCACAGCAATTACAGGTCCCGAAACCTATTGATAGAGGTATCAACCATCGAAATCGGAGCATTTTAGATTTTTGCCGCTAAAAACTTGTGGGCTATAGCACAGTTGATTTTCAATAAAATTGAATTTTCTAAGAAATGTTTAGAAATAATCGAGCAATCAAAATGAAAATTGTCACAGCAATTACAGGTCCCGAAACCTATTGATAGAGGTATCAACCATCGAAATCGGAGCATTTTAGATTTTTGCCGCTAAAAACTTGTGGGCTATAGCACAGTTGATTTTCAATAAAATTGAATTTTCTAAGAAATGTTTAGAAATAATCGAGCAATCAAAATGAAAATTGTCACAGCAATTACAGGTCCCGAAACCTATTGATAGAGGTATCAACCATCGTAATCGGAGCATTTTAGATTTTTGCCGCTCAAAAACTTGTGGGCTATAGCACAGTTAATTTTCAATAAAATTGAATTTTTTAAGCAATGTTTAGAAATAATCGAGCAATCAAAATGCAAATTGTCACAGCAATTACATGTCCCGAAACCTATTGATAGAGGTATCAACCATCGTAATCGGAGCATTTTAGATTTTTGCCGCCCAAAAACTTGTGGGCTATAGCACAGTTGATTTTCAATAAAATTGAATTTTCTAAGAAACGTTTAGAAATAATCGAGCAATCAAAATGAAAATTGTCACAGCAATTACAGGTCCCGAAACCTATTGATAGAGGTATCAACCATCGTAATCGGAGCATTTTAGATTTTTGCCGCTCAAAAACTTGTGGGCTATAGCACAGTTGATTTTCAATAAAATTGAATTTTCTAAGAAATGTTTAGAAATAATCGAGCAATCAAAATGAAAATTGTCACAGCAATTACAGGTCCCGAAACCTATTGATAGAGGTATCAACCATCGAAATCGGAGCATATTAGATTTTTGCCGCACAAAAACTTGTGGGCTATAGCACAGTTGATTTTCAATAAAATTGAATTTTCTAAGAATTGTTTAGAAATAATCGAGCAATCAAAATGAAAATTGTCACAGCAATTACAGGTCCCGAAACCTATTGATAGAGGTATCAACCATCGTAGTCGGAGCATTTTAGATTTTTGCCGCCCAAAAACTTGTGGGCTATAGCACAGTTAATTTTCAATAAAATTGAATATTCTAAGAAATGTTTAGAAATAATCGAGCAATCAAAATGAAAATTGTCACAGCAATTACAAATCCCGAAACCTATTGATAGAGGTATCAACCATCGAAATCGAAGCATTTTAGATTTTTGCCGCACAAAAACTTGTGGGCTATAGCACAGTTAATTTTCAATAAAATTGAATTTTCTAAGAAATGTTTAGAAATAATCGAGCAATCAAAATGAAAATTGTCACAGCAATTACAGGTCCCGAAACCTATTGATAGAGGTATCAACCATCGAAATCGGAGCATTTTAGATTTTTGCCGCTAAAAACTTGTGCACAGTTGATTTTCAATAAAATTGAATTTTCTAAGAAATGTTTAGAAATAATCGAGCAATTAAAATGAAAATTGTCACAGCAATTACAGGTCCCGAAACCTATTGATAGAGGTATCAACCATCGAAATCGGAGCATTTTAGATTTTTGCCGCTAAAAACTTGTAGGCTTTAGCACAGTTGATTTTCAATAAAATTGAATTTTCTAAGAAATGTTTAGAAATAATCGAGCAATCAAAATGAAAATTGTCACAGCAATTACAGGTCCCGAAACCTATTGATAGAGGTATCAACCATCGAAATCGGAGCATTTTAGATTTTTGCCGCTAAAAACTTGTGGGCTATAGCACAGTTGATTTTCAATAAAATTGAATTTTCTAAGAAATGTTTAGAAATAATCGAGCAATCAAAATGAAAATTGTCACAGCAATTACAGGTCCCGAAACCTATTGATAGAGGTATCAACCATCGAAATCGGAGCATTTTAGATTTTTGCCGCTAAAAACTTGTGGGCTATAGCACAGTTGATTTTCAATAAAATTGAATTTTCTAAGAAATGTTTAGAAATAATCGAGCAATCAAAATGAAAATTGTCACAGCAATTACAAATCCCGAAACCTATTGATAGAGGTATCAACCATTGAAATCGAAGCATTTTAGATTTTTGCCGCACAAAAACTTGTGGGCTATAGCACAGTTAATTTTCAATAAAATTGAATTTTCTAAGAAATGTTTAGAAATAATCGAGCAATCAAAATGAAAATTGTCACAGCAATTACAAATCCCGAAACCTATTGATAGAGGTATCAACCATCGAAATCGAAGCATTTTAGATTTTTGCCGCACAAAAACTTGTGGGCTATAGCACAGTTAATTTTCAATAAAATTGAATTTTCTAAGAAATGTTTAGAAATAATCGAGCAATCAAAATGAAAATTGTCACAGCAATTACAGGTCCCGAAACCTATTGATAGAGGTATCAACCATCGAAATCGGAACATTTTAGATTTTTGCCGTTAAAAACTTGTGGGCTATAGCACAGTTGATTTTCAATAAAATTGAATTTTTTAAGAAATGTTTAGAAATAATCGAGCAATCAAAATGAAAATTGTCACAGCAATTACAGGTCCCGAAACCTATTGATAGAGGTATCAACCATCGAAATCGGAGCATTTTAGATTTTTGCCGCTAAAAACTTGTGGGCTATAGCACAGTTGATTTTCAATAAAATTGAATTTCCTAAGAAATGTTTAGAAATAATCGAGCAATCAAAATGAAAATTGTCACAGCAATTACAGGTCCCGAAACCTATTGATAGAGGTATCAACCATCGAAATCGGAGCATTTTAGATTTTTGCCGCTAAAAACTTGTGGGCTATAGCACAGTTGATTTCCAATAAAATTGAATTTTCTAAGAAATGTTTAGAAATAATCGAGCAATCAAAATGAAAATTGTCACAGCAATTACAGGTCCCGAAACCTATTGATAGAGGTATCAACCATCGAAATCGGAGCATTTTAGATTTTTGCCGCTAAAAACTTGTGGGCTATAGCACAGTTGATTTTCAATAAAATTGAATTTTCTAAGAAATGTTTAGAAATAATCGAGCAATCAAAATGAAAATTGTCACAGCAATTACAGGTCCCGAAACCTATTGATAGAGGTATCAACCATCGAAATCGGAGCATTTTAGATTTTTGCCGCTAAAAACTTGTGGGCTATAGCACAGTTGATTTTCAATAAAATTGAATTTTCTAAGAATTGTTTAGAAATAATCGAGCAATCAAAATGAAAATTGTCACAGCAATTACAGGTCCCGAAACCTATTGATAGAGGTATCAACCATCGTAGTCGGAGCATTTTAGATTTTTGCCGCCCAAAAACTTGTGGGCTATAGCACAGTTAATTTTCAATAAAATTGAATATTCTAAGAAATGTTTAGAAATAATCGAGCAATCAAAATGAAAATTGTCACAGCAATTACAAATCCCGAAACCTATTGATAGAGGTATCAACCATCGAAATCGAAGCATTTTAGATTTTTGCCGCACAAAAACTTGTGGGCTATAGCACAGTTAATTTTCAATAAAATTGAATTTTCTAAGAAATGTTTAGAAATAATCGAGCAATCAAAATGAAAATTGTCACAGCAATTACAGGTCCCGAAACCTATTGATAGAGGTATCAACCATCGAAATCGGAGCATTTTAGATTTTTGCCGCTAAAAACTTGTGGGCTATAGCACAGTTGATTTTCAATAAAATTGAATTTTCTAAGAAATGTTTAGAAATAATCGAGCAATTAAAATGAAAATTGTCACAGCAATTACAGGTCCCGAAACCTATTGATAGAGGTATCAACCATCGAAATCGGAGCATTTTAGATTTTTGCCGCTAAAAACTTGTAGGCTTTAGCACAGTTGATTTTCAATAAAATTGAATTTTCTAAGAAATGTTTAGAAATAATCGAGCAATCAAAATGAAAATTGTCACAGCAATTACAGGTCCCGAAACCTATTGATAGAGGTATCAACCATCGAAATCGGAGCATTTTAGATTTTTGCCGCTAAAAACTTGTGGGCTATAGCACAGTTGATTTTCAATAAAATTGAATTTTCTAAGAAATGTTTAGAAATAATCGAGCAATCAAAATGAAAATTGTCACAGCAATTACAGGTCCCGAAACCTATTGATAGAGGTATCAACCATCGAAATCGGAGCATTTTAGATTTTTGCCGCTAAAAACTTGTGGGCTATAGCACAGTTGATTTTCAATAAAATTGAATTTTCTAAGAAATGTTTAGAAATAATCGAGCAATCAAAATGAAAATTGTCACAGCAATTACAAATCCCGAAACCTATTGATAGAGGTATCAACCATTGAAATCGAAGCATTTTAGATTTTTGCCGCACAAAAACTTGTGGGCTATAGCACAGTTAATTTTCAATAAAATTGAATTTTCTAAGAAATGTTTAGAAATAATCGAGCAATCAAAATGAAAATTGTCACAGCAATTACAGGTCCCGAAACCTATTGATAGAGGTATCAACCATCGAAATCGGAGCATTTTAGATTTTTGCCGTTAAAAACTTGTGGGCTATAGCACAGTTGATTTTCAATAAAATTGAATTTTTTAAGAAATGTTTAGAAATAATCGAGCAATCAAAATGAAAATTGTCACAGCAATTACAGGTCCCGAAACCTATTGATAGAGGTATCAACCATCGAAATCGGAGCATTTTAGATTTTTGCCGCTAAAAACTTGTGGGCTATAGCACAGTTGATTTTCAATAAAATTGAATTTCCTAAGAAATGTTTAGAAATAATCGAGCAATCAAAATGAAAATTGTCACAGCAATTACAGGTCCCGAAACCTATTGATAGAGGTATCAACCATCGAAATCGGAGCATTTTAGATTTTTGCCGCTAAAAACTTGTGGGCTATAGCACAGTTGATTTTCAATAAAATTGAATTTTCTAAGAAATGTTTAGAAATAATCGAGCAATCAAAATGAAAATTGTCACAGCAATTACAGGTCCCGAAACCTATTGATAGAGGTATCAACCATCGAAATCGGAGCATTTTAGATTTTTGCCGCTAAAAACTTGTGGGCTATAGCACAGTTGATTTTCAATAAAATTGAATTTTCTAAGAAATGTTTAGAAATAATCGAGCAATCAAAATGAAAATTGTCACAGCAATTACAGGTCCCGAAACCTATTGATAGAGGTATCAACCATCGAAATCGGAGCATTTTAGATTTTTGCCGCTAAAAACTTGTGGGCTATAGCACAGTTGATTTTCAATAAAATTGAATTTTCTAAGAAATGTTTAGAAATAATCGAGCAATCAAAATGAAAATTGTCACAGCAATTACAGGTCCCGAAACCTATTGATAGAGGTATCAACCATCGAAATCGGAGCATTTTAGATTTTTGCCGCTAAAAACTTGTGGGCTATAGCACAGTTGATTTTCAATAAAATTGAATTTTCTAAGAAATGTTTAGAAATAATCGAGCAATCAAAATGAAAATTGTCACAGCAATTACAAATCCCGAAACCTATTGATAGAGGTATCAACCATTGAAATCGAAGCATTTTAGATTTTTGCCGCACAAAAACTTGTGGGCTATAGCACAGTTAATTTTCAATAAAATTGAATTTTCTAAGAAATGTTTAGAAATAATCGAGCAATCAAAATGAAAATTGTCACAGCAATTACAAATCCCGAAACCTATTGATAGAGGTATCAACCATCGAAATCGAAGCATTTTAGATTTTTGCCGCACAAAAACTTGTGGGCTATAGCACAGTTAATTTTCAATAAAATTGAATTTTCTAAGAAATGTTTAGAAATAATCGAGCAATCAAAATGAAAATTGTCACAGCAATTACAGGTCCCGAAACCTATTGATAGAGGTATCAACCATCGAAATCGGAGCATTTTAGATTTTTGCCGCTAAAAACTTGTGGGCTATAGCACAGTTGATTTTCAATAAAATTGAATTTTCTAAGAAATGTTTAGAAATAATCGAGCAATCAAAATGAAAATTGTCACAGCAATTACAGGTCCCGAAACCTATTGATAGAGGTATCAACCATCGAAATCGGAGCATTTTAGATTTTTGCCGCTAAAAACTTGTGGGCTATAGCACAGTTGATTTTCAATAAAATTGAATTTTCTAAGAAATGTTTAGAAATAATCGAGCAATCAAAATGAAAATTGTCACAGCAATTACAGGTCCCGAAACCTATTATTAGAGGTATCAACCATCGAAATCGGAGCATTTTAGATTTTTGCCGCTAAAAACTTGTGGGCTATAGCACAGTTGATTTTCAATAAAATTGAATTTTCTAAGAAATGTTTAGAAATAATCGAGCAATCAAAATGAAAATTGTCACAGCAATTACAGGTCCCGAAACCTATTGATAGAGGTATCAACCATCGAAATCGGAGCATTTTAGATTTTTGCCGCTAAAAACTTGTGGGCTATAGCACAGTTGATTTTCAATAAAATTGAATTTTCTAAGAAATGTTTAGAAATAATCGAGCAATCAAAATGAAAATTGTCACAGCAATTACAGGTCCCGAAACCTATTGATAGAGGTATCAACCATCGAAATCGGAGCATTTTAGATTTTTGCCGCTAAAAACTTGTGGGCTATAGCACAGTTGATTTTCAATAAAATTGAATTTTCTAAGAAATGTTTAGAAATAATCGAGCAATCAAAATGAAAATTGTCACAGCAATTACAGGTCCCGAAACCTATTGATAGAGGTATCAACCATCGAAATCGGAGCATTTTAGATTTTTGCCGCTAAAAACTTGTGGGCTATAGCACAGTTGATTTTCAATAAAATTGAATTTTCTAAGAAATGTTTAGAAATAATCGAGCAATCAAAATGAAAATTGTCACAGCAATTACAGGTCCCGAAACCTATTGATAGAGGTATCAACCATCGAAATCGGAGCATTTTAGATTTTTGCCGCTAAAAACTTGTGGGCTATAGCACAGTTGATTTTCAATAAAATTGAATTTTCTAAGAAATGTTTAGAAATAATCGAGCAATCAAAATGAAAATTGTCACAGCAATTACAGGTCCCGAAACCTATTGATAGAGGTATCAACCATCGAAATCGGAGCATTTTAGATTTTTGCCGCTAAAAACTTGTGGGCTATAGCACAGTTGATTTTCAATAAAATTGAATTTTCTAAGAAATGTTTAGAAATAATCGAGCAATCAAAATGAAAATTGTCACAGCAATTACAGGTCCCGAAACCTATTGATAGAGGTATCAACCATCGTAATCGGAGCATTTTAGATTTTTGCCGCTAAAAACTTGTGGGCTATAGCACAGTTGATTTTCAATAAAATTGAATTTTCTAAGAAATGTTTAGAAATAATCGAGCAATCAAAATGAAAATTGTCACAGCAATTACAGGTCCCGAAACCTATTGATAGAGGTATCAACCATCGAAATCGGAGCATTTTAGATTTTTGCCGCTAAAAACTTGTGGGCTATAGCACAGTTGATTTTCAATAAAATTGAATTTTCTAAGAAATGTTTAGAAATAATCGAGCAATCAAAATGAAAATTGTCACAGCAATTACAGGTCCCGAAACCTATTGATAGAGGTATCAACCATCGAAATCGGAGCATTTTAGATTTTTGCCGCTAAAAACTTGTGGGCTATAGCACAGTTGATTTTCAATAAAATTGAATTTTCTAAGAAATGTTTAGAAATAATCGAGCAATCAAAATGAAAATTGTCACAGCAATTACAGGTCCCGAAACCTATTGATAGAGGTATCAACCATCGAAATCGGAGCATTTTAGATTTTTGCCGCTAAAAACTTGTGGGCTATAGCACAGTTGATTTTCAATAAAATTGAATTTTCTAAGAAATATTTAGAAATAATCGAGCAATCAAAATGAAAATTGTCACAGCAATTACAGGTCCCGAAACCTATTGATAGAGGTATCAACCATCGAAATCGGAGCATTTTAGATTTTTGCCGCTAAAAACTTGTGGGCTATAGCACAGTTGATTTTCAATAAAATTGAATTTTCTAAGAAATGTTTAGAAATAATCGAGCAATCAAAATGAAAATTGTCACAGCAATTACAGGTCCCGAAACCTATTGATAGAGGTATCAACCATCGAAATCGGAGCATTTTAGATTTTTGCCGCTAAAAACTTGTGGGCTATAGCACAGTTGATTTTCAATAAAATTGAATTTTCTAAGAAATGTTTAGAAATAATCGAGCAATCAAAATGAAAATTGTCACAGCAATTACAGGTCCCGAAACCTATTGATAGAGGTATCAACCATCGAAATCGGAGCATTTTAGATTTTTGCCGCTAAAAACTTGTGGGCTATAGCACAGTTGATTTTCAATAAAATTGAATTTTCTAAGAAATGTTTAGAAATAATCGAGCAATCAAAATGAAAATTGTCACAGCAATTACAGGTCCCGAAACCTATTGATAGAGGTATCAACCATCGAAATCGGAGCATTTTAGATTTTTGCCGCTAAAAACTTGTGGGCTATAGCACAGTTGATTTTCAATAAAATTGAATTTTCTAAGAAATGTTTAGAAATAATCGAGCAATCAAAATGAAAATTGTCACAGCAATTACAGGTCCCGAAACCTATTGATAGAGGTATCAACCATCGTAATCGGAGCATTTTAGATTTTTGCCGCTCAAAAACTTGTGGGCTATAGCACAGTTAATTTTCAATAAAATTGAATTTTTTAAGCAATGTTTAGAAATAATCGAGCAATCAAAATGCAAATTGTCACAGCAATTACATGTCCCGAAACCTATTGATAGAGGTATCAACCATCGTAATCGGAGCATTTTAGATTTTTGCCGCCCAAAAACTTGTGGGCTATAGCACAGTTGATTTTCAATAAAATTGAATTTTCTAAGAAACGTTTAGAAATAATCGAGCAATCAAAATGAAAATTGTCACAGCAATTACAGGTCCCGAAACCTATTGATAGAGGTATCAACCATCGTAATCGGAGCATTTTAGATTTTTGCCGCTCAAAAACTTGTGGGCTATAGCACAGTTGATTTTCAATAAAATTGAATTTTCTAAGAAATGTTTAGAAATAATCGAGCAATCAAAATGAAAATTGTCACAGCAATTACAGGTCCCGAAACCTATTGATAGAGGTATCAACCATCGAAATCGGAGCATATTAGATTTTTGCCGCACAAAAACTTGTGGGCTATAGCACAGTTGATTTTCAATAAAATTGAATTTTCTAAGAATTGTTTAGAAATAATCGAGCAATCAAAATGAAAATTGTCACAGCAATTACAGGTCCCGAAACCTATTGATAGAGGTATCAACCATCGTAGTCGGAGCATTTTAGATTTTTGCCGCCCAAAAACTTGTGGGCTATAGCACAGTTAATTTTCAATAAAATTGAATATTCTAAGAAATGTTTAGAAATAATCGAGCAATCAAAATGAAAATTGTCACAGCAATTACAAATCCCGAAACCTATTGATAGAGGTATCAACCATCGAAATCGAAGCATTTTAGATTTTTGCCGCACAAAAACTTGTGGGCTATAGCACAGTTAATTTTCAATAAAATTGAATTTTCTAAGAAATGTTCAGAAATAATCGAGCAATCAAAATGAAAATTGTCACAGCAATTACAGGTCCCGAAACCTATTGATAGAGGTATCAACCATCGAAATCGGAGCATTTTAGATTTTTGCCGCTAAAAACTTGTGGGCTATAGCACAGTTGATTTTCAATAAAATTGAATTTTCTAAGAAATGTTTAGAAATAATCGAGCAATCAAAATGAAAATTGTCACAGCAATTACAGGTCCCGAAACCTATTGATAGAGGTATCAACCATCGTAATCGGAGCATTTTAGATTTTTGCCGCTCAAAAACTTGTGGGCTATAGCACAGTTAATTTTCAATAAAATTGAATTTTTTAAGCAATGTTTAGAAATAATCGAGCAATCAAAATGCAAATTGTCACAGCAATTACATGTCCCGAAACCTATTGATAGAGGTATCAACCATCGTAATCGGAGCATTTTAGATTTTTGCCGCCCAAAAACTTGTGGGCTATAGCACAGTTGATTTTCAATAAAATTGAATTTTCTAAGAAACGTTTAGAAATAATCGAGCAATCAAAATGAAAATTGTCACAGCAATTACAGGTCCCGAAACCTATTGATAGAGGTATCAACCATCGTAATCGGAGCATTTTAGATTTTTGCCGCTCAAAAACTTGTGGGCTATAGCACAGTTGATTTTCAATAAAATTGAATTTTCTAAGAAATGTTTAGAAATAATCGAGCAATCAAAATGAAAATTGTCACAGCAATTACAGGTCCCGAAACCTATTGATAGAGGTATCAACCATCGAAATCGGAGCATATTAGATTTTTGCCGCACAAAAACTTGTGGGCTATAGCACAGTTGATTTTCAATAAAATTGAATTTTCTAAGAATTGTTTAGAAATAATCGAGCAATCAAAATGAAAATTGTCACAGCAATTACAGGTCCCGAAACCTATTGATAGAGGTATCAACCATCGTAGTCGGAGCATTTTAGATTTTTGCCGCCCAAAAACTTGTGGGCTATAGCACAGTTAATTTTCAATAAAATTGAATATTCTAAGAAATGTTTAGAAATAATCGAGCAATCAAAATGAAAATTGTCACAGCAATTACAAATCCCGAAACCTATTGATAGAGGTATCAACCATCGAAATCGAAGCATTTTAGATTTTTGCCGCACAAAAACTTGTGGGCTATAGCACAGTTAATTTTCAATAAAATTGAATTTTCTAAGAAATGTTTAGAAATAATCGAGCAATCAAAATGAAAATTGTCACAGCAATTACAGGTCCCGAAACCTATTGATAGAGGTATCAACCATCGAAATCGGAGCATTTTAGATTTTTGCCGCTAAAAACTTGTGGGCTATAGCACAGTTGATTTTCAATAAAATTGAATTTTCTAAGAAATGTTTAGAAATAATCGAGCAATCAAAATGAAAATTGTCACAGCAATTACAGGTCCCGAAACCTATTGATAGAGGTATCAACCATCGTAATCGGAGCATTTTAGATTTTTGCCGCTCAAAAACTTGTGGGCTATAGCACAGTTAATTTTCAATAAAATTGAATTTTTTAAGCAATGTTTAGAAATAATCGAGCAATCAAAATGCAAATTGTCACAGCAATTACATGTCCCGAAACCTATTGATAGAGGTATCAACCATCGTAATCGGAGCATTTTAGATTTTTGCCGCCCAAAAACTTGTGGGCTATAGCACAGTTGATTTTCAATAAAATTGAATTTTCTAAGAAACGTTTAGAAATAATCGAGCAATCAAAATGAAAATTGTCACAGCAATTACAGGTCCCGAAACCTATTGATAGAGGTATCAACCATCGTAATCGGAGCATTTTAGATTTTTGCCGCTCAAAAACTTGTGGGCTATAGCACAGTTGATTTTCAATAAAATTGAATTTTCTAAGAAATGTTTAGAAATAATCGAGCAATCAAAATGAAAATTGTCACAGCAATTACAGGTCCCGAAACCTATTGATAGAGGTATCAACCATCGAAATCGGAGCATATTAGATTTTTGCCGCACAAAAACTTGTGGGCTATAGCACAGTTGATTTTCAATAAAATTGAATTTTCTAAGAATTGTTTAGAAATAATCGAGCAATCAAAATGAAAATTGTCACAGCAATTACAGGTCCCGAAACCTATTGATAGAGTTTAGAAATAATCGAGCAATCAAAATGAAAATTGTCACAGCAATTACAGGTCCCGAAACCTATTGATAGAGGTATCAACCATCGAAATCGGAGCATTTTAGATTTTTGCCGCTAAAAACTTGTGGGCTATAGCACAGTTGATTTTCAATAAAATTGAATTTTCTAAGAAATGTTTAGAAATAATCGAGCAATCAAAATGAAAATTGTCACAGCAATTACAGGTCCCGAAACCTATTGATAGAGGTATCAACCATCGAAATCGGAGCATTTTAGATTTTTGCCGCTAAAAACTTGTGGGCTATAGCACAGTTAATTTTCAATAAAATTGAATTTTCTAAGAAATGTTTAGAAATAATCGAGCAATCAAAATGAAAATTGTCACAGCAATTACAAATCCCGAAACCTATTGATAGAGGTATCAACCATTGAAATCGAAGCATTTTAGATTTTTGCCGCACAAAAACTTGTGGGCTATAGCACAGTTAATTTTCAATAAAATTGAATTTTCTAAGAAATGTTTAGAAATAATCGAGCAATCAAAATGAAAATTGTCACAGCAATTACAAATCCCGAAACCTATTGATAGAGGTATCAACCATCGAAATCGAAGCATTTTAGATTTTTGCCGCACAAAAACTTGTGGGCTATAGCACAGTTAATTTTCAATAAAATTGAATTTTCTAAGAAATGTTTAGAAATAATCGAGCAATCAAAATGAAAATTGTCACAGCAATTACAGGTCCCGAAACCTATTGATAGAGGTATCAACCATCGAAATCGGAGCATTTTAGATTTTTGCCGTTAAAAACTTGTGGGCTATAGCACAGTTGATTTTCAATAAAATTGAATTTTCTAAGAAATGTTTAGAAATAATCGAGCAATCAAAATGAAAATTGTCACAGCAATTACAGGTCCCGAAACCTATTGATAGAGGTATCAACCATCGAAATCGGAGCATTTTAGATTTTTGCCGCTAAAAACTTGTGGGCTATAGCACAGTTGATTTTCAATAAAATTGAATTTTCTAAGAAATGTTTAGAAATAATCGAGCAATCAAAATGAAAATTGTCACAGCAATTACAGGTCCCGAAACCTATTGATAGAGGTATCAACCATCGAAATCGGAGCATTTTAGATTTTTGCCGCTAAAAACTTGTGGGCTATAGCACAGTTGATTTTCAATAAAATTGAATTTTCTAAGAAATGTTTAGAAATAATCGAGCAATCAAAATGAAAATTGTCACAGCAATTACAGGTCCCGAAACCTATTGATAGAGGTATCAACCATCGAAATCGGAGCATTTTAGATTTTTGCCGCTAAAAACTTGTGGGCTATAGCACAGTTGATTTTCAATAAAATTGAATTTTCTAAGAAATGTTTAGAAATAATCGAGCAATCAAAATGAAAATTGTCACAGCAATTACAGGTCCCGAAACCTATTGATAGAGGTATCAACCATCGAAATCGGAGCATTTTAGATTTTTGCCGTTAAAAACTTGTGGGCTATAGCACAGTTGATTTTCAATAAAATTGAATTTTCTAAGAAATGTTTAGAAATAATCGAGCAATCAAAATGAAAATTGTCACAGCAATTACAGGTCCCGAAACCTATTGATAGAGGTATCAACCATCGAAATCGGAGCATTTTAGATTTTTGCCGCTAAAAACTTGTGGGCTATAGCACAGTTGATTTTCAATAAAATTGAATTTTCTAAGAAATGTTTAGAAATAATCGAGCAATCAAAATGAAAATTGTCACAGCAATTACAGGTCCCGAAACCTATTGATAGAGGTATCAACCATCGAAATCGGAGCATTTTAGATTTTTGCCGCTAAAAACTTGTGGGCTATAGCACAGTTGATTTTCAATAAAATTGAATTTTCTAAGAAATGTTTAGAAATAATCGAGCAATCAAAATGAAAATTGTCACAGCAATTACAGGTCCCGAAACCTATTGATAGAGGTATCAACCATCGAAATCGGAGCATATTACATTTTTGCCGCACAAAAACTTGTGGGCTATAGCACAGTTGATTTTCAATAAAATTGAATTTTCTAAGAATTGTTTAGAAATAATCGAGCAATCAAAATGAAAATTGTCACAGCAATTACAGGTCCCGAAACCTATTGATAGAGGTATCAACCATCGTAGTCGGAGCATTTTAGATTTTTGCCGCACAAAAACTTGTGGGCTATAGCACAGTTAATTTTCAATAAAATTGAATATTCTAAGAAATGTTTAGAAATAATCGAGCAATCAAAATGAAAATTGTCACAGCAATTACAAATCCCGAAACCTATTGATAGAGGTATCAACCATCGAAATCGAAGCATTTTAGATTTTTGCCGCACAAAAACTTGTGGGCTATAGCACAGTTAATTTTCAATAAAATTGAATTTTCTAAGAAATGTTTAGAAATAATCGAGCAATCAAAATGAAAATTGTCACAGCAATTACAGGTCCCGAAACCTATTGATAGAGGTATCAACCATCGAAATCGGAGCATTTTAGATTTTTGCCGCTAAAAACTTGTGGGCTATAGCACAGTTGATTTTCAATAAAATTGAATTTTCTAAGAAATGTTTAGAAATAATCGAGCAATCAAAATGAAAATTGTCACAGCAATTACAGGTCCCGAAACCTATTGATAGAGGTATCAACCATCGAAATCGGAGCATTTTAGATTTTTGCCGCTAAAAACTTGTGGGCTATAGCACAGTTGATTTTCAATAAAATTGAATTTTCTAAGAATTGTTTAGAAATAATCGAGCAATCAAAATGAAAATTGTCACAGCAATTACAGGTCCCGAAACCTATTGATAGAGGTATCAACCATCGTAGTCGGAGCATTTTAGATTTTTGCCGCCCAAAAACTTGTGGGCTATAGCACAGTTAATTTTCAATAAAATTGAATATTCTAAGAAATGTTTAGAAATAATCGAGCAATCAAAATGAAAATTGTCACAGCAATTACAAATCCCGAAACCTATTGATAGAGGTATCAACCATCGAAATCGAAGCATTTTAGATTTTTGCCGCACAAAAACTTGTGGGCTATAGCACAGTTAATTTTCAATAAAATTGAATATTCTAAGAAATGTTTAGAAATAATCGAGCAATCAAAATGAAAATTGTCACAGCAATTACAAATCCCGAAACCTATTGATAGAGGTATCAACCATCGAAATCGAAGCATTTTAGATTTTTGCCGCACAAAAACTTGTGGGCTATAGCACAGTTAATTTTCAATAAAATTGAATTTTCTAAGAAATGTTTAGAAATAATCGAGCAATCAAAATGAAAATTGTCACAGCAATTACAGGTCCCGAAACCTATTGATAGAGGTATCAACCATCGAAATCGGAGCATTTTAGATTTTTGCCGCTAAAAACTTGTGGGCTATAGCACAGTTGATTTCCAATAAAATTGAATTTTCTAAGAAATGTTTAGAAATAATCGAGCAATCAAAATGAAAATTGTCACAGCAATTACAGGTCCCGAAACCTATTGATAGAGGTATCAACCATCGAAATCGGAGCATTTTAGATTTTTGCCGTTAAAAACTTGTGGGCTATAGCACAGTTGATTTTCAATAAAATTGAATTTTCTAAGAAATGTTTAGAAATAATCGAGCAATCAAAATGAAAATTGTCACAGCAATTACAGGTCCCGAAACCTATTGATAGAGGTATCAACCATCGAAATCGGAGCATTTTAGATTTTTGCCGCTAAAAACTTGTGGGCTATAGCACAGTTGATTTTCAATAAAATTGAATTTTCTAAGAAATGTTTAGAAATAATCGAGCAATCAAAATGAAAATTGTCACAGCAATTACAGGTCCCGAAACCTATTGATAGAGGTATCAACCATCGAAATCGGAGCATTTTAGATTTTTGCCGCTAAAAACTTGTGGGCTATAGCACAGTTGATTTTCAATAAAATTGAATTTTCTAAGAAATGTTTAAAAATAATCGAGCAATCAAAATGAAAATTGTCACAGCAATTACAGGTCCCGAAACCTATTGATAGAGGTATCAACCATCGAAATCGGAGCATTTTAGATTTTTGCCGTTAAAAACTTGTGGGCTATAGCACAGTTAATTTTCAATAAAATTGAATTTTCTAAGAAATGTTTAGAAATAATCGAGCAATCAAAATGAAAATTGTCACAGCAATTACAGGTCCCGAAACCTATTGATAGAGGTATCAACCATCGAAATCGGAGCATTTTAGATTTTTGCCGCTAAAAACTTGTGGGCTATAGCACAGTTGATTTTCAATAAAATTGAATTTTCTAAGAAATGTTTAGAAATAATCGAGCAATCAAAATGAAAATTGTCACAGCAATTACAGGTCCCGAAACCTATTGATAGAGGTATCAACCATCGAAATCGGAGCATTTTAGATTTTTGCCGCTAAAAACTTGTGGGCTATAGCACAGTTGATTTTCAATAAAATTGAATTTTCTAAGAAATGTTTAAAAATAATCGAGCAATCAAAATGAAAATTGTCACAGCAATTACAGGTCCCGAAACCTATTGATAGAGGTATCAACCATCGTAGTCGGAGCATTTTAGATTTTTGCCGCACAAAAACTTGTGGGCTATAGCACAGTTAATTTTCAATAAAATTGAATATTCTAAGAAATGTTTAGAAATAATCGAGCAATCAAAATGAAAATTGTCACAGCAATTACAAATCCCGAAACCTATTGATAGAGGTATCAACCATCGAAATCGAAGCATTTTAGATTTTTGCCGCACAAAAACTTGTGGGCTATAGCACAGTTAATTTTCAATAAAATTGAATTTTCTAAGAAATGTTTAGAAATAATCGAGCAATCAAAATGAAAATTGTCACAGCAATTACAGGTCCCGAAACCTATTGATAGAGGTATCAACCATCGAAATCGGAGCATTTTAGATTTTTGCCGCTAAAAACTTGTGGGCTATAGCACAGTTGATTTTCAATAAAATTGAATATTCTAAGAAATGTTTAGAAATAATCGAGCAATCAAAATGAAAATTGTCACAGCAATTACAGGTCCCGAAACCTATTGATAGAGGTATCAACCATCGAAATCGGAGCATTTTAGATTTTTGCCGCTAAAAACTTGTGGGCTATAGCACAGTTGATTTTCAATAAAATTGAATTTTCTAAGAAATGTTTAGAAATAATCGAGCAATCAAAATGAAAATTGTCACAGCAATTACAGGTCCCGAAACCTATTGATAGAGGTATCAACCATCGAAATCGGAGCATTTTAGATTTTTGCCGCTAAAAACTTGTGGGCTATAGCACAGTTGATTTTCAATAAAATTGAATTTTCTAAGAAATGTTTAGAAATAATCGAGCAATCAAAATGAAAATTGTCACAGCAATTACAGGTCCCGAAACCTATTGATAGAGGTATCAACCATCGAAATCGGAGCATTTTAGATTTTTGCCGCTAAAAACTTGTGGGCTATAGCACAGTTGATTTTCAATAAAATTGAATTTTCTAAGAAATGGTTAAAAATAATCGAGCAATCAAAATGAAAATTGTCACAGCAATTACAGGTCCCGAAACCTATTGATAGAGGTATCAACCATCGTAGTCGGAGCATTTTAGATTTTTGCCGCACAAAAACTTGTGGGCTATAGCACAGTTAATTTTCAATAAAATTGAATATTCTAAGAAATGTTTAGAAATAATCGAGCAATCAAAATGAAAATTGTCACAGCAATTACAAATCCCGAAACCTATTGATAGAGGTATCAACCATCGAAATCGAAGCATGTTAGATTTTTGCCGCACAAAAACTTGTGGGCTATAGCACAGTTAATTTTCAATAAAATTGAATTTTCTAAGAAATGTTTAGAAATAATCGAGCAATCAAAATGAAAATTGTCACAGCAATTACAGGTCCCGAAACCTATTGATAGAGGTATCAACCATCGAAATCGGAGCATTTTAGATTTTTGCCGCTAAAAACTTGTGGGCTATAGCACAGTTGATTTTCAATAAAATTGAATTTTCTAAGAAATGTTTAGAAATAATCGAGCAATCAAAATGAAAATTGTCACAGCAATTACAGGTCCCGAAACCTATTGATAGAGGTATCAACCATCGAAATCGGAGCATTTTAGATTTTTGCCGTTAAAAACTTGTGGGCTATAGCACAGTTGATTTTCAATAAAATTGAATTTTCTAAGAAATGTTTAGAAATAATCGAGCAATCAAAATGAAAATTGTCACAGCAATTACAGGTCCCGAAACCTATTGATAGAGGTATCAACCATCGAAATCGGAGCATTTTAGATTTTTGCCGCTAAAAACTTGTGGGCTATAGCACAGTTGATTTTCAATAAAATTGAATTTTCTAAGAAATGTTTAGAAATAATCGAGCAATCAAAATGAAAATTGTCACAGCAATTACAGGTCCCGAAACCTATTGATAGAGGTATCAACCATCGAAATCGGAGCATTTTAGATTTTTGCCGCACAAAAACTTGTGGGCTATAGCACAGTTAATTTTCAATAAAATTGAATTTTCTAAGAAATGTTTAGAAATAATCGAGCAATCAAAATGAAAATTGTCACAGCAATTACAAATCCCGAAACCTATTGATAGAGGTATCAACCATTGAAATCGAAGCATTTTAGATTTTTGCCGCACAAAAACTTGTGGGCTATAGCACAGTTAATTTTCAATAAAATTGAATTTTCTAAGAAATGTTTAGAAATAATCGAGCAATCAAAATGAAAATTGTCACAGCAATTACAGGTCCCGAAACCTATTGATAGAGGTATCAACCATCGAAATCGGAGCATTTTAGATTTTTGCCGCTAAAAACTTGTGGGCTATAGCACAGTTGATTTTCAATAAAATTGAATTTTCTAAGAAATGTTTAGAAATAATCGAGCAATCAAAATGAAAATTGTCACAGCAATTACAGGTCCCGAAACCTATTGATAGAGGTATCAACCATCGAAATCGGAGCATTTTAGATTTTTGCCGCTAAAAACTTGTGGGCTATAGCACAGTTGATTTTCAATAAAATTGAATTTTCTAAGAAATGTTTAGAAATAATCGAGCAATCAAAATGAAAATTGTCACAGCAATTACAGGTCCCGAAACCTATTGATAGAGGTATCAACCATCGAAATCGGAGCATTTTAGATTTTTGCCGTTAAAAACTTGTGGGCTATAGCACAGTTGATTTTCAATAAAATTGAATTTTCTAAGAAATGTTTAGAAATAATCGAGCAATCAAAATGAAAATTGTCACAGCAATTACAGGTCCCGAAACCTATTGATAGAGGTATCAACCATCGAAATCGGAGCATTTTAGATTTTTGCCGCTAAAAACTTGTGGGCTATAGCACAGTTGATTTTCAATAAAATTGAATTTTCTAAGAAATGTTTAAAAATAATCGAGCAATCAAAATGAAAATTGTCACAGCAATTACAGGTCCCGAAACCTATTGATAGAGGTATCAACCATCGAAATCGGAGCATTTTAGATTTTTGCCGTTAAAAACTTGTGGGCTATAGCACAGTTAATTTTCAATAAAATTGAATTTTCTAAGAAATGTTTAGAAATAATCGAGCAATCAAAATGAAAATTGTCACAGCAATTACAAATCCCGAAACCTATTGATAGAGGTATCAACCATCGAAATCGAAGCATTTTAGATTTTTGCCGCACAAAAACTTGTGGGCTATAGCACAGTTAATTTTCAATAAAATTGAATTTTCTAAGAAATGTTTAGAAATAATCGAGCAATCAAAATGAAAATTGTCACAGCAATTACAGGTCCCGAAACCTATTGATAGAGGTATCAACCATCGAAATCGGAGCATTTTAGATTTTTGCCGTTAAAAACTTGTGGGCTATAGCACAGTTGATTTTCAATAAAATTGAATTTTCTAAGAAATGTTTAGAAATAATCGAGCAATCAAAATGAAAATTGTCACAGCAATTACAGGTCCCGAAACCTATTGATAGAGGTATCAACCATCGAAATCGGAGCATTTTAGATTTTTGCCGCACAAAAACTTGTGGGCTATAGCACAGTTAATTTTCAATAAAATTGAATTTTCTAAGAAATGTTTAGAAATAATCGAGCAATCAAAATGAAAATTGTCACAGCAATTACAAATCCCGAAACCTATTGATAGAGGTATCAACCATTGAAATCGAAGCATTTTAGATTTTTGCCGCACAAAAACTTGTGGGCTATAGCACAGTTAATTTTCAATAAAATTGAATTTTCTAAGAAATGTTTAGAAATAATCGAGCAATCAAAATGAAAATTGTCACAGCAATTACAAATCCCGAAACCTATTGATAGAGGTATCAACCATCGAAATCGAAGCATTTTAGATTTTTGCCGCACAAAAACTTGTGGGCTATAGCACAGTTAATTTTCAATAAAATTGAATTTTCTAAGAAATGTTTAGAAATAATCGAGCAATCAAAATGAAAATTGTCACAGCAATTACAGGTCCCGAAACCTATTGATAGAGGTATCAACCATCGAAATCGGAGCATTTTAGATTTTTGCCGCACAAAAACTTGTGGGCTATAGCACAGTTAATTTTCAATAAAATTGAATTTTCTAAGAAATGTTTAGAAATAATCGAGCAATCAAAATGAAAATTGTCACAGCAATTACAAATCCCGAAACCTATTGATAGAGGTATCAACCATCGAAATCGAAGCATTTTAGATTTTTGCCGCACAAAAACTTGTGGGCTATAGCACAGTTAATTTTCAATAAAATTGAATTTTCTAAGAAATGTTTAGAAATAATCGAGCAATCAAAATGAAAATTGTCACAGCAATTACAGGTCCCGAAACCTATTGATAGAGGTATCAACCATCGAAATCGGAGCATTTTAGATTTTTGCCGTTAAAAACTTGTGGGCTATAGCACAGTTGATTTTCAATAAAATTGAATTTTCTAAGAAATGTTTAGAAATAATCGAGCAATCAAAATGAAAATTGTCACAGCAATTACAGGTCCCGAAACCTATTGATAGAGGTATCAACCATCGAAATCGGAGCATTTTAGATTTTTGCCGCACAAAAACTTGTGGGCTATAGCACAGTTAATTTTCAATAAAATTGAATTTTCTAAGAAATGTTTAGAAATAATCGAGCAATCAAAATGAAAATTGTCACAGCAATTACAAATCCCGAAACCTATTGATAGAGGTATCAACCATTGAAATCGAAGCATTTTAGATTTTTGCCGCACAAAAACTTGTGGGCTATAGCACAGTTAATTTTCAATAAAATTGAATTTTCTAAGAAATGTTTAGAAATAATCGAGCAATCAAAATGAAAATTGTCACAGCAATTACAAATCCCGAAACCTATTGATAGAGGTATCAACCATCGAAATCGAAGCATTTTAGATTTTTGCCGCACAAAAACTTGTGGGCTATAGCACAGTTAATTTTCAATAAAATTGAATTTTCTAAGAAATGTTTAGAAATAATCGAGCAATCAAAATGAAAATTGTCACAGCAATTACAAATCCCGAAACCTATTGATAGAGGTATCAACCATCGAAATCGAAGCATTTTAGATTTTTGCCGCACAAAAACTTGTGGGCTATAGCACAGTTAATTTTCAATAAAATTGAATTTTCTAAGAAATGTTTAGAAATAATCGAGCAATCAAAATGAAAATTGTCACAGCAATTACAGGTCCCGAAACCTATTGATAGAGGTATCAACCATCGTAGTCGGAGCATTTTAGATTTTTGCCGCACAAAAACTTGTGGGCTATAGCACAGTTAATTTTCAATAAAATTGAATATTCTAAGAAATGTTTAGAAATAATCGAGCAATCAAAATGAAAATTGTCACAGCAATTACAAATCCCGAAACCTATTGATAGAGGTATCAACCATCGAAATCGAAGCATTTTAGATTTTTGCCGCTCAAAAACTTGTGGGCTATAGCACAGTTAATTTTCAATAAAATTGAATTTTCTAAGAAATGTTTAGAAATAATCGAGCAATCAAAATGAAAATTGTCACAGCAATTACAGGTCCCGAAACCTATTGATAGAGGTATCAACCATCGAAATCGGAGCATTTTAGATTTTTGCCGCTAAAAACTTGTGGGCTATAGCACAGTTGATTTTCAATAAAATTGAATATTCTAAGAAATGTTTAGAAATAATCGAGCAATCAAAATGAAAATTGTCACAGCAATTACAGGTCCCGAAACCTATTGATAGAGGTATCAACCATCGAAATCGGAGCATTTTAGATTTTTGCCGCTAAAAACTTGTGGGCTATAGCACAGTTGATTTTCAATAAAATTGAATTTTCTAAGAAATGTTTAGAAATAATCGAGCAATCAAAATGAAAATTGTCACAGCAATTACAGGTCCCGAAACCTATTGATAGAGGTATCAACCATCGAAATCGGAGCATTTTAGATTTTTGCCGCTAAAAACTTGTGGGCTATAGCACAGTTGATTTTCAATAAAATTGAATTTTCTAAGAAATGTTTAGAAATAATCGAGCAATCAAAATGAAAATTGTCACAGCAATTACAGGTCCCGAAACCTATTGATAGAGGTATCAACCATCGAAATCGGAGCATTTTAGATTTTTGCCGCTAAAAACTTGTGGGCTATAGCACAGTTGATTTTCAATAAAATTGAATTTTCTAAGAAATGGTTAAAAATAATCGAGCAATCAAAATGAAAATTGTCACAGCAATTACAGGTCCCGAAACCTATTGATAGAGGTATCAACCATCGTAGTCGGAGCATTTTAGATTTTTGCCGCACAAAAACTTGTGGGCTATAGCACAGTTAATTTTCAATAAAATTGAATATTCTAAGAAATGTTTAGAAATAATCGAGCAATCAAAATGAAAATTGTCACAGCAATTACAAATCCCGAAACCTATTGATAGAGGTATCAACCATCGAAATCGAAGCATTTTAGATTTTTGCCGCACAAAAACTTGTGGGCTATAGCACAGTTAATTTTCAATAAAATTGAATTTTCTAAGAAATGTTTAGAAATAATCGAGCAATCAAAATGAAAATTGTCACAGCAATTACAGGTCCCGAAACCTATTGATAGAGGTATCAACCATCGAAATCGGAGCATTTTAGATTTTTGCCGCTAAAAACTTGTGGGCTATAGCACAGTTGATTTTCAATAAAATTGAATTTTCTAAGAAATGTTTAGAAATAATCGAGCAATCAAAATGAAAATTGTCACAGCAATTACAGGTCCCGAAACCTATTGATAGAGGTATCAACCATCGAAATCGGAGCATTTTAGATTTTTGCCGCACAAAAACTTGTGGGCTATAGCACAGTTAATTTTCAATAAAATTGAATTTTCTAAGAAATGTTTAGAAATAATCGAGCAATCAAAATGAAAATTGTCACAGCAATTACAAATCCCGAAACCTATTGATAGAGGTATCAACCATTGAAATCGAAGCATTTTAGATTTTTGCCGCACAAAAACTTGTGGGCTATAGCACAGTTAATTTTCAATAAAATTGAATTTTCTAAGAAATGTTTAGAAATAATCGAGCAATCAAAATGAAAATTGTCACAGCAATTACAGGTCCCGAAACCTATTGATAGAGGTATCAACCATCGAAATCGGAGCATTTTAGATTTTTGCCGCTAAAAACTTGTGGGCTATAGCACAGTTGATTTTCAATAAAATTGAATTTTCTAAGAAATGTTTAGAAATAATCGAGCAATCAAAATGAAAATTGTCACAGCAATTACAGGTCCCGAAACCTATTGATAGAGGTATCAACCATCGAAATCGGAGCATTTTAGATTTTTGCCGCTAAAAACTTGTGGGCTATAGCACAGTTGATTTTCAATAAAATTGAATTTTCTAAGAAATGTTTAGAAATAATCGAGCAATCAAAATGAAAATTGTCACAGCAATTACAGGTCCCGAAACCTATTGATAGAGGTATCAACCATCGAAATCGGAGCATTTTAGATTTTTGCCGTTAAAAACTTGTGGGCTATAGCACAGTTGATTTTCAATAAAATTGAATTTTCTAAGAAATGTTTAGAAATAATCGAGCAATCAAAATGAAAATTGTCACAGCAATTACAGGTCCCGAAACCTATTGATAGAGGTATCAACCATCGAAATCGGAGCATTTTAGATTTTTGCCGCTAAAAACTTGTGGGCTATAGCACAGTTGATTTTCAATAAAATTGAATTTTCTAAGAAATGTTTAAAAATAATCGAGCAATCAAAATGAAAATTGTCACAGCAATTACAGGTCCCGAAACCTATTGATAGAGGTATCAACCATCGAAATCGGAGCATTTTAGATTTTTGCCGTTAAAAACTTGTGGGCTATAGCACAGTTAATTTTCAATAAAATTGAATTTTCTAAGAAATGTTTAGAAATAATCGAGCAATCAAAATGAAAATTGTCACAGCAATTACAAATCCCGAAACCTATTGATAGAGGTATCAACCATCGAAATCGAAGCATTTTAGATTTTTGCCGCACAAAAACTTGTGGGCTATAGCACAGTTAATTTTCAATAAAATTGAATTTTCTAAGAAATGTTTAGAAATAATCGAGCAATCAAAATGAAAATTGTCACAGCAATTACAGGTCCCGAAACCTATTGATAGAGGTATCAACCATCGAAATCGGAGCATTTTAGATTTTTGCCGTTAAAAACTTGTGGGCTATAGCACAGTTGATTTTCAATAAAATTGAATTTTCTAAGAAATGTTTAGAAATAATCGAGCAATCAAAATGAAAATTGTCACAGCAATTACAGGTCCCGAAACCTATTGATAGAGGTATCAACCATCGAAATCGGAGCATTTTAGATTTTTGCCGCACAAAAACTTGTGGGCTATAGCACAGTTAATTTTCAATAAAATTGAATTTTCTAAGAAATGTTTAGAAATAATCGAGCAATCAAAATGAAAATTGTCACAGCAATTACAAATCCCGAAACCTATTGATAGAGGTATCAACCATTGAAATCGAAGCATTTTAGATTTTTGCCGCACAAAAACTTGTGGGCTATAGCACAGTTAATTTTCAATAAAATTGAATTTTCTAAGAAATGTTTAGAAATAATCGAGCAATCAAAATGAAAATTGTCACAGCAATTACAAATCCCGAAACCTATTGATAGAGGTATCAACCATCGAAATCGAAGCATTTTAGATTTTTGCCGCACAAAAACTTGTGGGCTATAGCACAGTTAATTTTCAATAAAATTGAATTTTCTAAGAAATGTTTAGAAATAATCGAGCAATCAAAATGAAAATTGTCACAGCAATTACAGGTCCCGAAACCTATTGATAGAGGTATCAACCATCGAAATCGGAGCATTTTAGATTTTTGCCGTTAAAAACTTGTGGGCTATAGCACAGTTGATTTTCAATAAAATTGAATTTTCTAAGAAATGTTTAGAAATAATCGAGCAATCAAAATGAAAATTGTCACAGCAATTACAGGTCCCGAAACCTATTGATAGAGGTATCAACCATCGAAATCGGAGCATTTTAGATTTTTGCCGCTAAAAACTTGTGGGCTATAGCACAGTTGATTTTCAATAAAATTGAATTTTCTAAGAAATGTTTAGAAATAATCGAGCAATCAAAATGAAAATTGTCACAGCAATTACAGGTCCCGAAACCTATTGATAGAGGTATCAACCATCGAAATCGGAGCATTTTAGATTTTTGCCGCTAAAAACTTGTGGGCTATAGCACAGTTGATTTTCAATAAAATTGAATTTTCTAAGAAATGTTTAGAAATAATCGAGCAATCAAAATGAAAATTGTCACAGCAATTACAGGTCCCGAAACCTATTGATAGAGGTATCAACCATCGAAATCGGAGCATTTTAGATTTTTGCCGCTAAAAACTTGTGGGCTATAGCACAGTTGATTTTCAATAAAATTGAATTTTCTAAGAAATGTTTAGAAATAATCGAGCAATCAAAATGAAAATTGTCACAGCAATTACAGGTCCCGAAACCTATTGATAGAGGTATCAACCATCGAAATCGGAGCATTTTAGATTTTTGCCGCTAAAAACTTGTGGGCTATAGCACAGTTGATTTTCAATAAAATTGAATTTTCTAAGAAATGTTTAGAAATAATCGAGCAATCAAAATGAAAATTGTCACAGCAATTACAGGTCCCGAAACCTATTGATAGAGGTATCAACCATCGAAATCGGAGCATTTTAGATTTTTGCCGCTAAAAACTTGTGGGCTATAGCACAGTTGATTTTCAATAAAATTGAATTTTCTAAGAAATGTTTAGAAATAATCGAGCAATCAAAATGAAAATTGTCACAGCAATTACAAATCCCGAAACCTATTGATAGAGGTATCAACCATTGAAATCGAAGCATTTTAGATTTTTGCCGCACAAAAACTTGTGGGCTATAGCACAGTTAATTTTCAATAAAATTGAATTTTCTAAGAAATGTTTAGAAATAATCGAGCAATCAAAATGAAAATTGTCACAGCAATTACAAATCCCGAAACCTATTGATAGAGGTATCAACCATCGAAATCGAAGCATTTTAGATTTTTGCCGCACAAAAACTTGTGGGCTATAGCACAGTTGATTTTCAATAAAATTGAATTTTCTAAGAAATGTTTAGAAATAATCGAGCAATCAAAATGAAAATTGTCACAGCAATTACAGGTCCCGAAACCTATTGATAGAGGTATCAACCATCGAAATCGGAGCATTTTAGATTTTTGCCGCTAAAAACTTGTGGGCTATAGCACAGTTGATTTTCAATAAAATTGAATTTTCTAAGAAATGTTTAGAAATAATCGAGCAATCAAAATGAAAATTGTCACAGCAATTACAAATCCCGAAACCTATTGATAGAGGTATCAACCATCGAAATCGAAGCATTTTAGATTTTTGCCGCACAAAAACTTGTGGGCTATAGCACAGTTGATTTTCAATAAAATTGAATTTTCTAAGAAATGTTTAGAAATAATCGAGCAATCAAAATGAAAATTGTCACAGCAATTACAGGTCCCGAAACCTATTGATAGAGGTATCAACCATCGAAATCGGAGCATTTTAGATTTTTGCCGCTAAAAACTTGTGGGCTATAGCACAGTTGATTTTCAATAAAATTGAATTTTCTAATAAATGTTTAGAAATAATCGAGCAATCAAAATGAAAATTGTAACAGCAATTACAAATCCCGAAACCTATTGATAGAGGTATCAACCATTGAAATCGAAGCATTTTAGATTTTTGCCGCACAAAAACTTGTGGGCTATAGCACAGTTAATTTTCAATAAAATTGAATTTTCTAAGAAATGTTTAGAAATAATCGAGCAATCAAAATGAAAATTGTCACAGCAATTACAGGTCCCGAAACCTATTGATAGAGGTATCAACCATCGAAATCGGAGCATTTTAGATTTTTGCCGTTAAAAACTTGTGGGCTATAGCACAGTTGATTTTCAATAAAATTGAATTTTCTAAGAAATGTTTAGAAATAATCGAGCAATCAAAATGAAAATTGTCACAGCAATTACAGGTCCCGAAACCTATTGATAGAGGTATCAACCATCGAAATCGGAGCATTTTAGATTTTAGCCGCTAAAAACTTGTGGGCTATAGCACAGTTGATTTTCAATAAAATTGAATTTTCTAAGAAATGTTTAGAAATAATCGAGCAATCAAAATGAAAATTGTCACAGCAATTACAGGTCCCGAAACCTATTGATAGAGGTATCAACCATCGAAATCGGAGCATTTTAGATTTTTGCCGCTAAAAACTTGTGGGCTATAGCACAGTTGATTTTCAATAAAATTGAATTTTCTAAGAAATGTTTAGAAATAATCGAGCAATCAAAATGAAAATTGTCACAGCAATTACAAATCCCGAAACCTATTGATAGAGGTATCAACCATTGAAATCGGAGCATTTTAGATTTTTGCCGCACAAAAACTTGTGGGCTATAGCACAGTTAATTTTCAATAAAATTGAATTTTCTAAGAAATGTTTAGAAATAATCGAGCAATCAAAATGAAAATTGTCACAGCAATTACAAATCCCGAAACCTATTGATAGAAGTATCAACCATCGAAATCGGAGCATTTTAGATTTTTGCCGCACAAAAACTTGTGGGCTATAGCACAGTTGATTTTCAATAAAATTGAATTTTCTAAAAAATGTTTAGAAATAATCGAGCAATCAAAATGAAAATTGTCACAGCAATTACAGGTCCCGAAACCTATTGATAGAGGTATCAACCATCGAAATCGGAGCATTTTAGATTTTTGCCGCTAAAAACTTGTGGGCTATAGCACAGTTGATTTTCAATAAAATTGAATTTTCTAAGAAATGTTTAGAAATAATCGAGCAATCAAAATGAAAATTGTCACAGCAATTACAGGTCCCGAAACCTATTGATAGAGGTATCAACCATCGAAATCGGAGCATTTTAGATTTTTGCCGCTAAAAACTTGTGGGCTATAGCACAGTTGATTTTCAATAAAATTGAATTTTCTAAGAAATGTTTAGAAATAATCGAGCAATCAAAATGAAAATTGTCACAGCAATTACAGGTCCCGAAACCTATTAATAGAGGTATCAACCATCGTAATCAGAGCATTTTAGATTTTTGCCGTCCAAAAGAGAATAGAACGTTGTTTTTCCACGTACAGCTGTTGACAAAAGTCTTTAATGCTATCGAGTGTAACTTTTGACCGAACACGTTTGGCTGATAATGATTACATTTTTTATATTCAGCTGGGATAACACAAAATCTGCATCGTTTTCGGTTGAAAACTTTCGGCTAACTTTAACACAGTATCTTTAGTAGTGCATGTTATACTGTCTATGTAATTTGCAAAGTTTGCATAACGTGTGAAAGGTCAGTGCAATTACTGTGCTTATACGGTAAATTTTCTGAACAAAAATTTTGCCATGCTTTTAATTTTGTTGATTAAATTTTCTAATTGTTTATGTCAAACTGCTATTTTATAATAATTACGTATACAGTGTGTATCGAAACTTAAACTGCCTATACGTGTTTCTTTTATTCTTAAAATGTATTTTACCAACATTTTTTTTTTATGTTCTCATTTTCAATTAAAATCATGTTTATGTCATTTAAAATGTACAAAGATCAAAGATTATGTTAGAAAAAAATAAAAAATCGTTTTGTTTTGTTGTTGGTTTACTCTAATGAGGTAGGTAATGTGAAAAAAAAATAAATAAATAAATAAATAAACAACCGAGAACGATGGTAGAAAGCTAATTGAATCAACATAAATCTGTTGGCATAACATTTGTACGGTTTATTTAGATTTTTAGAGAAGTCTTTTAACAGACTGTATGTCGATGTACGTAAGTAAATAGTAATAAACTATTTTAAATGGAAAATTATACTTAGAGGTGAATATAGACTAAAGCATGAATATTTTAACGGAATTAACAAAATGGTAACAAAAAAGAAAATTATCTTAGCTTTTAATGCGATTTTCTAAGTGATTTTAAATTTTTCAATTAGAATTACAGTCTTTTGTATCGAAAAAATATTGTCACATAATAAAAATGGAAAGGCAATTGAGAATTTAATTTAGTAGGGCAGTCTCGTTTCTATGTTTCTCTAACTCTTGCCACCAAAACTAGAATTTGCCTAACTGGGATGGAAATAATCTTTGCGTTGCAATGTCGGCAGGATTATCACTAGATTTTACATCTGGCTATCCTTCTCTTGGACACAACGTAAACATTTATGATGTCCTACTCCCCTGCGTTTTCCTTTTCGTTTGCATCTACAAAAACATGGAATTTCACCTTTTCCGAACACTGAGTCAAACACGAAAATTCGTTTCTAATTTTGAGGTAATTTTTTTTAGTTAATTAAAGAAGTCTGTCATTTGGAATGCGCTATCCTTCTTTCGTGAAATTTGTCCTTTCCGCTTTATATAAGCTAAAATGTTCTATATTATGTGGCAATGTCCTTTTTCTGTATAAATTATTTGTGTGTTTGCTATGGAATCAACCAAATTTATCACATTTATCTATTTTTGGTACGCATCCCGCAATAAATTTAATCAAAGGTAGCTCTGGGCATATTTAGCTTTATTGATAAATGTCGTAATCATAAAATAGATTTACTTCGGTCTAAAAAAGATCAAAGTATATTGAAATTCTGTCAAAAATGATCAAAAATTTGGTTGGTCCAAAACCACTTTTCTCGACGTTTTGAAAGTCCCTGAGTCTAAAAAAAGCAAAAAAAAACCAAAAATGTCCGTCCGTCTGTCTGGATGTCTGGATGTCTGTATGTCTGTACCCACAGTATCTCGAGAACAGCTTGTTCGATTTTGCATGACCCAAAATACCTGGTTATAGAAATATTTATCAATTTTTTATATATGCTGGTTAGAATATTGAGTTTGGGGTTGAGTTGAAAATTTAGTTAGGGGTCAATTTGCGGGTGGAGTTGGAGTTGAGTCGGAGTTGAGTTGGGGTTAAGTTAAGATATAGTGAGCAGGTGACCAATTTTTTTATATATACTGGTTTGAGGATTGAGTTGAAAAAGAGTTTGCGGTTGAGATGGTGTTGGACCAGTGTTTAGTGAGCAGTTGAGCGATCTATAAAATAAAGTGAGTGTTTATTTGTATGTACAGCATATGTGTATGATATTTAAATAAGTCCACACGACTTGACCGTTTTGAACCAAACCTTACACAAATATTGTTTGAGACTTAGGAAAAGTCACTGTACACAATATCTCAAACCTCAAATTGAACTTTTAACATTTCAAATTGAACCTATAAAAAATTATATGAATGTCCAATTACCTAAATGTCCAATTACCTGTCCCGACCTTGCCTATTTCTCAACCGGTTATAAAATGATTTTTGAATATAGTTCTAAAATACGGCCAAGTATGATAGAATTTGCCTATTTCTCAACCAATTATGATGAAATTCGGCTTGTTTGAATTGACCCCTAACCTAATCTCAAACTTAAATAAACAAGTGATGGTGATGGTGATGATGATGGTGATGGTGATGGTGATGGTGATAGTGATAGTGATGGTGATGGTGATGGTGATGGTGATGGTGATGGTGATGGTGATGGTGATGGTGATGGTGATGGTGATGGTGATGGTGATGGTGATGGTGATGGTGATGGTGATGGTGATGGTGATGGTGATGGTGATGGTGATGGTGATGGTGATGGTGATGGTGATGGTGATGGTGATGGTGATGGTGATGGTGATGGTGATGGTGATGGTGATGGTGATGGTGATGGTGATGGTGATGGTGATGGTGATGGTGATGGTGATGGTGATGGTGATGGTGATGGTGATGGTGATGGTGATGGTGATGGTGATGGTGATGGTGATGGTGATGGTGATGGTGATGGTGATGGTGATGGTGATGGTGATGGTGATGGTGATGGTGATGGTGATGGTGATGGTGATGGTGATGGTGATGGTGATGGTGATGGTGATGGTGATGGTGATGGTGATGGTGATGGTGATGGTGATGGTGATGGTGATGGTGATGGTGATGGTGATGGTGATGGTGATGGTGATGGTGATGGTGATGGTGATGGTGATGGTGATGGTGATGGTGATGGTGATGGTGATGGTGATGGTGATGGTGATGGTGATGGTGATGGTGATGGTGATGGTGATGGTGATGGTGATGGTGATGGTGATGGTGATGGTGATGGTGATGGTGATGGTGATGGTGATGGTGATGGTGATGGTGATGGTGATGGTGATGGTGATGGTGATGGTGATGGTGATGGTGATGGTGATGGTGATGGTGATGGTGATGGTGATGGTGATGGTGATGGTGATGGTGATGGTGATGGTGATGGTGATGGTGATGGTGATGGTGATGGTGATGGTGATGGTGATGGTGATGGTGATGGTGATGGTGATGGTGATGGTGATGGTGATGGTGATGGTGATGGTGATGGTGATGGTGATGGTGATGGTGATGGTGATGGTGATGGTGATGGTGATGGTGATGGTGATGGTGATGGTGATGGTGATGGTGATGGTGATGGTGATGGTGATGGTGATGGTGATGGTGATGGTGATGGTGATGGTGATGGTGATGGTGATGGTGATGGTGATGGTGATGGTGATGGTGATGGTGATGGTGATGGTGATGGTGATGGTGATGGTGATGGTGATGGTGATGGTGATGGTGATGGTGATGGTGATGGTGATGGTGATGGTGATGGTGATGGTGATGGTGATGGTGATGGTGATGGTGATGGTGATGGTGATGGTGATGGTGATGGTGATGGTGATGGTGATGGTGATGGTGATGGTGATGGTGATGGTGATGGTGATGGTGATGGTGATGGTGATGGTGATGGTGATGGTGATGGTGATGGTGATGGTGATGGTGATGGTGATGGTGATGGTGATGGTGATGGTGATGGTGATGGTGATGGTGATGGTGATGGTGATGGTGATGGTGATGGTGATGGTGATGGTGATGGTGATGGTGATGGTGATGGTGATGGTGATGGTGATGGTGATGGTGATGGTGATGGTGATGGTGATGGTGATGGTGATGGTGATGGTGATGGTGATGGTGATGGTGATGGTGATGGTGATGGTGATGGTGATGGTGATGGTGATGGTGATGGTGATGGTGATGGTGATGGTGATGGTGATGGTGATAGTGATATTGATGGTGATGGCATCTAAGCATCAGTTTATCAAGGTATCTTAAGCATCAGTTCGGATTCGAACAAATTATCTATGATTTTGTAAATAAGTTTGCCCCCATCAACAGTTTTACTTCTACCACCAATGCGTGAAAGTCGCGATATGTATGTACAGTTTAAAAATAAAAATCTAACCATGCAATAATACAAAGTGTTTCCTCGGCAAGTGACCAGCCGGAAAATTCCGAATATTTTCAATTTTTTTGAGTAATGTTGTGTACAGAAAATGTGTCTGTCTGACACAAAACTTGACACCGGGTCAAACACAATTCACACTTTGCGATGCGCCACTTCCGTAACTGGGAAGACACATTGTTGACACCCCTAAGTAAAACATATTCCCAAATGGAATACATTTTGACACTACCACGTCGCCACGTCTAAAATTCTTAATAAAATGCTACTTGGGCTTGCTACTTGATTTGTCACAAGTATTTTTTCTATTTGTGCCCCACCGAAATTTATAATCTGACCAACACTCGTCACCAACACAATAAAAAGAATGAAACAACCAAATTAACTATACTGTGTTGGCACTAAACCAATTTGAAGAGCTAAATTGGCTTTTCACAAAAACATTTCCAATTATTTACTTTTTTATGGAGCACTGCAAAATGTTTTTTTTCTTCTACTTATTCCTTCTTCGAACCAACTGGAATATATAAAACCAAAAAAAAAAAAAAATTGATAAAAACTCGGAAAATTTTCCTCTGATTAAAATAATTTCCATCTACTGTACTAAAAATTATTGTTTTCATTTTTAAAGAAGAAAGAACAAATCAAAATCAATATTTGTTTTATTTTCATACAACAACGCACTGAAAATTTAATAAAATCAAAATGAAGCAATAAAATGAAAAGGAAAACTTAAGAAAAAAGAATCACAACTAACTACCTACCTACCTGCATATCCTTATATCATTCAACCCAAAAGGAGAAGAGTACAATATCGAGAAAATAAATGAAATTTGTGAATTCGTGAGGAAAACTTAAATGAAAATATAACCAAATCCTTATTAAGTACAAGACGTGAACGTAGAATATGAAATATGTATCAATGTATATACGATATACATATACAATGATTATGAATTACAATATATTTTGTAGCGACAAAATTAAAATGAAATTGGGAAACGAATTGGAGGGAAAAATGAAAATGAATAATGTAACGAATAAAACAATAATAATAAACCGTGATAATGAAGTAAAATCGATTGAAATCAATTTGGGTGAATAAAAATCCGTTTATATAGGGACTAGCTCTGTTCTAACGATTGATTTAAACGTTACGATCATAACCAAAGTAGTATACTGCAATAGCAAAAATTGTAGTTAGTCCAATAGATGGTGCATTATACCGATTAATGTTTTGGGATATTTCCATATTAAATTTTCAGGTCCACAGCAAACGGAAAGGGTAAAATTTTCTCATTTTTTGACAAAATTGTGTAGCTTACACATGCTAATTCGAAAAAAATTTAATTTTATATTCAAAAATTTTGGAAACTAAATAAATGTGGGGAGTGGTGTTAAAGCTCGAAGGTAATACTAAATATTATTAAATATTTAGCTCATTACAAACGTAGGTTAAAACATTTCGTCGCCGCAGAATTATACTGTCGTAAATCCAAAAAACTGGTTTTGAGAAAATGACGTTTAAAGTTTAAAACCAATTTTTAACTATTTAAAATTTTAATTATTTATATTTAAAAATATCAATTAAAAGCTTTCTCCGCTTATTTTATATATTTATTTATTTTATTTATTAGATTCTTTACTTTGTAGCGTACCAAATTCTAAATTCTTTGCTTATAGGTTAAAATGTCAATGTTAACAATACAGAAAACTATTTCATCTGGACAACATTTTTAAAGTGTCATCAAACGTTGGCGACAGTCAATAATGACACCACTTCCAGTCGCCTTATTATATTTGATTCTTCAAGCAAACTTAAGTTTCTAATCGATACCGGCGCAACCAAAAATAGACATTGGTTTACGTCGCGAATTTCGTTGGGAATTTGTTATCGCAGACGTTTTGACGCCAATACTTGGCGCAGACTTTTTAAAACATACGGGAATAGTTGTGGACATTAGGTTAGGTTAGGTTAGGTTGGAGTGGCTGCTTACGCACACTTAGACCAGTGACGGTCCATTGTGATACCACAGGATGTATCTCCTTTTACCCCTATTGGAACCATTTCGAGCTACTTATGTAGCGTAAGACGTCCCGCACTTTAATGTTTTCGAGATCCGAGAGGCAGTCCATCCTGAACTTACCTAAGTGTTTGTGCCTTCTGAGAGCCAATGCTGGACATGAGCAAAGGAAGTGGACCAACGTCTCTTCCTCCTCTTCGTCCAAGCAGCTTCTGCAGAAGTCATTAGCCTCCAGACCCAGCCTTCTTGCATGTTCTCCAAAAAGGCAGTGTGCCGTGAGTATTCCTACGACCGTTCTTAATTCACGTCTTCGTAAGGATATTAATGCCCTAGTGCGCCCCAAGTCCAGCTTTGGCCAAACTTGTCTTGCAACTCTACAGGTTAGGGTGTTAGACCACCTTTCCCCCGCTGAGGATAGCGCCTGCTTCCCAAGTGCTTGTCTCAGCGCTGTGATAGGCCTCCCCAGACTTGCCCTTTCCGGTTGCAGCTGGAGAGTCGTACCATGCCTAGCAAGTTCATCCGCCCTGCAGTTCCCCATGACGCCCGAGTGACCTGGGACCCAGACTACCTGGATGTTGAAATGCTCACCCATCTCATTTAGAGATGAGTGACAACTCAACGCCACCCGTGACGCCAAATACACCGATTCTAACGACCGGATCGCCGCTTGACTGTCCACATAGATTGTGATATCGTCTGAGGATAACACATTATGCTTCAACCACGTCATGACCTCCTCAATCGCTACGACTTCAGCTTGGTACACGCTGCAGTAATCAGGGAGACGAATAGAAATATTTACATTTAATTTGTCACAGAATACTCCAGCTCCTACTTTGCCGTCTAGCTTGGAGCCATCTGTGAAGAATTGCAACGCTTCAGTTTCCAATGACGGTCTATCCCTCCAGGATTCCCTTGAAGGGAAGGAGGTCCGAAATCGCTTTTCGAAGCGTAGAGTAGGTTTAATGTAGTCAAGATTCGCCAGCTCATCCTTCAACGATCTGACGATAGTAGAGTGTCCTATACTAAGACACCTCCACTGAGAGACGGCTGCAAGTCGTACAGCCGTATTTGCCGCCATCTGTTTGCCAAAAATGTCGACAGGAAGAAGGTGCAACATAACCTCTAAGGCACTTGTCGGTGTCGACCTCAATGCCCCGCTAACAAGCATACAGGCCATTCTTTGCACTCTCTCAATCTTACTTTTGTAAGTTATCTTGTCCAGAGCTGGCCACCAAACACCCACCCCATACATGAGTACAGGTCTCACTACGGCGGTGTAGAGCCAGTGTACCAGCTCCGGCTTCAGACCCCATCTATGACCAATGGCGTTCCTACAGGAGTACAAAGCAATAGTAGCTTTGTTTATTCTCTCCAACATGTTGGGCTTCCAACTAAGCTTACTGTCCAAGATAATGCCCAGATATCTAGCTATATCAGTAAAAGCAAGTCTCGTGCCATTTAAGGTAGGAGGGACAACTACCGGGATTTTGTATTTCTTAGTAAAGAGTACCAGCTCTGTCTTGGACGGGTTAATACCAAGTCCACATTTGCCAGCCCATTTCGTAACGATGGTAAGCGCATTCTGCATTACGTCTACAATCGTGTCCAGGAATTTCCTGGTAACAGCTAAAGCTACGTCATCTGCGTACGCAATAACTTCAATACCCTCTCTCTCCAATTCAAGTAGTAACCCGTTTACCACTATGTTCCAGAGAAGAGGGGACAGAACCCCCCCCTGCGGAGTTCCCCTAGTTACTCGCCTCTTTAAGGTGGAGTCCCCCAACTTCGAGCTAACAATCCTGCTTCCCAGCATATAATTGATTAACCCTATCAGAGGAACGTCCACCTCCAAAAATGACAATCCCTCCTTGATTGCCTCCGCTTTCACATTATTAAAGGCGCCTTCTATATCCAGGAAGGCCACCAAACAGAATTCCTTCGAATTAATTGATTTCTCAATCGTAGACACTAAGGCGTGCAGAGCAGTGTCCACAGATCTACCCTTTGTGTACGCGTGCTGAGACGATGCCCACTTCCTGGCACCTATTTTATCTCTGATGTATACATCCAGCAGCCTTTCCAATGTTTTCAAAAGAAAGGATGATAGAGTTATTGGTCTTAGGTCCTTAGGATAGGCATGTGAGCTTTTCCCCGCTCTTGGTATGAACACCACATTGACCTCCGTCCAGTACCTAGGAATATAGCCCAGCTTCAAACACCCTTTGAATATAGCTTCCAGGTGGGGAAGAATAATTACTTAGTTGTTTTGAAGTTCCGCTGGTATAATTTTATCCGGACCAGCCGATTTAAATGGTTTAAAACCCCTCAGTGCCCATAGGATCCGTTTTCTGGTTACGATATCCTCTGTCGTTACTGACAGTGATTCCTGATGATTATTACTACGCACCAACAGGTCTTTAAAGCTCCCTGGGAAGTGTGTCTCGAAGAGAAGCTCCAGAGATTCTCCACTAGAAGCTGTCCAAGATCCGTTTTATTACTACGCACCAACAGGTCTTCAAAGCTCCCTGGGAAGTGTGTCTCGAAGAGAAGCTCCAGAGATTCTCCACTAGAAGCTGTCCAAGATCCGTCCGGTTTTATCAAAAAACTATAGGACTAGATGTACTTTTGGAAAGAATCTTCCTAAGGCGGGAGGTTTCGGATACCTCTTCCATATTATCACAGAAGATTCTCCAAGACCTCCTTTGTGCCTTTCTTAATTCTTTCTTATAAGTTCCGAGTTTCTCCTTATAGGAGTCCCAATCCTGAGCCTCCCTTGTATTTTTGGCTCTATTAAAGGCTATCCTACAAGCCTTACGATAGGTTCCCAGTTCCCTGGACCACCATACCGGTTTTTGCCTACCCCTAGGCTTAGCCAGTGGGCAGGCAGCGCGAAAGGATCGGTTGCATGCGCTAGTAACGCTAGCCACCATGTCCTCCAGCTCCCCAACGGTCGTCGGGGGCTCCATAGCCCTCGTCGGTAACATTTCCTCCAATAATTCCCCATATTTGCTCCAGTTGGTCCTTCTAGGGTTCCTGAAGGCTTCCCGGGTAGCAGGGTGAATATCGAGGCTATAGGTTAAATATCGATGATCAGAAAAGGAGTGTTCCTTATCCACCCTCCAATTTCAATTTTTAACCATATGAAGAATATTATTTGAGGCAAGGGTCACGTCTAGAACCTCCTGCCTGTTACTAGTAATAAATGTGGGTTCCCGCCCAATATTACACACTGAAAGGTTAGTACTCATCAAATAATCAAAAAGCGACTCACCTCTTTCATTAATGTCTGTGCTTCCCCAGATAGTGTGATGCGCATTAGCATCCACTCCCAGTACCACACCTACCTTTGATTGTTCCGCTTTACGGATCAGCTCCTCCAGGTTATCCGGAGGAACCTCCTTCTCCCGGTCCATGTAGGCTGAAACCAGCCAGAATCTACAAGTGCCTACTTCCAGGCTAACTGCAGTAGTGTCATCATTGCTGTATTGAGAGAGAAGGAAAAGATTAGTATTATTTTTCCCAAGAATACAAGATCTGATCTTCCCAGACTTACTAGAGGATATAATTTTATACCCCTTGGTTCTGAGGCCACAGATCCTGTTGTTGTTAATCCAAGGTTCTTGGATTAGTATCACATCCTCACCCGAACTAATCAGCCTGAGGAGTAGAGCTGCCGTAGCAGCCTTAGAATGGTGAAGGTTAATTTGAGTTATCTTAATCATAACCATTTCACCTCTACCTACCTCCATGATAAATTCCTGCTACCGCAGGAATATTAATTCCCGGTAATTTGGGATGCGCCGGATACGCCCGTCTCGCCACCCCTCGTACCCTCTATAGAGGACTTGTCAGTTCCCCCCCGTCTGGCCGGGCCGTCGACATCCTCCTCCATCGGTACACCAGCTCCTTCGCTTATGTGCACCTCCTCATCCTTCGAGAGAGTCCTTGCCCTCCCAAGGCCGCCGGACTCACTCTCCCCCCTACCCTCAGCTTCTTCCCCCATGCTGCTGGTACCCCCTTCAGGCCTGGGCGGGTTGCCACCGTCCTCCGGTTGGCCTCCCGTACGCGCTTCCGCCCCATCCTTCTTATAAACGTTGAGAGTAATTGACCCGAAACCGAAGTCAATTACTCCCTTCGTTTTGTGAAGGAGGGCAAGGGACTCCTTATTTATCACCATGATTGATAATTTCGAGCCCCCCTTGGCCTCCTCCTGCTTGACGATCTTCCAATTTCCTGTCGGAAGATTCGGGTTACTGGCCTGAATGATTTTCAAAGCCCCGTCCGGGCTAGCCGGTTCGGATGGCAGCCATACACGTGCCCGCGGCCTGCTGGGAATTTCCTCCCGGCTAACTGCCGCAAGCTTTGCGCCTGGCCACACCTCCCCTACTTTGGCTATAGCCTTTTTGTACAGATCCACAGATCTAGAGTCCGAGCATGCAGTCATCTTTACACGCCCTTGATACCATCCCGCATCTCTGCAGGATGGGGGTGGTCCCGGATTTTCACCCAGGACCTTTAAAAAGACGAGGTTGAGTGCATTATACACCAACCTCCATTTTTCCGCCGTGATGCTCCCATCTTCTTGACTTTCGTCAATGACGGCTAGCATCAACGCATGCTCCCTCAGGACCTCGCTGAACAGCTTTGTCCCTGAGTTGGAGCTCGGCTTCTTTTCAGTCACCAACTTGGCCCGCTTGCTGTTGACTACTTCCACCTCGTCCTGGGACCGCTGTCTTTTCGACATAGGGTCCCTTTCCGAGCTTCCGCAGCCCACAGTGCTCCTTGCCCAAGCTACTGATCTTCTTTGCTCTTCCGTAAGCTGCCCCTCGGGGGTCGCAGCCCACTTCTCGAGAATTCGGATTGCCGAGCGGCGATTCCTATATCGCCTTTTCGCCGGAGGAATGTCTCTCGTCCCACTCCCCTGTGCTGCGTTGGTACCGCTGACTCCCGGGACTTGTGCCCTAGAGTCAACCACCTTTGCAACCTTAGAGGCCCCACCCGTCTGGTTCGAGGTACCTCCCTCCGCTGATACCGGCTTTTGAGGAGAGCCGGTGCCCTTTGTTTTTGTGTTTGATCTTACCATTTGATTCCCACGAGTATCGGAGAAATAAAGGTCCGCCTGCGCAGAGATCCGTATACGCAGGTAAGGCTAATTGCAACTGGAGGTCGCCAGGTATCCAGAGGGCTCCGTTAGCGACTGGGCTTTGTTAAATGGGCCCCCAGCCTAGTAGACCATCAGCACGGGTCGCTTAACGCCTTAATCCAGCCCATTCGGCTCGCTAGCACCCCAGCCTCCCTGCACCCCCTTCCCTCCGCCCATTCTCTCCCCCATTCACCTAATCACATGGAGAGCCCAATCCAATGGGATCCATTCCATTCACCGGGTCACCCGTTTATAGGGTCCCCCACTCATCACCCGCGGAGACTCCGGAGGTGCAGAGAGGACGTGACGCCCAGTCCGCCGTGGTTATTGGTCGATGGTTTTCTGGCGCCATCTGTTCGCCTTTCCATGCTGGGCATCATAGGCACTCAGAATTTAATGAACTCAGGTTAACCACTCCCCAGTTCCCTGAGACTCTCCCCCCAGCTGGACTGCGGTTGGGGGCGGCTTATTTAATTCACCGCTAGCCTACCTATCGATAGGCCGTCCACTATCCACCACCTGTGACCCCCCCGATAGCTGCAGTACGCCACGGGTTGTGGACATTAGCAAACGGAATATCATTGATCCGGTGACTTCACTGTCCGTTACAGGTCTAATTACACGCATGGCAACGCAAGGTTTGTCATATATTAACCAGACAACAGTCCCTACAAAGGTTCACGAGCAGCTTAAACAATTCCCAGAGATAACTAGTCGCTTATTAAGCAGCCCTGCTATCAAACATAACGTTACGCATCGGTTAGAAACAACTGGACAGCCGATCTTTGCGAAAACACGTCGTTTAGCACCAGATTAACTCCTTATCGCAAAAGCCGAATTCGACAACATGTTAGCACAAGGTATTTGTCGTCCGAGTAAAAGTCCGTGGGCAAGCCCTCTTCACCTTGTTTTGAAAAGGAATGGAGACTGGAGACCATGCGGTGATTACCGTTCGCTAAACCGAGTTACAGTTCCTGACAGGTATTCCATACCGAATCTATTGGACTTTTCGTACCAACTCGCGGGTTGCATTGTTTTTTCGACTATCGACCTTGTTCAAGCGTACCATCAAATCCCGATCGAACCATCACATGTTCCCAAGACAGCAATCTCAACACCTTTATGTCTTTTTGAATTTATCAAAATTACCTTTCGGCTAAGGAATGCAGCACAGCTTTCTCAAAGGCTAATGCATTCTGTTTTATTCGGCCGGGATATTCTAATCGCATCCAAGTCTTTCGAAGATCATCTTGACCACATCAAGATTGTTTTTCAAAAATTATCAGAACATGGTTTGATCATTATTTACGATAATTGCGTCTATGTATTATCCGAAATTAAATTCCTCGGTCATCTAATCAACGAACAAGGCATTCTCCCACTTCCAGACAAAGTTCATTTCATTAAAAATTTCGAACGGCTATTAATGGTTAATCAACTCAAACGATTCTTGGGAATGAATAATTTTTACAGACATTTTATTCCCAGCGCTGTACTTAATAACTTCTTGAAAGGTTACAAGGAGAACAGCAAATCTCCAATCGAATGGACTTCAGCATCTATGCAAGGACAAGCTATGCCAAGCAACACTACTTGCACACCCAATCCCCAACGCTCGTTTAGCAGTTATGGTTGACGCATCCGATCACGCAATCAGAGCAGTGGTACAGCAGTTTGTCTTGAATATATGGCAACCGCTTAGTTTTTTCTCTGCACGTCTTAGCGAGGCGCAACCGCGTTACAGCGCTTATGATAGACAGCTGCTTGCAGCCTACTATAGCATTAAGCACTTTCGGCATCTCCTCGAAGGTCGTGGGTTCACTCTGTTCACCGACCACAAACCCATAGTCTACGCATTTTATCAGAATCCGGATAAAGCATACCCGCGTCAATTTCGGCACCTGAACTTCATCGGCCAATTCACAACCGATATCCAACACATCTCCGGTGTTAACAACATCGTTGTAGATACTTTATCTCGTATAAATCAAATTTATATTCCTGAAAGCATTGACTATACAATAATCGCGGATACACAAACGATCGATGCAGAATTGCGAGAACTCTTGCATAGTAACAACATGTCACTAAATTTCAAGCAAGTCCCAATAACGTTTAGTTCCAATAAACACATTTGTTGCGATATTTCGACTGGCATACCTCGTCCATTCATTCCGTTAAACTTCCGGAAACAAATTTTCGAATCATTTTACAACCTTTCGCACTCCGGAATCCAAGCCACAACCAATATTTTAACTAAAAATGTTATCTGGCCCTCGTTACGAAAGTATTCAAAATTTTTCACTTAACAATGTGTTCACTGTTTTGCAGAATTACATCTAGACATCATTGGACCTTTACCGATTTCTGATAACAAACGTTATTGCGTCGTCACTCTAATTGATGAATATCCCGTTTTGGCGTTCCAGTTTCCATTCTTACAGATCAAGGAACCCAGTTCGAATCCGAACTTTTCAACGAGTTATCTAAATTACTATAGGGTTCCAACGAATACGAACCACGGCTTACAATCCTAAATGTAACGGCATGGTTGAGAGATGGCACCACACTCTCAAGGCTGCCATTATGTGTCACGAGCGAGCTGACTGGATCAACATACTTCCGACAGTCATGTTAGGATTACGATCGTCATTCAGCGATGAATTGCAAGCATCATGTGCGGAGCTAGTTTATGGGACAACAATCCGGTTACCAGTACAATTCCTGGATAACTCAAATACGGTTCCACAAAGTGATTTTGTGAGACAATTAAAGGGACACTTCTCCGAATTAAAACCAACACCAGCATCTCGACATTGCGCCGAAAAAACATCCGTGAGTCAAGAGCTTAAAACTTGCACTCACGTGTTCTTACGCACGGATGCAGTTCGTAAATCATTACGACCTCCGTATACTGGTCCGCAACGTGTGATCAAGCGCGGTGAAAAAGGCAGGTCAACATCTGCATCGACCGACTTAAGCCTTGTTTCACGACAACTTGAACATCTCACCAACAGTTCCCCACGCAAAGCCCTGACACGTCGTCAGGCCAGAGACAGATGGACACCCAGTTAAAAACTAAGTCGGCGAAAAAACATGTAACTTTTAGCGAGCCCGAAAAAATCGAACAGTTGCCTCTCCACTCTGCCAGCGGTCGTCAGTTAAAGACACCGGCGCGTCTTTTGAACTCGTTGTCTCGCTCAGGCTACGCCTTCGCTGGGGGAGGGAGTATTGTAGCGTACCAAATTCTAAATTCGTTGCTTATAGGTTAAAATGTCAATGTCAACAATACAGAAAACTATTTCATCTGGTAATATTTATCTTAGTACCTTTTTCTTTTTCCTGCCAAAAAAACGATTTTATTCATTTTTATAAAAATAAAAATTAATCTTCTGTAACTCTCGAAAAGAAAACAAATAAAGCAAACCGACACCATAGGCTAAAAGGGTTGCCTCAGTCATTGCTAAAAGGGTTGCCTCAGTCATTGCTCTGTTGCCCTTCTCAAAAGCTTCGACGGCTGTGTCTGTCCAATTAATAACAACTTTGCTATTTTTTTGTATCCCTTCAGAAAGTCATTTAAAACGGCCTGATCTTTGGCGGCTGCTGGTACAAAACGCCGATAAAAATTGATCATACCTAAGAACTGTTCCAATTGCTGAACTGTTGTGGGTCGGCTAAATTGGGATATGACTTGAGCTCTTTCGGGTGAAGGAAGGATACCCTTGTTGCATACTGTAAGACTCAAGAACAAGACTTCGGACTGAGCGAAAACGCATTTATCCACGTTAATGACTAATCCATTGTTAGATAGTCTCTGAAACACTGTATTCAAATGCATTATATGCTCGTTTCTATATTGTGATGCTTTCAGAATGTCATTAAGATAAGTGAAACAAAAGGGTAATCAGCGTAAGATTGAGTGAATCAGCCTTTGAAATGACTGTGCTGCATTTCTTAAACCGAAGGTCATTTTGCAGAACTCAAATAGTCCGAATGGTGTCGATATTGCAGTTTTAGGTATATCTTTTGGTTCGATAGGGATCTGGTGGTATGCTCGTACCAAGTCCAATGTAGTGAAAACGTTACAACCGGCCAGTTGGAAAGAAAAATCCTGGAGGTGAGGCACTGGATAACAATCGGGAATCATCACGTTATTAAGTGCGCGGTAATCACCGCAAGGTCTCCACTCTCCATTTTTTTTTTTGACCAAATGCAATGGACTGGACCAAGCGCTATTGCTGGGACGGCAAATGCCCTGTGCCATCATGCTCTCGAAATGGTCTTTGGATATCTTAGTCATCTCTGGAGATAAACGTCGTGCTTTACAACTGACAGGTGGTCCGCGAGTCTCTAGGCAGTGTGTGGTGTTATGTTTCACAGGTTTGATGCCGAAATGTTCGCGTGTGGTTTCCTCGTATTTTGCCAGAATATTCGAAATATCTGCTCCGAGGGTTATCTTGTCTAAAATGGACAGTGATGAAACCTGTGCTGCTGTCAGAGAACCAATGGTGAACAACGAAGTTAACGGATCTACTATTCGATTTCTCTTAAGGTCGACAATAAGACCAGTGTTTTTTAAGAAATCCGCCCTTAAAATCGGTATTGATACTTTTGCCACAATAAAATTCCACACGAAATCTCGTCTAAGTCCAATATTTAGATGAAGTGTGCGAATGCCAAAAGCCTTGATACGGGTACCGTTTGCTGCGTAAAGACTAAAGTCTGATTTATCGCTTATGTTTTTGCTAAAATTGACTGGTATTACTGATACATCTGCGCCTGTATCGATCAAGAATTTGCGTTGTGATTTTTTTTCGTAAATTAAGAGACGACTGGAAATTACATCATCAGGACACGTCGTCGAATGTTGATGTGCTATTATTTTTTTGAATTAACGTCCATCCGGTTTGCATCAGAAGATTTTAATTGGTGTTTACACCCTGTAACACAATTATTTGCCTTGTCTTTGAAACGTCTGTGATAATAACATTCGAAATTGTTTCCTGATTCGCGAGAATTTGAGCGAGATCCGCGTTGGTTACTACGTCCTCTGGATGTACTGTGCGATCGGAATCAGGTGTCTATTAACGGTGATATTTCCTTCAAAATTATATCACTTTTCGTCGGGATTTGTTACTGACGGAGTGCTAGCCATGAGATTGGATGTCGGGCTTGTAACTGGGTGAGATGCAACGGAATGTATTTGTAAATGGGTCATCGTCTCCATTATGTTATCCGCTCGTTCAGCCAGAACTGATAGTATCAAGTCGTTCTCAAATGGCAACAAAACCATTTGAACTTGATGTGGCAAACGCTGCATCCACAATTGACGAATCAAATCATCGTTAAACTTAACACCGGCATCCAATCGAAACTTCTCGAGTAACTGGGATGGCTTCTTGTCACCTACCGACATACCGTGCAATAAATTATGCAGTTTGCTCTTTTCTGATTCTCCCAGTCCTTTGATTACCTCCTGTTTAAAAATGGTGTAAGGTGTGTCTCCTTTGTTTCGAGTTATTAAACCGGCGAATTGATCATGTATCCGTGCGTCCAGTGCACTAACGGCGTGTGAATATCGTGTGCCTTCCCTGACAATTCCAGCCACATTGAATTGTTGCTCGAGAATTTCGAACCATACCACTGGGTTTTGACCGAATAATGGCTGGGATGACTTAAAAGCTATAAGTGCCACTTCCGAAAATTTAGTAATTGTTTTTTTTTTGAATCAGGGGTAACCTGTCTCTCGTTACCTAAAATTTCTGGAGCTATGCCTAAATCACTGCCACTAGTAGGAGGAATTGCGACCTGCGTCTCAGATAATTGAGCACGAACTAACTCCCTAACTCGCTAATCGATAATGTCCCGCAACTGTGCCGTCGACAACGTAACCGTGTCCGTGGCGGGATCGCCAAAAGAAACCGTAATCTCAGTACTCACCGAGGAAGGCGGTGTACCGCTCGCGTCATTTGGATTATGACCGCTAGCCACGCAGCGAAACAAATAACTGATTAATAAAAATGTGGCGGAAAAAATAAAAATTGCGCTCGCGAAAGTTATCATTGCTTAATTAATTAATTGTTGGACACCGCAAGAAAGAAAAAAAAAATTTTTGGTACTTACATGAATTATGAAAAAATAAAAAATTTTGTAATGTTACTGTTATCCGATGGAGCCGAAATGTGTCTTCCAATGTTTGTAGTTCGTACTGTATATAAATGCGGTTAAGCTGTCCAAATTGTTAGAATATTAACCACACTGTGTTTTAATTCGAATATTATTAAAAGGTGGGATTTCTGGAAATCGCCGATATACCCTCTTCGAAAAACCTTCGAACCTCCAGAGTTTTTAAGTTGAGAGTCGATCCAACTTTGCATGCTCTGTAGTTGACCATGCGACTTGCCCTTGACTTGTAATTTTTGGGATCCATGATTGGTTTCTAAAACACAAAATTTCTCCAGCAAATACGCTTATGCGAACAACTGGTCACACCAAATGAAAAATTTTCCAAACAATGAGACGACCTTATATAACTGTGGAGATTAGATGAACCTTGAAGTATAAACCACAAAACACTTGGCGTCGTGGTAAGATGACGGTAACGGATTACTAACCGTTAGCAAAATGGACGGTCGAAAATTCGTAAATGTTGTATACCAAACAAGTTTTTCGACGCACTTGACAAATTCACTGTCATTCATTTCACAATGGGTCTTTCCACCTTCCTCCAATTGGTGGGCGTGATACTGCCATCCTCTTGGGATTGGTCAATAATTGTCACAACCAGCTGATTCTTGAGTACCTCGCTAAAAGTCTTATACCGATAGCGTGAAGCTTCGTTCTCTTGGTGATCTCAGGGGTTTCGTTCTGCGATCTTACTCTTTTTAGCTGTGGGCCAGCTGAAGGACCTTCCGACTTTTGTTCGGTGACTTTCTTTGCCCACGTAAATCTAGTTTTGTCTTACTCCGTTCTGTTTTCCAGCGAGATCTTATTTATCTTAACTAGAGCTTTCCAGGCCTCTCTCCTAGTATTATACGTTGGTCTTGAGGAACCTGCTTACTTCGTGCTTGGGTTCCGATTTATTTGGCCAGGCTTGGTGACCCGAATGGTCGAGGGACCAGCCTCACTTGAGCTTATGTCCCGAGCCGGACTCTTTTATTTTTGGTTGTTTTTTGTGATCCATATCAGGCCCCACGAGTAGTGGGGGGAAGAGTACCATCTGTACAGAGATTCGCAGTACACTGATAAGAGGTATCCGGACCCACCGTTAGCGACTGGCTAGTTTTTAAGTCGATTATCGGCACGGTACAAGTAACACCTTAAACCATCTCTGCGATTCCAACCATCCCAGGTGAGGAGAAGGCGGGAAAGGGAGAGGAAGGCGTCAGGGGTTCCGCGGGGAAAGGCCTCACAAAGGATCCGCCGTGCAAGCCACTGGTTAGGCCTGGAGGCTCTCAGGCAGCGGGGGCCATCAGAACGGCGATGGAGGACACTGGTCAGCCATCGGCCGGACAAAAAAAGCATGCAGGTGGTGGCGGTGCTGAAAAAGAGGATGAGCAGGGCCTTCAGAAGGGGCCTTCGGTAAATTGAAAGCCTTGAACCTGCATCATGCAAAGACGTCTTCGGACCACCTTTGTCGTAGGTTTATCTGCCAAAACATTGGCAACGCTCTAATCCAGGAGCCATGGGTGATTGGTAACTAGATTAGAGGTATACCAAATCAAGTGGGTAAGTTAATATATCATTACGGAACTCAGCGTCCAAGAGCTGCTGTGTTGGCCAGTTCGCAAATTAATTTTATTCCCATTTCAGAGTTCATCTTCAGGGACTTGGTTGCAGTAATGGTGGAGGTTCTGGGTGAAAGAGGCAAACAGGAGGCTATAATGGCCTCCGCCTACATTCCTGGAGATTCAGAGTTAATACCTCCACTTGGCGTTAGGCGTCTCATAGCGCACCACACGGTGTGGGGTAGCACGGACATCAATAAGAGGGGTGAGTACCTTTTTGAATTTCTGATCTCAAATAATGTAGACATTGTCAATAGGGGAAGGAAACCTACTTTTATAAATGCGATTAGGCAAGAGGTCCTAGATTTGACACTTGCTAGTCCGCATTTCAGCGACTTGGTCAAAAACTGGCATGTGTCTGGAGAGGGCTCATTATCGGATCACTTGCACATCAGATTCGATTTGGCGGCTGAGACCATGCAGCGGTAGTAAATCAGAATTCCAAAACTGACCGACTGGGACTCTTATAGAGTCTCACTCGAATCAGAAATGCCCTCGGTTGTGGGGAACATAGAATCTGCAGAGGGTTTGGAGATCTGTTCAAACTAGCTGCATAATTCTATACACTTGGCTTACGAGAACAGCTGTCCAGTTAAGCGAAGAGAGTCCACAAAGATGGTCCCTTGGTGGAACGGGACGCTGGGTAAACTGAGGAAAAAATCGAGAAGATTATTTAACAAGGCTAAACGCACCGGTGAATGGGGCGAGTATAAGATGGCCTTAACGGAATATAATCTCGAATTAAGGAGATCCAAAAGGGCTATCTGGAGGAATTTCTTTGAGGGAATCAATGAATTGCCCTCTGCAGCTCGTCTCCAGAAAGTCCTTTCCAGGGATCATTCAAATGATTTAGGGCTTCTCCAGAAGCAAGATGGGGGGTTCACTGAAAACCGGAAGGAAACCTTAGAGTTACTGTTAGAGATCCATTTTCCGGTATCAGTAGTAGTAGGAGCCCAAAAGGACTCGCATGATCCCTCAAGTGAGGTGGCCTATGCACCTCACAGTAGGATCTGGAGTCTCTCTGGGAAAATTTTCACACCCAGCAAGGTGCAATGGGCTATTGGGTCTTTCAAACCTTTCAAATCCGCTGGAGGGGATGATATCTTTCCAGCTTTACTTCAAAAAAGTATTAAGGAAATACTCCCCTGCTTGATCCAGATGTTTCGGGCAAGTTATGCTTTTAACTATATTCCGAAACTGTGGAGAAAAGTAAATGTGGTTTTTATACCAAAGGGCAGGGGTCGTCCAGACACCCAGGCCAGGGCATATCGGCCAATTAGCCTCACATCGTTTCTTTTGAAGACGATGGAAAAAATCCTGGACTATCAAATAAGAAGTGAGGTCCTTGGAAAGAATCCGCTGCATCGGGACCAGTTTGCGTATCAAACTGGTATAACCACGGTTATGGCCCTTAGCGGTCTAGTCACGAGGATTGAAAAAGCAGTGACATATAAAGAAATTGCCCTTTGTGCCTTTGTGGACATTGAGTGGGCGTTTGATAATACCTCCTATGGATCTATAGAGAGGGCAGCAATGGGAAAAAGGGTTCCGCTTTCTACAATTAGGTGGATCCGTTCCATGCTGGAACATCGTGAGATTACTGCCAGACTAGGTGGCGAGTCAGTAACCATCAAGGCCGTAAAGGGCTGTCCCCAAGGAGGCGTACTATCTCCTCTTTTGTGGTCATTGGTTATTGACGGACTACTGGTCCTTCTGAGTAGTCATGGGTTTGATGTCCAGGGCTATGCGGATGATGTGGCTATCATAATCAGAGGCAAGTTTGATGAGGTCATTTCTGATCGTATGCTAAATGCACTCAATATAATATGGCAGTGGTGTTACCAGGAAGGACTCAGTGTCAATCCAAGCAAAACTGTCATTGTTCCTTTTACGAGAAGGAAAAAGCTTGCGCTTACAGCTCGCTCGTTAAACGGTACTACTGTGCCTTTTTCCAGCGAGGTTAAATATCTAGGGGTTATCGTAGATCATAGACTGAACTGGAACCAACATTTGTTGAATGTACAAAATAGGGACATTAAGGCTCTCTGGGCCTGTCAAAGACTCCATGGGCGTACTTGGGGACTACAACCAAAAATTATCTACTGGTCATTTCTTACAATCATTAGGACTATGGTCACCTACGCATCGGTTGTATGGTGGCCTAAAACTGAGCAGAAGACAACGCAAACCTTATTGAATAAGGTTCAGCGTGTAGCCTGCATCGGTGTTACGGGCTCAATGAAGTCATGTCCAACCGCGGGGGTGGAGACACTTCTAGGACTGACACCGTTACACCTGCACATTAAAAGGGATGCTGCAAGTATGGCCCTGAAAATGCAGGCGGAAGGAGATATCAAACCAGGTAATATGGTGGGTCATCTGGAAATCCTTAAGGAATACCAGACAGACCCTACCATAGGAATGCCTTCCGACTGTAGGCCAGCTAAACTGGACTTCCACAAACCATTCTGTGTTAGGTTACCTGACCGGGATGTGTGGAGGGCAGGTGGACCATCATTTGAGCTAGGGTCCACGGTATGGTTTACAGATGGATCAAAAACGGAAGATGGGGTGGGGATAGAAATACACGGGAATGGCACTACCCTTTCGAAGTCCTTGGGTACCAATGCTACCGTTTTTCAAACAGAAGTACATGCTATAGAACTATATAACTTTGCGCTAGGATAGGCATAGCAAAAGGCCTAAACGATGCAAAGATTTATATTGTATCAGACAGCCAATCGGCCTTAAAAGCTCTTAGGTCTTGTACCGTTGAGTCAAGGCTGGTATGGGATTGTTTTAAGGTTATTAAACATCTGGCAGGCTCAAATAAGGTAACACTTATGTGGGTGCCACGTCATACTGGAATCGAAGGAAACGAGGCAGCTGATGGCCTCGCCCGTGAGGGTTCTGCCTCTCCATTTATTGGACCAGAACCCTTCTGCGGTGTCACTAAGGGACACCTTAGAGCAGCTGTAAAACGCTGGGAGGATGTTTAAAAGTCCTCCTACTGGCGCAGAATTCCAGGTTTACGACAGGCGAAGAAATTTATATCACCTTCGTCTGTCAGGGTTAAGGAGTGTCTTGAACTTAGGAAACCTGAGTTGAGGCTGCTTACTGGCTTCCTCACAGGTCATGTCCCCTTAAGGTATCACCTTAAAAAGATGGGCCTAAGTACGACAGATGGATGCCGCTTCTGCGGTCTGGAATTGGAATCAGCGGAACATGTTCTGTGCCATTGCCCAGCCATTTTCCAGCAAAGACTGCAACATCTAGGAGAGAGAACAATGAGCCCGGATAGTATGTATCTTGTACCGGCCAGTAGTATTGTCAGATTCATTAAGAGCCTGAATATTGATTGGACGGATAATTAAGTAGGGTCCAGCACAATAGATCTTTTAGGTCGCGGTGCGAGGTGGCTTATCGCCCACATGGCCCTCCAGTAAATAATAATAAAAAAATTAAAATCCCTGCGATTTGTTTAAGGTTGACTTCTTTATACCGTGCGTTTTAGCCTAAAAGCCAGAAAATCATAAATCTAGTTACCAGCGGTTCCCAAGTGGATGTAACACGAGCACTTGTGAAAGCTGCAAGTTAAGGAGCTAACTTCACACCTGACCACTAATAGGCGGGTACCATTATAGAAGCTTATTTGCTGCTCATATCAATTTTTTATTGTTTGTAAAATTCATTTGGTGTAGCCGTAAAACTAACCTCCCCCAAATTCTGGAAAATATGAAAAGTTGCATACAAATGAATTCGGCTTTGTTGTCGGCTTTAACAGACAAATAGTTCAGCACACCAAGTGAGACTATTCTATATTTTAGAATATCTCAAAAATACTCTTCAACGTGCTGGACATGCTTATTGCCATTTTCACAATTACAAATAAATTTCGTTTCTTATTAAGGGTAACGTAACAACATAGGCCTTGCTTCAACTGTCATGTCAATGAACACAATTTTTATTTTGTATGTGTCCACGCACAAAATTTTTCAACTAGAAAAAAATTTCTAAAAAAAAAACAAATATTTCTAAATTCATAACGTGTTTTGTAACGTGAGCTAGAAAACGCTTAAAAAACGTTTTAGTCACTCAGTCAAAAAAGAAAATGATGAATTCTCAATGTAACAATAGTAATGAAAATCCTGTGGATTACTACAACATACTTGGTGTGAAGCGTAATGCCAGTAATGCTGAAATTAAAAAGGCTTACCGAAAATTAGCCCTAAAATGGCATCCGGATAAAAATCCCGATAATCCAGAAGAAGCTACACAAAAATTCACAGAAATGACAGAAGCTTACGAAGTGTTAATAGACGAAAAAAAACGAATGTTATACGATCAGTATGGCAAAGCTGGTATTGAGGGATATCATGAGCAAGAACAGCAGCAGCAGCAGCAGCAGGAGCAGCAACATCAATATCAGGAGGGTGACTTTGTTCAATACTGTGAAATTTACGATGAATATTTAATTGAATTCGAAAATTTTAATATTTATTCTGATGAAATGTTCGTCGATTTCTGTGTGTCTGAATCATTTACCAATTTTTTCTTTGATATATCTTCGAACTTTAAATCGGCTGTAAAACAAAATAAGAAAAAAACTAAAAATACCACGTGGCGACCATATTCGGATCCTTACTAACATCGGGTTGTTATAATTAAAAACATTTTACTTGTACATAACTATAAGTAAGGTGTAATTAATTTATAAGCCTTGGTCTGATATCTATTGAAAATTGTCCATTTTGTAAATAAAAGGCGCATGCTTAACAAAATATAACTGTTAATTTTTTTTTTATTAATAAAAATTTAAAGACTTTTTTTCACAGTTCATTGAAGTCATGGTTGGTTAATAAAAGGTGGGATGATCAACCGCACAATTACCAATTTACACTACGAATCTTAATGCCAGCCACCGCTACATCTGAGTTAGTTTAGATTAGTTTTAGGGAGAAAGCACTTACACTTAATCACTTTATAGTTTGGGGCCCTCAGTTCCATAACTCTGTCTCCAATATATTCTGTCCCTGTCAATGGCTCATGTATCAGGCCACCATCAATTCGATCACCTTGAATTTTATGCAGCTGAGTAGCCGAAGCTGCTTTACAGTAGTGTAAATTGATCTGCAGCACTCTCGGCATCAATATACACCTTTGTCTCAACCACCGTCGCGTCAGATTCCCTTACAAGGCCCACAAGGATCTGGATATCACAGAATCGAACGAGAGTATGTCCTTTCTCTGTTTTAGGATTTTTAGGATATTACCCGGATCTTCCTTTTATCGGTGCAGCCCCAGGCTTACCCTACTCGCCTCAGTGACAGTCTCCAATCTGAAGCCTATCACACTTTCCTTCATCGCCAAGGCCTCAGGCGCAATATCCCAGCTTCCCGGGCTCTGTATTGAGATTTTTGCATCTTCTGCATCAGAGAAACCACTCATCTACCAACCGAGCGTATCCATCTCCTTAAACGGTTTACCAACGGTATTTCTTTCAACCTTGTAGGAATTTCCATGCTCCTGTTTTAAGAGTCTCGAGCTCTTTGTTTTTATCTCCCCCTCCCCCCTCCCTTCAACTATGTTGGTTCTTACCACGGTACGATCAACACCTTAGCCCAGTACAGTTGTTTAGTGCCTACTTTTAGCCGAAATCGTAAAAGAGAGTGAGCTTGTTGCCCGGTGGTACCATGGGGAAGTAACATGAACGCATGTGGAAGCTACAACGTATACGGAGCTTACAACAAGTATATTAACATGATTCCCCCAAGCAGCTTCAAACCTAGACCACCTAATCTTAGTACCATGGCGTAGCATTACGGTTTGTTTATCAAATAGATTTTCTTCTGGAATATCACACTGGCTACGCCGACGGTAGCAGACCATTTCAAGGCTGACTTATCAGTAAGTGCTGTAGAGGGAACTTCCAACAAACCGAAGTTTTCAATAAACCGACGGTATCATCCGCACATTCTCAGAAAACCCCTTATCGGTTTCATAGCTAGCTTTACCCATGAGACCAGCTTTACCTAGTAGTCACGATACTACTTGAGGAGAGCGAAGTGTTCGTCCTACGAAGCAAAAGTGAGTTTGTGGAGTATTGTACGCCCGAATGGCAGAACCCTGAAATGGTTCAAGAGCCGTCAATGAACGATAAACGACGTTTAAATATGAGTGAATGTGCCAGAAATATGTCGTGTTTGATCAAACTGCCCAAACAAATAAGGGGTAGCGGCATACGCCTTGCTGATTTTCATCTTGATGATTTTTCTGGCAGCCAGAGGCGTGGTATGATATTGCATCCAACAGCTTTGGCTCTTCTCAATTACATTCAGCGCTAACATGCGGTCCAATTCATCGTACGTCAACTTCTGCTTTGCTGGAGATACGGCCTGAAACAGTTGTTTTATAGAATTGGCTAAGTCGACATCAATCACGTACATCAGAAATGTAGCTCTAACAAGACCTAACTTAGTATTTGATGGAAAAGCTTCGATTGTTCGATTCAGTAACGCTCGATCCATACTTAAGTGAACGTGATGTTTCGAAGTGTCAGACTGTTCGAACAATTCGTCACTAAAACTGAGTGAAGAAATTTCTGGAGTGTTGCCCGATCGATTCCAAAAATGTATGCCTAGATAGAGTGATTGTTCGAGTGATTTTACGATAAAGAGCAGTAAAGTATGAGTTGTAAGGAAATATAGTAATGAAATTAATTTTCTAGCCAATCCCTAATGCGAGGTTTGGTTCTTAACGACGGACTAGAAAAAATAAACTCCAGTATTTGGGTCGCGGATCACCTTGGATTTAGCTCAATGAACAGACAAATTCGGAAATGACGGTGACTCCAGAAAATCATCACACATATATGAATTTAGGTCATCTGGCGCATGTAATTGATCTCAGATGGGCAACCAAATCAATTTGGTAGAATAATAAGGATTTGATGGATAAAGAAACGTGACATTTTGATCCGATGTCATGTTCAATTTGAGTCTATATATTCCGAGGATTCCGAAGTATTGCATGCATCATCATCGCTACCACAATGACTATGTCAGTAGATCAATTATTAAACGTATAGAGCAAGAGGACAACGATACCATGACAGCATTTGTTGACGATGTTTCTCGTTCGTTTGAGTGCATTCGAGGGCGAAATGATGTTGATGAATGGATGAAGGCAGTGAATTCAGAAATGGACTCGCTCAACAAAAATCAAACATGGAAGCTGGTTGAACCACCACCTGGACGTTCGATTGTCAGTTCTAAATGGTTTTTTTTTAAATAAAAACGTGATATTTTTGGATGGCCGAATAGCTATATGGCACGATTGGTGGCGCGAGATTTTACTCAAAAGCCGGGGCTTGACTTTTTTGAAACTTAATCGCCTGTGACAAGAATGGTGACCGTGCGACTACTGTTGTCTATTGCTATAAAACGTGATTTGGAAATGAATCAAATGGATGTCTGCACGGTGTTTCTCAACGGCAAACTTCAGGAAGAAATATATTTCAAACAGCCCGATGGGTTTGCACAAGGAAAATTTGTTTGCAAACTCGAAAACTCGTTATATGGGCTAAAACAAACGTCTCGCATCTGGAACGAGAGGTTTCACCATTTTATGATTATCATTGGTTTTCAGCAATCGAAATATGATCAATGTTTGTACATTCGTGGACGAAGAGATGAAGCTGTCTATCTGCTTTTGGACGTGGACGATCTAATTTTATTAGGAATGTCGGCCAGGCAAATGGATAAAATCAAGAGGATCATTTCGAAGGAATGTGAAATGAAGACATTGGTTAGATCCGTTACTTCTTGGGCATCACTATTCACCGTGACAGAGAAAACAGCATGTTACGGTTCCGCACTCAATGCCACAAGGAGTCATGGTGCAAACCTAGGATTCTATCTCAAATCACAGATGCGCACTACAACCTTATTTATCGATAGTCTTACAATTAAACGAACATTTTTGAAAACTGGTAAACAGCATGCAAAGTGAATACAGGTGGCTATTACTAGCCAGCTTTACTATCAGTAGAGAAAACATATTTGATTGTTAACAGCAAGATTCATAGTCTCAATAACACTATGAGTCAAAGCTATTAATTCGGTCTAAAAGACAGTGCAGTGCAAACCCGCCGGCTACCAAACGATCTGAATTCATTCAGAGGGCAGTTAGTTCCAAATCCAGCGCCAAGTTTAGAGCAAAAGCCATCCGAAAAGAAGGCAAGAGAATCCGATAAAATTTCAAGAAATTGCTCCGAGGACCATAAGAGAATACATTCCAGAGTTCATAAGTTCCAGATTAATTTAACTTATTCCAGAACTTTATCACAAATCAAGAAAAAGCCAAATTGTCAATTTATGGTTAATTACTCATCCTAATTGTCCATATTCTGGAATTTTATTTTAAAAATAAACGATTTCCATCCTTATTGGCCCATATTCCAGAACTTTATTTAAAACTCATTTTATAATCCTATTCCCGTCACATTTATTAAATTAACATATTTATCAATCTAAAACCCAATTTAGAATCTGATTTCCATCATACTTGCATACCATATTGTACCATATGCCTTACTGAAATATTCCGAAACGTACCATGTGCTGTATTGAAATATGCCGTAGTGTACCTTATGTCATATTTTCATATTCCATTTTGAAAATATAAAGAGCTGAAACCTCATGAGGTGAATCACAACTTTGGTCTTGATTAATTCAACTGCCACATTAATCCCGAAATGAATCTCTTAACCGCAATTCTCTAACCGCAATCTCACCAACCAAACCCTCAAGTTAATCATCAAATCAACACCAAATCAACTTTCAAATTAACCCTTAACCTAACTCCAAATCAGCTCTTAAATAATTCCACAACCGAACAACTCACTTAACCCCAATGCAGGCTAACTAAACCCTAACTCAACTTCAACTCAACTTAGCTCGAACCAAATCTCAACTCTCTGCTCAACTTATACCATCATAACAACATACTATTATACAATCATACAGTTACCATCATACCATCATACCACCATACCATCATACCATCTTACCATCGTACCATCATACCATCATACCGTCATCAAAAATTGACTCAATGTTTGAAGTTTAAAAAATTCCTCTATAGTAACTTTAGACCTGATTATCATCTCAAGGGCGAGATGAATGTTTGACATATTAACATTGAACTTTCTTAAGTCTTAAACAATATTTGTGTAAAGTTTGGTTATACATTCAATATCACACATATATATTGTACATATATATAAACACTCACTTTGAAATACAGTGAAACCTCATTTCAACAAACACTCAATTTAGCGGAATCCTCGCTACAAAGGACAAACTTTTAAGTTCCATGCAACTGAAGTTTTCCAATGAAAACCTCTCTTAAATAAGCTGACACTTTGTTTTACGAGTACAATTCAAATTGAAACTTTATCCCTTTAATTGGTTCCTTTTACATTTCAAATTGAACCTCTAGTAAATTATATGTATGGCCAATTTGGCTGTAACTCGGCAATTTCTTAGCCGATTTTTAGATCTAAAACTCAGTTTAGAATCAAATTTCCACCGCACATGTCAAATTTTATCATAATCGGTTAAGAAATAGCCAAGTTCCATCTTTTCTTAAATGTCTCTCAAATCTGTTCAGAAATAGCCAACTTCCGTTTAAATTGGCCATATTCAAGAAATTCAAAATCAACGAAATTTAAAAATTATTTTAGAATCAAATTCAATGCCCAATTCAATAATCAAACCAGCATATATAAAGAATTCGTAAATATTTGTATATCCAACCCCAACTCAACTTCAACTCAACTTCAACTCAACCCGCCAATTTAAACCCTAACTTAACCTTTAACTTAACCCCAAATTCAATTCTTAACTCAATATTCAAACCAACATATATAAAAAATTGGTAATTATTTCTGTAACCAGGTATCAATTCGTATGGCAGGCACCCGACCCTCTTGACGCACAGGTTTCAAAAGCTTTTCAAATTTTGGCCTTGACCATAGAAACAGATTGGCAAAAAAAAATTCTAAATCAGACATCCAGACATCCAGATAGACGGACGAAAATTTTTTATTTTTTTGTTGCTTTTTTAGACTCAGGGACTTTCAAAACGTTGAGAAAAGTGGTTTCGGACCAACCAAATTTTTGATCATTTTTAACAGGTCTTTTTAGACCGAAGTAATATTCTGTTTTGAAATATGCCAAGTTGAACGGATCCCAATGCTGGTATCTGAGAATCATTTAACTGCTGGCTTAAAATGTTCTATTGCTCGGACAATTGCTTCAATTGGGTCATCTCATGTATGTGAAAAGAAAACATTGGTAAAACAACCTCACTGGTAGGCGTCGTATCTGACTTAATATGGCTTGTTTGAATTTTTGATGTTATGGCCGTGCTCAGTGTTGGTGTATTTTTCTACAGTTGGTGTTTAGTCGTTCGGGTATGATTAAAATTACGGACATCACTATGTCAATCTCTACTTTCTCAGCTATCTTTATATAGCATGACAGATGCATATTCCACCTCGGTCTCGTCCGGTTTTAAAACAGCTACCCTTAAAAGCAAGAGCATTTGAGATTCTCAACTTAATACTATTGGTGGGATAAAAATAAAAGCGTTATCGCATGATCATCTACTATCACATTGATAATTCGATACTAATTGGATGAAAATTAAAAAATTATGGTAACCCTTTGTAACAAAAATTGTGTGGACGTTGGTTATTCCATCATGATTTGATTAATTTTTAATCAGACCATGATGACACTTGTAAACGTCTTTTTGTTTTCAGAAAAAATTTTGTTTACTGAGTCCCGCCTTGAGCGGTCATATTCTCGCGTGACTGAAGCTCAGGAGTGATGGGCGTGGGGATTTCAAGGCGTGACATCAATCTTGCTAGACCGCAGTGATGTTATATAAAACGGAGTTAAATGGAAGAGTATTTACGATATGATTACATTGAGCCTGACCGTACTGGAACTAATATGATATGGATTTGAAAGGAGCCATCAACTATAGGGTATACGTATTTCCTTACAATGAACTGTGATGCAAAGCTGTACCTACCTGAGCCCCTACATGTCTGCCTTGCGTTTCTCTTTTATCTCATTCTTTTTCGGTAATTTTTTTTTTTTTTTTTTTTTTTTTTTTTTTAGACAACAATAACATTTTATTTAGGATTTTGACAACAACAAAATATCGAATTGGATTCTTTTATTTTTTTTATTTTTTTTTATTAGGCCTGGCTCGTACATATATTAGAGCCATATTGCCAAAAATCCAAATTTACAATTTTTATTTACATCTTTTTAATTCTTAATTTGTATAACCAAAAAAATTTTTAAACTTTAAAATGGATCCGGATTATTCCCTACACATATTTTGTCGGCTGCTTATTTTGAATCAAATTGCTATCCCACTCATCCTAATAAATTCATACATTTCCTTATAAACCAAATAACCACCCTCATTCATTAATTCACTAAGGTTTCTTGCATTCCGAAGGATGTTGAACTTAGACCTGTATTGGTTATATTTAGGACAAGCCAATATGAGATGTTCAACATCCTCCACACTTCCACACAACTCACAATCTTTTTCCTCACTCAAATGACGTTTCCACAAACATTCCTTCCAGTTTCCATGGTTCAACCTGATTCTCTCAACCATTCGCAACATTCGCGTATCTCCTTTGAGCTCCTTAAAGAACGGAATTCTCAAAGGAGTACCACGGAGCACTCTGTACTTCATTCCTTTCGTTAGACTTTTCTCGTTAAATTCACTCTCCCATTTTCTCAACAGATTCATCTGAAACATTCGAAGTACGTCTCTTGCATCCTTCCTTTCGTACTCCTGAACCATGTCATTCAATGTACCCTTTTTTGCTAACATATCGGCTCTTTCATTCCCTTCGATCTGTCTATGTGATGGGATCCATTGTATGGTCACATCACGTTGACAGTCTCGAACGCATTCAAAAATTAAATCAACATACACATTGCCTTCCCTTCCACCTCCACATTTTAGCAAACATAAACCACTCTGGGAATCGGAAAATATTACTATTTTCCTTTCCCCTTCATTCACAGCCAGTTTAATTCCTTCCAACATTCCAATCAGTTCAGCGTTCATTATACAGATGCTTTTGTCCACTTTAAAATACTTTTCAACATTGTTACCAGGCATAAAGACACCAACACCCACTCCATTCTCATTCACACTAGCATCTGTATAAACAATTTCATTTTGCACATACCGCTGACTGATTTTCCCAAACATAATTTTGGCGATAACTTCATTCATCCCCTTATTATATTCCTCCATATTCAAACATACAGTAAGATTATTAGGAACGGGTTGCGGACCAGCATTGCCTATACTCAGAAACATGTTCAAGTTTTCAAGTGCAATACTAGTTCTATATGTCGGTTTGTACACCGCCCTATTTTGTAATCTTACTATCATCTCGTTCCAAAACTCATTTTTCTTAGTTATCATTCTCACCGACTCTCTCACTGTGATCCACTCTCTCTTGTAATCGAGAGGTGAATCACCCATTTCAGACCACAGAGTGTGTATTGGGGTTGAGTTAATCGCCCCCAATACCACTCTTGCACATGCATTTTCTACTTTCATTAATTGGCTAAAAGCCCCTTTCGAACCATTTCCATACACACTAATACCATATCCAATTTTGGAGGATATAAGGGCCTTCCTTAACATGTCAGTCACACTCGGATGAGCGCCCCATTTAGGTTTGCTCACCCGTTTAACCACATTTAAACGTTCCTTGTAGTTATCTGCCAAAATTTTCATGTGCTTCCCAAAATTCATACGTCTATCAATCCAAATACCCAAATACCTGTACGCATTTACTTGTTCAATACTTTGACTATCAAGCCTGAAACAGTTGTTTTATAGAATTGGTGGCGTCGAGTGTCGACATCAATCACGTACATCAGAAATGTAGCTCTAACAAGACCTAACTTAGTATTTGACGGAAAAGCTTCGATTGTTCGATTCAGTAACGCTCGATCCATACTTAAGTGACCGTGATGTTTCGAAATGTCAGACTGTTCGAACAATTCATCACAAAAACTGAGTGAAGAAATTTCTGGAGTGTTGCCCGATCGATTCCAAAAATGTATGCCTAGATAGAGTGATTGTTCGAGTGATTTTACGATATAGAGCAGTAAAGTATGAGTTGAAAGGAAATATAGTAATGAAATTAATTTTCTAGCCAATCCCTAATGCGAGGTTTGGTTCTTAACGACGGACTAGAAAAAATAAGCTCCAGTATTTGGGTCGCGGGTCACCTCGGATTTAGCTCAATGAACAGACAAATTCGGAAATGACGGTGACTCGTCACAAATCATCACACATATATGAATTTAGGTCATCTGGCGCATGTAATTTATCTCAGATGGACAACCAAATCAATTTGGTAGAATAATAAGGATTTAATGGATCAAGAAACGTGACATTTTGATCCGATGTCATGTTCAATTTGAGTCTATATATTCCGAGGATTCCGAGGTATTGCAAACGCATTACGAGGGCTACTCAAATTCCTCAGGAAATATACAGAAATTCTAAACTCCACAACCAGAAACACAAAAAACACTTAACACGAGACTTGAAAACGCGACCAAAGTTCACATATATCAAATAACATGTGATCGTACACCTTTTAGTAATCGTAAATTATCAAAATTAAAATTAAGCAAAAAAAAAAAAGAAAAAAAAAATTAAAAATACTTAAGCCAAATTAAACATTTAATTTTTGGCAACAAAACCTTTTGAACTTCTTTGTGTTCTTGTTACTTAAAAGAAACGCAACAAATTGTGCAGCGATATAAAACCAAAATATGTATGTAAATGCAACATTTGCACAAATTCCTAACTTTCAAAACTCTGGTTTAACACTTCTCGTATATTTTATTATTAATTGCCACGATAATATAATTGAATTTGATAATAAAAGCAGCATATTAAGAAAATAAAAATCTGACCATACCGCATGTGCACATATGTACATACATAAAACAGTGCAGTATGAATTTATCATTCCGCTCTTGTCATGTTAACTATCTCAAACTTTTAAAGTTCACACTGTAATGTAGATCTTGTGTTATTTAAAATAATAAAAAAAAAAAATTTAAACTCAAAATGCCGTAATTTAAGATTTATTCTTATTTCAAAAATGTGTTCAAAGATTTCATTTTCAGCACACATGCTAATAAAACCACAAATAAGGAATATAATACTAAAATCATACACACACACACACACTTGCACAAAAAAAACTTACCTTTTCTGGTTTTTGTTGTACTTTTACGTAAAATGACATTCAAAGAAAGATAATAATTTGTGCAATTTTTTTTTTTTTTTTGCCAAGTTTAAATCTTTTTCCATGGTTTGGTGCAACTTAGAGAGCGCGCTTATCTTTGAAATACCAACAACAGCAAATTATTTAAAAAGTAAATTCTGGTACAATGAGATTTATGTTATAGCGCGCATAAAATGGAATTTTATCTAAGGTAAAAAAACAAAAAAAAAAAAAAATCTTGTTCGCGAAATAAAATCGCGATTTGTATTTATTTAATTTTAATGAAAATGAAATTATTTTTACATTTTTATCAGTATTGTCGGAAGTTTGGAAAATTTAATTTTATACAAAAACTGTCCTCAAAAAACACATTCAAATTATTGAAGTTAACAACACGATAGTAGCGAAAATTTAGAAGCCGGATTTTATGTATTAGGCCACTCTGCCCCCAGTTTATGTATACGGTCGCTGCCTTTTCGTTGCTTCACTTAGTGGATATATAAAAGTGAAAAATTCGTATCGAATTTTGTTACGCAAACGTTTAAATTTGAAACAGTTTTTAGTAAGGGGCACATAAGCGAAGGAGCTGGTGGCGAGACGAGCGGATCCGGCGCATCCCAAAATACCGAGAAATATTATTTGTGCGGTAGCAGGAATATACCATTGAGATAGGTAGAGGTTAAATGGTTATGATTAAGATAACACAAATTAACCTTCAACATTTTAAGGCTGCTCTACTCCTCAGGCTGACTAGTTCGAGTGAGGATGTGATACTAATCCAAGAACCTTGGATTAACAACAACAGGATCTGTGGCCTCAGAACCAAGGGGTATAAAATTATATCCTCTAGTAAGTCTGGGAAGATCAGATCTTGTATTCTTGGGAAAAATAATATTAATCTTTTCCTTCTCTCTCAATACAGCAATGGTGGCACTACTGCAGTTAGCCTGGAAGTAGGCACTTGTAGATTCTGGCTAGTTTCAGCCTACATGGACCGGGAGAAGGAGGTTCCTCCGGATAACCTGGAGGAGCTGATCCGTAAAGCGGAACAATCAAAGGTAGGGTGAGTCGCTTTTTGATTATTTGATGAGTACTAACCTTTCAGTGTGTAATTTTGGGCGGGAACCCACATTTATTACTAGTAACAGGCAGGAGGTTCTAGACGTCAACCTTGCCTCAAATAATATTCTTCATATGGTTGAAAATTGGAGGGTGGATAAGGAACACTCCTTTTCTGATCATCGATATTTAACCTATAGCCTCGATATTAACCCTGCTACCCGGGAAGCCTTTAGGAACCCTAGAAGGACCAACTGGAGCAAATATGGGGGATTATTGGAGGAAATGTTACCGACGAGGGCTATGAAGCCCCCGACGACCGTTGGGGAGCTGGAGGACATGGTGGCTAGTGTTATTAGCGCATGCAACCGATCCTTTCGCGCTGCCTGCCCACTGGCTAAACCTAGGGGTAGGCAAAAACCGGTATGGTGGTCTAGGGAACTGGGAACCTATCGTAAGGCTTGTAGGACAGCCTTTAATAGAGCCAAAAATACAAGGGAGCCTCAGGATTGGGACTCCTATAAGGAGAAACTCGGAATTTATAAGAAAGAATTAAGAAAGGCACAAAGGAGGTCTTGGAGAATCTTCTGTGATAATATGGAAGAGGTATCCGAAACCTCCCGCCTTAGGTAGATTCTTTCCGAAAGTACATCTAGTCCTAGTTTTTTGATAAAACCGGACGGATCTTGGACAGCTTCTAGTGGAGAATCTCTGGAGCTTCTCTTCGAGACACACTTCCCAGGGAGCTTTGAAGACCTGTTGGTGCGTAGCAATCATCAGGAATCACTGTCAGTAACCACAGAGGATATCGTAACCAGAAAACGGATCCTATGGGCACTGAGGGGTTTTAAACCATTTAAATCGGCTGGTCCGGAACAAATTATACCAGCGGAACTTCAAAACAACTCAGTAATTATTCTTCCCCACCTGGAAGCTATATTCAAAGGGTGTTTGAAGCTGGGATATATTCCTAGGTACTGGACGGAGGTCAATGTGGTGTTCATACCGAAAGCGGGGAAAAGCTCACATGTCTATCCTAAGGACCTAAGACCAATAACTCTATCATCCTTTCTTTTGAAAACCTTGGAAAGGCTGCTAGATGTATACATCAGAGATAAAATAGGTGCCAGGAAGTGGGCATCGTCTCAGCATGCGTACACAAAGGGTAGATTTGTGGACACTGCTCTGCACGCCTTGGTGTGTACGATTGAGAAATCGATTAGTTCGAAGGAATTTTGTTTGGTGGCTTTCCTGGATATAGAAGGCGCCTTTAATAATGTGAAAGCGGAGGCAATCAAGGCGGAATTGTCATTTTTAGAGGTGGAAGTTCCTCTGATAGGGTTAATCAATTATGTGCTGGGAAGCAGGATTGTTAGCTCGAAGTTGGGGGACTCCACCATCAAGAGGCGAGTAACTAGGGGAACCCCGCAGGGGGGGTTCTGTCCCCTCTTCTCTGGAAGATAGTATTAAACGGGTCACTACTTGAATTGGAGCTAGATATCTGGGCATTATCTTGGACATTAAGCTTAGTTGGAAGCCCAACATGTTGGAGAGAATAAACAAAGCTACTATTGCTTTGTACACCTGTAGGAACGCCATTGGTCATAGATGGGGTCTGAAGCCGGAGCTGGTACACTGGATCTACACCGCTGTAGTGAGACCTGTACTCATGTACGGGGTGGGTGTTTGGTGGCCAGCTCTGGACAAGGTAACTTATAAAAGTAAGATTGAGAGAGTGCAAAAAACGGCCTGTATGGTTGTTAGCGGGGCTTTGAGGTCGACACCGACAAGTGCTTTAGAGGTTATGTTGCACCTTCTTCCGGTCGACATCTTTGGCAAACAGATGGCGGCAAATACGGCTGTACGACTTGCAGCCGTCTCTCAGTGGAGGTGTCTTAGTATAGGACACTCTACTATTGTTAGATCGTTGAAGGATGAGCTAACGAATCTTGACTACATTAAACCTACTCTACGCTGCGAGAAACGATTTCGGACCTGCTTACCTACAAGAGAATCCTGGAGGGATAGACCGTTATCGGAAACCGAAGCGTTGCAATTCTTCACAGATGCCTCCAAGCTAGACGGCAAAGTAGGAGCTGGAGTATTCTGTGACAAATTAAATGTAAATATTTCTATTCGCCTCCCTGATTACTGCAGCGTATACCAAGCTGAAGTCGTAGCGATTGAGGAGGTCATGACGTGGTTGAAGCATAATGTGTTATCCTCAGACGATATCACAATCTATGTGGACAGTCAAGCGGTGTTCCGGTCGTTAGAATCGGTGTCTTTGGCGTCACGGGTGGCATTGAGTTGTCACTCATCTCTAAATGAGATGGGTGAGCATTTCAATATCCAGGTAGTCTGGGTCCCAGGTCACTCGGGCGTCATGGGGAACTGTAGGGTAGATGAACTTGCTAGGCATGGTACGACTCTCCAGCTGCAACCGGAAAGGGCCAGTCTGGGGAGGCCTATCACAGCGCTGAGACAAGCACTTGGGAAGCAGGCGCTATACTCAGCGGGGGAAAGGTGGTCTAACACCCTCACCTGTATAGTTGCAAGACAAGTTTGGCCAAAGCTGGACTTGGGGCGCACTAGGGCATTAATATCCTTACGCAGACGTGAATTAAGAACGGTCGTAGGAATTCTCACGGGACACTGCCTTTTTGGAGAACATGCAAGAAGGCTGGGTCTGGAGGCTAATGACTTCTGCAGAAGCTGCTTGGACGAAGCGGAGGAAGAGACGTTGGTCCACTTCCTTTGCTCGTGTCCAGCATTGGCTCTCAGTAGGCACAAACACTTAGGTAAGTTCAGGATGGACTGCCTCTCGGATCTCGAAAACATTAAAGTGCGGGACGTCTTACGCTACATAAGTAGCTCGAAATGGTTCCAATAGGGGTAAAAGGGGTAACATCCTGAGGTATCACAATGGACCGTCACCGGTCTAAGTGTGCGTAAGCAGCCACTCCAACCTAACCTAACCTAACCATATCCAATTTTGGGGTGTAAAATTGACCCAGATAATTTATCACATTAGTTTGATAGCAGTTGCAATTTTGCTACCACCGAGTAAACATTTAAATAATTTACTTATTACTTGTGTGAAAAGTTGAATCAGCAGTTTAAATCATTTTTTTTTAATTTTTTTTTTTAAAATATTGTGATGTGAAAAATAAGTGAAATCGTGATGTTCTCATCTCCGCCTCAAGTAAAAAAGGCTGGGCAAAATCAGCAGACAGCGATGTCCGCAAGCGATTTGCCACCGAACGTCACGACCTCAGATATTTTTAATAAAAATACAAAAGTGCAGCATAGTCCAAAGCAACAACAAACTTTAAATGTTCAAAAAATTACCTTACCAGGCAATTTAAATCAAAGTGAAATTATTAATTTAAATAACATTGGTGTGTTGAACCATAACGAAAATAAAAGTGCATCGTCGCCAAATATTGACAATAAAAAAAACAATGAGAGTGCATCGACATCAGATGACAATAAAATAAACAGTGATGTAGGTCAGTGTTTAGTGCAAACGGGAATAGACCGGTATATTACTGTCACATCAAAACGAAGAAGAAGCCCTAGATCAGCGGCCAGTGCAAGCGCGAATAAATTCACTAAGCTAGCTAGCGTTGAATTAACGCATGGTAATAGGTATTCTTGCTTGGTTGTTGACGAGCCGCCGCCCGAAAAAACTTCAAAAGCTGAGAAGCCACCACCAATCTATTTGAGGGAAGAATCAAATAGAGAACTTGCTAAAACGATCGAGTTTATCACTGAAGGTGCATTTTATATTTCCGGGATCAAAAGAGGAAATATAAAAGAAACAAAAGTCCAACCGCTCAATACTGATGCTTACAGAGCGTTAATTAAACATTTCGACCAAGTTGGTAAACATTACTACACGTATCAATTAAAGAGCCAAAAAGGATTGGTTGTTGTGTTAAAAGGAATACAGAGTTACGTGGATGCAAACGAAATTCAAGCTGCTCTCACTGAAAAAGGTTTCCATTGCAAAACTATTACCAATATTTTTAATCGGGAGAAGGTTCCTCAGCCATTGTTTCGTCTGGAATTAGAACCAGACAATAAAAAGGTTAAAGGCAACCATGCAATATTTGACCTAAAATATCTATTGCACAGAAGGGTTACCATTGAGGAACCCAGGAAAAGAAATGGGCCGGTACAATGCGTTAAGTGCCAAGAATATGGCCACACTAGAGCCTATTGCACTTTGAACGATGTTTGTGTTATATGTGGTGAACTCCATAATTCAAAGGTTTGCAATAAAGCAAAAAATGAAGCATCAGTGAGAAAATGCAGCAACTGCGATGGAAGTCACACAGCTAATTATAGAGGGTGTCCAATTTATCTGGAATTGAAAAGGAGAATAACTCCAAAGCAGCGAGCAGAGCAGCGAATCCTTAATCTTCATTCTTCAGTTAGAAAAGAAGCACGGCCAGAAATTGTAAACACTAACGCTCGAAATGAAAATCAGTGCGCAACTGAAAACGGCAGCGTGCACCAAGGGGTTTCATACGCAAGTGTTCTCAAAGGTACCGCTCCTAAGGTGCAAGCAAGTGAAGAGGGAAACATTACAACAGCTTTAAACAAATTGACCAATATGATGCAAAGCTTCATGGCGATGATGGAGAGAACCATGGATCTAATGATGCAGAATATGAGCCCGCTGATGCAGATAGTCGTAAAAAGCCAAAAATGACCATCATCAAAATAGCCATATGGAATGCAAACGGCCTAACACAACATAAATCGGAGGTACATGCATTCCTCACTGAACACAATATTGACATAATGTTAATATCAGAAACACGCTTCACCAAAAATAGCTATTTCAAAATTAATGGGTACTCTATTTATGACACCAAGCACCCAGATGGTAAAGCACATGGAGGCACTGCTGTATTGATTAAGCGAAGATTAAAACACTACGAACTTACAAAATATGAGAAAGAACATATACAATCAACGAGCATTTGTCTGCAGGAGTGGTCTGGAAACTGCATCATATCAGCAGTGTACTGCTCTCCAAAACATGCTATAAAAAAACTCCAGTTCTTGGATTATTTCAGCCAGCTGGGTAATAAATTTCTTGCGGGCGGTGATTACAACGCTAAACATACTCATTGGGGTTCCAGATTAACTTCGCCGAAAGGTAAACAAATTTTGATGCCATAGAGAAACAATCCCTGGATTATTTATCTGCCCGTAACCCAACTTACTGGCCCACGGATAAAAAGAAAACTCCTGATCTAATTGACTTTTGTGTAACTAAGGGCATTCCACGTACATATGCTAAGGCCACTGATTGCTATGATCTGTCTTCTGATCACTCACCGGTAATAGTAACATTGAGTACTGATGTCCTAAGGAACGAAATACTGAACCGTCTTACAAACAAAAAAACTAATTGGGATCAATATAGGAGGTTAGTCGAACAAAAGTGTCTACTTAATATTCCTCCGATCACACCAGCTGATATTGATGCGGCGGCAGAAAATCTAAAAGATGTCATGACATTATCTGCTAAAACGGCTACACCCGGCATAAGTAGTTCGGAAAAAGTTAATAAACTGTCACATAATATACAGGAACTAATCCAGGAAAAGCGAAAGATTCGCCGTCAATGGCAGCAAACAAAATCACCGTTATTGAAGTGGAAATTAAATCGAGCTATTAAGGCCCTAAGATTTGCTTTGAGCGAAGAAGAAAACCAGCGCGTAAAGAACTACTTAAGTGATCTCTCGGCAACCGAGAGGACAGATTATTCCTTGTGGAAGGCAACAAAAAATTTAAAAAGGCCAACAAATTCGAATCCACCGATTAGACTACCAACTGGAAATTGGGCGAGAAGTGATGAAGAAAAAGCCAATGCTTTTGCTGCTCATCTAGCAACAGTATTCGTCCCACACGAAGAAGATAATTATTTTGTGCTACCCCAGCCAACGGATGATGGTTTATCCTACAAACCTATAAAGTATAACTGGAAGAAAGTTAAGAATACAATTAAAACTTGCATAAGCCCGAAAAAGGCACCAGGATATGATCTTATTACTGGAAAAATGATAAGGGAATTGCCGGATAAATGCATAAAACTAATAACATTTGTATTCAACGCGGTCATGCGAACCAGTTATATTCCTCAAAAATGGAAGATATCTTTGATCACAATGATACATAAGCCAGGGAAAAAAGAAACGCAAATCTCATCATATCGTCCAATAAGCATGCTGCCCCCAATCTCAAAGCTATTTGAAAAAATGTTACTAATGAAATTGAAACCAATATTAGAAGAACGGCGCGTTATTCCAGACCATCAATTTGGGTTCCGAAACCAACATGGTACTACAGAGCAAGTACACAGGATTGTAAATGCAATCAAAATCACCTTCGAGGAAAAGAAATATTGTGCTCTTGCCTTTTTGGATATCGCCCAAGCTTTTGATAAAGTTTGGCATGATGGACTAATTTACAAAATTAAGGAGCTTCTACCGAAAAAATTTCACTCAGTTCTGGGAAACTATCTTCTTCAAAGGCAATACATGGTCAAACAAAACAGTGCAACTACTTGCTTAAATGATATTAATGCAGGTGTCCCGCAAGGTAGCGTTCTAGGACCAATATTATACTTATTGTACACAGCTGATATACCTGTAACCAACAAAGTGATATTATCAACATTTGCCGATGACACTGCCATCCTGGTGTCTCACACTAATCCTGAAATTGCCTCAAAGGAATTACAGAATCATTTAAACAAGGTCGCGGACTGGCTAAAGGCATGGCGAATAAAAGTGAACGAAAACAAATCAACTCACGTCACATTCACGCTAAACAAACGCACCTGCCCACCAGTGAAATTAAACGATAAAAATATTCCTCAACAAACGAAGGTAAAATACTTAGGTTTGCATCTGGATAGAAGGTTAACGTGGAAAAATCATATTGAAACAAAGCGCAACCAAATAAAAATTACATTTTCCAAAATGTATTGGCTGATGGGAAGAAAATCTCAGTTGTCATTAGCCAATAAAGTTTTACTGTACAAATCAATAGTCAAACCCATATGGACTTATGGTATTCAGTTATGGGGATCCACCAGCGCTTCAAACAGAGAACTCCTGCAACGAACCCAAGCGAAAATACTTCGCAGTATCACCAATGCTCCTTGGTACATTCGAAATAGTAATATACATCACGACCTTGGGATTAAAACCGTTAAAGAAACAATTAAAGAATTCAGTTCGAAATATTATTCAAAACTAGAAGCACATCCCAACGAATTGGCCAGGGAGATACTAAAACAGCCGCGATTTAGACGTCTGAGAAGAACAGATCCACTCGAACTAATGAACCTGTGAACCTGTAAATTTAATTCGATATATACATATAAGTGTAGTCTAAATTAATTAAATTGTGAGCCCTAACAATAAGTATTAACATTGGTTAAGACTTAAAATATGTAATAATTTTTAGCTTAAGATTTGATTACTTCTTGTTAGTTTCTTATGTTGAAAGATTCAAGAATAAAGCCATTGGCAACATTTAAAAAAAAAAAAAAAAAAAAGTTTGATAGCTCCATAGTCGTCACTCGTCCGTATCTAATAGCGACGATCATCGTAGTTCCAAAAATTGGAATATGTTGTGTGTCGCTACAAAAAAATTACCATTCAAGAAATACACCACTTGAATTATCTTATATATTCCAATAATTTCTGGTAAAACATAACCTCTAAATTTTTAATTCAAATAATACCAAAAAATAATGCGATTCTGGTTTAAATTTTCAAACGTATGGTAATAAAATATTAAAATAAATATTCAAAATATAAATTTTAGCTTTATTGTTGTAAATTTTGATCAAATATCACCTAGCGGAGAATATTGACGTAACTGCTTGTAGGTAGAACAGTTGGGAGTAGATGATTTAGCAAAGACATAAACCATAAGTGCTTATAAGTACTTGCGGTTGTCGATTGGAAAACCACTAATAATAAATATTTAGAGGTATGTATCAACAAAAATTATTGAGTTTTATGAACGTCCTAAAAATCCAAATGATTTCATTACGAAATGCAATAAGAAACGAAAAACCGTTCGTATTTTTCATCATCTCTCTCCCAATTTTATTATTCTTTATTCTTCGGTTCGTTATGTTCGTAATAGTTTCAAGAATACTAATTTATGATTTTATCATTACTACAATAGCACATACCTTTTCATAATAGCTAGTATCCAAAAAGTGTAACTTCCTATAAAAAGCAACCATCTCCTTGAGTAGGCTTGGTCGAGTTTGTCAAAAAAAGAAAAATCAAACAAAAAGTTGAGTACAAAAGAAGCTTGCATTGAAGCAACATGTTAAATTATTATAAAATACTCCATGTCTCGAGATCGGCCAGTATCGAAGACATTAAAAAAGCTTACAAAAAATTAGCTCTAAAATGGCATCCCGATAAAAATCCTGGTAATCTAGTTGAAGCTACCAAAGAATTTAGAAATATTTCTAAAGCATACAAAGTGCTGGTGGACAAAAAAAAACGGGAGGAATACCACAAATATCTAAAAGAACAACAGTACAACAATCAGTGTCGACGTTCTGTCATTGATTTTGCTCATATTAGTGATATTTCCAGTTCTGATTTTCAGGATCCGGATGAATTATTCATAGATTTTTTTGGTTGTTTATTTTTTACTGGATTCAACTTTGGTGATATGAGCTCAAATTCTAAATTGACTAAACAATTTAAAGGTCGTCGTGGTAGCGGTAAATAAAAATAAAATTCAAATTAAACAATTTAATTAAGATGTTGGTTTTGTAATTTAAAAACTGTTTCAAAACGTGGGGACGTACCCATCAATCCCTGAGACAGTCTTTATTGTGTGCGAATATCCCGAACGTGATACAGACCCTTATCTTTGCCGTTTTTATCAAAAATTCTATAAGCTACTTTACCAACCTTTTCGCCTACAACACCTTCCACATATTTAGGTGCAATTTTCTCACCAATACGGTTTCCCCTGATTTAATATCTCTAATTCGACTACGTAGATTATAGCGAAAAGAATTACGAGTGTATGCCTCTTTTAAATAGACCAACACTAATTTTTTGACAAATCGTTAAACGGTCTGATTTTTCGGAAATTTGAAGGTCACGTTCACACAACATTTGCAGTTGTTTTAACAATCGATATTCATCAGCATGTCGAATATAATGTTGCCCATACATCAAATAGTGGGGAGAAAATTTTGTACTGCTGTGAACCGTGTTGCGTAAAACGTTGATGATTTCTGGAATGTTTCGGTCCCACAAACGGTGGTCATCGTCAATATACATGCGAATAGCTTCAACCACGCTCCGATTAACCCTCTCGGCGGCGTTTGATTGAGGAGTGTACTTAGGTGTAAACAAATGTGTGACACCATATTTTTGCAATATAGATTACCAAACATATATGATACAAATTGAGAACCATTGTCTGAAACGATGGTTTGTGGCACTGAATATACTAAGAATATTTCAATTTCCAAATATTCACAAATGGTGGTGGTTAAAGCGTTTTTTTTTTTATTAGGCTTGGCTCCTACATAAAAAAGAGCCATATCGCCAAAAATCATATTTATAATTCTCTGTGTACATATTTTAATTCAATTTACATTTTTAATAATATTTTCCTCACTCTTAAAAAGAACCGGATTATCCTATCCCCTCACATATTCTATCGGCTAGTAAATATTTGTTTCGTATTAAATTGTTATTCCACTCATCCTAATAAATTCATACATTTCCTTGTAAGCCAAAAAGTCACCCTCATTCATTAATTCACTTAGATTTCTTGCATTCCGAAGGATGTTGAACTTTGATCTATATTGGCTATATCTGGGACAAGCCAATATGAGATGTTCAACATCCTCCACACTTCCACACAACTCACAATCTTTGTCCTCACTCAAATGACGTTTCCACAAGCATTCCTTCCAGTTTCCATGGTTCAGCCTGATTCTCTCAACCGTTCGCAACATTCGCGTATCTCCTTTGAGCTCCTTAAAGAACGGAATTCTCAAAGGAGTACCACGGAGCACGCTGTACTTCATTCCTTTCGTTAGACTTTTCTCGTTAAATTCACTCTCCCATTTTCTCCACAGATTCATCTGAAACATTCGAAGTACATCTCTTGCATCCTTCCTTCCGTACTCCTGAACCGTGTCATTCAATGTACCCTTTTTAGCTAACATATCGACTCTTTCATTCCCTTCGATCTGTCTATGTGATGGGATCCATTGTATGGTCACATCACGTTGACAGTCTCGAACACATTCAAAAATTAAATCAACATACACATTGCCTTCCCTTCCACCTCCACATTTTAGCAAACATAAACCACTCTGGGAATCGGAAAATATTACTATTTTCCTTTCCCCTTCATTCACAGCCAGTTTAATTCCTTCAAACATTCCAATCAGTTCAGCGTTCATTATACAGATGCTTTTATCCACTTTAAAATACTTTTTCACATTCTTACCAGGCATAAATACACCAACACCCACTCCATTCTCATTCACACTAGCATCTGTATAAACTATATCATCTTGCACATACCGCTGACTGATTTTCCCAAATATAATTTTAGCGATAACTTCATTCATTCCCTTATTAAATTCCTCCATATTCAAACATACAGTAAGATTATTAGGAACGGGTTGCGGACCAGCATTGCCTATACTCATAAACATGTTCAAGTTTTCAAGTGCAATGCTAGTTCTATATGTCGGTTTGTACACCGCCCTATTTTGTAATCTTACTATCATCTCGTTCCAAAACTCATTTTTCTTTGTTATCATTCTCAGCGACTCTCTCACTGTGATCCACTCTCTCTTGTAATCGAGAGGTGAATCACCCATTTCAGACCACAGAGTGTGTATTGGGGTTGAGTTAATCGCCCCCAATACCACTCTTGCACATGCATTTTCTACTTTCATTAATTGGCTAAAAGCCCCTTTCAAACCATTTCCATACACACTAATACCATATCCAATTTTGGAGGATATAAGGGCCTTCCTTAACATGTCAGTCACACTCGGATGACCGCCTCATTTAGGTTTGCTCACCCGTTTAACCACATTTAAACGTTCCTTGCAGTTATCTGCCAAAATTTTCATGTGCTTCCCAAAATTCATACGTCTATCAATCCAAATACCCAAATACCTGTACGCATTTACTTGTTCAATACTTTGACTATCAACACTTATATTAACATTTGCAACGTTTGTTCTGAAATTCATGTAAGCACACTTATTAGGATTCACTCTCAGATTCAACATTTTAAGTTTTTGAATTAAATCATCTACCCCCTTTTGCGCTCTTTGAGCCACCACATCAATAGTTCTCCCTTTTCCAATTACTAAAAAATCGTCTGCAAATTGCAGAACGATTTGATTGTCTGTATTGATGTGGTGTATCTCTCTGGTATATAGGTTGAACAGAGCTGGAGATATTCTACTTCCTTGCGGAAGTCCAACATTTGCAACTCCCTCCAACCTAAAACCACTTCCATTCAGAACCAATTTTCTCTTAATCCACATACATACTTTCCGTGAAAATCCAAAATTCGATAGAATTTGTTGTAATTTCCACGGAACCACATAATCATAAGCTCTTTCGATGTCCAAAAATACCGCAACAGCTTTCAAATTATCCTTTCTTACTTCCCAAACAAACTTTTCCACACACTCAATTGCAGAGTGGTTCTTTCGAAATCCAAATGTTGTCGATGGCAACAAATTATTCTCATTCACAAAATCATCCATTCGTTCTTTCATCATTCCATTTAAAATTTTTATAAAAACATTTAACATACATATGCCTCGATAATTTGTTGCCACATTTGGATCTCTATCCCGTTTCGGGATAGGAACCACCCTGCTCTCTTTCCATTTGTCCGGTATTTTTGAACCCATCCACACTTTGTTGAGTATCCCAAGCAAATTATGTTTTGCTGAGTCACTCAACAACCGAATCATCTTATAACTTACTCGGTTCGTCCCTGGAGTGGTAGATTTTGATCTATCTAACACTCTCAGGAACTCTCCCCATTCATACTTACAATCCATTCTTTCATTTCTACTCATTCTATCAACTTCATTTATTATATTCAAATCATTGCTTACATTCAATATCATTCTTATAAATTCTTCACCTTTTTCTCTGTTCTCACATACCACATTGCTCACATTAAAATATTTACCATTCACCCTATTAAACAAACTCCATACATCCTTAGTTGTGGTTCTATGTGTCATTTGGGACACATATTCCCGCCAACTTTTCCTTTTTGCTCTGCGAATAGCCTTTTTCAATTTTCCATTCATTTTACCATACATAATATTATTCTCACTACTATTATTCCTATTAAATTCACGCAAGGCTATTCGCTTTCTTTCATACCAGTATTGAACTTCATTATTCCACCAACCATTCACATTAATCTCTTTCATGTCCACAATTTTTATACACAATTTATTTATCCGTTCAATTTCGCTATCTAACCGGCTTTGATTTATTTCATTTTCTCCGAGAATCTCATTCATCTCATTCACCCATTTCCTCTTATTCATTAATTCACGTTTTTTCCTAAACACTCGATTATCATTCATGATCATTTTGATCATGAAATGATCACCACCCAAATTCTCTTCTTCAACATTCCAAGTGACCCGGCAGGCCAGTTCAATAGTTGTCATAGACAAATCTATTGCGCTGGCCGTGCCTTCCACATTCGCCATTCTAGTTGGCCTTCCATCATTCAAGAGCACCATATCGGAGTCTTGAATCAGGTCGGCCAACTGTTTTCCTCTTACGCAATTGTCTAAACAACCCCACATTCTCGCATGCGCATTCATATCTCCACATACAATCAGGTCACTTTTATCTCTCACCCACTCAAACAATTTTTTAAAATCACTCACGGCTTTTTTCCTTTCATCTTCATCACGCACCTGGGTTACATACACGCTCACTTGTAACAGATTTCTTTCCAAATTTAAAGCGTTTCTTATAGGTCTTAGAAATACATATTTAGAAAATTTATCAAGAATTACCAACAAGTAAATATTTCCATTACCTGATCTTGGCAATGGACCCAACACATCGACGTATAGTATTTGCATAGTACGCTCACTGATTACTTGATCCCCCCATTGGTGGTTGAGTTTGGTAATTTACTGCTTTATTCATTTTGCAGGTTGGACACATTTAGATGAAAATTTTTACGTCAGCTGCCATATTAGGCCAAAAGTAAAAGCGCCGAATCAATTCTAATGTTTTTACTACACCTGAATGAGCCGATTTAAGTGATTCATGATACTGCCTGACGATTTCTGGGCGTAATGCTACTGGCACTAATAATTTCAAAAGAGGTAAATCACTTATGGATTCATTTGGATAATGAATTCTAACATACAATTTATCATCGTGAATAGAATAATGATCACTTTGATCAACCGACTTTCTAACTGTATCCAATACGCCGACGTATTCTTCTGACAAAAATTCTGGCGAATTCAGATCAACGATGATGTGTAACGAGATCCATAAATGCCCTCGACAATGTGTCTGGCACAATATGATGTGAACCTTTTCGATGTAGAATTTTAAAAATAAAACTATAATTGGCCATGTTCCAGAACTTCATCCGAAAATCATTTTAGAATCCCATTTCCATTGCGCATTTTAAATTTCACTAAAATCGGTTTAGGAATAGCCAAGTTCCATCCCCATTGGCCATATTCCAGAACTTCACCTAAAAATCATTTTAGAATCCCATTTTCAACGCACATATCAAATTTCACTCAAATCGGTTAAGAAATAGCCAAGTTCCATTCCCATTGGCCATATTCCAGAACTTTACCCAAAAATCATTTTAGAATCCCATTTCCAATGCCCGTGCATCTCTTCGCTAATAAAACAATCTGGCTTTCTAAAGAAATTTAGAAGGTTTTGAATGTAACCGTTTGCTGTAATAACAAGAGCAATATAATAATGACGTTTTTATTCATCAGAGCAGAGCGTATTTATTTTCTCAATATAGCGCAATAACAAAGAGCGAAAATATGATAACACAAACGCAATAGTGGAAGAGCAAGAGCCTTATAATAAAAATAATGCTCCAGTTCTTCAGAGCGATATTTTTTTTTTTACAATTTCGCTCTTTATAAAGAGCTTTTTAATAGTTTTTATTAGCGCTCTTGAACAAAAATGAAGAGCGAAGAGCAAAATGAAATCCCATTTTAAACTCTGCTAAATTGACATACCTAAGTGGTAATAAAAAAAAATGGTTGCCAAACACTGATCATGGTTATTGCATGACAAATACAAATTTAAAATGTTTATCTCTCTCCATTTAACAATTTATTATACAAACAACAACAACAAAAAATTGTTGATATTTTAATTTAAAAAAAGCAAATAAAAATATTAATTTTTTTATTAAGTAAAACATGCATAATTATGTGGGTGTCAAAAAATTAACTAACTTAACTCAAACGATTTATACGATGTCTTAGAAAATGTTGTGTGCACGAAGCGCGAGATAATAATAATTCTATACCTAGATATTATTACATGTGAAGATGAAAATGATGATAATCACTTAAGACAAAAAAAAAAAAAAAAAAAAAAATTGAGAAAAGTAAATAAATAAATAACTAAATAAGTGTCTAAACAAGCAGACAGATATAAGTTTTTTTTGTTTAAGTTAAGCTAAGAGAAAAAAAAACTTAACGAAAGAATCTTAATATTGATGATAATCATGATGTCTTAATCGACTCGAAGAGGACTTAAACTAAAAATTATTGACACTTTAAATTTCATTTTCTTGTTAAAATTGTTTTGAACATTTTTGTTTTACATGTTTGATGAGGAGTTGAGTGTATTGGATCTCATCATTTAATGACGTTGTGAACGAGACGCACTTAATAGTAAATTTAAATAATTATAGAGGTGATCTATGGCCGACGTAACCAAATTTTAGAAAAAGAGAGAAAAAGCTGCAATGGATTACGAACTAGTATCAAATTTGTAAGTATTTCTTCAACTGTGTGCATCAATGAAATTTTATCGTTCATTATGCCTACGAATATATAGAAGCAAATTAAACTATTAAATTGCTTCTTGTTCTGTCTACCCCAGACCAGTTGCTTGCAAATTTTCCGTCGTAAATTCCAAAAAAAAAAAAAAAAAAAAAAAAATCTGACATGAAATTCTGACTGAATTTCAAAAATACGGGACCTTATTGCAAATATTTTTAAGCGCTTTAAGTAGCAAAAGTAAGCTACTAAAAGTAGCTTTAGTATTCTTTAGAAAATGTGTGTTGACATCTTTACAAACTGAAAAATTAAATTATTAAGCTTTCATTTTGTACGTCATTTCTCAAAATTATCAATTAAACATTTAATTGTAATTTGATCTCGGTACAATGTCCATGTAAGATTGATATTGAGTACTGAAAAATTGAATTAGTGTTTTAAGCGATAGATATCACCTATATCGGTTAAATGAGAGGTATAATATAGTACAGAAAATCGGAAACAATTTAACATTTTTTGGCGGGTTCAAATTTTCTAGATATATTGATATCGTGTGGTAGTGGTGAACAAGTGATCAATTAATTAGGCTCAGAAAATTGAATTTAAATTTTCTGTCAGAGAATGCATTTAGTTTAGATTAAATTAAAAATTAAAATATTATTATACATACGGGTGTGAAATATCTGCTAAAGCTCTGCTAATCTAATTTTTGTTGTTGTAGATAATTTTTAAGAACCACTCATATTTTGAAAACTCTGCTAAACTAAATATGGTATTAAAATTAAAAGAGGAATTTAGGTGATAAATAATAAATAGTTTTAGGTGATATTATTTTCATAATTACTGTGTAAAATTGACCCCCAAATGATTTGTCATTGCTCTCATCAACTTTTTAGTTCAGGTGGAGTTCTCTTAGCAAACTGTGTTACTACAAAAGTTTGGATAATCAGGGGATAAAGGTTCCATTTCATTGTAAAGTTATATGACTATTATATGATGATTTTGAGTGATTTGTTATTCGCTTTGTACTGCTGTGACTTTTGTTATTAATTCCTCTCTGCAACTTCGAAGTCTCCGCGGGTGATGAGTGGGGGTACCATATAAACGGGTGACCCGGGGAATGGCATGGATCCTATAGGATTGGGCTCTCCATGTGAATAGGTGAAAGGGAGAGAGAATGTGGGTGGAGGTAAGGGGGTGCTGGGAGGCCGCGGTGCTAGCGAGCCGAATGGGTTGGATTAAGGTGTTAAGCGACCCGTGCTGATGATCAACTAGGCTGGGGGCCCATTTAACAAAGCCCAGTCGCTAACGGAGCCCTCTGGATACCTGGCGACCTCCAGTTGTATTTAGCCTTACCTGCGTATATGCATCTCTGCGCAGGCGGACCTTTATTTCTCCGACACTCGTGGAAATCAGATGGAAAGACCGAACAACGGAAAAACAAAGGGCACCGGCTCGAAGCGAAGGGAGGTACCTCGAACCAGACAGGTGGGGCCTCTAAGGTTGCAAAGGTGGTTGGCTCTAGGGCAAAAGTCCCGGGAGTTAGCGGTACCGACGCAGCATAGGGGAGTGGGACGAGGGACATTCCTCCGTCGAAAAGGCGATACAGAAATCGCCGCTCGGCATTCCGAATTCTCGAGAAGTGGGCTGCGACCCCCGAGGGGCAGCTTACGGAAGAGCAAGGAACATCAGTAGCTTGGGCAAGGAGCACTGTGGGCTGCGGAGGATCGGAAAGGGACCATGTGTCAGCGGTCCCAGGACGAGGTGGAAGAAGTCAACAGCAAACGGGCCAAGTTGGTGACTGAAAAGAAGCCGAGCTCCAACTCAGGGAGAAAGCTGTTCAGCGATGTCCTGAGGGAGCATGTGTTGATGCTAGCCGTCATTGACGAAAGTCAAAAAGATGGGAGCATCACGGCCGAAAAATGGAGGTTGGTGTCTAATGCACTCAACCTCGTCTTTTTAAAGGTCCTGGGTGAAAATCCGGGACCACCCCCATCCTGCAGAGATGCGGGATGGTATCAAGGGCGTGTGAAGATGACTGCATGCTCGTACTCTAGATCTGTGGATCTATATAAAAAGGCTATAGCCAAAGTAGGGGAGGTGTGGCCAGGCGCAAAGCTTGCGGCAGTTAGCCGGGAGGAAATTCCCAGCAGGCCGAGGGCACGTGTCTGGCTGCTATCCGAACCGGCTAGCCCTGACGAGGCTATGGAAATCATTCAGGCCAGTAACCCGGAAGATTGTCAAGCAGGAGGAGGCGAAGGGGGGCTCAAAATTATCAATTATGGTAATAAATAAGGAGTCCTTTTCCCTCCTTAACAAAACGAAGGGATTAATTGACTTCGGTTTCGGGTCAATTACTCTCAACGTTTATAAAAAGAATGAGGCGGAAGCGCGTACGGGAGGCCAACCGGAGGATGGTTTCAACCCGCCCGGCCTGAAGGAGGTACAAGCAGCATGGGGGGAGAAGCTGAGGGTAGGGGGAGAGTAAAGCCGGCGACCTCGGTCGGGCAAGGCCTCCCTTGAACGTTAAGGAGGGGCACATAAGCGAAGGAGCTGGTGTACCGATGGAGGAGGATGTCGGCAGCCCGGCCAGACGTGGGGGCACTGACAAGTCCTCTACAGAGGGGATGAGGAGTGGCGAGACGGGCGGATCCGACGCATCCCAAAATACCGAGAATTAATATTCCTGCGGTAGCAGGATGCATTTTAGTTCTTTTTAATCCCTTTGTTGCTTTCCAAAGAGAGTAATCAGTATCTTTATGTTCGGTGAGACCATTTAAGTACTTGTTAATAGTTTCATTCTAAATTTCTTTTATAAGTTGTTTTAGTTTATTGCATAGAAAATTGAGGATTTTTTTGTTTTCCGGGGCGCGTGTCCTTTGCCAGGTTTTTCTTGCCTTTTGTTTCTCTCTAACTAACTCCCTGACCTCAATAGGATAATTTTGATTCCTACGGGATTCGGTGTGACTAGCAGGAGAACTTTCCCATGCTGCTTGTTGAATAGTACTGTTAAATACCTCTAGTTCGTCTTCCAACTGTACCGGTGTTTTAATCGGCACTCGTAGATTTATTTGCATTTCAATTAGTTCTTGGAATAGGTCCCAGTTAGTTCTATTATTTGTTAATTTAGGCAGGTTATCCTAATTAATTATCATTGTGCTGAGTGTCATGATAACAAGTGTATGATCGGAATATATCCCTTCGCTGTTTTCGATGCACATGTAATCCTCGAAGATTCCTTTTGTTACATAAAAATCAATGAGATCTGGTATTTTATTTATATCAGCAGGCCAGTATGTTGGTTTGCCTCCAGAGTGGAACTCGCAGTTATTTATTCGTCCGGCTTCGAATAGCTCTTTTCCTTTATGGGTTGTAAGCCTTGATCCCCAATAGGTGTTTTTTGCATTAAAGTCACCACCAATAATAAAATTGGATCCTAGTGATCTAAAGAGTCTATTATAATCTTCTTTGTTTAGATTATAGCGTGGAGGGCAGTAGATAGAGGAAATACTGTTTTCATTATTATTGTTAGTTTCAACTTTTATGGTTTTAACTTGCATATTTTCCTCTTCTATACTAGGTTCTTCATAGTGTTTGAGACTCTTTTTCACTAGTACTGTTGATCCTCCTCTGGGTTTTCCTCCTGGGTGAACAGCATGGTAACATTCATAATCACGTATTTTAATAAATGATGTTTTTGTCAAATGGCTCTCCGATATAAGGCATATATCTATTTTTTCTAAATTTAGAAAAAATTTCTAGCTCTGGAACATGTTGCGCTAGTCCGTTCGCGTTCCAGGTGACAATTCTTAATGATCTGCTCATTTTAGTATATGAGGACTGTTGCCTCGTTCAAGGTTTGATGCATATCTAGACGCTTATATAAAGCTTCTAGACCTCGTTCTTGCTTTGCTAGCCTTATATTTATGGCTTCTATGCTTCGACAAATCCTTTCAAGGGGATTATCATTCGTAGCATTAGATGATTGCTGTACAATTTGTGAATAACTTTTCCGCTCTGCACTAATACCTGGTGGTTTTGGCTCCGCTTGGGTTTTAGTTGGTTTCTCTTCTCTGGTAACCCTATGGTTTTGAGGAAACTGATGCGTTTTGTTTCTTAGTCTTTGAAGTTCTTTGGCTACTTCACAGCCTCTATAATTTGCAGGATGATGCCCTTTACAGTTTATACATTTTGCAGGGGTGTTTCTACTTTCTGTACACTCTTTCGCGTTGTGTTTTCCAGCACATTTTACGCATCTTGGCTAAATATGAATTAAAAATTATGTTATGCTTTAAACTAACTGTTCCAAATGTGTATTGCGGAAAATAATTGCTTTTGATTAATCTCTTTTGCCCGTAAAGTTTCGTTCATCGACCTCTATATTGATTGGCTCCATAAGTTCATTTACTTCGGGTCCTATATCACCACCGGTTACAAATACATTTTTTCCTGTTTTGTCAGCATGACTTTTAAAAATGTAACTCTAGTCGCTCGCTTACATAGGGATTAAAATGTATGTCTGCGTGTTTCTTGTGAAACGATTTGTATTATTTAGATTACAGTTTGACATTTTTTTTTTTAATTTTTATTTTGGGGGTACACATATTGCAAATCTTAATTTAAATACAAAAAACATTTTGTTGTGTTATTGTTGCTGGTTTGGTTGATGGACGCATCTTTTATAGTTTGGTGATTTAATTTATTTATTAAATTCGTAATAAATATATGGATGTATCTTATTATGTGATGCATGCCAAAAATATTTAAACGTTAAGACAGAAGGAAATAACAATGAGAATAATATTGATAAGAATTTTTTTTGTTTATATTGTAATACAACAAAAATTTGTAAAACTGAAAGATTATTCATTAAAATTCTTTGTTGGTTTTATGCGCGACATATGTACATACATTCAATTTCAATTCATATATTTTTAAACCAATTTTTCTGTACATATTTGGAGTTTCAGGATGCATCAACATAATTACACAAGCACCAGCCTGTTACTAAAAGAAGAATGGAAGCAATTTCAACGTTGCCAGCGTAATCAACATTTCAACTTTTTTCGTCTAAACTAACATATTACAGAATGATATATATAGTTATAGTTACATAGGATATATCATAAGAGATAACGAATGCGGAACACACAACATCAAGAAGATGCAACATCAGCATAACGTGTGGATTGAAACCAAAAACCCAACGTGATGATCAACGACAATATGAATCGTGAGAAATGCAGATTTGAAATATTAAAATAGTGAAAAAATGGTGAATAGCGGTGAATAGTGAAAAAGTGAAGTGAATAGAGTGCAAAGGGCTAGTGAATAAAAACATCTCATAAGTAAACTCATTAAGTGATAGTATATAAGTGCTTTATCATTTAATCTCTCTGGCTGAAGGTGTTAAAACCGCTAAGAGGAGTAGCAGTTTCGTCACATTTCAACTTTCAACATAGTTCGTAACCTGCACACGACAGCTAGGAGTATTGCACTACCAGATAGACGATAATTGCAGGAGTTCAACGCACTACCAGATAGGCAACAGTTCCAGAACTACAGGTATAATTATTTTTATTATTAAAAATATTAGTAGTTCATCAGATCAAGCCACTAAAAGATAGAGCCGAGGGTGGATAAGAAACACTCCTTTTCTGATCATCGATATTAAACCTATAGCCTCGATATTCACCCTGCTACCCGGGAGGCCTTTACTAACCCTAGAAGGACCAATTGGATCAAATATGGGGAATTATTGGAGGATATGTTACCGTCGAGGGCTATGGAGCCCCCGACGACCGTTGGGGAGCTGGAGGACATGGTGGCTAGCTTTACTAGCGCATGCAACCGATCCTTTTACGGCAAGATAAAAGATATGCATCTTTGATAATTTCCCTTTGGGTTTGAGGCTGCGATAATAATTATGTTAATCATGTGAAATGGGCCAGATGGCGCAGTTTTTGTTATTTGTGTGTGGAATTGTCGTTTTAATTGTGTGGCGTGGGTGTCGTGGTTGAGGTGGTGAAAAGAACAAATAAAAAAGAAAAACTGTTTAACGGACGGCCGCAATTTATCACTTAAATAGGTTAAAACACATACACACACACACACACACACACACACACACACACACACACACACACATACACCCGGGCAGAGACACCTTCTCTGAAGGGGAGCACATCCCAACCGGGCGCCTTCCAGGTGGCGGATAGGGGAAGCCCGCCAGAAATGGAGGGTACCGGGGAAATAAAATACTCGCGGCGGACCAAAGCCAAGGGAAGGTACCCTTGTAAAACAAAACCATTTATACCATAATGAGCGATATCGAAAAACAAGTATTACCCCAGGTGAGTTCTAATCTCACCATCCGTTCCGATCGAGTGGAAGCCTCGGTTGCGAATGCATGCCCCAAGGATTCTGGGGGGGGGGAGCAAAATATCGCGGAGATGGATAGAAAAGTGGTGAAGGAGGCGCCAGCGGCGCCCGTGTTTGGTTTCGCTCACGCGGGACTGAAGGTAACGACCACCAGTTACCTGCAGAAGTGCAGCAGTGAAGGAGACATCAGGAGTATGGGAACCAGACTGCACTCACATGAATACAAGAAGATGGGTACCTTAATACGGAAACTGAAGGACTTCGTTGCACCAAAAATGATCGTCCACAAGGAGATCAAAAAGATGGCAGCAGAGATGCAGTGTATTTACGATATACTTGGTGTTGAAATGGAGCTGGTCTCAAAAGAAACGCAGACCACCCCAACTATACAGCAGTATCGGCAACCGCCCTTGCAGCGAACCCCATCGCCTGCCGGAGCGGGATCGAATGGACCCAAAACGAAGAAGAGGAAGGTTCCATCCCCACCTCAACTATGCCGACAACAGCAGAACAGCAAAGGGTTCGGCCACAGGGGAGATCCGGGAATAGTCATACGGGGACTGAGTCAAGGTCGACAAACGTAGAAGGAAGAAGACCAGCAAGGAGAAGGTAGCAAGACTTAAGAAGAGGCCATTGCCGCCAAACGCACTAGTGCTTCACAAGGTGCAGGATACGATGAGCTATGCAGGCATCGTCGAGAAAGTGAAACCAGACCCGAACCTCAAGCAAGATGGGGAAAAAGTAGAAAAGATTAGACGTACAACATCTGGCAATCTGCTGATCTTGCTCGGTAAAACGAATGGGACTGACATGGAAAGCTACAGCGCGAGCATTGAGGCCTCACTCAAGGACGATGCGATGGTAGCGACGAGAATCCCAGAATCCGAAATAGAAATTAAGGACCTGGATGAATGGGCGTCTAAGAAGGACGTGGTTGACCTCCTCAACACTCACGTCCCGGATCTGAAAGATCTTACCATAGATGCGGTCAAATCTCTTAGGAAAAGCTGGGCCTATATATCACGTATGGAAATCTCTAGGGATGCACAATAGTCCTCAATGGCTGCAGTGCTGGGCGACAAACACCCACCCTTTAAAATAAAAAATAAAATAAAATATGAGACGAGCCTAAAATACTTTTATTAGGAAACAATCAAATTACAATTTAGAATTAAGCATTTGAAGTTACACAAATTCGTATTATGATTTAGTGGTTTTAGTGTGTCTCTTACGTTTATTCATAGATTTGCTGTTTGTTTTCGATTTTTTTTTTTTTTTGTAAACTGTGAATTTCTATATCTATAACCTTTTCAATTCATTCAATTATATTGCTTTGGTGGATTTCCCCTGTTCAACAGAATTCAATGTATTTGAGCTTTTGTGTATTTATACGTTTATTCAAAACGCTAAATAGTTGTGATTTTTGTAGTTGGGTGGTATATTGTTATAGAAATAAATAATAATAATAATTGGCGGTAAATAATAATTTTATTTAGCTATTGGTTAGCGAATTGCTGATTTAGTCTATTAAGTTATGTGAATGTGACTTGGACATCGTATTACCAAATTTCAAGGTAATAAAATCGAATTGTAAAATTTAAATGGCATAACACAGCAAGTTGTAATTTTGATCAACGCTTAGGTTACCTATGTTTTATAATATTTTGTGTATAACGGCTGCCGCCCAGAGAGTACAATGACATAAAACTTTCATAATTACCGGGCCGAAAAAAAACAAATTGGAAATATTTGGTGCAATAGCCAATTCGTGTATCAAAACACACCAACAATAAAATTCCTGAATTACCAAACCCAGGAAACGACGTCAAAGTAACGTTATAAAATGCCGCTGAGCCGCAACATCATATAAGCCAAAACAGCGAGTTTTCCCTTACCATAGAATCCACTTCATGCAGACACTTATTGTAACAAATAATCACAATGCCACATTACTCATTAATAGTATTTAACACCAGATGATTGAAAAGATACTTTGGCTATCTCTGGCTATCACAAAAGCAAATCGATTAAAATGTAAAATGTAAAATGTAAAATGTAAAATGTAAAATGTAAAATGTAAAATGTAAAATGTAAAATGTAAAATGTAAAATGTAAAATGTAAAATGTAAAATGTAAAATGTAAAATGTAAAATGTAAAATGTAAAATGTAAAATGTAAAATGTAAAATGTAAAATGTAAAATGTAAAATGTAAAATGTAAAATGTAAAATGTAAAATGTAAAATGTAAAATGTAAAATGTAAAATGTAAAATGTAAAATGTAAAATGTAAAATGTAAAATGTAAAATGTAAAATGTAAAATGTAAAATGTAAAATGTAAAATGTAAAATGTAAAATGTAAAATGTAAAATTTAAAATATGAAAAAAAGCAATATTTCATGATTTATACATAAGTATGTAACTATATATCACCTACTAATTTCGAAAATATAAAGAATTTTCAATTGCCTGTCTGTAATAAATTGATTTTTCGGCACTTTTTATAGACAAATATATTAATTGTTCATGGCAATCCCAATATAGATAAATATATTAATTTCCGAATCCGTCATTTACCCATAATCTGATATACATATAATGCTTCTTCGTGATATTAAATTAGCCAACAAACAAGAGCTTTGAGCAATTCAAATTAAAGAAAACAATAATAAGGGAAATAAGCGTATAGTTTCAGTCACTAAATTAAAAATACAATCAGATGAATTTTTGAAACGGCGTTAAATGAGTTATACCCGTTTTCTATACTTTGTGTCACTTTTTCTATGCAAATATGTATTACAAATCTTTCTCATAATACTATTATGTATTTTTATGTACGGCGACGATATTTGTTCAAATAGAATTTTGCATTACTTTCAAATTATAGTACAAGCGTATAGTTATGTATAGAAAAGCAAACAACATTTAACATTTCATTTAAATTTATTTGTAGTTGTTGATCATATGCAGTAAATAATATTCATGCAGGAAAATTAAATAACAAATTTATTTTTGCGCTGTGCTAGCGCATTTCTACCTTTCTAATTTCGATTGCAATCAATTGATAACATAATTATTTTATGTGTCAGCATTAAAAAAAATTAAGTTATTTAAATTTTTTTTTTTTGTTGATTTAAGTAACTATTAGGTTTTATGTATTTTTCGAGTTTTCTTGTCGTGTTTTTGTCTCCTGACTTGTTTCCGTCGTTTTTTTTCTGTTTTGATAAACTATTGATCTGTTACTTTTGTTTTGTTCAATATGACAATTTATTTTGTCATATAACTTTAGAAGTCATGTTGATTGAAAAAAGTTAATTAGCTGGATTTATGTTTAAGCACGAAGTGATTCTGACACTTTCGTTGCATAGTATGCAGGTTTGGCAGAATATTAAAGATTGAATTCTTAAGCTTTGTTGTACTTGCAGTTTTCAAGGGAATATCTTAACGTCTCATTAGACGAGCTTTGCTTTTGAAAACTTTTATAAGTGTTTTTTATTTTCCACTACCACTAAGCTGTAAAATAATACGCAAGATTTCTTCACCTGAGAAGAACCCATTCCTTCTTTTCTTCTAGAAAATTGTTGCTAAGCATTTGCATTTAGCATTAAGATCACCCTTTAGGAAACATAATTTTGAGCCATGTTAAAACATTAACAATTATTTGATTGTAAGATTAGTTAGTAAAATCAAATCGGCTGAATTAGCGATTCCAAAGAGCATTTCGCACAGCGGTATGCGTTTCACGAATTTGAAATTACCGATCAAATCGAAGTACACACCACATAATCAGATAAAAAGAAACATTATCGTGCAAACGGTAATAGTTTGTGTGAAGATATCAGCTCAAATCGACGAAAATCTTCTTTATAATCTGATACCACCACGTCGAAGACTTTATTTTTAAATAATTTCCATAATGTACCAAACAACAATTTCCATAATGTACCAAAGGTGGAAATATTTATTTTTATTAAATTCAAAACAAAATCAAAGTCTGGTTGAGCCAGATTCAATGTCAAGGTAACTCAATAGACACATTATACAGTTTTCGATCAGCTAGAAAAGAAAACAAATTAACATTTTTGTTCTAAAAAACATAAATTAAAAACACTAAAAAACACTTAGCAGCCTGATTTGAAGGGGAATACAACTGACACTGTTGATGCGGCCTATAGTAATAAATAATCCAAATTTCATTTGAAAAATTTGATACAAGGTAATAGAACAGAATTAATTAAGCTATAATCTTCTTTCCATCCTTTATAATTATAAATGTATAAACATTTTTATTTTTTTATGTAAACTTTTCCATTTTGTCAGAAAGTTTTTTCACTTGTTAAAAATCTGTGGCGGTGACAAATTAAATTAGAATAAAAATCAATTTAAAATAAAATACAATAAAATTAAAACATTGGTGTTGGTGCACAAATGGATCTAAAATAAATTAAGAACTATCCAACATAAATTCTGGGCCTTCGAGCCGGATGTGGGAATATTGCTCCGGAAGAAAATATTTTACTGCTTCTGTTTTACTATTCTGAGGAAAATAAATTGAACGGCTTCGGTAACTCTCTTCGCTAACTCTCTAACGGCTTCGGTAACTCTCACGGGCACGCGGGAGGTCGCTGCGCTCCCTCCGCTTAGCCCTCCAAGCGACTTTAGATTTGAGCTTCGGGGGACGTAGGAGCCGGGATCAGCAAACATGTCACACTGCGTGCCGCACGAAGGAGTGGATTATTTAGAATAAAAGGATTACCCAAATACATAATGTTGTAATTTATGATTGGATGAATGGAAAACATCAATAAAACTCCTTTTTGTAGATCCACCCTTTAAAAATCTTTCCATCCCTTTGTTTGTTATATGTTCGTCGTGTAGAGAAAAAAAATACATTTTCGTATAGTGAGATTGAAAGAAAGCCGACCGATAATTAGGATTCATTATTATTTTTTTTTTTTTTCTAAAACAATAGTAATAAACTATATAATGTTCTCGAAAATAACATCGTTGGTAAATGAAAGAATATTATCATCAGTTTAAAAAACAGGAGGAAATTGAATTTTTATGACATTTTATGACAAAATTCTTTTTTCTTATTTAAAATCTATTTACATTTGGTACGCATATTTGAAAAAATAACCTTCGCCTTTTGTTATTATATACGAGCGGGTTATACTACAAAAGTAATACATACTCGTATGTGTATACCTACATATATATTCCATTTATATTGAGATAATAAGACTTGGTTTTGGTAAAATACCTATTATGTACAAATATTTTTTCACTTGATAATACCAAAAGGAACGCAAAATATAAACAACATCAATTAATGCAACATTTTTGTCGATAGAATATCCAAAGATTAAATATAATAAAATACATGAATTCATAAGAAATTAATTTAGATTTGGCAAAAAAAATTACCAAATATTCCTTAAAACAAAAAATTTTAAAAATTATATTTCTAACAACAAAACAAAAAAAAAATTCGGCCCTTCGACCCATTCGGCCCTTGGACCCATTCGGCCCTTCGACCCATTCGGCCCTTCGACCCATTCGGCCCTTCGACCCATTCGGCCCTTCGACATTCGGCCCTTCGACATTCGGCCCTTCCACACATTCGGCCCTTCCACACATTCGGCCCTCCGACATTCGACCCTTAGACATTCGGCCCTTCGACATTCGGCCCTTCGACATTCGGCCCTTCGACATTCGGCCCTTTGATATCATTCCTTTTTTTTCATTTCGTTTGCTGTTTGTTTGTTCGTGTGTTCGCTGATAGTAATTAAACTAAAATAAACAAACTAAATGAAAAATACCGTAACATATACAAATTTAAATTTTTAGAATAAATCGAATACAAAACGTGACATAAGGGCTCCTTGATAAACTATGGCACACTATTTTTGATCATTTTTAACTCCCCTCACTTAGATTTATTAGAGTACAATTTTTGTTCAATTCAATTCAATTTCTAAAAATCGATAAATGGTCAAATTTTATAACCACCCCACCCCACCCCCACCATCGCCACAGATCATCACGCTACCGAGCCACTCTCCCTCCATAAGAGTGTGACATAGTTTATAAGAACTGAAATATTTAAATTAACAGAATATTTTGTGCCCGTGACGTACACGGAGCTACATAATTTTGCTAGTAAACGCCGCCCGTGTATATCACGGAGCTATGCGTTAAGTGGTTAATAAACTTTAACCAAAAATCGTTAAAAAATCCCATTTCCACCGTACCTGTCGAATTTTATCATAATCGTATTCAAAATTACCAAATTCCATTCATTTCATCTGCAAATAATTAAAGAATGCCATTTCCATATTCATAAAATATGGCAAAGTTAAAGGATAAGTTTTGATATTTCAAAAGTCTATCCAAAAATCATTAACAATTCCATTTATATCGTACCTTCAAAATTTAATCATAATCGGTTACAGACTAATTGGTCATATTCCAAAAAATGTATCCAAAAATTATTTTAGATCCTGAGAATATTTTGCATTTCCGAAATATACGAAAAATAATCCATTATATACTTATAAAAGTAATGCATCAATTACCTTCAGTTTACAAAAATAACACAATAATTTTTTTGGAAAAGTGGAATTTTCATTTCGTTGAATTTATTGCTACATTTCAAATTATTAAATTTTTTACTTTTAAAAATTAGCACTTTAATAAATATGGAGCTATTTTCTAGTTGAAAATATTTCTACCATTGTAAAAATTGGCGCTGTGTGATATTTACGGCGTTTTTTTATTCGCTCCGAATAGCTGCTATCGAGAGCCGTCATATAAAAAATGGCTCCCGATAGCGCTCCGTATAAATAGGTAGAGCCAAATATTTTTTATATGAAGTTTTTGTTAAACAATTGAATTAAAAATGATAGTTTGATGTTAAATAAATTTAGTTTACCAATAAATAGCGCGACAAATTTAAATTTAGACGTATAAAAATGATGGCTCTCGATAGCAGCTATCCGGAGCGAATAAAAAAACGCGCTTAATGTATGCCTTTCTAAATCATAGCCAAGGAAAATTTCCATTTTAGTACTGTAAACTTTGTGCTATTAACTTATTCTATTCTACCCTAGATATTACCGTAACAGAATTTAATTTCATAGAAGTTCTTTCTCTCTAACGTGCCTGACGTCTAGTGGTGAGTAGCGGTACTATGAAATATTCGATTAATTTGATGGAAAAGCTGACTGAAAATAGTTTTTATTTATTCCACTTTTTTTTTTTTTTTTTTAAATTTTTTCAATCAAAGCTACCCAAAATGAAACAAAATCGTAAAATGTTTCTAAATTTTCAATCAAATTTCGGCCTTTAAATCAGTTTCACACACTAAATTTCATCTGAAAAAAAAAATATAATAAAATAATAAAATGCCGAAAATAATTATACCATTAATATTTTCAATGGGAATATATCTACTAATCGCTGCCAATGAACTAAATTTTGATGAAAATATCCGTAAAGCGGAGATATTAACTAAAAATGTAAAAGAAGAACGCAATAAAAAAGAAGTAGAATTTGAAGCTGACAGTGAGAGTGGAGGAGTGGATCCAGATGATCCTGATAATAACAGTAAGAGTGGAGGAGTGGATCCGGATGATCCTGATAATAACAGTGATGCCGGCGGAAGTGCCGGCGGTCATGCCGGCGATAATGCCGGCGGTGATGCCGGCAATTCCAATAATACAGATGCTGCCGGTAGTAACCATGATTCATGTGGGTTTGATTGCAACTACCTTGATCCACTAGACGGACGTGATGGACCAAATTCGACAGCTTCAGCATTGTCAAAAATGATTAGCGTAGCATTAGTAATTTCTATATTAAACTAAATGTAATATTTTCAATAAAAATTTTTGTGTTAATTAAATTTTTGGTGTATGTTACAATAAATTGTTTTTGATTTAGTTTTTAATTTTTGTTAAATTACGAGCTAGTTAATTGATGTGTATTTACATTAATAAATTTAAATTCGTGAAACGATTCATATAGGGAATTGATGTACATACCAAGGGAGTATTTGTTGCTCATAACATTTCAATAGTCCTTAGTGATATTTTGGTGGTTTTATACAACCACTGTGATAACCTTTCTCGTAATTTTGGAATCACAATGGATATTTTCGCCCGGACTCTGTATTCTTAGATATATTTAAATAAAAGAAATAAGAAAATAAACAAAAATCTTAACTGTTGCATTGCTTTTGTTGTTTCATGTTGCACGATGATTCCGGATGTTATGTTGAATGTTGAAGTTGAAATAGCCGTTGTAATATCTTTGTAATTAATTATATACTTTTGTTGTATTATTTTTTCGTTTTTTACGTTATTTTATGATTTTTGAATTACGTTGAAATTTCATTGATTAGATAGATATTTACTGTTTATGATTTCAATATAAATATATTTTTAAAGACAGGATTAATCACAAAAAAAAATGTATTAATGATTTAGTTTTTTTTTCTGAATGAAATTTGTCGGTTTTTATGTTTTCGATTGTTTATTGTTTTTGTTTTTCTTCATGTTAATATGGTTATGATAGCGATAAATTCTGGCTGTTTTTACTGATCATTCACTAATTTTACCCAAACTCTAGCTAGGTCTTCTTTTATTTTATTTTTTTAAGAAAAGTCACTCAAAGAAAATTTGGTTCTTTCAATGACGGTTAATGTTCCTTATAATTATTATAATGCACAGAAACTTATAGTTATTATTTCGAATTGGAACTTATATTTGCCAACATGAGCTTTTGTCTTACACCACTGAATTTCACACATAGGCCAATGAAATGAAAAATAAATGGTAGTTTAGTGTGTGTACTGGCTAACAAACGAAACGACGTGTTTTATTTTTCACTTGAGTAGGGTTTGGTCTAAGTTTATCCTAACTTTTATCTGGAATCATCCGAGTAATTTCAAAAATTTAATTCACAAAAGAACATTCACCAAATTTACTTAGCATATATTAAAAGAAGTATAACTTAATGATTTTATAAAAACTTTCCAGTTTTATTTATTATAGGTAGATAATGTTAGTAAAGAAACTAAATTTATGTGGCACAATATTTCTCCCGAATTTTAGCTCGACTTTTTTTTGCTTTTTAAAACTTTCGGAATTAATTACAATCGACCCGTTTCGCAAATATTACCAGACTGATCACCCTCATAAAAAAAACATTATCGACCCTTCGCGAAAAGCCAAAACTTGTTTGAACGGTGGAAAAACAGATGTTGTATCCGTCGTTACATAATACATCCAATAAATCTTACTAATTTAGAGTTAGCTATGTAGATTTAATTAACGATATTGTACTTAATAAAGTAGATGACCAGTTGAAACTTTATACTATAGTTAAATAGACGTTGGGATACACTGGGCACGGCCTGGAAATGGCTAGCGGGGGATTCAGATGCTGAGGACCTGCGAATGATAAATAGCAGTCTAAACGAACTCGTAAATGAAAACAACCAACAAATTCAGATTAATGAGCAAGTTAATACAAGAATTCAACTATTAACAGAAATAATAAATAAAATTGCAAATAGTACAATTGTAATGATTAAATAAATTGTTTTATACCCCTGTGTAAGCTTATGTACATTAAGTATATTGTATTATATATAATATACCTAATGGTGCAATAAACTTCAAAAAAAAAAAAAAAAAAAAAAAATTCAAAATTACAAAATATAAAATTCAGAAAGATATTGTGTTTGGACCAGTAAAGGTCAAATTGTAAATAATTGAAATTAAAAGTTTTTGTTTAATTCAATCCAAATTAAATTTTTTACTTTTAAAAATTAGCACTTTAATAAATATGGAGCTATTTTCTAGTTGAAAATATTTCTACCATTGTAAAAATTGGCGCTGTGTGATATTGTATGCCTTTCTAAATCATAGCCAAGGAAAATTTTCATTTTAGTACTGTAAACTTTGTGCTATTAACTTATTCTATTCTACCCTAGATATTACCGTAAAGCTTGATTTACATTTGCGACGTGTGACGTGTGACGGGTGGAAATAGCGTGACGCTATCTTGACAACGATTTACATATGTGACGGGTTAGTCGCACGCAATTCAAAAACACAGAATAAAAAAAATGTCTGCCAAGCAGAAACGATGACACATTAATTTTTAAATTTAAACAAAAATAAAATGCATGTATAAACAACGGCTCCTTTTTTTTTTTAATACACAAAATTTTTAGTGGTGTGTGTAACCGTGACGGAAAAGATAGAATTGGTTCATGTCTCGACGTGTGACGTGTGACGGTCAAAATATTCGTCTCTGATTGGCTATAAGTACCCGTCACACGTCACACGTCGCAAATGTAAATCAAGCTTTACAGAATTTAATTTCATAGAAGTTCTTTCTCTCTAACGTGCCTGACGTCTAGTGGTGAGTAGCGGTACTATGAAATATTCGATTAATTTGATGGAAAAGCTGACTGAAAATAGTTTTTATTTATTCCACTTTTTTTTTTTTTTTTTTTAAATTTTTTCAATCAAAGCTACCCAAAATGAAACAAAATCGTAAAATGTTTCTAAATTTTCAATCAAATTTCGGCCTTTAAATCAGTTTCACACACTAAATTTCATCTGAAAAAAAAAATATAATAAAATAATAAAATGCCGAAAATAATTATACCATTAATATTTTCAATGGGAATATATCTACTAATCGCTGCCAATGAACTAAATTTTGATGAAAATATCCGTAAAGCGGAGATATTAACTAAAAATGTAAAAGAAGAACGCAATAAAAAAGAAGTAGAATTTGAAGCTGACAGTGAGAGTGGAGGAGTGGATCCAGATGATCCTGATAATAACAGTAAGAGTGGAGGAGTGGATCCGGATGATCCTGATAATAACAGTGATGCCGGCGGAAGTGCCGGCGGTCATGCCGGCGATAATGCCGGCGGTGATGCCGGCAATTCCAATAATACAGATGCTGCCGGTAGTAACCATGATTCATGTGGGTTTGATTGCAACTACCTTGATCCACTAGACGGACGTGATGGACCAAATTCGACAGCTTCAGCATTGTCAAAAATGATTAGCGTAGCATTAGTAATTTCTATATTAAACTAAATGTAATATTTTCAATAAAAATTTTTGTGTTAATTAAATTTTTGGTGTATGTTACAATAAATTGTTTTTGATTTAGTTTTTAATTTTTGTTAAATTACGAGCTAGTTAATTGATGTGTATTTACATTAATAAATTTAAATTCGTGAAACGATTCATATAGGGAATTGATGTACATACCAAGGGAGTATTTGTTGCTCATAACATTTCAATAGTCCTTAGTGATATTTTGGTGGTTTTATACAACCACTGTGATAACCTTTCTCGTAATTTTGGAATCACAATGGATATTTTCGCCCGGACTCTGTATTCTTAGATATATTTAAATAAAAGAAATAAGAAAATAAACAAAAATCTTAACTGTTGCATTGCTTTTGTTGTTTCATGTTGCACGATGATTCCGGATGTTATGTTGAATGTTGAAGTTGAAATAGCCGTTGTAATATCTTTGTAATTAATTATATACTTTTGTTGTATTATTTTTTCGTTTTTTACGTTATTTTATGATTTTTGAATTACGTTGAAATTTCATTGATTAGATAGATATTTACTGTTTATGATTTCAATATAAATATATTTTTAAAGACAGGATTAATCACAAAAAAAAATGTATTAATGATTTAGTTTTTTTTTCTGAATGAAATTTGTCGGTTTTTATGTTTTCGATTGTTTATTGTTTTTGTTTTTCTTCATGTTAATATGGTTATGATAGCGATAAATTCTGGCTGTTTTTACTGATCATTCACTAATTTTACCCAAACTCTAGCTAGGTCTTCTTTTATTTTATTTTTTTAAGAAAAGTCACTCAAAGAAAATTTGGTTCTTTCAATGACGGTTAATGTTCCTTATAATTATTATAATGCACAGAAACTTATAGTTATTATTTCGAATTGGAACTTATATTTGCCAACATGAGCTTTTGTCTTACACCACTGAATTTCACACATAGGCCAATGAAATGAAAAATAAATGGTAGTTTAGTGTGTGTACTGGCTAACAAACGAAACGACGTGTTTTATTTTTCACTTGAGTAGGGTTTGGTCTAAGTTTATCCTAACTTTTATCTGGAATCATCCGAGTAATTTCAAAAATTTAATTCACAAAAGAACATTCACCAAATTTACTTAGCATATATTAAAAGAAGTATAACTTAATGATTTTATAAAAACTTTCCAGTTTTATTTATTATAGGTAGATAATGTTAGTAAAGAAACTAAATTTATGTGGCACAATATTTCTCCCTAATTTTAGCTCGACTTTTTTTTGCTTTTTAAAACTTTCGGAATTAATTACAATCGACCCGTTTCGCAAATATTACCAGACTGATCACCCTCACCCTGAACGGTGGAAAAACAGATGTTGTATCCGTCGTTACATAATACATCCAATAAATCTTACTAATTTAGAGTTAGCTATGTAGATTTAATTAACGATATTGTACTTAATAAAGTAGATGACCAGTTGAAACTTTATACTATAGTTAAATAGACGTTGGGATACACTGGGCACGGCCTAGAAATGGCTAGCGGGGGATTCAGATGCTGAGGACCTGCGAATGATAAATAGCAATCTAAACGAACTCGTAAATGAAAACAACCAACAAATTCAGATTAATGAGCAAGTTAATACAAGAATTCAACTATTAACAGAAATAATAAATAAAATTGCAAATAGTACAATTGTAATGATTAAATAAATTGTTTTATACCCCTGTGTAAGCTTATGTACATTAAGTATATTGTATTATATATAATATACCTAATGGTGCAATAAACTTCAAAAAAAAAAAAAAAAAAAAAAAAAAAATTACAAAATATAAAATTCAGAAAGATATTGTGTTTGGACCAGTAAAGGTCAAATTGTAAATAATTGAAATTAAAAACCTAAAATCTTATCAAATTGAATCAATAAATTTATATAAAAACAAACTGAAGTAAAATAGTATTAATTCAAGTGTAGTGTGTGATTACGTGGGCTTAATATAGGCCATGATTGCTTGGTCATCCTTACACAATAATCGCTAAACGAATCGTATTAACAGAAATAGAAATGCTAACGATCATAGTACATATCGAAACCGTCAACATAATTCTTGAAGACATCCAAGACGCCATCATTAGAACAAAGATCGCACTAACCAGTAGTAAATTACTTTCCTTAAGAGAGACCTTATCAATAAAAGAACTACTTGTAGAATAAGGTGTCGAAATATCTCTTCCTGAGGAAGCCCTTAAATTCATCACAACTAAAAATTTCAGTTAATAAAGAAACTCTCCTGTAACAATAACCGCCGAAAAACTGTAACATTATCATAATTTTTTTTTGTTTTTTTTTTTTTTTTAAATGTTGCCAATAGCTCTTGAATCTTTCTACATAATAAACTAACAAGAAGTAATCAAATCTTAAGCTAGAATTATTACATATTTTAAGTCTTAACCAAATTTAATACTTATTGTTAGGGCTCACAATTTAATTAATTTAGACTATACTTATATGTATGTATATATATAGAATTAAATTTACAGGTTCACAGGTTCATCAGTTCGAGTGGATCTGTTCTTCTCAGACGTCTAAATCGCGGCTGTTTTAGTATCCCCCTGGCCAATTCGTTGGGATGTGCTTCTAGTTTTGAGTAATATTTTGAACTGAATTCTTTAATTGTTTCTTTAACGATTTTAATCCCAAGGTCGTGATGTATATTACTATTTCGAATGTACCAATGAGCATTGATAATACTGCGAAGTATTTTCGCTTGGGTTTGTTGCAGAAGTTTTCTGTTTGATTATCGCTTTGTACAGTAAAACTTTATAGGCGAATGAATTTTTTCCTAGAATATTCCGAATTTTTTTTTTTTTTTTTTTTTTTTTTTTAAGAAATAATTAGGATAAACTTCAAATGCATGCTCGAAATTATTTTTTATAATTATAATTCTTTTTATTTTCGGAAACACCTCTTTCGAAATTAATTTTGTGTCTAGTTCCGAAATTCGAAAAATTATCTGGTTTCGGTAATAATTTATTGGCCTGCCAGCGAAATGAATTAAATATTCATCAGAAGTATTTGCAGAATGTATTGAATCCGAATCAGTAGAGGCATGATTCTGGATTGAATCGTTTTCACGGTTCGAGTCATTGGCGTTTAATACTAGACTGTGACTTGCTTGGAATTACGTCCTATTCATAGTTTTCGAGCGCCACCTCAGTATTTTTTAAATTTTTTTCTGAAGTTTTTATAAAAGTTAGTGTGGTTTGTGATCAGTCACAAGAGTGAACTTGTTACCGTAAAGGTAAGGCTAATACTTTTTAACCGCCCAAATAATCGCCAACACACAATTGGTCTTTTTACTTTGTTTACTAATTGTGACAGGACAGAGCAGCACCCAAAGCGTACTCCGATGCATCCGTTGTCAATATAAATGGTTTGGAAAAGTCCGGATAGGTCAAAATTTGATCTGTTGATATTATCTTTTTTAAAGTTTTAAATGATTCTCTTTCATGATTCATTGTTCTCTTCTACCTTTCTTTAAAAATTTTGTCATCTCTTTTGAAATGTTTGAGTAATCTTTAATAAATTTACGATAATATCCATTTGTTTTATTTGTTTTTGGGTAGTTGGTAGTGGTCATTCCAGGATTTTCTTAACTTTGTCGGGGTTAGGTTTTACACGTTTCTCATTTGAGGAACTCGCACTTATCTAATTGGATCTTCAGGTTAAATTATGAAATTCGCTTAAGGACTTCCCTAAGATTGTTTATGTGGTTTTCTAAATTGAACCCTACGATAATAATGTCGTCCAAGTAAACGTAGCAGATTTTTCGAATCAGGCCGTTCAAAACGTTATTAATTCGAAGTGACCTTTATCCGTGGAAGATGCTGTCTTTTCCGGATATCTTTCATCCATTGGAATCTGATGAAATCCAGATTTTCAGTCCAATGTAGAGAAATATACGGATTTTCCCAAACTATCTAGAATTTCTTCTATCTGGCTAATTGGAAACTTATCGTCTATATGGTTTTTTCGTTGAGTTTCTTATAGTCGATTACCACCTTCATTTTCATTGTTCCTAAAGCATCTGCTTTTTTTTTATGATAAGCCAAATAGGGGATGAGTACGGACTACTTGAATTACGTATAATTCCACTGTCCAATAACTCTTTAATTTGTTCTTCTACATCTTTCTTGCAAAGGTGGCGATATTTATAAGTTTTGGTATAAACTCGATTTTCGTTTGTCGTGATAGTTTTGTACTTTATTACTGTCGTTGAAGAGACGTGTTTCAACAGCACTTCTTGGTTATCGTAAATTGCGATAACCAATAATTCTCTTTCCATTTGGTTTAAATCTTTTATCCTAATTAAACTTTCTATTGTTGTTTTATAAACATACAATTTTGAATGAACCGGAATTGGTTTAATTGTTTCAAACTTTTGGGTGGTTCCGGATTATTTGTTAATATGTTTACCGTTGTTTTGAGGTTTTCGGCTTTGTATATACCCGGACTTATAGTGATATCTTCGTTTAGTTTTTAATACTTAAGTACCGCCCAGTCACCATTTGTTTTTGTACTGAAAGTTACAATATGATTGTAAAAATTTTCAGACGGGTAATACCGATGAAATTTGAGTATCCTCTATTATTTAGACTTATTCTGCCAGCTTTGTAATCTATTTTGGCGTTCATTTTTGCCATGGACAAATTCCAAATATGTTTGAGCTGACAAGATTTGACTGCCTAAAATATTTTTAACTGTGGTTGATTTTAATTGTAATAGATTATTCGGTATTATGTTGGGTCTAATTATATTTTTGTTTGCCCCTGTATCTAAAAGTAATTTAATGGTTTGTTTTAAATGTTTGTTACGGCATTTGAGATATGGCAGGAAATTTAGTCCTCCGTATCCGATTCGTGTTCTCTTGATTAGAACTTTCTACAGTAGTATCCTTATCAACCCCTGATTAACCGTTCTCCTAGACCTCAACGTAGGGTCTATTTCCGATGGAGTTAGTCTTACAATTTTCTGGGACTCTTTGTTGATAATGATTTTGGTTTTCGTTTACGCTTCTTTTTGAACCGTTTAAAATATCTTCGTTACTACTAAACTTACACAAAAAGGCGTAAACTTCTTTAAGATTTTCTGGTTTTGCCGCTGGCTTCTGGTTCGTCTTATTTACATACTCGACAACATACGCAGCACATGAAAATTCTTCAGTAATTATCTGGAAATCCTAATGTTTGACTTTAATACGTTAGATATACATAAATGTATTAAATGTATTGTGCAATTTTTCTGAAGGATTCCTTTTATAAAAAATTCGTGTTCAAATAATGCCCGATCGGATGTTTTTGTTTTCTTCATCTGAACGAATATTATTATTTTCATAGTAATCATCAAAACAGCTAAATTCGTTGCTTTCTAATTTTAGTATAACGTTTCGGGTATTCTTTGAAATTTGATCATACTGTTTGACATCACGGAATACTAGTCAGTCTCAGCTCGAAGGCGCCCCAATAGATTTTTCACACAAATAATTTTCGGCCAAAGTTCTGGAATATGACCAAGTAGGGTGGAACTTAGGCAATTTCTTAGGCAATTATGATGTAATTCAACGATATGGTATAATGGAAATGGGATTCTAAAATCTTTCTTAGATGAAGTTCTTGAATATGGCAATTCGGTGAAATTTGGGAATGTGATTTTAAGATGATTTTTGGATAAATATGGCGAAGTAGACTATGTCTTGACTATTTATTAACCGATTCTAGTCAAATTTGACATGCGCTATAGAAATGGGATTCTAAAATGATTTTTAGATGAAGCTCTGGAATGTGGCTAAGTAGGATTGAACTTGGCTATTCCTTAACAAATTTCGATGAAACAGAAACAGAATTAAATTACGATATTGAATCAAAAACTGTTTCGCCCGTTCCTTCAACATCAAGTTATCGATCAAATCGGAAAAGAAAATTTTCTGCCATACAAGAAAATTTACTTCAGAAATTTAAAAGAAGCAATATAGAAAGTGAAAAGTACCTGAACAAGGCGAATGAAAATGATGTCCAAACGCATCATTTATTAAAAGAGTTAAACGAGCTGTAAAAATCCGTTTTGTATCTATTTCAACAACAGTTTGGTTCAAAACCATCATTAATTTTATATTTTGATTAAAACTCAAAGATTCGCGTCAACTGTAATTTAACTTGTGTTTTATGTGAAATAAATGTAGTTTTTACCTGTTTCGTTACCTGAAATTCAGAAATGATTAATAACCCCGAAATAATTAAATTTGTATTTGTAACGTGTCGGACTAAATTGTTCAAATAAATGTTGTATTAACACGTTACGTATAGCTACTGCATTGTTGTGGTTGTCACATATTAGTATAATTCCTTTTTATAATTTAAGATGCATGTTCCACGGAAACTTCTAAACCTCTTACTAGTTTCCGAAACCGAGGTTTCAGATGTCCGAAGGCATTCAATGATTCTTCTCGATCTCGAGAGGATGCAATTCAAATGATTTTTGTCCGGTGGTAATTCAACTCCCGGAAAAGGCTTCATTAAATATGGCGAGAACTTAAATGCGGAATCTCTCAATAATAAAACCGATGTTGATGTTTTTTTTAGCGATGATTTCTGAAATATGTAGGAATCGTTGTTTCATCCAGGAGCCCCAATATTTATGTATGTAAATCTGTACACCTCCCCTCCTCATGTAATACCAACCCTTATAATTAGAATAATCTGTCCTGTCTGCCATCTTCAGGTTGAAAAAAAATAAAAATAAATATTTTCATACCAAAGGATAGGTTGAGATTTATCAGTTCCTACTAACAGCGCCGAAACATTGAGGGAATCTCCAAGCTCGTTGAAACTTCGCTGCACACGTATCAATACTTTCTTGTGCGGGGGTTTGGACGTAAATGTAAATTGGCTGAACAATTTTGACGACTGTCTTATAAAACTTATATATGTTGGTGAACACCATTGATTTTCCGACTCCGAATTAATTACCAATTGTACAATATTCATAAGACGATCCCAATGTGTATAACGCCATGGTGATTTTTTTTTTTTTTTTGTAATGGAACTGACTCCCGAAACTGCGTAGGTATCTTGTTTTTGTAGACAACCCCAAACTACCCCTAAATACTGAATTGTACTTCGAGTTAAACTAAAAATGTTTGGATAATAATACTAAATCCTTCCCAACATGACTCTAATTTCTGAAGCCTAACTACAATCTCTTCAATCGTTTGATTATCAATATATGTATTCGCCAAATATAGATGTTTTGATGTGTCAACGTCAAGAAAAAGCATTACGTTTAATTTAAGTAAATGGTTGGATGGGCCGGTCCTTAGGCTGCATGTCTCATACATAATATTATTGAACTGGGACTCTCTTACATTTTGAGCATTTTACAAAGTTTGAGACATTGTAGCAACAGAAAACAATTAATATTTGTCTCGTTGAAATTTCCGTGACCACTGGCGACTCATTTTCATCGCTAAACCTTAATTCGTGCTCTTCATCAAGGGCGCACCTATAACTTACACTGCGTCGCCTTACATAGCCTCAACAACCTTTGGGATGCATTTGCCTGGCACTATCGCTGTTGTATTTTATATTGGATCTTCTACTTTGCATTTAAACAAGTATATCCTAAATAATTTTTTTTTTTTTTTGGTTGGCCATGTATACAGAGACGTTAATTTCATTTTGTTTTTTTTTAAGTTATTCCATTGCCAATATTATAATAATTCCAACTACAAAATGGAGACGTTAATGAAAATATTGGTAAATAATAAGAAAAATTTATACATTTTATAAATATTTATACATACATATATTAACGTGTGTTATTTGCAGAAGAGTATGGGGCTGCCCGTAGCCGTCGTGATTTTCACTTCGTTGCCTGGTTTCATAGTTTTAAGTAAGGAGAAACATGTTGACTAAATGCAATTGGATATTAGAAAATTGATTTAATTTTGTTCATTTCACAGGATTGTATCCAATATTACTAGATCTCGACAACGAGGATCATGAATCAAGTAGAATGGACATATGGATATTTTTTTTGATGATATTTTTAGGAACATTGATCGCCATATTAATAAGCGATTTTTTGGTTGGAACCTTTATCGCAACTCTAATCGGATTGGGTACAGAATGTGTCTTAATCATCCTTACAAAAATATTTATGCACCTTGTAAATAGAACTGTTATATTCATTGTTGTTCTTGGTTTAGGATTAAGTATAGGATTTTTACAAACGATCATTTCCACATTTTATGGCGATTGTTATGACAACGATTTATGGTACAGCGAAGGGAGTCATTATAATTTGTACATGCTGGGCTATTTCACTGCGTATTTTCTTTCGGTATTGATCACTCCATTAGTATACAGCACAGGTCTTTATGGTGTGTGCGAGCCCTCATCACCAAATTGTTACAAATTTCCGCTTAGTATTGCGATTATTTGTTTAGCAGCGACGATGGCAAGTAAGTAAACAAAAAACATCAATTTTTTTTTTTTTTTTTTTTAAATATTAAAATTAAAACTAACATTTTAAAATATTAGTTATTATACTTGTATACTATGCCAGGGATTATGAACGGCCAGATTCAAAAGAAACCACCATATACCGCATGGAGCAAACACTTTATATTTTCATACCATTTATATTTTTCTGGATTTTTACACTTTTAATACAAGAATACTGGATTCATCAGGCCAAAAATATGTACAACAATATGCTAGATCAAAATTGGGAAATAATACGTGCTGTTATTCAAATTGTATGCGTTCCAATCGGATGGTTCATCTGTATTAGGAATGAATTGTTACGCATAACACTAGGAGGATTTTTAATAATTATATCAGTACTTGTCTCCGGTTTATTCGGCAGTTTTTATGCTCCTGTGCTTCGGAAACCGTTTGAAAAAGATAACTTAACCGAAGTACATTTTTGTAGCAACACTATGGGCACAGTGACCGATGCAAACTCATTTTACAGTATATCTGGTGTAATGTTTAATGTTCCTACTCAATTGTGTATTGGGCCGTTTCTTTTTGATGAACAAATGTTATACAATACGACTAATTACACATTGATTTATAAGCGGAAGACAGTTTTGCTCCCTCAAACTTTCAATTTAACAGTAATTTCTACACAAAATGGATTTGCAATAGTTTTCCAGAGAATCACAAGTGACTACACATTCCAACCGATTAAGGATGTAATAGCGGTTCCTGATCGTAATTATCGGTCAATAGCAAAACTTGCATTGGTACGTGTTTTTTCACTTTCCGAGCCAATCACGGATAAATTTAAGGCAAACTTATATATATCGATAATTGGTATTCACCCTTATACTGAAATTGAAGTTATTATCGCAGCGAATTATTTCTATATCATGGAGCTACCTGAGGGATTATACAATGTATCAACATTTTCAATCGCTGCATCAAAACCCGAACATTTTAATACTTCTTCTTCAATTTATTTTCGAAATGGTGGTTATTACATTCTTTTTGCTAGTGCACCTAGTCGCCTAACGTCATTCCGCAGAGACCAATTTGTAAGAACTTAACAAATTTTATATAAAAGTAAACCGAATTAATAATTGAATTTTTTTTTTGCAGGAGATTAGTATTTTCACTCGAATACCAGGGTACGTATGCAGCATATATTACCAATATTATCAATATATTTTATTATCAATTGGTAAATTACTAATACTATCATCTGGGCTAGAAATTTGTTATGCATTAGCCGAAAAAGACATGAAATGCTCACTAATTGGAATATTTTGGGGCATCTATACATTTTCAAATTTTTTTTTTTATTTCTTTTATGATATTCTTATGAATCATTTTTTGGATAGCATAGCATCAATGTTTATAAATATGTTGGTAGCAATTATGACCTTCTATTATTTATATTACTTCATTGCATATAAATTGACCGACGTTACATTACAAGTGAATATATAACGTAAAATAATAAATTAGTTGCAGAAATTAAAAATTGTTGATGTTTTTAAAAATTATTCAATTTGTATATTGCGCCAACGATATAATTTCGGAACGGCACACCGGGACTTCGTTAACAGAATCTCCTTAAAGATTTCATGTGTCTGGATGGTGATGGAAGCTATCTATCCGCTTTAATTATTTTGTATATTATCAATTTTGATATAACGTTTATGTAAACAAACAAAATAGGTCGTCAATGTCGTATTCATAAAAAAATTTTGAACTCTTCATAGTAGAAATTGGTCTCAGTTCAGTTTTTTTATCTAGATCCATTTTGTTGGTTCAATACAATTCAACATTATTAAAAGATAGATGTTAAACCCAAAGTGATTGATTGACTGAAAGTGATCTTGACTGAAATTTTGATTTGCTGGTTACATGGGATTTTATTATTTGTTCTGACTTGACAGTTTAAACGTGACTTTGTTCTAAAACTACTTTTAAATTGTTAAAGTGTTTAAAATAATTTAGTAATCACTTCTTAAATTTGTAAAACGCTTTTGTCATTTGACAGTATGAAAAAATTTATCAGTTAATAAGGCATTGTCCCATGCAACCGGCATTTCAATCCGTCACAAGTCAATTTATGGCAAAGCTAATTCACTTTGCAATTTGAAAATTATTAAAAATTATTCGAATCTATAAGCTCCACCTTATTCTTAGAAAATTTTACTAAATTTGATTTAATTTCATACAAAAAATCCTAATGTCGAGCTCTTAGATTCGAACTATACTCCCGGGTAACTAAATCGGCTCAAACCTTTATGGTCGATTCAGCGAGAAAAATTTGCTAGCTCGTGATCACGAATTGTTCCTCCAATTTTTGTTCCTTTTTAACCCATGAAAAAATAAAAACAAATAAAATAAAAATTGGAGAAGGTAAAAAGATGAACGAAATTTCAACAATTCGTGATCACGAGCTAGCAAATTTTTCTTACTGGATTCACCATCAACGCTCACAGACAGGCGATTTTTTTTTAAAACAGCTTAACCGATTTTCAAAAAACATTATTTTTTTAAAGCCCGATATTTTTACTTTAAAATGATACTATTCTCATGAAAATTGGTTTAGTACTTTTTTTTATAATGAGTTTTGAATAAAACGCAACCAAAATTAATGATTATGAAAAAAAAAATATTGGCGATATTTAAATTTAAATTACAACAAAAAATCCAAGCAAAACAAAAACAATTTTATTGATTAATACTTAGTATTGCCCCCCCCCCCCCTGCATCTCCAATGGTTTGCATGTAGTTCTCCCTATCGCACCCCACTCTTCATCCAACGCAATCTTGAGGTCAATGATGAGAGAAGGTACCGGATTTCTTGCTCGGACCCTCCGATCCTGCGTAGGGCACTACATAATCCAAGGGAATGCCCTCGATTAATCGTTTAGCGGTCAGACCTCCTTTACGGCCTCCACCAAGTATGAAAACAAGATTTGTTTTACCCTCGAGCGATATGCCAGCCGACATCATGAACCAATCGCCGCCGTACGATATTTTCAGCAAAACAGTACTGCAAAAATCGCTCTCCTGGATGCCTGTAGATCTGCTCTCTCATATCACTACTACGGAAATATATTCTGCACTCATCAGTGAATAGAACGGACCTCCATTGCTTGATGCTCCAATTGATGTATTCGCAAGAAAATTCGAGTTGCTCTTTGCGGTGGCGTGCTGTCAATTTTGGGTAAAAAGTGTAATATTTTTACACTCGAAATTTTCGATTGAACAAAAAAAAATTGCACTGACAGCTGGTGCAATTTCGACTACTCTAGTTGTTTTTGGTAGTGTAACCCCTATTTTTCATACACCAACAAATAGTATTGTCATTGTGCTGTTATTTTGTTTGTCATTTGTGAATAATTGGTGTTGTCGCAGCATAAATATGGGTAATCAAAACAAACTCTTGATATTAGTTATTATTATTATTAGTACTCGTAATTAAGAAATTATTTTAATTATTCAATTACGCCAGCTTATTATTATTAAACATAAAATTTTCTTATTGCATTAGTCTGGTGCGCCCTGTAGTTGTAATTTAACTTAAAGAAAAAGAAAGAAAACAATAATGTATTAATAATTTTGGTCAATGTAATATTAAGCAAAAAAGATACTTATCTTATTGTAACCAAAAATGACCGGTTCTAAAACTAAAAGAATAATTTAGTATAAATCAATAATTAAATAAAAATCTAAATAAAATGCAATAATTCTCTTACCAAAATTGTTATGTCAAAATAATATGTCAACATTAAAATTCACTTTAACGTTCAGCGCTGTCATTTGGCAGAATATTTAAAAAACTACTAATTATTTAGCAAATTTGACTAGCATTGTATTCTTGTATGCATGTATTTTAAATTATAGAAAATTATTATATTCCTAAAGATTTTTGAGAAGATCAGTTTTTGAGTAGCCGCTGTCAAATATAGAACAAAATATTAAAAATAAAGTACATAAAGTAAAAATAAAATTATTGTTCTATTAAGATTAAATAAAGTTATAAAATAAAAAATAAAATTGATTGTTCAACATCCGAAGAAATTTTAATTACATCCGAAGAAAGAAAACTTAAGGAACAGAAGACATTGAAGACATCAGTTTGGTAAAATATTTGAGACATCGCAACTACACCAATTTTATCCGAAGTTTACAATTGGTGTTCTTTAAAAATTTGTGAATTATTTATAAAGGACGTAAATATTCCTCCGTAAACTTTGCTGCAATTTAAAAATATTTTTTATGCAGAACAACAGAATTTGATTCGGAAGGGCGGAATTTGTTTACGAAATAGACTACGAGCCAGCTGCATCAGAATATTTAACGTAAACTCGCACTGACAGGACACAATTCGGTGTTTATGTTCGATTGAAACTAAAATCGAGGTTACACTTTCAAAGAGGGGTAAAAAATCAATCGAAAACGACATTGGTTGCTCGAGAGTGTATTTCGTAATGCAAAGTCAAGCAACTTTGTTATAAATTGGATTTGAAGGTTTGAAATGCCGGTTTTCCGGTTTGCATGGAGCAACGCTTTTAAACTCAATAAAAACTTAAGATGTGACCAAACACACGACTTTCTGATATATGAACAGCGAATTTTGAGAAACTTATTATGCAAATTTATTGCAAACTTAAGATTTCTTTAATTTTTTCAGGTTTTCTGTAAATTGTATATTTTTGAGAGCAAAATAAATTTTCTGGTTCACGGAAGCTGGGAGCTGGGACATTTATGGAAAAAGTTTAAATATGAAGCTGCAGTTTAATTAATTAAACCATCTGGGCTACAAACTAAGAGACATATAGACCAACAGACACTACTTCGAAACCCCATTTGTCAGACTCAAACACCCCAAAAAAATCTAAAGGTCAAAAATTAGCATGACAATTTTTATATGTAACACATATCATATAATCATACCAGAGCCGGTTGGTATATGAATGCAATGCATGAATTTCAAACATAAAGAAGTTCAGTTTAACAACTTCTTGAGAAAGCTAAGCTTAATAAATGCTAAATTAGCTAAATGTTTTGAAGGTCCATGATCAATTGAATCAAAAGCAATAATGTCCAAGGGTCCATAACACATTTCTGTTATCTATCTGTTTGCGTGTTTATAATATTTAAACATTACCCGCAAAAGACAAAGAAGCTGTAAAATAATCATATTACAGATCCTAATACCACTCAACATAAAGTAGCTGTACTGAATCCTAGTGAATTATCTGAATCCTAGTGAATGTCATTAACAGTTTTGAATCATGCGAGTAACATCAAAGAGCAGGTATTCTTGAAAATCTCAAAAATTTCACTTATCTTCAATGTTAATCTCGAAAATATCGAATAATCTCAACATAAGTCGCCCGTTCAAATTCACAATATAATCCAAAATTATTTCAAGAAACTCGGATGGTCTCAAATAATCTCAAAAAATTTCACCTATGTAGGTGAGTCAATATTATCCGGAAACACAAATAAATTCGAAAAACTCGAATAAGCTCCTGTACAAGAAATCACTAAGAATCTCGAATAATCTGATTCGAATAATATGTCTATATCTATAAGCGCTATTTTAATCCGCAAATCTGGATAATAGCAAGAACCTCGAGAAAAATGAAAAAAAAGTCGAAAAATGTATCAAATCCTTAATAATATCTGTTACATAAAACTCGATGAGAAAGAATTCGATTAGACTCGCATCATTTTGTTCATTGACGAACTATTCGAATAATAACCAACCATCGATCTCGAAAAATCACATCAAATATCCAAAATTCTGAGGTACCTGTAAAGTTGGTAACATGATGCAAGTCAACGCCAAAATTTCGCAAAAACTTCACGTTGCGGTTGGGCAACGAGAAAATTTTAATAAAGAATTTACAAATTATTTTTTATTGTAGATGTATTAGTAAACTTACCTGTGTAAGACGAAAATTATTATCTCAAGAGCATATTCATATAGGATTTTACATGTCGCAATACATAAAGTGTCATAAACAGAAGCTATCCCAATAACAAAAAATACATCCACTATTTTTGCGGATCATTAGGGGCTTACAACTCCATTTGGTACCATAACGTTTTAAACAAAAATTGGTTAAACAAAAAATTCTGTGGATCTAATCCTAGAGATTTTGCCAATTGGCCACTTACATCATGAAGTAACTAGAAGCTATCCCAATATCAAAAAATACCTCCACTATTTTTGCGGATCGTCAGGGGCTTACAACTCCATTTGGTACCATAACGTTTTAAACAAAAATTGGTTAAACAAAAAATTGTGTGGATCTAACCCTAGAGATTTTGCCAATTGGCCACTTACATCATGAAGTAACTAGAAGCTATCCCAATATCAAAAAATACCTCCACTATTTTTGCGGATCGTCAGGGGCTTACAACTCCATTTGGTACCATAACGTTTTAAACAAAAATTGGTTAAACAAAAAAATTGTGTGGATCTAATCCTAGAGATTTTGCCAATTGGCCACTCACATCATGAAGTAACTAGAAGCTATCTCAATATCAAAAAATACCTCCACTATTTTTGCGGATCGTCAGGGGCTTACAACTCCATTTGGTACCATAACGTTTTAAACAAAAATTGGTTAAACCAAAAATTGTGTGGATCTAATCCTAGAGATTTTGCCAATTGGCCACTCACATCATAAAGTAACTAGAAGCTATCCCAATATCAAAAAATACCTCCACTATTTTTGCGGATCGTCAGGGGCTTACAACTCCATTTGGTACCATAACGTTTTAAACAAAAATTGGTTAAACAAAAAAATTCTGTGGATCTAATCCTAGAGATTTTGCCAATTGGCCACTTACATCATGAAGTAACTAGAAGCTATCCCAATATCAAAAAATACCTCCACTATTTTTGCGGATCGTCAGGGGCTTACAACTCCATTTGGTACCATAACGTTTTAAACAAAAATTGGTTAAACAAAAAAATTGTGTGGATCTAATCCTAGAGATTTTGCCAATTGGCCACTCACATCATGAAGTAACTAGAAGCTATCCCAATATCAAAAAATACCTCCACTATTTTTGCGGATCGTCAGGGGCTTACAACTCCATTTGGTACCATAACGTTTTAAACAAAAATTGGTTAAACCAAAAATTGTGTGGATCTAATCCTAGAGATTTTGCCAATTGGCCACTCACATCATAAAGTAACTAGAAGCTATCCCAATATCAAAAAATACCTCCACTATTTTTACGGATCGTCAGGGGCTTACAACTCCATTTGGTACCATAACGTTTTAAACAAAAATTGGTTAAACAAAAAAATTCTGTGGATCTAATCCTAGAGATTTTGCCAATTGTCCACTCACATCATGAAGTAACTAGAAGCTATCTCAATATCAAAAAATACCTCCACTATTTTTGCGGATCGTCAGGGGATTACAACTCCATTTGGTACCATAACGTTTTAAACAAAAATTGGTTAAACAAAAAAATTCTGTGGATCTAATCCTAGAGATTTTGCCAATTGTCCACTCACATCATGAAGTAACTAGAAGCTATCTCAATATCAAAAAATACCTCCCCTATTTTTGCGGATCGTCAGGGGCTTACAAATCCATTTGGTACCATAACGTTTTAAACAAAAATTGGTTAAACAAAAAAATTCTGTGGATCTAACCCTAGAGATTTTTTCCAATTGGCCACTTACATCATAAAGTACAATTACAGTTACAATTTTCTCTTGAACTGGCCATTTTTGTTTTTTCGTATTGGTCTGTTCTGTTGCTTGTGGGACTCTTTGTTGATAATGATTTTGGTTTTCGTTTACGCTTCTTTTTGAACCGTTTAAAATATCCTCGTTACTACTAAACTTACACAAAAAGGCGTAAACTTCTTTAAGATTTTCTGGTTTTGCCGCTGGCTTCTGGTTCATCTTATTTACATACTCGACAACATACGCAGCACATGAAAATTCTTCAGTAATTATCTGGAAATCCTAATGTTTGACTTTAATACGTTAGATATACATAAATGTATTAAATGTATTGTGCAATTTTTCTGAAGGATTCCTTTTATAAAAAATTCGTGTTCAAATAATGCCCGATCGGATGTTTTTGTTTTCTTCATCTGAACGAATATTATTATTTTCATAGTAATCATCAAAACAGCTAAATTCGTTGCTTTCTAATTTTAGTATAACGTTTCGGGTATTCTTTGAAATTTGATCATACTGTTTGACATCACGGAATACTAGTCAGTCTCAGCTCGAAGGCGCCCCAATAGATTTTTCACACAAATAATTTTCGGCCAAAGTTCTGGAATATGACCAAGTAGGGTGGAACTTAGGCAATTTCTTAGGCAATTATGATGTAATTCAACGATATGGTATAATGGAAATGGGATTCTAAAATCTTTCTTAGATGAAGTTCTTGAATATGGCAATTCGGTGAAATTTGGGAATGTGATTTTAAGATGATTTGTAACTATCGTCGTTGGTCGAGCCAACGTGTGATGATGCACTTCTTAGGTTTGGTTAGCATCTTGCGGCTTGGGGGGGTTCAAAAAAAAAATCATCACAGGTGCTAGTCCGACGTACAAAATTTTTTTGAAGTGCCAAACATAGTGACGAACGGTCAAGGGCATTCATTCACTCACACCGCTATTTTGGTTTTTTCTCACAAATTAAATAAATTCAAAGCATTTTTTTTTTTCCATCACCGTTTTTGTAAAATTTGTTTAATAATAATAAAAAAAAATTTTAATAATAAATTTAATAATAATTTAGAATTTAATTACTTAAACTAAAAGAAAATTTATTTATAATTATATACCGGTATATATCGGCGTAAATCAACGTAATAACGCTACCAAAAGCGGGGTCTGATGAATCTCTATCCTTTATGTGTACCGCTCCAATTATACCATTTTGTATTTGGACCAAAATTGGTAATATCGTAGAATTATGGATAATATCGTAGCTGTTATTAACCAATATTTTATTATAATAACAGTAATATAGCCGTATCTTGAGTAATGGCTTTTATTTTGCCGAATTCTCCTATTATTGGTGTTGGTTGGTGTCGCCAAACTAATTTTTGATTTTATGCTATAATTTGTTTGTTTTTATAACGTTTTGTTTTTAGCTTAATTATTTTATAATGTTAGGTTTTAATTTTTTATTTTTTTTTTATTTCACAACAAAACCAATTTTACTTTTATTTTCACTTAATGCTAACATTTTTTTTTTTTTTTTTATCTTAATTTTAACAATTTTCGGTTTTATTTAATTTTGTCGATTGAAAGATCGATCTATCTTGCGAAAAAACAACAACTGACTGCCTGCATCAAATTTGTTTATTTTTTTATTGTTTTATTTTATTTCTCCCTTATCGCACACTCTCTATCTATCTTACACACCCCGAACTAATCTGATCAGCAATTTATCACAACTCAGAGGTAAAGCATCGTTTCGTTACAGATTTTTGGATAAAGATCTAAAATATGACGAAGTAGACTATGTCTTGACTATTTATTAACCGATTCTAGTCAAATTTGACATGCGCTATAGAAATGGGATTCTAAAATGATTTTTAGATGAAGTTCTGGAATGTGGCTAAGTAGGATTGAACTTGGCTATTTCTTAACAAATTTCGATGGTGGTTTGGCGACTATTGGAGGGGGGGACCAAAGTTGAGTAGATTAATCTACCAGCTCCGTAACCTTCCAGTAGGGTGCGCATCACGTGAGCTGTTCTGGTCTTGTCATTAGGCAGCTGCGTGATGGGTACAATTGTGTAAGGGGTAACCTGTTCACAATTCGCAAGTGTACGTACTGCCTCCTCGTGGCAACCACTGGTAACTAAGGCCACTTGGCACATTTTTGGCCATTTGGCACAGGCTAAAGTACGGCGCTAAAGGAGAAAACCTTGACAAAAAACCCTAATCTAAGGTGGAACAGCATATGCCGAAAGATGAATGGCTGATAGGTTAATCAGCCCAAAATATGCGGACTCTGGATACCAGGCACCCTCCAGTTTTATTTAGCCTTCCTGTAGTAAAGCTGGGTGACCTACAGGTGATTTGCAATTCCGAGCAACTCGTAAGAGTAAAATCAAACGGAATACGGGACAGGAGTAGGAATATACGAGAGTGGGACAACCCTCTCGAGGTCCTTGAGCTCCAATGCTACCGTCTTTCTAGCGGAACTACATGCTGTAGTAAACATCTAGGAGGGAGAGCAATAAGCCCAGATAGTATGTATCACGTACCGGGAGGCAGTATCGTCAGGTTCATTAAGAACGTGAATATTGACTGGACGGATAATTAAGCAGGGGCCAGCACAATAGATCTTTTAGGTCGCAGTGCGAAGTGGCTGATCGCCCGCATGGCCCCCCTAAATAATAATAATAATAATAACAAATTTCGATGAAACAGAAACAGAATTAAATTACGATATTGAATCAAAAACTGTTTCGCCCGTTCCTTCAACATCAAGTTATCGATCAAATCGGAAAAGAAAATTTTCTGTCATACAAGAAAATTTACTTCAGAAATTTAAAAGAAGCAATATAGAAAGTGAAAAGTACCTGAACAAGGCGAATGAAAATGATGTCCAAACGCATCATTTATTAAAAGAGTTAAACGAGCTGTAAAAATCCGTTTTGTATCTATTTCAACAACAGTTTGGTTCAAAACCATCATTAATTTTATATTTTGATTAAAACTCAAAGATTCGCGTCAACTGTAATTTAACTTGTGTTTTATGTGAAATAAATGTAGTTTTTACCTGTTTCGTTACCTGAAATTCAGAAATGATTAATAACCCCGAAATAATTAAATTTGTATTTGTAACGTGTCGGACTAAATTGTTCAAATAAATGTTGTATTAACACGTTACGTATAGCTACTGCATTGTTGTGGTTGTCACATATTAGTATAATTCCTTTTTATAATTTAAGATGCATGTTCCACGGAAACTTCTAAACCTCTTACTAGTTTCCGAAACCGAGGTTTCAGATGTCCGAAGGCATTCAATGATTCTTCTCGTCCTCGAGAGGATGCAATTCAAATGATTTTTGTCCGGTGGTAATTCAACTCCCGGAAAAGGCTTCATTAAATATGGCGAGAACTTAAATGCGGAATCTCTCAATAATAAAACCGATGTTGATGTTTTTTTTAGCGATGATTTCTGAAATATGTAGGAATCGTTGTTTCATCCAGGAGCCCCAATATTTATGTATGTAAATCTGTACACCTCCCCTCCTCATGTAATACCAACCCTTATAATTAGAATAATCTGTCCTGTCTGCCATCTTCAGGTTGAAAAAAAATAAAAATAAATATTTTCATACTAAAGGATAGGTTGAGATTTATCAGTTCCTACTAACAGCGCCGAAACATTGAGGGAATCTCCAAGCTCGTTGAAACTTCGCTACACACGTATCAATACTTTCTTGTGCGGGGGTTTGGACGTAAATGTAAATTGGCTGAACAATTTTGACGACTGTCTTATAAAACTTATATATGTTGGTGAACACTATTGATTTTCCGACTCCGAATTAATTACCAATTGTACGATATTCATAAGACGATCCCAATGTGTATAACGCCATGGTGATTTTTTTTTTTTTTTTTGTAATGGAACTGACTCCCGAAACTGCGTAGGTATCTTGTTTTTGTAGACAACCCCAAACTACCCCTAAATACTGAATTGTACTTCGAGTTAAACTAAAAATGTTTGGATAATAATACTAAATCCTTCCCAACATGACTCTAATTTCTGAAGCCTAACTACAATCTAACTCCCGCACCTTAAGGAATTTTATTGCTTAATAGGCAACCTTACTAATTTGTTGACTGGACGTTTTACTTCGGTCTTTGATGTTTTTAATGTGACTACTCTTGTGATTCCATCGCTTCCAGGGTGTACATTTATCACCCTCCCAAGTAGCCATTGACTTGGATATAAGTTGTCTTCTCTGATGAGGACTACGTCATCGACCTCAAGTTGTTCTGTTTTGTGCTTCCATTTAAAACGTTGCTGCAAAGTTGTCAAATAATCTTGATGCCATCTTCGCCAAAACCCTTGAATACGATGTTGTATATTTTGCCACCTGGATAATTTGTTGGGTGGTACTTCGTCTAACCAGGGTTCAGGAACGATTGTTAATGATTCTCCGACTAGGAAATGTGCAGGCGTTAATATTTGTAAATCATCTGGATCATCGTTCATTCGGCATAATGGTCTCGAGTTAAGTAGTGATTCGATCTGTGTTACTAATGTCGTCAGCTCCTCAAAGGTGAGATTAATATTGGTTACTCTTTTTAGGTGGTACTTGAATGACTTCACAGCTGATTCCCACAAACCTCCAAAATGAGGAGCGTGGGGAGGATTAAACTGGAAATGAATGCCCTTCTGCAACAGAAAATTAGAGATTAATGGATTGCTTGATTGTTGTATAATCTGTAATTTTAATTTTTGCAATTCTCTGTTAGCGCCAATAAAATTTGACCCGTTGTCACACCAAATCTCCTTGGGATTTCCTCGTCCGGAGTGCTGCTAGAAATGACTCAGTGTCGAGACTGCTTACAACTTCCAAGTGTACCACCTTGACAGCTAACCACACAAACACTGCTACGTACGCCTTTTCAGATGGAGAATTTTTACTCTTATTGCGTTTGATGTACAATGGGCCAGCATAATCCAATCCAGTTTTAAAAAATGGGCGGTTTTGATTACACCGTGCTTCTGGTAAATCGGACATTTTTTGCTCGTTCGTGTACAGCCGGTATCGGATACATACCGTACAGGATTTTATACACCTTTTGATCGTGTATCTAGCCCCAATCATCCAATATCGCTGCCTGACAACGCTCAACGTCAGTGCATTTCCAGCATGCATATGATTAATATGAATATTGTGCACTATTATTTCACAAATTCTGTGGGTTTTTGGCAATATTACAGGATGCTTAGTAGAATAGGTAAGTGATGCTTTTCTGAGCCGACCTCCGACTCTGAGTAATCCGTCTGAATCAACAAATGGATCGAGTGTTGATAATTGATTCTTTAGCGGTAATGGTGACTTATGACGAAGTGTTGATATTTCTGATTTGAATGCAGTTTGTTGAACGCTGCGCAGGATTACAGTTTCTGCATCATTCAAGTCAGCTGGAGTTATTGGTGCATGTAATTGTCGCGTTAGCTTGTTTCTCCGTGTTGGGCTGCCAAATCGTAAAACATACACCATTATTTTTCTTATTTTGAACCATGATGAAAACTTTTCTAGTAATGTTGACACTACATCATGTTCAATCGTCACCTCAGTTAATACGTTGATGAATTTGGACCTTTCTTCACTCGAAGCTACGTCGATGTCTCGTGGTGCTGACGTTGACTTGGGCCAGTTACATTCTGCTTCCTTCAACCAATGTGGACCACACCACCAGAGGTTTGACTCTAATAATGCTCGCGGTTTTACCCCCTTGTTATTGCATCAGCTGGATTGTCCTTCGAATTAATATGTTGCCATTTGTGTCTGGGTATTGTTTCCAGTATTAATGCAGTGCGATTTCCAATAAAACTCTTCCAGCGCCGAGGCACGTCAGATAGCCAATGGAGTACTATCATTGAATCCGTCCAAGCGAAAACTTCTATTTCATAGTAGGATAGTGATTCAAGGCAAAATTGCACCAATTTACATAATATAACCGCTCCACTTTGCTCCAATCGAGGCAGTGATACTTGTTTAATTGGTGCAACTTTACTTTTCGCAGTTATAATGTTGATACTAATTTCGCCGACCTCGTTCACGCTTCTTAAGTATATTACGCTGCCATATGCAGCCTCGGATGCGTCACAAAATACATGTAGTTGAAATCGGGTTGCGTTTGGTAATGCTGTTAGGCGCCGCGGAATTTCAATTGCTTCTAATTCTGGTAACGAGTTGTGAAGTTCGTGCCAAATATTTATGATGTTGTTCGGTAGGGTACTGTCCCATTCAAGGTTAAGTAACCATAATTTCTGCAACAACATTTTCGATAAAATTGTGATTGGTGCCAGCCATCCCAATGGATCGTAAATCTTGGCTACAGTTGACAATATTTTCCTTTTGGTCCACGTTAAATTGACTGGGCCTTTCTGCACTTTAAAAGAGAAGGTGTCTGGTTTAGCTTTCCAGATAATTCCCAACGTTTTAATGGATGAATCATCTTCGATTAACTTTGATACATTTTCTATTTCTTCCTGAGCAAATGAGTTCAAAAATTCTTCTGCATTAGATTTCCACTTCCTCAAGTTGAATCCGCCCTTCCTAAAAATATCGTTCAGTTCGGTTTTGAGTGCTACAGCTTCTGAAACACTACCACATCCCGTTAGCAAATCATCAACGTAGAAGTCGTGGTTGATTACGTGTGCTGCCACTGAGTTACATTCCTCAGACGATTCCGCTACCTTTTTTAACGTTTTAATTGCTAAGTACGGTGCACATGCAGTCCCATAGGTAACCGTATTCAATTTATACGTTTTGATTTCTTCGGTCGGAGTATCACGCCAAAGAATCATTTGATAATTGGTGTCGTTTGGGCTTACTAGAATCTGCCTGTACATTTTCTCGATATCTGCTACCAGGGCGATTGGATGTTTTCGAAACTTTAATAGTATTTTAGTCAGATCTGTCTGAATATTAGGACCGATTTGCAGGACATCGTTGAGCGACCATCCCGTACTAGTTTTGCAAGAAGCGTCGAATACGACTCTCAGTTTAGTTGTACTGCTGTCGGATTTGAGAACTGCATGATGCGGCAGGTAGTAGCCTTTGTCATCTTGGCTTGGAATTTCGTCTGCTGACATACATGTCATATGTTGAAGCGCAATGTATTCTTGCATGAAGGATTTGTACGAGTCAAAAAACGCAGGATCTCTCAGGAACTTCCTTTCCATTGCCATTAACCGCTGATATGCTGCTTTGTATGAACTACCTAATGTAGGCCTTGGATTTTTAAAAGGTAGCTGCACTATGAATTGGCCATTGTCAGCTCTGGTTGTTGTTCGCTCGTAAAAGGTGTTGCATTCATGCGTAGTGAGAGCAGGATTGCTCTGCGATGGAATCTCTTCCATTTCCCAAAACCTTTTTAATTCTTGATTTAGGTTCTCATTAGTAATCTGGATAACGGGTTATGTCGTGGCATGCAGGTTGACTAGGTTAGAATGTGATTCATTTAATGATCCCGCTATTATCCAGCCTAGTTTTGACGATTGTAAAGTTGGAGATCCGTCGACTGCATGTTGTTCTGGGTTCAATACTTTAAAAAACACCTCTGCGCCGAGAAGCACGTCAATTGTGCTTGGTTTCATAAAGTGAGGATCTGCTAGTTCTAACTGGACATTTAATTTATTAATATTGATTGGCTTTGATGGAACCAGACTAGAAATATTGTTTATAATATGAGCCGTTACATTGAGACTGTAATTTTTGTCCGTACGTGAATAAACGGTCATATTGATTTTTCCCTTCGTTCGTCCAACTGGTGTTGATGCTAGGCCGCACACTGATATAGTAGAGTGGGTTCGGTTTAGACCTAGGCTTTGTGCGCAAGACTCGGTGACAAATGAGGTTTGTGACCCTGAGTCTAATAGGGCTCGATACAGCTGAAGCTTTCCGGTCCGTGATTGAATGTATACCATTGCCGTGGGAAGCACCGTGGTTAACGAGGAGTAGTGTGTGTGTATTACTTGTGTCTTCTGGCTAGTTTCTTGCGTTGATTCAATTGTAGACTTTGTAGCTTGGATAAGTTTTCTCATGTTCGGATCTGGATGGTTATCAAGTGGTTGTTCCAATGACACGTGATGACTTGTGGACGGTTGACTTGTTTGATGATCTTCGTTGTTCCTTTGGTGTATTAACGTATTATGCCGCTTATTGCAAATGAGGCATGATGATCTTACAAAACATTTCGCGCTAATATGTCCCTTCCTTAAGCAATTTTTGCATAAATTTTTGTCGGAAATTAATTTCAATCGAGCCTCTAAATTCATGTTTTTAAATTCTGGACACTTAAATATTGGATGGTTTTGATGACAGGCTACACAGTCAAACGTGACACTATAGACTGACCTGATACGAAACTTCTTGTGGTATGCCTGGTGGTGATCTTTTTATTCGTTGCGTCGCAGATTTCTAAGGCGTCACATCTTTTATTTAGGAATTCTAGTAGGTTTTCAAATGTTGGAAAAAATTTTCCTACAGATTCGGTTGCCCACAATTGTTTGGATTCTTCATCGATTTTGCCTAATAGAATGTGGATGAGCCACGGATCGCGTGTTTCAGCGTTCGGTCCTAGTGCTCTCAGCCCACGAATTACTTCATCAGATGATTCACTTATTCGCCGCAAATCTCTTCCGTTACTGTGTGCACATGGTTTCTGCTCTAAGAAGGTTTGGACTAATGCGGTCACTATAGGCGTCATTTTGTTGTAACGATTGCATATTTTTTCCCAAGCTTCTTCGTAATTATTGTCTGTTATGGGAAAATGCCTAATTAATGCCGCAGCTTCCCCCTTTAGCAAGCCATTGAGCAGTTGCAATTTGTGGGCACCACTAATGCCTTGATTGTTATGCACAGTGGTTTTGAACAAGTCGTGGAACGATGCCCAATATTTATAGTCACCCGAAAATGGCTCAATATTAATTTTGGGTAACCGAATATGCTTTGATGTGTTTACACCTTCGTAAAAAGTCCTTTGTTGCTCAATGAATTGTCCTAACGTGCTATTCAACTCCTGCGTGGCATTAGATTGACCTTGAATGTTACTACATGCTCCGCGTAGTAATGCTCGCGCCTTGTGGTATAACTCGTCCACCTCTTCAGTTATCGGTACATATGTTTGGTTTTCGAACAACTGTAACTCGAGTTCACTGAAGGTTTCATACCGACTCTCGAGGAATTCTAATCTCGCTTTGCTATCTTCGACTGTGGTAGCTGCATTTATTTTCTCCGCAAACCGCAATACCGACAGTATTTGAGTGTGAGCTCGATCACGTAACCGTATTAATCGGTCGGCCATGGTTTATTTATTGTAACACGTTTTCACTGAATTTCACTTAACCACAAAATTATAAAGTTTGTTCACCACGCGGTCTTACTCCGTTCGTTATCGCGTGATATAGAACCGGTTTATCGAACACAACAAAAACAAAAAATTAAATAATAATGCTACGCGGATTCTATCTCACACCGGGACTATCCCGTTATTATGGACGTTTTAAACTTAAGTACAATACTTAAAACAAATTTGTACTTATCTGATTTTGTATAGTTGAAATTCCCGGGTTTCGGCACCAAAAAATGTTTGTGATTATGTCTGCGGGATAGTCTGGGGTAATTCGTCCGCCGTTCGTATTCGATAAATCTAATAACTTGTTGTCGCTCTGATTGGTTGCAAGCGAAATATTTTCTCGTGTCCGTTGTATAAAGCGTGGGTTGTAAAGTTACAGTAGCAATTTTCCAAAGTCCGAAGTGAATGCTGAGGTCCAAATTGTTATTCAATAGATTGCCGTGCCCGTGTAGAGAGCTGGGGTCAATTATTGAAGTAGGTATGTTCGGATGTCCAGGAAAAATGCAGGTAAAATTATAAAAATCACTTTTTCTCCAATTAATTCGCTTTATTTTCACACTTTTTGTTGACACTTGAAAGTATTTTTTTGAAGTGATTTAATTTTTTGCGTTCACAAAAATTTTTTAATAATTATATTACAGTGACATCTACCCTATGTAACTTAGATTAATACTTTTTCTATGTTTTAGTACTACTATGTTCATGTTTGTTATTTACTCTATTGCAACGTAGATGTCTCTGTATCTTAGTATGAAGTAAGTTTTGTTATTTTATAAATGTCAAATACATAAAATAAATAAATTTGGTTGTCAAAATGGTAAGTTTTTATATAATGCAAATTGAATTAATTAAATGAATATTAAATAGGGATTTATATAATTACAATTTTAGATAATTAACAAGGATATACAGTTTAGATGTACAGCTGTGACATGGAAGACGGAAACTAATATCTTCCTCTACGGTGATGGCAATACAATGACCCGAGTATGCTGATCAACTGTTGGCTCAGATAAGTACAGTGTAAATTTATGGTTATTTAAGTGATGATTCTTTGTGTTGTTCTCTTCTGTTTCTTTTAGGTATTGGATTTGACGATAATTGGTGAGACGTTTGGTGAAAAATATGTGTTGTGAAAGTTAATGTGTGATGTGTATTGTGTGTCAAAAACTCTCACAAACAATTTTGACGACTGTCTTATAAAACTTATATATGTTGGTGAACACCATTGATTTTCCGACTCCGAATTAATTACCAATTGTACGATATTCATAAGACGATCCCAATGTGTATAACGCCATGGTGATTTTTTTTTTTTTTTTTTTTTTTGTAATGGAACTGACTCCCGAAACTGCGTATCTTGTTTTTGTAGACAACCCCAAACTACCCCTAAATACTGAATTGTACTTCGAGTTAAACTAAAAATGTTTGGATAATAATACTAAATCCTTCCCAACATGACTCTAATTTCTGAAGCCTAACTACAATCTCTTCAATCGTTTGATTATCAATATATTCGCCAAATATAGATGTTTTGATGTGTGACGCAACGTCAAGAAAAAGCATTACGTTTAATTTAAGTAAATGGTTGGATGGGCCGGTCCTTAGGCTGCATGTCTCATACATAATATTATTGAACTGGGAATCTCTTACATTTTGAGCATTTTACAAAGTTTGAGACATTGTAGCAACAGAAAACAATTAATATTTGTCTCGTTGAAATTTCCGTGACCACTGGCGACTCATTTTCATCGCTAAACCTTAATTCGTGCTCTTCATCAAGGGCGCACCTATAACTTACACTGCGTCGCCTTACATAGCCTCGACAACCTTTGGGATGCATTTGCCTGGCATGGCTGGTCTCCACTTTCGTATTTTTCTCTTGACAAAAAAAAATCTAGTCCATTTTTGTCCTCGTGACAATTTTTAGTACATTTCCCAAAATACATACACAAAAATTGATTTGAGCATGCGCATTGAAATTTTGTCAAGAGAGGAAAAGATCAGAATATTCAATATTTTTGTCGTGACGTTGTGCCATTTGAGCATAAATTGTATTTTATGCTCAATTTAATGTCATTTCATGTTGAATATTTTGACAAATAAAATGAAATTTTCATTCTTTTTTCACAAAATTTTGTCCTTTTAATGAATTTTAGGTCAAAATATAATAAAATTTGTGTTATTAAAATAAGACATAAATAATAAATCGTGGAATACAAAAGTAATATGCGAAAAAATTGTATTATTCGAAAAACGAACCAAATTCAAATTTTTTTCTTATTCTCAAAGAGAAAAATTAGCTATATTCTTTATGTTAGTAGTGGTAAAAAAAATGTCCCGAGCCGTTTGTCATTTATTTTTTGTCAAGAGAAAAATATACAAGTGGAGACCAGCCAGCACTATCGCTGTTGTATTTTATATTGGATCTTCTACTTTGCATTTAAACAAGTATATCCTAAATCAGACCGTGTTTAACATCCAAGCGATTAAGACGTAATCGAAATAGTGTTAAAGTTTTTCAAAGTGAATTTAAGTGTTAGTGAAATATAGTGGTATTTTTAGTTAATTAACTTAAATATAGCTTTTTATTATAAAGGAAAAGACAAAAAAAAAAAAAAACTTTTTTTGATTGAAGAAAAGACGTGAGTAGTGGTACTCCATTTAATGGAGGACGCTAAGGCGTCATTAAGTGAAATAAAAAATAACTCAAAAAAATGTGCCAAAAAATATAACAAAAACAATCGAAGTGAATTAATTAAAAGAATAAAACATGAAAATAAATTAATAAGAAATATAATTAACCCAAAACATAAAAATAAACTTGTTAAACAAATCGCATATAACCAACCCAAAATGGCGGACACTGCAATGGACGAAGATGCTGTCGATAATCAAGATTTTAAGGGCTTCGAACCGGATCCCAAAAAATCAAAATTAGAAGAGGAACAAATAAAACAATCTGAAGATATAAATAATAATTATAAAAATAACAAATATATGCCGGGTGATAGTGGACCATATTACGTAATCATAGAGAAAAAAGGAATTGAAGATATTGTGATTGCAGAAAAATTAAATTCCTTAAATTTTGGAAAAATACTAAAAGTTCAACAATATGGAAAAACAGGGTTAAAGTACAAACCAGAGAGTTGGAAACTGCAAACAAAATATTAAAGAGTGTAGATCTAGAAAAAATTCATCATTGCAGAGCGTACGTAACCAACTTTATGATTGAATCTATTGGATACATCAACAAAATACCAACACACGTAGAAATAGAAAATTTAAAAAACAACATTACATCAAATACAAAAATATCAAAAATAGAAAGAATCACCAGATAGGACCACCAAGATAAAAAAGTCGTACCTTCAACAGCGATTAAAATAACTTTCAGATCTACTACATTACCGGATAATATCACGATATATGAAGTCAGAAGAAGAGTCACCTATTTGATCCCAAAACCTATGATATGCAAAAAATGCTTACTATATGGACACTCACAAAAGAATTGCCGCGGTACACAAAAATGCACTAATTGCGCTGAGCCAAATCATGTAAAAATTAATTGTAAAAATGAAACAAAATGCTATTATTGTGGGGAAAACCATATAACTAATAATTGCTTGTGCGAAGAATTTAAAAATCAAAAGAAAATTAAATATTTAATGATAACAAAAAAAATAGCATTTAGAGAAGCAAGAAATATAGTAAAACCACTAAAATTAAAAGATTTCGACATCAATAAAGAAAATTTCCCCAGATTACCTAATAATAATCAAGAAATAGAAAATATAAAAGAAGAAATGAAATTAATCAGAGAAAAGTTACAAATAGAAAACCAAAAATTAAAAACGGAAATCAATGAAATAAGCAACAATTTAATTGAAGTTATAAAAATAAATCGCACAATCCAAACTACCACACAAAGCTACTTAAATCCAAATTCAAACGAGCAACAAGACGTTATACTAACGGAACTACTACAACAACTACTAAATATGAATAAAATAATAAACAACACACACAAACAATACCAAAAAATCAACCAAAATGATGCCGAATCAAATCAATAATAAAATTAAAATAATACATCTAAATATCAGAAGTCTTAACCACAATAAAAATGAATTAGAACATTATATCAACAAAGAAAAAATAGACATTACGTTCCTAAGTGAAACATGGACCAACGAAAACAGCAACGTTAAATTCTTGAATAATAACTCATATTTCAAACACAGATCAGATGGATATGGCGGAGTGGGTTTTATAATAAATAATAAATTGCATTATAAAGAAGTGGACAATTACACCAAATATGAACCAATAGAAGCAATTAATAAAATAATAGATACAACTAATAATACGTTAAATATAATAGGGATATACATTCCACCTAATGCCAACAATACAATAGTACAAAACAAATTTAAGTTACTAATTAGTGATCATAATTTAAAAAACAAAACAATAATAATAGGAGATTTTAATGCACACCATTCAAGTTGGGAAAACAACTCAAAAGAAGACAAAAGAGGAAGAATTCTATCAAATATAATAATGAACTCAAATTTTATAATTCTAAATGATGGCAACCATAGCTGGATTGGACCCCAAGGAAAAAGCTCAGCAGTAGATATTTCAATTGCAACTCAAGATATCACAAACAAAATAGAATGGCAAATAGATAATACAAAAATTGGATACACAGATCACTTGCCAGTCACAATTAAAATGGAAAACACAAATGCATACAACTCACAAACAATCAGAAGAACAAATATAAAAAAATCAATAGAAGACATATTAGAACTGAACCCATCACATACATTTGATTTGATAGATTACGAAACAGAATTACAAACAATATTAGAAAAAAACACAAAAGAAATAAGGAATAATAATAAATACATACCAAAAGCGTGGTGGACGGAAAAACTAAGGAAACTGTGGGAAATAAAAAAACAAAAACTTAAATTATATAACCAAAATAGACAAAACAAATTTATTGAGATAGAACTTAAAAAAGCCACAAGTAAGTTAAGATTGGAAATAAGAAGAGAAAAAAAGAAATCCTGGAACAAATTCATTGAAGAAATCAACCCTTGCCTCAACACAAAAGACTTGTGGTCTAAAGTTAAAATATTCAACAACAAAAAAAGAAGCAGTAACAACATTTTTAATAACATAGAAAACATGAAAAAGTTTATCACATCAAACATCACAGAATCTACAATAGAAACAACAAACCAATTAAAATTACCTGACATCATAACCTCAAGATACGAATTCAATCCGGAAGAAATAACAGATATCATTAATAACAGCAAAAACACAGCTCCAGGGATCAACAAAATATCATATAAAATATTGAAAAAACTACCAGAAAATCACATTAACAAATTAACTGAGCACATTAATAGAATGTGATAAAAATAGGAATACCCAGAAATATGGAAGAACATCAAATTAATTCCAGTACCAAAACCTAACAAAAATTTAAACGAAACAGACAATTATAGGGGAATTCATTTATACTCAACGCTAGCTAAAATAACTAGTAAACTAATAAAATTCAGGATTATCAAAATAATAGAAAAACAAAAATTACTACCAGAAACATCTTACGGTTTCAGAAAAGGAAAATCTACCACTGATTATTTAAATCATCTAAAAAACATAATTGAAAAGAATAAAAATGAAAATAAATATACGTTAATAATAACAACAGACATAGAAAAAGCCTTTGATAAAGTGAACATAAGAAAATTAATCAAAATAATGCAAAATTTCAAAATACCACACAAATATACAAACTGGATCTACAAATCACTAATCAACAGGAAAATAATTTTTCAAAATGGACTTCAAGAAATAAACACAACAACAAGTAATAGTCTACCACAAGGAGATCCATTAAGCCCAGATTTATTTAATATATACACAAGTAATCTACATAAAATAAATAAGAAAGACATCAATTTACTCCAATATGCAGATGATTTCTTAATCATTATAGCGGCTAAAGATAGAAAACAGGCAGAAATTATAGCAAACGAAACAATGGTGAAATTTAACCAAAATTTAAAAGAGTTAGATTTAAAAATAAATCCAAATAAAACTTCATACCTAAACATAAACAACAAAAGAATAGAAGTACCAATATCAATCAAAATATTCAAAATAAACAACAGAGATATTCAAGAAGCGAGCCAAATTAAAACATTGGGTTTCATTCTAGATAAAAAACTAGATTATAATATACGCCATAAAACGTTAAAAAATAACTGCATTTCAGCTATAAATTTAATAAAAATATTCGCCAGAAAGAAAGGAGGTGCCCACCCATCAACGCTATTAAACTTGTACAAAAGTCTTATAGAAAGCAGAATAAGATATAGCGCATTTATTACAAACAGTAACAAAAACAAAGAGATCATACAAAAAGTTATAAACACAGGATTAAGGATATGTCTGGGCCTAACCAATAACACTCCAATCACAGCTATAATAGCAGAAGCAGGAGACCTTCCAATCGACCTGAAAATAGAGGCATACAACTATGCATACCTAGCAAAACATATATATAACAACACAATACTGGGACAAAAAGTAATATATAACAAAGCAAACCGATCCCTAAGAGAACTATACATAAATTATAAAGAATATTTAGATAAACTACCAAAGAAAGAATTAGACGAGATAGCGTTAAGAAATAACGACATAAATTTGGAGATAGATATGAATATACTACAAAGAATGGGGAAAAAGAATAACTCTAGCAAATCTCAATTAAAACAAACAGCGGAAAATTATATCAAAGAACACGGAGGACTCTCAATAAGCTACACAGATGGTTCTATTACAAACGGAAAAAGGGGCATAGGAATTTATAATAACTACAACGAGGAAACATATAGCTACAATATAGAGGAACAATTTTCAATAAAAACAATAGAAATAATAGCGATTTTAGAGGCCATAAAAATAGCAATACAAAATAATATAAAAACATTAACAATAATTACCGACTCTTTATCTGCGTGTCAATCTTTAAAAAAAAATAATAACAATAACAAAAATACTAAATATTTGGAAAATCAAATATATAAAATAATAATATCAAAAAACATAAAAATAAAAATAATATGGATCCCAAGCCATATTGGCATACCTGGGAATGAAGAAGCAGATACGGCGGCGAAACAAGGGACGAATTCAACCAGAAAAATAAAGGTCAAAACACCACTAGAGGAAAATATTAAAATAGTTAAAAATCATATATATCATAAATGGAAAATAGAATTCTTAAACAAAACAATAAGCAAAGGCACGCAACATAGAAAAACCATAAAAGAAAATATAGATAAGAAACCATGGTTCCACAAAAAGAAGATAGACGCCGGCATGATAAGAAGGATAACCAGGCTGAGGACAAACCACACATACGATAAAAAAATACTTAAAATTAATCAAAAAAATAGAAAGTGACATTTGTGAGAACTGCAATGAAAAGGAAGACGCAAGACATATAATAGAAGATTGCAGGAAATACAGCATAGTTAGAGATAAATACGACACAATCAAAACCAAAAAATTAGAAGTCATATTATCGAATAACAAAATGGAAGAATACTTCGAATTAAATAAATTCTTAAAATAGATAAAAGCAGACTTATAAAAAACAGTATAGATAAAATTAAAATAAGACATAAAAAAAAGAAGTTAATATTTGAATCAGTAAAGTTAACATAACAAATAAAAGGGCTCGTCACGAGCATTTCGTATTTGCGTATTTCGTAATTTCGTAAATTTGACATCTCTTCTGATTGGTTTAAATTATTTCCCCTAAATAGCAAGAAACATCAAAAATAAACAAGCTCACAGGCTATTTATTTTCGTAATTTCTTCAGCGTATAGCCTGAATTCCATTGCGAATAAAAGTTTGTCAGTCAAAATAAAGGGAGATAAAAATATAAAATCGGTGGTTGTGTGAAAGAAACACAAAACGAAGTCAGTCAAGATTTTACTTACATCAAATGTGTGTTTGTATTAGTGGATCGCCATAATTATGGTCAAAAATTATCAAAATCGAAGTCATTTTATGGTTATTCATCTAAAGCATGGTTTCCACGATGGCGAGGCGAAAAAATTAGTCAAATTAAAAAGAGGAAGGAATAAAAAAAAATAACATAAGAGTGAATGAAACTGCAACAAGTCGTTACTCCGAATTTTTATTTATTTATTTTTGACGTTTCAATTATTAAAATTAAATTTTGTTAAAATTGGATACTGTTGAGTAACTAATGGCAATATATGCCGTTATGTTTTCAAGTAGCACTGAGAGTGATTCTGGCGATGAAAAATGTGTTCCCCAAATCAAAAAAAATATATATATATTTAATAATAAAATAAATATAAAATTTTCTTTAAATTGACAATATGAATTCCGAAAATCAGCGGCTAATCCGAAAAAAGATGATGCATCTAATCTTTTTTTCGGATTAGACGTCCTAATTCGGAGTGCTGAATTAAAATTTTTAAAATTGGACGTCCCAATTTTTCTGTCAAAATGGTATTTTCTCTCTATCGTACTATTGGTGAATTTTTGCTTTCTCTTTTTAGTTTGACTAATTTTTTCGCCTCGCCATCGTGGAAACCATGCTTAATATACGCACACAAATTTTGTGTACGAACGCAAATTTTTTTCCGCACACTAAGTTAATTAAAAGTTTGTTATTTTTATGGAAAGTGTCATAATTTTTTTTTGGCGGTTGCTTCTAAAATAGCTGTGATAATAAAAAAATATAAATTGTGTACAGTTAAATTGTGATCATTTGTGATAATATCGCTAAATACTATTATTGGCATTTTAATAAAGTGATGGTTTTTTTTTTAAATAATTTATTGGCGGTGAAAAAGCCAAATTAAAACTCCAAGTGATAACCAAAAATTTATTTTTTTTATTTTTATTTTTTGCTGTCGCTGTCAAAATTTATCAAGATATTTGTGCTATAAAAAAAATAAAAAAAACATGCTTTATCTTTGTCACTCCAATGGATTTTTTTTTTTGTTGTCTTCTTTCGACTTGAAGTCAGTTCAGTCAATTATTCACAGTGGAATTCAGGCTTATATGGTTATTGCTGGATTTAAAATTTTTTCTGTGACTACTAGTGATTTTTTTGAGTAAATTAAATTAATTTATTGTTTATATGTACTTAAATTTACTGTTGATTGCCTTCAGTATTGTTTTTTTGGTGTGAATTATAAATTACATGAAAATGAGCTGTAGACAATCTGGGCCATTTCCCAAAATTTGCATTCTTATTTATTTTTATTTATTAAAAATCACATTTAATCACAGAAGATACGTTATTTAACAGCTAAAATGCGTTAGATTTAACTGAGTGTTAAGGAAAAACACTACCTAGTTTATATGAAACTATCTTAAAACGTACGAAAATAATCTGATTTTAATAAATAAATAAATCTAAAGAAAAAACTCTAACGACGAAATATCCTACCTAAATATTACGAATTTTTTATTTACATATTTGCGTTTTTTTTTATACATACTTGATTTTCTCAAAACAATATACCGGCTAAGAGTAGCCGGAAGACATTTCAATTAAATTTTTAATATTATTTAATAAATATTGGTAGTAATCACAACAAAAAATTGTATTTGTAACTCTTCATACAAAATATAGTTTGTTTTTCAATAAAGCATATAGGGAATTTGTCTAGTTTCAATCTATAATTTTAAAATTTTAACTCATGCTGAAAACATTCTTACGAAAATATTTACGCAAATAAAAGTAGCCCGTGAGCGTGTTTATATTTGACGTTTCTTGCTTATTTAGGAGAAATAATTTAAACCAATCAGAAGAGACGTCAAATTTACGAAATACGCAAATACGAAATGCTCGTGACGAGCCCTAAAGTTTGTTATGTGTAATTGGACAAACAAATAAACAACAAATGTCAAACAACAACAAATAAAAAACAAATGTCAAAATAAAAATCTTGGTGATGTGAGCGACGCCGTTCAAGATGACTGCACGAGTATGGATATAAATCCGTACAAACTGAATCCGAACGAAGTTAGTAACTTATTTGACGTTTTGCTCAATAAATTCCCCTAAATTCATCTATTTTACTTGTCAATTCACTTTTGTTTTTTTTAAATTTCAATTTGTGCTTGGCTGTTTATACACAAAATTTATTTTTTGTGGTTTTCGAATATTATGATTAAAATAAATAGTTTAATCCCTTTGTATCATTTATTAATCAATTAAATTTTTGCCAACGTTCGTATTTTCTCTTTCTTTGTGTTAAATTAAACTAAATTTGTTAAACTAAACCGTGTAGTAACCTAAATTAAATTTCTTTGTAACTATAATAATAACTAGTACAGATTATATCCGTGTAAACGCAACTTACTCTATTATTATTTGGTCTTTCAAAAAGTTTAACGACCTCACCAGCGACGCATCTCTTGGCTTAAAAATGCCCGCACTTCCACTTTTGAGTGGCTTTAATAACTTTACGTACTTTGCGCGTATAATTTTCCACCGCTTCTTGCATAATTCTGATGAAACTGACGGCAAATGACGGCTTTAGAGCAGTGTTTTTATAATTTAAATTTTCCAAGTGATATACAAATTCTCTACCCTCCTTTCGGACTTCCTCGATGATTCTGTCATCTAAATCAGCCATTCCTAAAACAATAAAATTAATTGTAATTTAAATCTAACTAAAATCAATTTTACATTAATTCAAATAAAATTCGCCTTGCATAAAAAATTCAAAAATACATAATTGAAACTACCTATTCCGAATTGTTTGTGCAAGATAAATTTTTATTGAATCGTAAGATCAACACAACTTACTATTTTCGTTAAATTTTGTAATTTAAAAACAAATAATTTTTATTGTTGAATAACGTTTATTATTACCGAACCAAAAATCAAATTTGTTTCATAAATCGAAGCGTCATAAATAAGCAAAAAAGGGGAAAAAATAGCTCATAATATATATTTTTTGGTATGGTTATGTTGGTTTTCTGCGGATATTTTGCTTAATGTTGAAATAATTTTAACTCGAGAGGAGAAATAGGGGAATATATTTTCGGTCACATGACCGGATTTAGATTGTACGGATTTATATCCATACTCGTGCAGTCACCTTCTAAGTGACTGCACGAGTATGGATATAAATCCGTACAATCTGAATCCGGTCATTCATCCAATGAAATTACCCAAATATTGTCATGTGACCGAAAATATATTCCCCTATTTCTCCTCTCGAGTTAAAATTATTTTAACATTAAGCAAAATATCCGCAGAAAACCAACATAACCATACCAAAAAATATATATTATGAGTTATTTTTTCCCCTTTTTTGCTTATTTATGACGCTTCGATTTATGAAACAAATTTGATTTTTGGTTCGGTAATAATAAACGTTATTCAACAATAAAAATTATTTGTTTTTAAATTACTATAAAAATTATTTTGTTTTTTAAATTTTGTTTTTAATTTATTTGTTAATAAATTTTGTGTATAAACAGCCAAGCACAAATTGAAATTCAAAACAAAAACAAAAGTGAATTGACAAGTAAAATAGACGAATTTAGGGGAATTTATTGAGCAAAACGTCAAATAAGTTACTAACTTCGTTCGGATTCAGATTGTACGGATTTATATCCATACTCGTGCAGTCACCTAACCAAACAAATAAGTTAAAATATAAATAAAAAAAAAAGTATATCCTAAATAATTTTTTTTTTGGTTGGCCATGTATACAGAAACGTTAATTTCATATTGTTTTTTTTAAAGTTATTCCATTGCCAATATTATAATAATTCCAACTACAAAATGGAGACGTTAATGAAAATATTGGTAAATAATAAGAAAAATTTATACATTTTATAAATATTTATACATACATATATTAACGTGTGTTATTTGCAGAAGAGTATGGGGCTGCCCGTAGCCGTCGTGATTTTCACTTCGTTGTCTGGTTTCATAGTTTTAAGTAAGGAGAAACATGTTGACTAAATGCAATTGGATATTAGAAAATTGATTTAATTTTGTTCATTTCACAGGATTGTATCCAATATTACTAGATCTCGACAACGAGGATCATGAATCAAGTAGAATGGACATATGGATATTTTTGTTGATGATATTTTTAGGAACATTGATCGCCATATTAATAAGCGATTTTTTGGTTGGAACCTTTATCGCAACTCTAATCGGATTGGGTACAGAATGTGTCTTAATCATCCTTACAAAAATATGTATGTACATACCTTGTAAATAGAACTGTTATATTCATTGTTGTTCTTGGTTTAGGATTAAGTATAGGATTTTTACAAACGATCATTTCCACATTTTATGGCGATTGTTATGACAACGATTTATGGTACAGCGAAGGGAGTCATTATAATTTGTACATGCTGGGCTATTTCACTGCGTATTTTCTTTCGGTATTGATCACTCCATTAGTATACAGCACAGGTCTTTATGGTGTGTGCGAGCCCTCATCACCCAATTGTTACAAATTTCCGCTTAGTATTGCGATTATTTGTTTAGCAGCGACGATGGCAAGTAATGTCGTTTTCCTGTTGCAACAAAAAACAGATTCGGAGCGAAACTCAAGTGACAGCAGCTGTCATTCGTCGCTCGGTAAAATTTTTCGGAGCGATTACTAATGTGGTTTTCCTGTTGCAACAAAAAACAGATTCGGAGTCGAATCCGATACTGGGTTTCCATCGTCATAATATAATAGCATAATAGTATTATACTATGACGATGGAAACCCGAAGTTGATAGTATAATAGTTTATTATAATATTTCATTATACTAGCTATCAAAAATATGATAGGTAGCAAATTGTAATTTTAACAGTGCAAACATGGCAGTGTATAGGCTTGTTTGAATTGTTTTTCAAATTAATTTTTTTAGGCTGCGGTTGTAGTGTGTTTTTTATATTTTTTATATTACTTCAAGTAATATTTATCTGGTAATTATAAATATGCACAAAATATGCGTTTTAATAATTTTTCGCTATCAAAATAATGAATTGCGTCCAAGTTCCCATACAAAAATATAAAACGATTTTAACTTCACACCAAATGATGGAAACACGATAGGGAAAAATAGTATAATAGTATTATACTATTTTGCTATTATACTATTGACGATGGAAACGTGGTACGAGTTGAAAAATGACAGTTTTTTGACGTTTTAACTGGAACAGCCAAAAATCCGGATTCTGCGATTTTTTGTTTTTTATATGGTTGTGTGAATATACGTATTAATTGTCAAATTCTATTTTTATAATTAGATTGATAATATTGATGAAATTTTCCGTAAATTAATAAATAATTTATTGTAATCATGTTATTTGTTGTATTATTTGTTAATTATTTTACTGTTTTTTAAATATATTTTTCCGCATATTTATTTTGATGTTTAAATGACATTTCGATGACATTTAAATGTAATCGTGTTAGTTATCGCTCCGAAAAATTTTACCGAGCGACGAATGACAGCTGCTGTCACTTGAGTTTCGCTCCGAATCTGTTTTTTGTTGCAACAGGAAAACGACATAACACGATTACATTTAAATGTCATCGAAATGTCATTTAAACATCAAAATAAATATGCGGAAAAATATATTTAAAAAACAGTAAAATAATTAACAAATAATACAACAAATAACATGATTACAATAAATTATTTATTAATTTACGGAAAATTTCATCAATATTATCAATCTAATTGTTGTTGTTGTTGTTGTTGTTATTTTCATTTGCTTAGGTCGACTAGCACGTATGCTGTATATGACCTTCTATTGTTTATAGTGGATGATCAAACTGTTTAATTAAGGTGAAAAGTTAGAGATTATAATTAATGTCTTTTATAAATTTACATAATGTTTTATAATTATTAGTATTATTGGATTTCAATATATCGATTAGTTTATTGTTTATTATTAAAGGATATTTGTTTCTTGTATTATTATATTTAGAACATTTACTTATTATATGTTTATTATCTTCAATGACATTACATGTATCACATATATTATTATTCTCAAAACCCATAAGATTTTTAAATTTTTTATTATATGCATGACCAGATCTTAGTCTATTAATTTGTTTTATATCATGTGAGTTAATTTTAGCATTTTTAAACCAAATTTTATTGGGAGGGGTGATATTAATTTTTTTGTTATATTTGCCTTTTGAAGTTGTCCAGTTGTTATATAGGTTATGCCATTCTTGTGTTATTGTTTTATCAATTATTTTAAAAGAATCTTCTAATGTTATTAAATTGTCTAGAGGCTCATTATTCTCCAAAACTGCTTGTTTAGCCAATTTATCTGCAATTTCATTTCCATTTATTCCAGAGTGACCAGGAATCCATTGTATAATTACATTAATCTTATCGTTATTAATTAGTGTTTTTATAATTTCGTTTTCATAAAACTTAGATTTATTAAATTTTATTACATTAATTAAAGAATCACAATTGATTTTAGAATCTGTAAATATGATGATTTTATCAAGGTTTAACTGTATTGATTTTTCAATAGCAGTTTTAATAGCAATTAATTCAATAGTTTTAATAGAAGCAAAATTTTTTAATTTAATTTTATGAATAATATTTAAATTTTTAAAATAAATTCCAATGCCACCAATGTCTGCACTCAGTGAGCCATCAGTGAAAATATGATAATAATCTTTATATTTATTAGAAATCTGGATATAGTTTGATTGTATTTCAATATGATTCATGATAGAAGAGTTGTGATTATTAATATTATTGTTTATTGTTAAATTCTTGATACTATCCTTAATGTAAATTTTGTTAACTTTTGAAATATTTGATAGAAAATCATATTCAGAATATAATTCCCTAAATTTAGGAATTATATTATTATCTATAATATTATCATATATATTATTATTTTTATAAATGTTTTTAGTAATATAAATTAAGGTATTCTTTTTATTATCTAGGAAAGCTGGAAGAGTGTTTGATTCAGCTAATATTGTAGAAATAGGTGTGGATTTTGTGAAACCTAATATAATTCTTAAATTTTTGTTAATTAATTGTTGTTTAATATTAAGAGAATTTTTAAAGTTTAAGGGAGTTATTATATCAGCAAAACTAATTTTTGAATGTATCAATGATTTAAATAAATTTAACATTATTTGAGGGTGAGCTCCTCCATTTTTATTAGAAATCATTTTCAATAAATTAAAAGAATTAGAAGTTTCCTTATCTAAGTTTTTGTAGTGATTTAGTAAAGATAATTTATTATTAAAAGATATTCCCAATAATTTAATAATTTTTACTTCCTTTAAAAAATAATTGTTAACTTTAATCTTATAATTAGAATTTTTATTTTTGAACAATCGAATATAAGAAGTCTTCTCAAAGTTAATACTAAGATTTATATTATTTAATTCAGAATTTAGTTCATTTAATACACGATTACAATAATCGAATGATAAAGATTCATTAGGACTTTTAATCAAAATAGCTAGATCATCAGCAAATTGGTATATTGAAATGTTATTGTTTTGAAGATTGTGGATATTTGAAGTATATATATTAAATAAAGTTGGACTTTAGCAGGAACCTTGTGGAATACCCTTGTTTGTTGTTTGTTTAATATAGTTAACACCGTTATTAAAAATTATTGTTCTATTTGTTAGATGTTGATAAATCCAGTTAATAGTATTATCTGGTGTATTAATGTTAATGAGTTTATCGATGAGAATATTTTTATCAACGTTATCGAAAGCTTTTTTGATATCTGTGGTAATTAGTATTAGATTTTTGTTATTTCTCTTTTCCTTGAAAATTTCTGAAAATAGATTAACGAAATAATCCGTAATGCTATAACCCTTTCTAAAACCGAAAGAATTAAGTGGAATAATTTTATTAATATTCAAATGTAATATTAAATCATTCAAAATCATTTTATCAAAGATTTTTGAAATAGAGTTTTGTAAACAGATAGGTCTGTAATTATCAGTAATTAGATCATCTTTATGTGGCTTTTTAATTGAAATAATTTTAAAAATTTTCCAATTTTGAGGATAAATATGATTGTTATAAATGTTATTTAAATAATTAACAAGATGAATTAAAATATTAGGATTATTGTTAATGATCTTTTGGAGAACTTTAAAGGATAGTTTATCATTACCTGGAGCTGATTTAGCTTTACATTTCAGGATATTTAATATCTGATTATTATTAAATTTATTATTATCAATATTATTAGAAATACTCCTAGGAAGTTTAAAATTTTCACAGGAATTAGGGAAATTAGTATTAATAAATTTTTTTGCCATATCATGGTTTTCTAGTAAGTTGAAAGAAATAGATTTTTTATTTCTTATTTTGTTAATTTTGATCCATAGATCTTTACTATTAATGTCATTATTTAAGTTTTCAATGAACGAATTCCAGGATTTTCTCTTAGCTTTTACTATTTCTTTTCTCAAAATAGCTGTAGATTTAAGTAATTCCATTGCTGTGAATAAGTTTTTACATTTATTATAAATTTTTTGTTTATTTAATTTTATCTTCCATAATCTGTCTAAGGAGGGATTCCACCAAGGTTTAGGGATGTTGTATCTATTTATATTGGTTGATCTAGTATTATTAATAATTATATTATTAATTAAATTTTCTATATTGTTATTAATGTTAATAGAGTCGATTTTGTCAGTGTCATTAATAACGCCAGACCAATCTATAAAGTCTTTTTTAAGAAATTTATTCAGTTTGAAGTTAATTATAATCGGCAAGTGGTCAGAGCCTATAAAATCATTTGATACTCTCCAAGATAGCTTGTCAAAAATATCCGAGGAGGATAAGGCAATGTCAATTGCCGAACTGGAATTATTTTTGAAGTTGAATCTTGTATGATTACCATTGTTAAGTATTTGAAAATTGCTATTGTTAATGATGTTAGCTATATGATTACCTTTTCTATTGTTAGTTGAAGAGGAGTCCCATAAACTATTGTGTGCGTTAATGTCACCAACAATTATCGTGTTTAAATGGTTATTGAAATGTTGAATCATATTACTAAAGTCGATTAAATCTGAATTGTAATTATTATTTGGAGGGTTATAAAAATTTATTAGGTTTAAAGAAAAATTTTTGTATTTGATATTAGTATATAGAAATTCGATGTGGTTAAAATTTAAATTTATATCTATTTTTTTGAAAGCTATTTTTTTGTGTATAAAAAACGCCAAACCACCGTAACCCCAAACCACCGTTTTTTTTGTTTTATACACTCGTCACTAAAACCCATAAAATCATTGTTTGTATAGTTTATTTTTACTCGAATGTTCGGAAGGCAAGTGACGCCTTCCTCATTCATAACACTGTCACCATCCACTATATATATTTTATGGTTTATACCAACACAAAATAAGTCAGAAATCACCAATAAGAATATTAAAAAATAACCAATTAAAATAAAAACAATAACAATATTTAGATAATAAATTTATTAATTTTTGTCTAAAAAACTTTAGAAATGTTGAGATGCTCTTTCTCCTTTGAATGATTATTATCAATCTAATTATAAAAATAGAATTTGACAATCAATACGTATATTCACACAACCATATAAAAAACAAAAAATCGCAGAATCCGGATTTTTGGCTGTTCCAGTTAAAACGTCAAATTGTGTAAATCATTCAAAGGAGAAAGAGCATCTCAACATTTCTAAAGTTTTTTAGGCAAAAATTAATAAATTTATTATCTAAATATTGTTATTGTTTTTATTTTAATTGGTTATTTTTTAATATTCTTATTGGTGATTTCTGACTTATTTTGTGTTGGTATAAACCATAAAATATATATAGTGGATGGTGACAGTGTTATGAATGAGGAAGGCGTCACTTGCCTTCCGAACATTCGAGTAAAAAGAAACTATACAAACAATGATTTTATGGGTTTTAGTGACGAGTGTATAAAACAAAAAAGAAAAAATAATAATAATTCAGATAATATAGACACTAAAATGGTGAAATTTAATAACAAAAATAATACTACCGTTAATTCCCCAAATTCATCTACTAATACAATAAATACATCTACGGAAAATGTTAATAACATGAATACATCAAATAATAATAAAATGGCGGAGAACTTATATATCAGCTCAGACAAAGGACCATTTTACGTATTAATTGGCTCAAAAAATCCAAATAAATTCCTCTCCATAATACTATCAAAAATATTTTTTCAAAATAATATCAAACCAATAGACATAGTAGAAGTTAATAAAAAATTAGCCAGAGTAGAATTTAGTTCATATAATTTAGCAAACAAATGTATCAGAAAGGACGATCCAATTAACATAATTTTATTAAGCAAAGAATATAAACCTTTTATTCCAAATACGTATATTAACGTTGTTGGTACAATAAAGGGTTTACTTGACGATTTTGATATAGATGAAATTAATAAAAATGTGAGTAGTGATTGCAAAATTACAAATTTAGAAATCATAAAATTTTGGGATTTTAATAATAAAGCTTTGAAAAACTCTAATATTTTAAAAATAGAATTCAGAAATAATGAACTTCCAAAATTCATTTACTTTTATGGCATTAAAATAAAAATTAATATTTTTATACCGAGATTAAAATTTTGTAGTAATTGTCTCAACTATGGTCACACAAAAAAATTTTGTAGATCTAAAAAAATTAAATGTATGAAATGTACGAAAGACATTACTGAAAATCCTACTCACGAATGTGTAATAGAACCGATTTGTAATTTCTGCGAAAATGACTCGCATTTCACAAACTCTAAAAACTGCTTAGAGAAGAAAAACCAAATTAAAATTAAAATACACTCAATAAAAAACAAAATTTCTTTCATACAATCCAAAAACATCTTATTCCCTAAAGACAAAACTGTAAACTTAAATTCATCTGATTTTCCTATTTTGAACAAAAATGATAACAATACGCCCAACTTTTGGATTAACAAAGCTCAAAATTATGATATTATTATTAAAGATCAAAAGACAAAAATTGATAATTTTAATTCAGTGTTAAATAAAATCTATAAAATCAGCAACAAACCATATGATATTACTGACGTTTTAATGATGGATATTAAAGACGCCATTAAAAATTTAAATCTTAAATAATTATTATGGAAAATTTAAAAATATTACAATTAAATATTAGAAGCCTTAAAAGTAACTTTAATCTATTAGATTTATTCATAAATAATAATAAAATTGATATAGCTATTATAAGTGAAACCTGGTTAAAAGACAATGATCACATTCGTTTAAAAAACTATAACCTAATCTCTAAAAATAGAGACGACGGTTACGGTGGTTTGGCGTTTTTTATACATAAAAAAATAGCTTTCAAAAAAATAGATATAAATTTAAATTTTAACCACATCGAATTTCTATATATTAATATCAAATACAAAAATTTTTCTTTAAATCTAATAAATTTTTATAACCCTCCAAATAATAATTACAATTCAGATTTAATCGACTTTAGTAATATGATTCAACATTTCAATAACCATTTAAACACGATAATTGTTGGTGACATAAACGCACACAATAGTTTATGGGACTCCTCTTCAACTAACAATAGAAAAGGTAATCATATAGCTAACATCATTAACAATAGCAATTTTCAAATACTTAACAATGGTAATCATACAAGATTCAACTTCAAAAATAATTCCAGTTCGGCAATTGACATTGCCTTATCCTCCTCGGATATTTTTGACAAGCTATCTTGGAGAGTATCAAATGATTTTATAGGCTCTGATCACTTGCCGATTATAATTAACTTCAAACTGAATAAATTTCTTAAAAAAGACTTTATAGATTGGTCTGGCGTTATTAATGACACTGACAAAATCGACTCTATCAACATTAATAACAATATAGAAAATTTAATTAATAATATAATTATTAATAATACTAGATCAACCAATATAAATAGATACAACATCCCTAAACCTTGGTGGAATCCCTCCTTAGACAGATTATGGAAGATAAAATTAAATAAACAAAAAATTTATAATAAATGTAAAAACTTATTCACAGCAATGGAATTACTTAAATCTACAGCTATTTTGAGAAAAGAAATAGTAAAAGCTAAGAGAAAATCCTGGAATTCGTTCATTGAAAACTTAAATAATGACATTAATAGTAAAGATCTATGGATCAAAATTAACAAAATAAGAAATAAAAAATCTATTTCTTTCAACTTACTAGAAAACCATGATATGGCAAAAAAATTTATTAATACTAATTTCCCTAATTCCTGTGAAAATTTTAAACTTCCTAGGAGTATTTCTAATAATATTGATAATAATAAATTTAATAATAATCAGATATTAAATATCCTGAAATGTAAAGCTAAATCAGCTCCAGGTAATGATAAACTATCCTTTAAAGTTCTCCAAAAGATCATTAACAATAATCCTAATATTTTAATTCATCTTGTTAATTATTTAAATAACATTTATAACAATCATATTTATCCTCAAAATTGGAAAATTTTTAAAATTATTTCAATTAAAAAGCCACATAAAGATGATCTAATTACTGATAATTACAGACCTATCTGTTTACAAAACTCTATTTCAAAAATCTTTGATAAAATGATTTTGAATGATTTAATATATTACATTTGAATATTAATAAAATTATTCCACTTAATTCTTTCGGTTTTAGAAAGGGTTATAGCATTACGGATTATTTCGTTAATCTATTTTCAGAAATTTTCAAGGAAAAGAGAAATAACAAAAATCTAATACTAATTACCACAGATATCAAAAAAGCTTTCGATAACGTTGATAAAAATATTCTCATCGATAAACTCATTAACATTAATACACCAAATAATACTATTAACTGGATTTATCAACATCTAACAAATAGAACAATAATTTTTAATAACGGTGTTAACTATATTAAACAAACAACAAACAAGGGTATCCCACAAGGTTCCTGCTTAAGTCCAACTTTATTTAATATATATACTTCAAATATCCACAATCTTCAAAACAATAACATTTCAATATACCAATTTGCTGATGATCTAGCTATTTTGATTAAAAGTCCTAATGAATCTTTATCATTCGATTATTGTAATCGTGTATTAAATGAACTAAATTCTGAATTAAATAATATAAATCTTAGTATTAACTTTGAGAAGACTTCTTATATACGATTGTTCAAAAATAAAAATTCTAATTATAAGATTAAAGTTAACAATTATTTTTTAAAGGAAGTAAAAATTATTAAATTATTGGGAATATCTTTTAATAATAAATTATCTTTACTAAATCACTACAAAAACTTAGATAAGGAAACTTCTAATTCTTTTAATTTATTGAAAATGATTTCTAATAAAAATGGAGGAGCTCACCCTCAAATAATGTTAAATTTATTTAAATCATTGATACATTCAAAAATTAGTTTTGCTGATATAATAACTCCCTTAAACTTTAAAAATTCTCTTAATATTAAACAACAATTAATTAACAAAAATTTAAGAATTATATTAGGTTTCACAAAATCCACACCTATTTCTACAATATTAGCTGAATCAAACACTCTTCCAGCTTTCCTAGATAATAAAAAGAATACCTTAATTTATATTACTAAAAACATTTATAAAAATAAAAATATATATGATAATATTATAGATAATAATATAATTCCTAAATTTAGGGAATTATATTCTGAATATGATTTTCTATCAAATATTTCAAAAATTAACAAAATTTACATTAAGGATAGTATCAAGAATTTAACAATAAACAATAATATTAATAATCACAACTCTTCTATCATGAATCATATTGAAATACAATCAAACTATATCCAGATTTCTAATAAATATAAAGATTATTATCATATTTTCACTGATGGCTCACTGAGTGCAGACATTGGTGGCATTGGAATTTATTTTAAAAATTTAAATATTATTCATAAAATTAAATTAAAAAATTTTGCTTCTATTAAAACTATTGAATTAATTGCTATTAAAACTGCTATTGAAAAATCAATACAGTTAAACCTTGATAAAATCATCATATTTACAGATTCTAAAATCAATTGTGATTCTTTAATTAATGTAATAAAATTTAATAAATCTAAGTTTTATGAAAACGAAATTATAAAAACACTAATTAATAACGATAAGATTAATGTAATTATACAATGGATTCCTGGTCACTCTGGAATAAATGGAAATGAAATTGCAGATAAATTGGCTAAACAAGCAGTTTTGGAGAATAATGAGCCTCTAGACAATTTAATAACATTAGAAGATTCTTTTAAAATAATTGATAAAACAATAACACAAGAATGGCATAACCTATATAACAACTGGACAACTTCAAAAGGCAAATATAACAAAAAAATTAATATCACCCCTCCCAATAAAATTTGGTTTAAAAATGCTAAAATTAACTCACATGATATAAAACAAATTAATAGACTAAGATCTGGTCATGCATATAATAAAAAATTTAAAAATCTTATGGGTTTTGAGAATAATAATATATGTGATACATGTAATGTCATTGAAGATAATAAACATATAATAAGTAAATGTTCTAAATATAATAATACAAGAAACAAATATCCTTTAATAATAAACAATAAACTAATCGATATACTGAAATCCAATAATATTAATAATTATAAAACATTATGTAAATTTATAAAAGACATTAATTATAATCTCTAACTTTTCACCTTAATTAAACAGTTTGATCATCCACTATAAACAATAGAAGGTCATATACAGCATAAGTGCTAGTCGACCTAAGCAAATGAAAATAACAACAACAACAGTTAAAACGTCAAAAAAAACTGTCATTTTTCAACTCGGATTCGACTCCGAATCTGATTTTTGTTGCAACAGGAAAACCACATAAGTAAACAAAAAACATCGATTTTTTTTTTTTTTTTTTTTTTAAATATTAAAATTAAAACTAACATTTTAAAATATTAGTTATTATACTTGTATACTATGCCAGGGATTATGAACGGCCAGATTCAAAAGAAACCACCATATACCGCATGGAGCAAACACTTTATATTTTCATACCATTTATATTTTTCTGGATTTTTACACTTTTAATACAAGAATACTGGATTCATCAGGCCAAAAATATGTACAACAATATGCTAGATCAAAATTGGGAAATAATACGTGCTGTTATTCAAATTGTATGCGTTCCAATCGGTTGGTTCATCTGTATTAGGAATTGTTACGCATAACACTAGGAGGATTTTTAATAATTATATCAGTACTTGTGTCCGGTTTATTCGGCAGTTTTTATGCTCCTATGCTTCGGAAACCGTTTGAAAAAGATAACTTAACCGAAGTACATTTTTGTAGCAACACTAAGGGCACAGTGGACGATGCAAACTCATTTTACAGTATATCTGGTGTAATGTTTAATGTTCCTACTCAAATGTGTATTGGGCCGTTTCTTTTTGATGAACAAATGTTATACAATACGACTAATTACACATTGATTTATATGCGGAAGACAGTTTTGCTCCCTCAAACTTTCAATTTAACAGTAATTTCTACACAAAATGGAGTTGCAATAGTTTTCCAGAGAATCACAAGAGACTACACATTCCAACCGATTAAGGATATAATAGCGGTTCCTGATCGTAATTATCGGTCAATAACAAAACTTGCATTGGTACGTGTTTTTTCACTTTCCGAGCCAATCACGGAGAAATTTAAGGCAAACTTATATATATAAATATATATATATATCGATAATTGGTATTCACCCTTATACTGAAATTGAAGTTATTATCGCAGCGAATTATTTCTATATCATGGAGCTACCTGAGGGATTATACAATGTATCAACATTTTCAATCGCTCCACCAAAACCCGAACGTTTTAATACTTCTTATTCAATTTATTTTCGAAATGGTGGTTGTTGTTGTTGTTGTTATTTTCGTTTGATTAGGTCCACTAGCACTTATAGCTGTATATGACCTTCTATTGTATATGGTGGTTGATGATACTATTTAATTAAATGGGAAAGTTAGAGATTATAATTAATGTCTTTTATGAATTTACACAATGTTTTATAATTATTGATATTATTTGATTTTAATATATCTATTAGTTTATTGTTTAATATTAAAGAGAATTTATTTCTTGTATTATTATATTTAGAACATTTAGTTATTATGTGTTTATTGTCTTCAATGATGTTGCAAGTGTCGCACAAATTGTTAGTCTCGAAACCCATAAGATTTTTGAATTTTTTATTGTAAGCGTGTCCCGATCTTAGTCTATTTATTAGTTTTATATCATGTGAATTCATTTTAGCGTTTTTAAACCAAGTTTTATTAGGAGGTGTGATATTAATTTTTTTATTATATTTTCCTTTAGAAGTTGTCCAGTTGTTATATTGACTATGCCATTCTTGTGTTATTGTCTTATCAATTATTTTGAAAGAGTCTTCTAATGCTATTAGATTGTCTATAGTTTCATTATTATCCAGCACCGCTTGTTTCGCTAATTTGTCAGCCATTTCATTTCCGTTTATGCCAGCGTGACCGGGAATCCATTGTATAATTACGTTGATCTTATCATTATTAATTAGTGTTTTAATAATTTCATTTTCATAAAACTTAGATTTATTACATTTTAAAACGTTTATTAATGAGTCACAATTAATTTTAGAATCCGTAAATATAATGATTTTATTAAGATTTAATTGTATTGATTTTTCAATAGCCGTTTTAATGGCGATTAATTCAATAGTTTTAATGGAAGCTGAATTTTTTAATTTAAATTTGAAGTTAATCTCTAAGTTTTTAAAATAGATTCCGATGCCACCAATGTCGGAGATTAGTGATCCATCAGTGAAAATATGAACATAATCATTATATTTATTCGAAATCTGAATATAATTTGACTGTATTTCAATACAATTCATAGAAGAAGAGTTGTAATTCAAAATTTTATTGTTTATTATTAAATTCTTAATACTATCTTTCTTATAAAAGTTATTATCTTTTGCAATATTTGTAAGGAAGTCATATTTAGAATATAACTCCCTAAATTTAGGAATTATGTTATTATTAATGATATTTTCGTATATGCTATTGTTTTTATAAATATTTTTAGCCATATAGGTTAAAGTATTCTTTTTATTGTCTAAAGTTGCTGGGAGAGTATTAGACTCAGCTAATATTGTAGATGGGTGTTGATTTTGTATAACCTAATACGATTCTTAAATTTTTATTAATTATTTGTTGCTTTATATTAAGTGAATTTTTGAAGTTTAGAGGAGTTATAATGTCCGCAAAACTAATTTTTGACTGTATTAAAGATTTAAATAAATTTAACATGATCTGGGGATGTGCTCCTCCTTTTTTGTTAGAAATAATTTTCAACAGATTAGAAGAATTATAAATTTCTTTATCTAATTTTTTGTAATGATTTAATAATGATAATTTATTGTTGAAAGTTATTCCTAATACATTGATAATTTTTACTTCTTTTAATAAAGTATTGTTTATTTTGATCTTATAATTAGTGTTTTTATTTTTAAATAATCGAATATAAGAAGTTTTCTCAAAGTGATTTAATTCCTTGTATTCTTCCATTTTGTTATCCGCCAGTATTTCTTGTAATTTTTTGTGTTTAATTGTATTATATTTTTCTCTGATTCTGTCGTGTTTTTTGCAATCTTCAATTACGTGTCTAGCATCTTCCGTGTTATTGCATACTTCGCATTTATCATCTTCGATTTTTTTTTTTTTTTTTTTTTTAAACATCTTTATTGATATGGCTACTACAATCTTAAACATTATTAATTCATTAGTAAGGTTGACATTAGTACTTATGAGATAAGCATAAACTTGTGTGGGTCTGCTGGACCAGTATCCAGTTCCCTTAAGATATAATATTCATACGGTTAGCTCATGTGGTTTGATTCGTTTGAGCCGCCTTATTTCGTTTGTACTGTCCAGTAGTTGTACGGCCTCAACGTTGGTGTGGTTAAGAAGCCTCTTCTCATGTTTAATGGCACATTCGCGGATGACGTCGTCTATCAATTGTATTTTTAGATCATTGTGTATTTCTCTGTTAGTCATAAATCGGTAAGCGTTGGTGACCATTCGAAGAAATTTATTTTGGCTACGTTGTATAATGTCTCTATTGGATTTATGAGTACAACCCCATAGCTGCGCACCATACATCCATATTGGTTTGAAGATAGTCTGGTAGACTAGTCTTTTGCAATACAGGTTCATTTTGGAATGATGCCCAATTAACCAGTACATTTGACGTTGTTTTAATCGTATCTGTTCAGCTTTTTGTCTCACATGATGTTTCCAGTTGAGCCTTGAATCTAAATGCAGACCAAGGTATTTAGCCGATTCAGCCTGCGGCACTTGCACCCCATTGAGGTATATGTGTAGACTGTTATTTTTGTGTCGGAGCGTAAATGTCACATGGGTTGATTTGAGCTCATTAAGCACTATTTTCCAGTCAATTGTCCATTTAGTAACGTCGTTCATTGCTCGTTGAAGATTTTCCACTGCCCTTGGTTGTGATTCGTCTACTGACATAATTACAGTGTCATCAGCGAACGTGCCGATGAATGTTTTATTCGTTGTAGGTATGTCCGCAGTGTAGATAAGGTAGAGGAGGGGTCCCAATACGCTTCCCTGCGGAACTCCCGCTAGAGTTGGATAAAAGTCAGAACATGTTTCTTCATGGATGACTCTGAATTGGCGATCAGAGAGGTATGATTCAAGCAGCTGGCAATAGTTTTGTGGTAGCATTTTGCTCATCTTGAATGTCAATCCCTCGTGCCAAACCCTATCAAAGGCCTGAGATACATCCAGAAATACGGCGGGGCAATATTTCTTTTCTTCTAACGCTTGCTCTATTACCGTAGTTATTCGATGGACTTGATCTATTGTAGAGTGGTTATTCCTGAATCCAAATTGAAAATCAGGAACGTTTACCATTGGCTTTAGACGTTTTAGTAGTAGTTTTTCAAACAGCTTTGATAAGGTCGGAAGCAGTGAAATTGGTCTGTATGATGTTACTTCTTCATCTGGTTTACCTGGTTTCTTCAACATAATTATTTGAGCCGTTTTGAAGCATTTGGGTATATACTTCAATCTCATACAGGCATTAAATAAGTATGTGATCATGATGATTGCTTTGCGTGGAAGTTCCTTGAATAGACCCGGTGATATTTCATCAATTCCTGGTGCCTTTTTTTGACTAAGACTTTTGTCGATTTCTTCAGCAATTTCCATTGGCGTGACCCTTTTAAAATCCTGATTTGGTTGATAGACAGGTGTTACGTCAATGTTGGATTGAATGTCATGGGGTTGAAACACTGTTGCTAGGTGTTGAGCAAAGAGTTCCGCTTTTTCTTTGTCATGTCGAACCCAATTGCCTTGAGCATTTCTTATAGGTGGTACTCGAACTACAGGTCGTTTAAATTTTCTGGTTGCTTTCCATAACGAGTAGTCCTTATCCATTTCTGGACCTAGCCCGCTTAAGTAGTTGTCGAAGCAATCCTGTTTGAAGCTTTTGATTAGCCTATTGACTTTGTTACTTATTCGATTGAAGGTGGTTTTGTCAGCGGGATTTCTGGTGAGATGCCATATTCTCCTTGCCTTTCTCCTTTCCTTGATTTGTTCCCTGATTTCAGCCGGGTATTTGACTTCAATCTCCGCTTTGTCCTTTAATTCTGGAGTAGCTAGACTGGCGGCCATACGAGTGTATTCAATGAAATTGTTTGTTTGTTGTTCCAATTCTTCATTACTTTTAATACTAACTTTTAATTCAACTAGCTCTTCCAGTTTTTCTCTGAAGAGGTCCCAATCCGTGAATCTATTAGTAAGGTTTTACTTCTTTTTTTTCTTGATGACTATAGCGCTTACTGACAACAGTACAGGAATGTGATCAGATGTTAAGTCGTTAATTCCTTCGACACTAGTGTAATTGGATGAAATACCTTTTATGATGAAGAAATCAAGCAAATCTGGTATTTTTCCTGCATCCGTTGGCCAATACGTTGGCCTCCTTGGAGACAGATATTCACATTTGTTTTCATGAATGGCATTGAACAAAGCATTTCCTTTCCCAGGAGAAATTAGCCTGGAACCCCAAGCTGTATGTTTTATATTATAGTCCCCTCCAATAATAAATCTTGGACCGAGCTTATTAAAGACGTTATTAAATTGTAACTTCGTTGGTGTATGCCGTGGAGGACAGTATGCTGCCGCAATATTTAGATCTGCGCCATTATATTGGATTGAGATAACAGTTGCTTGCATGTAGCTTTCTCGAATATCCTCTTGTTGATTATGTTTGATATTATTTTTAATTAGTACAGCTGAACCACCTCTGGCTCTTTCACTAGGATGGGTTGTCCAGTAGGAATTAAATCCCTTTATTCTAAAAAAGCTTTTGTTGGAGAAGTGCGTTTCTGAAATAAGTGCAATATCTATGTTGTTTGTATGGAGAAATATTTCCAGTTCTTGGGCTCGTTGGTTGAGCCCATTAGCGTTCCAAGTTACAATGCGTAGGAACGAGTTAATCATTTGTGTGTATGCTGACTTTTTTTGCTAGGCGGATAGAAATTAATTTCTAGTTTTGCCACCCTTTCTGTTAAGTGACCAAGTGTCTGTTGAATTTGACTAAGCTTTTTAATAATTTCAAAGTTATTAGACTCGTTATTAACTTCTATATGTTTGTTGTTTTGGTTTGATTCATCAGCAGATAACTTGGTGATTTGCGCATAGGATAATCCAACTGTGTTTGTTTGTTTTGTTTGTTTGTTTCTTGATTTATTTTTTACCGTCCTACCTTACGCCTGGAGTAGCCAAATCGAGGACGGGCGGCTACAGATCCGTCTTTGAAAACCACCTGCACATTGCATTGCTTCATGCCAACCCGTAGTGCTGACATGAAAGGTGGGTCGGCCCATGGATTCTGCACTCTCAACAGGGGGTCATAGATGTGTTCATCTTCATCACCGATCGCAATCAGATGATGAAAAATCCCTTTTGCATCCCGCCCCTATAGGGATTCGAACCCGGTACCTCCCGATCCAACCGCCGCAGCCTTAACCACTGCGCCGTTTGCTCGGTTAATCCAACTGTGGATGGTGTGATTATTTTATTTATAAGCTTTATTTAGTATATAACAAATACTATTAAATTTTACATTTTTTCCCTAATTACAAATACATAATTTAAAATTTTTCTTTACAATAATCAATTAAACTCCTCTTAAATACTTTTAAACTAGTTTCATTTTTTAAGTTACTTGGTAGCTTATTAAATAGTGACAAACCATTACAAAATATCATGTTTTTGGTTTTCTCATTGTTATACTTTTTTATTCTAAAATCATATCTGTTCCTTAGCCCATAATCATGAACATCACTACCAAAAACTAACTTATCATACAAATATTTAGGTAATATCTTTTGCTTCATCTTAAAAATGAAGATTAATATATTCATTTTTATTCTTTGTTCAACACTTAACCAATTTAGAGTTTGCAGCATCAAATTGATTGACGTATATTTATTTACTTTAAGGATACACCGCATTCCCTTATTTTGTAATTTTTGTAGTCTATTCATCATTTCTATATTACACATAAATAAAATTGAACTACAATATTCAAAATGTGGTTTAATTATAACATTATATATATTAATTGCAGTATTCATTGAAATATTTTTACGAATATTATAAAGAAAATGAATTTTTTTGGCTATTTTTTTACAAACGTAGTCCAAATTATTTTTAAAATCCAATTTATCATCGATAATTATACCTAAATATTTTATTTCATTAACTGTTTCAATGACTTGATTATTTATATGTATAACACTATCTTCATTACTATTGATAAACATGCATTTCGTCTTCGCTATATTTAATTTCATTTTATTCATCTTACACCATACATCTATTTTTTCCAAATCCTTGTTGATTTTTATTGTAGCCTCCTGAACGGTTTTTTCCACTACATATAAAAGCGCATCATCCGCAAAAAGGAAGATAGTAGACCATTCAACTGATTTGTGAATGTCATTTATGTACAACAAAAACAACACAACACCTAATATTGTTCCCTGAGGTACTCCTATTGAAACATCTATCGGAGTGGACACTACTTCATTTATTTTTGTTCTCTGCGTTCTTCCATTTAAATATGACTGAAACCATTGAAGTTCTATATTTTCAATCCCCAACTCTCTCAGTTTTAAAAGAAGAATGCCCCTATCAATTGTTTCAAATGCTCTTTTAAAATCCAAAAAGACTGCTACCACAATTTTTTTATCATGCACAGCTTCTTTCCAATTTGCTACCACCATATTGCTGTTTGTATGATTGTTGTTTGTGGTTTAGCAGCTTTGGTTTGTAATCGCTGTACTACTCTTGTTCTATTATTCTGTTGACTTTTAATTTTGTTCTGATATACACAGCATCCTTTATAATTTGCAGTATGTCCTTGTTGTTGACAAAGAGCACATGAAGGCGCGATATCTGGTTGTTTTTTGCATTTTGTCGTGTGATGATCTCCAGCACATTTAACGCATTTGGTTTGACGATAGCAAAAACTCTTGGTATGTCCAAGTTGTTGACAATTCGTACATTGTGGAATGTCCCTTGTCTTGTTAGGTGGCTCAATTTTAACTATACAGTACGCAAGTTTCTTGATGTTGTATACTTCTTTATTGTTGTCTTTTTGTTTTAAGTCGATGTAAAACAATGGAAAGTGTTTCTTGTCTTTTACACCATTAGTTGTGACCATTTTGTATATGTTAGTAATACCTGCGACTTCATGTCCCATTTTTTCTAAGTCTGCTTTAATTACATCGTGACTAATGGAAGATGGTAAGCCTCTGATAACTACTCTATAAGCCTTTTCGCTCTTCAGCTGATAGGTATGATATTCTATATTTTCGGATTGGTTGCAGGGTTCTTTTTTTAATTCTTCCAGTAATTTTTTGACATTTCTGTAATCATTTTCATTTTGAAATGTAATTTTAATGTCACTATTTGAAAGCGCCTTAAAATTAGTTGATTCACTAGTGGTTTTTATTACTTTTTGTCGAAAAAGTTCGAAATTTTTGATATTGCTCACGTTAATGGGTGGAGGCAGTGGTATTTTTGGGGTTTTCTGTTCGGTGTTATTGATCACAATTTGTGTAGTATTTTTTGGAGGAGTTTTCGTTTTTGTACGCCTGCGTTTCCTAGCATTTCTGTTATCAGCACCGGAAATTTCTTTTTCCAGTTCTTCCTCATCTGTGCAATAATCCTCTTGACTCAGAGCACTGAATCTATTATTCTGTTGAAAAACTGGAAATTGCCGCAGCAACCAGTTGGAATTATTTGAATGTTCATGTTGACTGGCTGATGGCTGAATATGGTTTGAAGAAAGATTGTTAACTCGTGCTGAATTCTTAGCTATGCTATTTTTAACCTTTTCTTTTAGTGTAGAGTTTTCTCTCTTAAGTTCAGCAACTTCATTGCTCAGCTGCGCGATTAGTTTCTCCATTTTTTGAAATTTATTTAACAGCTCCTCGCTATTTATAATATTTGTTGATGCACTCGGCATTTGTTCTGATAATGAAGTTACTTTTTCAGTGGAGATTGCGTTGTTTGCAAATATATTTTTTATTGGTGATCTGATTGTAATGGAGCCCTTTCGGAATGAAAGTTCTTCCTCGTTACTCTTTTGAGCGTTGATATCGCTTAGCTTATTTTTGGTATCATTTGAATTATGTAGCAATGTTTGGTCCCCCCTAGAATCCATGGGACCGACCTCCGGAGAGAGTGGATTTTCCTGAACATCAGGTCTGCCACCTAGGGTATTCGTTTCCTTGTTTGTTTTATCCATTGCTTTGGTTTTTATAGTGTTATTACACTCGCCTCTAGCAGTTCAGCCGTTGTGATACATTAAAAATGCAAAACAAACGTTGCCCAGGTGCTACCGCGTGGAGGTAAACTAGAGACAGTTGATGGTTTCTACATAGTTGCAACGTTGGAGTATAAACCAATTTATAATTGGCTATAAACGGTCAACGCCTACCCTATTGAATCCCACCCAGCACCCTCGATTTTTTTGATTAGTTTTAGATATTTTTTATCAAATGTATGATTAGTTCTTAATCTTGTAATCCTTTTGATAGTTCCGCTGTCTAGATGTTTTTTATGAAACCAAGGTCTTGTTGTGATTTTCTCTTTAATATTTTTTCTGTGTTGTGTACCTTTTGAAATTGTTTTATTTAAGAATTCTCTATTCCACCTTTGGTATACAGTGTTTTTGAATATTTTAACGTTTTCCTCTAAGGGTGTTTTGGTGTCAATTTTTCTTCTTGTCTTAGTACCTTGTTTTGCCGCTTCATCTGCTTCTTCATTGCCTTTGATGCCTATATGACTGGGTATCCAGATTATTTTTATTATCATATTTTCACTTCTTGTTATATTATATATTGCTTCTTCGAAATATTTTTTATCTTCTTTTATTTTTAGTTGATGTTTTATTGAAATACATGTAGATAATGAATCTGTGAATATAGTTAAGTTTTTGATACCCTTTTTTGCTGCTATTTTTATTGCTTCTAGAATAGCTAATGTTTCTATTGATTTTATTGAGAGTGATTCTGTTATATTATAGCTGTATGTTTCATTGTTGTATTGATTATATATCCCAATTCCTCTGTTATTATTAATTATTGCTCCATCTGTGTAACATATAAATTTAGTTTCAAATTGTTCTATGTGCTCTACTGTTATTTGTTTTAAATATGCTTTGTTATAATTATCTTTATTTTTTAACTTTTGATTCAGGCTTGTATCTATTTCTATATGCTGATTAATCTCATTTATGTTTGGTTCATTTTTTTCTTTGATGGGAATTTTGTCCAACAAATTTTTGTTTTTTAAGTAGATTTCTTTCAGTTTCCCATAACATTTGTTATCTTTTAATTTTTGTCCCAAAATTGTATTATTATATATATGTTTTGCTATATAGTTATAAATGAACATTTCTATTTTTAATTCTATTGGTATATCTCCAGCTTCTGCTATTATGGCTGTGACTGGTGTGCTGCTTGTAAATCCTAAACATGTCCTTAGACTTGCATTTACTAATTTCTGTGTCATTTCCTTATTTTTATTATTTGTAGTGATTATAGAGCTGTATCTGATTCTGCTTTCAACTAAACTTTTATGTAAGTTTAATAACTGTGATGGATGTGCTCCTCCTTTTTTCCTGGCAAATATCTTAATAATATTTATTGCCGAAGTCAGGTTGTTTTTTAATAGTTTATGATGCATGTTGAAATTTAATTTTTTATCTATGACGAAACCCAATGTTTTAATCTGGTTTAGCTGTTGGATATCTATGTTGTTTATTTTTAACTTTAGTGGATGCTCTATTCTTCTATTGTTTATGTTAATGAATGACGTTTTATTAGGGTTTATATTTAGGTCTATTTCTTTTAACATCTGATTGAATTTATTAGCCGTTTCATTTGTTAATTTCTCTGCTTCTTCACTGTTTTTGCCAGCTATTATTATTAAGAAGTCATCAGCATATTGCAATATTTTAACATCATTGTGGTTAATCTCATGTAGATGGCATGTGTAAATATTGAAAAGGTCTGGACTTAGCGGCTCCCCTTGAGGCAGGCCAGTACTGGTTGTTATTTGTATTTTATTTTGTCCAGATTGAAATATTATTTTTCTATTAATAAGCGATTTGTATATCCAGTTTGTGTATTCGTTGGGTATCTTTAGCTTCTGCATTATCTTGATTAATTTGTTTATGTTGACGCGATCAAAAGCTTTTTCAATATCTGTTGTTATTATAATTATATTATTGTTACTATTTTTATTTTTTTCTATTATGTTATTTAGATGGTTTATGTAATCGATTGTAGATTTTTTTTTCCTGAATCCATAAGATGTTTCTGGTAGTGTATTTTGTTCTTCCATATTTTGATTAATCCTTTTTTTAATTAATTTTCCTGTTATCTTCGCTATAGTAGAGTATAGATGTATTCCTCTGTAATTTTCCGTTTCATTTGAATTTTTGTTTGGTTTAGGTATAGCAATAATCTTTATGTTTTTCCAAATTTCTGGTACTTCCTGTTTTTCCCAAACATTGTTAATGTGTTCTGTCAATTTTTCAATATGATTTTCTGGTAATTCTTTTAATATTTTATACGAAATTTTGTTTAAACCCGGTGCTGAATTTTTGCTATTTTTGATAATCTGGTTTATTTCTTCTGTGTTGAATTCAAAATTTGTCGTCCATGTTATTAAGCGTATTTTGTTGACCAAAATTGAATTCAAATTATTTTGGGTTTATTTGTTTTCCAAGAAAATAGCCAATTTGATTTAATTGACAAAAGCCAACCTTTCCAAATAAAATATAAATTTAATATGTATTATGACTCTGGTGGCAGGTATCATAACCAAGAATTAGAATTATGTTTAAATAAACCCAATTTTTTTTTGGGTTAATGTTATTCTTGCGGGGATTTATCCTATGCAATTGTTGTTGTAAATTTGTCAAGGAAATACGCTAATTGGCAATTTAAGTTGATCTCTTAAATCTACTGTTGATTCTGTTATGTTCTGTGATAAAAATCTTTTCATATTATCTATGTTATTGAATATGTTGTTCCTATTTCCTTTCTTATTATTAAAGATCCTTATTTTCCTCCATATGTCTCCGGTGTTGATATTTGGATTGATTTCTTTTATAAAATCATTCCACGATTTCTTTTTTTCTCTTCTTATTTCAAGCCTGAGTTTACTGGTTGCCTTTTTTAATTCCAATTCAATATATTTATTTCTTCTATTGGTGTTATACAGTTTGAGTTTTTGTTTTTTTATTTCCCATAAGAGCCTTATTTTTTCAGTCCACCATATTTTAGGTATATATTTATTTTTTTTGTTTAATTCTATTGTATTATTGTCTAATATATTTTGTAGTTCATTTTCGTAATCCATCAAATCGAAAGTATGAGCTGGATTTAATTGAATTATTTCTTCGATGGCTTTTTTAACATTTGTTCTTGTTATTGTTTGTGGGTAATATGTGTTTATATTTTCTAGTACTATTTTTATAGGTAAATGATCTGTAAATCCAATTTTAGTTTGTTCAATTGTCCATTGTATTTTGTTTATTAAATCTTGTGACGCTATTGATATATCTATTGCTGAACTTTTCTCTTGTGAGCCTATCCAACTGTGTTCTCCGTTATTTAGAATGATGAAATTTGATGTGGTAATGATATTAGCTATGCATCTTCCCCTGTAGTCTTCTTTGCTATTAATTTCCCAAACTGGATGATGTGCATTTATATCACCCATTATTATTGTATTATTATTATTATTGTGATCTTTTATTAATTTATTAAATTTATTTTTGATCATTATATTGTTGGCATTAGGTGGTATATATATACCTATTAAGTTTAGTGCATTGTTGTTGTTGTCGATTATTTGTATAAATATTGTTTCTATTGGCTTATAATTTGCATTGATATTTATTTCTCTGGAATGTAGTTTGTTATTGATTATGAAACCTACTCCTCCATAGTTATCAGGTCTATGTTTGAAGTAGAGATTGTTGTTTCGAAATTTTATTCCGTGATTCTCGTTGGTCCATGTTTCGCTAACAAATGTTATGTCTATTTTCTCTTTATTTATGTATTGTTCCAACTCGTCTTTGTTTTGTTTTAAGCTTCTTATGTTTATTTGTAAAATATTTAAGATATTATTCATTCTGTGTTGATTTTTTGAATTTGTTTGAGTGTACCTGTCACTTTTTTTTCCATGTTTTCAATTTGTTCTAATATTTCTATTAGTGTAACATCTGCACTTGAGTCTTTGTTTGTTGGATTTAAATAACTATGAGTTGTAGTTTGAATTTTTCTATTGATATTTGTTATTTCTATTATTTTGTTTTTGATTTCATTGATCTCAATTTTAAGTGACTTATTTTCTTGTTGTAGTTTTGTTTTGATTTCATTCATTTCTTTTTTCATTTCTTCTATTTCGTTTCTGTTATTATTATTGTTATTTTCTATGAGCTTTGGAAAATCCTCTGAATTCATGTTAAACACTGTTATTTTAGGTTTCACTATATTTCTTGCTTCTCTGTAAGCTATGCGTTTTGTGATCATCAGATATTTAATTTTTTTTTGTTTTTTGAATTCTTCACATAAATAACTATTTGTAACATGTTTTTCACAACAGTAATAACATTTAATCTCATTTTTACACCCTTGGCTTTCATGTTCTGATTCTCCGCAGTTATAACATCTTTGTTTGCCTCTGCAATATTTTCTGGTGTGACCGTACATTAAACATTTTTTACATAGTAAAGGTTTTGGAATATAAAATGTAACTTTTCTATTTACTTCATATATTGAGATATTTTCCGGAAGATTTGTTGTTCTAAATGTTATTTTGATAGCTGTGGTAGGTTCAACTTTTTTTTCCAAATTATTCCATCGTGTTATCCGTTCTATTTTTGTTATTTTTGCTTTTGATGTTATGTTATTTTTTAAGTTTTCAATATTTGTGTTTATTGGTATCTTGTTGATGTACCCGATAGTCTCCAACATGAAGTTTGGGACATATGCCGAGTAATGATGTAATCTTTCTAGATCCGTACTTTTTAATATCTTATTGGCAGTGCTTAATTCTCTTGTTTGCACTCTAATTCTATTTTTACCAAATTGTTTAATAGATATTATTTTCCCCAAGTTTAACGAATTTAATTTTTCTGCTACTTCTAAATCTTCAATTCCTTTTTTTTTCAATAATCACGTAATATGGACCTAAATCTCCTGGTAAATATTTATTATTGTTTTTATTGAAATTATTTTCGTCATGAATGTTTTCAATTTTTTCTTCATTATTAGTTTTTACTTTTTTGTTTTCCGGTTCGAATCCCTCAAATGGCTTTTCGTTTTCGTCTTCTTTCATATCTGCGTCTTCAACTGTTTCATTTTCAGCCATTTTGAGATTATTGATTTTTTGATTATTTTTTATTTTTTTATTATTATTTCGATTAATTTTATTTGTTTTATTTGTAAATTTTAAAATTTGAATTACTTTGCTTCTATTATTTTTATTTCTCACATTTTTATTTAATTGTTTTTTTTCATCACTTACAATTGACGCTTGTGCGTCCTCCATCTGCTTAAAACACTATCCGAATTTTATTTTTATTTCACTATTAGAATCCAAATTAATTATTATTGTCTTTTTATTTTAGATCACTTATATTAAACACTAATTATTTTTTTCAATTATTAACTTTTAATATAAATTATAATTCACTGTTAATTCACTCACACAAATAAATTTACGTCTTTCCTTTTCAAGTATCGCAACGCGAATGGACTGAAATTTTGATTTGCTGCGCTGGTTACATGGGATTTTATTATTTGTTCTGACTTGACAGTTTAAACGTGACTTTGTTCTAAAACTAAATTTGATGGAAAAGCTGACTGAAAATAGTTTTTATTTATTCCAATTCTTTTTTTTTTTTTTTAAATTTTTTCAATCAAAGCTACCCAAAATGAAACAAAATCGTAAAATATTTCTAAATTTGCAATCAAAATTCGGCCATTAAAACAGTTTCACACACTAAATTCAATTCTGTATAATAAAAAACGATTAAATAATAAAATAATAAAATGCGGAAAATAATTATACCATTAATATTTTCAATGGGAATATATCTACTAATCGCTGCCAATGAAGTAAATTTTGATGAAAATATCCGTAAAGCGGAGACATTAACTAAAAATGTAAAAGAAGAACGCAATAAAATCGAAGTAGAATTTGAAGCTGGCGGTGATAGCGGAGGAGTGGATCCTAATGATCCTGATAATAACAGTTCGAGTGGAGGAGTGGATCCGGATCATCCTGATAATAACAGTTCGAGTGGAGGAGTGGATCCGGATCATCCTGATAATAACAGTTCGAGTGGAGGAGTGGATCCGGATCATCCTGATAATAACAGTTCGAGTGGAGGAGTGGATCCGGATCATCCTGATAATAACAGTTCGAGTGGAGGAGTGGATCCGGATCATCCTGCCGGCGGTGATGCCGGCAATGCTAATAGAACAAATAATGCGTGTGGTGCCGGTGATACGATGCTACCAGCGAAGGGAGTCATTATAATTTGTACATGCTGGGCTATTTCACTGTGTATTTTCTTTCGGTATTGATCACTCCATTAGTATACAGTACAGGTCTTTATGGTGTGTGCGAGCCCTCATCACCAAATTGTTACAAATTTCCGCTTAGTATTGCGATTATTTGTTTAGCAGCGACGATGGCAAGTAAGTAAACAAAAAACATCAATTTTTTTTTTTTTTTTTTTTTTTTAAATATTAAAATTAAAACTAACATTTTAAAATATTAGTTATTATACTTGTATACTATGCCAGGTATTATGAACGGCCAGATTCAAAAGAAACCACCATATACCGCATGGAGCCAACACTTTATATTTTCATACCATTTATATTTTTCTGGATTTTTACACTTTTAATACAAGAATACTGGATTCATCAGGCCAAAAATATGTACAACAACATGCTAGATCAAAATTGGGAAATAATGCGTGCTGTTATTCAAATTGTATGCGTTCCAATCGGTTGGTTCATCTGTATTAGGAATGAATTGTTACGCATAACACTAGGAGGATTTTTAATAATTATATCAGTACTTGTGTCCGGTTTATTCGGCAGTTTTTATGCTCCTGTGCTTCGGAAACCGTTTGAAAAAGATAACTTAACCGAAGTACATTTTTGTAGCAACACTATGGGCACAGTGGACGATGCAAACTCATTTTACAGTATATCTGGTGTAATGTTTAATGTTCCTACTCAAATGTGTATTGGGCCGTTTCTTTTTGATGAACAAATGTTATACAATACGACTAATTACACATTGATTTATATGCGGAAGACAGTTTTGCTCCCTCAAACTTTCAATTTAACAGTAATTTCTACACAAAATGGAGTTGCAATAGTTTTCCAGAGAATCACAAGAGACTACACATTCCAACCGATTAAGGATATAATAGCGGTTCCTGATCGTAATTATCGGTCAATAACAAAACTTGCATTGGTACGTGTTTTTTCACTTTCCGAGCCAATCACGGAGAAATTTAAGGCAAACTTATATATATATATCGATAATTGGTATTCACCCTTATACTGAAATTGAAGTTATTATCGCAGCGAATTATTTCTATATCATGGAGCTACCTGAGGGATTATACAATGTATCAACATTTTCAATCGCTCCACCAAAACCCGAACGTTTTAATACTTCTTATTCAATTTATTTTCGAAATGGTGGTTATTACATTCTGTTTGCTAGTGCACCTAATCGCCTAACCTCATTCCGCAGAGACCAATTTGTAAGAACTTAACAAATTTTATATAAAAGTAAACCGAATTAATAATTGAATTTTTTTTTTGCAGGAGATTAGTATTTTCACTCGAATACCAGGGTACGTATGCAGCATATATTACCAATATTATCAATATATTTTATTATCAATTGGTAAATTACTAATACTATCATCTGGGCTAGAAATTTGTTATGCATTAGCCGAAAAAGACATGAAATGCTCACTAATTGGAATATTTTGGGGCATCTATACATTTGCAAATTTTTTTTTTTATTTCTTTTATGATATTCTTATGAATCATTTTTTGGATAGCATAGCATCAATGTTTATAAATATTTTGGTAGTTATTATGACCTTCTATTATTTATATTACTTCATTGCATATAAATTGACCGACGTTACATTACAAGTGAATATATAACGTAAAATAATAAATTAGTTGCAGAAATTAAAAATTGTTGATGTTTTTAAAAATTATTCAATTTGTATATTGCGCCAACGATATAATTTCGGAACGGCACACCGGGACTTCGTTAACAGAATCTCCTTAAAGATTTCATGTGTCTGGATGGTGACGGAAGCTATCTATCCGCTTTAATTATTTTGTATATTATCAATTTTGATATAACGTTTATGTAAACAAACAAAATAGGTCGTCAATGTCGTATTCATAAAAAAATTTTGAACTCTTCATAGTAGAAATTGGTCTCAGTTCAGTTTTTTTATCTAGATCCATTATGTTGGTTCAATACAATTCAACATTATTAAAAGATAGATGTTAAACCCAAAGTGATTGATTGACTGAAAGTGATCTTGACTGAAATTTTGATTTGCTGCGCTGGTTACATGCGGGATTTTATTATTTGTTCTGACTTGACAGTTTAAACGTGACTTTGTTCTAAAACTAAATTTGATGGAAAAGCTGACTGAAAATAGATTTTTTTATTCCAATTCTTTTTTTTTTTTTTTAAATTTTTTCAATCAAAGCTACCCAAAATGAAACAAAATCGTAAAATATTTCTAAATTTGCAATCAAAATTCGGCCATTAAAACAGTTTCACACACTAAATTCAATTCTGTATAATAAAAAACGATTAAATAATAAAATGCGGAAAATAATTATACCATTAATATTTTCAATGGGAATATATCTACTAATCGCTGCCAATGAAGTAAATTTTGATGAAAATATCCGTAAAGCGGAGACATTAACTAAAAATGTAAAAGAAGAACGCAATAAAATCGAAGTAGAATTTGAAGCTGGCGGTGATAGCGGAGGAGTGGATCCTAATGATCCTGATAATAACAGTTCGAGTGGAGGAGTGGATCCGGATCATCCTGATAATAACAGTTCGAGTGGAGGAGTGGATCCGGATCATCCTGATAATAACAGTTCGAGTGGAGGAGTGGATCCGGATCATCCTGATAATAACAGTTCGAGTGGAGGAGTGGATCCGGATCATCCTGATAATAACAGTTCGAGTGGAGGAGTGGATCCGGATCATCCTGCCGGCGGTGATGCCGGCAATGCTAATAGAACAAATAATGCGTGTGGTGCCGGTGATACGATGCTACCAGCGAAGGGAGTCATTATAATTTGTACATGCTGGGCTATTTCACTGTGTATTTTCTTTCGGTATTGATCACTCCATTAGTATACAGTACAGGTCTTTATGGTGTGTGCGAGCCCTCATCACCAAATTGTTACAAATTTCCGCTTAGTATTGCGATTATTTGTTTAGCAGCGACGATGGCAAGTAAGTAAACAAAAAACATCAATTTTTTTTTTTTTTTTTTTTAAATATTAAAATTAAAACTAACATTTTAAAATATTAGTTATTATACTTGTATACTATGCCAGGTATTATGAACGGCCAGATTCAAAAGAAACCACCATATACCGCATGGAGCAAACACTTTATATTTTCATACCATTTATATTTTTCTGGATTTTTACACTTTTAATACAAGAATACTGGATTCATCAGGCCAAAAATATGTACAACAACATGCTAGATCAAAATTGGGAAATAATGCGTGCTGTTATTCAAATTGTATGCGTTCCAATCGGTTGGTTCATCTGTATTAGGAATGAATTGTTACGCATAACACTAGGAGGATTTTTAATAATTATATCAGTACTTGTGTCCGGTTTATTCGGCAGTTTTTATGCTCCTGTGCTTCGGAAACCGTTTGAAAAAGATAACTTAACCGAAGTACATTTTTGTAGCAACACTATGGGCACAGTGGACGATGCAAACTCATTTTACAGTATATCTGGTGTAATGTTTAATGTTCCTACTCAAATGTGTATTGGGCCGTTTCTTTTTGATGAACAAATGTTATACAATACGACTAATTACACATTGATTTATATGCGGAAGACAGTTTTGCTCCCTCAAACTTTCAATTTAACAGTAATTTCTACACAAAATGGAGTTGCAATAGTTTTCCAGAGAATCACAAGAGACTACACATTCCAACCGATTAAGGATATAATAGCGGTTCCTGATCGTAATTATCGGTCAATAACAAAACTTGCATTGGTACGTGTTTTTTCACTTTCCGAGCCAATCACGGAGAAATTTAAGGCAAACTTATATATATCGATAATGGGTATTCACCCTTATACTGAAATTGAAGTTATTATCGCAGCGAATTATTTCTATATCATGGAGCTACCTGAGGGATTATACAATGTATCAACATTTTCAATCGCTCCACCAAAACCCGAACGTTTTAATACTTCTTATTCAATTTATTTTCGAAATGGTGGTTATTACATTCTGTTTGCTAGTGCACCTAATCGCCTAACGTCATTCCGCAGAGACCAATTTGTAAGAACTTAACAAATTTTATATAAAAGTAAACCGAATTAATAATTGAATTTTTTTTTTGCAGGAGATTAGTATTTTCACTCGAATACCAGGGTACGTATGCAGCATATATTACCAATATTATCAATATATTTTATTATCAATTGGTAAATTACTAATACTATCATCTGGGCTAGAAATTTGTTATGCATTAGCCGAAAAAGACATGAAATGCTCACTAATTGGAATATTTTGGGGCATCTATACATTTGCAAATTTTTTTTCTTATTTCTTTTATGATATTCTTATGAATCATTTTTTGGATAGCATAGCATCAATGTTTATAAATATTTTGGTAGTTATTATGACCTTCTATTATTTATATTACTTCATTGCATATAAATTGACCGACGTTACATTACAAGTGAATATATAACGTAAAATAATAAATTAGTTGCAGAAATTAAAAATTGTTGATGTTTTTAAAAATTATTCAATTTGTATATTGCGCCAACGATATAATTTCGGAACGGCACACCGGGACTTCGTTAACAGAATCTCCTTAAAGATTTCATGTGTCTGGATGGTGACGGAAGCTATCTATCCGCTTTAATTATTTTGTATATTATCAATTTTGATATAACGTTTATGTAAACAAACAAAATAGGTCGTCAATGTCGTATTCATAAAAAAATTTTGAACTCTTCATAGTAGAAATTGGTCTCAGTTCAGTTTTTTTATCTAGATCCATTATGTTGGTTCAATACAATTCAACATTATTAAAAGATAGATGTTAAACCCAAAGTGATTGATTGACTGAAAGTGATCTTGACTGAAATTTTGATTTGCTGCGCTGGTTACATGCGGGATTTTATTATTTGTTCTGACTTGACAGTTTAAACGTGACTTTGTTCTAAAACTAAATTTGATGGAAAAGCTGACTGAAAATAGTTTTTATTTATTCCAATTCTTTTTTTTTTTTTTTAAATTTTTTCAATCAAAGCTACCCAAAATGAAACAAAATCGTAAAATATTTCTAAATTTGCAATCAAAATTCGGCCATTAAAACAGTTTCACACACTAAATTCAATTCTGTATAATAAAAAACGATTAAATAATAAAATGCGGAAAATAATTATACCATTAATATTTTCAATGGGAATATATCTACTAATCGCTGCCAATGAAGTAAATTTTGATGAAAATATCCGTAAAGCGGAGACATTAACTAAAAATGTAAAAGAAGAACGCAATAAAATCGAAGTAGAATTTGAAGCTGGCGGTGATAGCGGAGGAGTGGATCCTAATGATCCTGATAATAACAGTTCGAGTGGAGGAGTGGATCCGGATCATCCTGATAATAACAGTTCGAGTGGAGGAGTGGATCCGGATCATCCTGATAATAACAGTTCGAGTGGAGGAGTGGATCCGGATCATCCTGATAATAACAGTTCGAGTGGAGGAGTGGATCCGGATCATCCTGATAATAACAGTTCGAGTGGAGGAGTGGATCCGGATCATCCTGATAATAACAGTTCGAGTGGAGGAGTGGATCCGGATCATCCTGCCGGCGGTGATGCCGGCAATGCTAATAGAACAAATAATGCGTGTGGTGCCGGTGATACGATGCTACCAGCGAAGGGAGTCATTATAATTTGTACATGCTGGGCTATTTCACTGTGTATTTTCTTTCGGTATTGATCACTCCATTAGTATACAGTACAGGTCTTTATGGTGTGTGCGAGCCCTCATCACCAAATTGTTACAAATTTCCGCTTAGTATTGCGATTATTTGTTTAGCAGCGACGATGGCAAGTAAGTAAACAAAAAACATCAATTTTTTTTTTTTTTTTTTTTTTTTTTTTTTCAAATATTAAAATTAAAACTAACATTTTAAAATATTAGTTATTATACTTGTATACTATGCCAGGTATTATGAACGGCCAGATTCAAAAGAAACCACCATATACCGCATGGAGCAAACACTTTATATTTTCATACCATTTATATTTTTCTGGATTTTTACACTTTTAATACAAGAATACTGGATTCATCAGGCCAAAAATATGTACAACAACATGCTAGATCAAAATTGGGAAATAATGCGTGCTGTTATTCAAATTGTATGCGTTCCAATCGGTTGGTTCATCTGTATTAGGAATGAATTGTTACGCATAACACTAGGAGGATTTTTAATAATTATATCAGTGCTTGTGTCCGGTTTATTCGGCAGTTTTTATGCTCCTGTGCTTCGGAAACCGTTTGAAAAAGATAACTTAACCGAAGTACATTTTTGTAGCAACACTATGGGCACAGTGGACGATGCAAACTCATTTTACAGTATATCTGGTGTAATGTTTAATGTTCCTACTCAAATGTGTATTGGGCCGTTTCTTTTTGATGAACAAATGTTATACAATACGACTAATTACACATTGATTTATATGCGGAAGACAGTTTTGCTCCCTCAAACTTTCAATTTAACAGTAATTTCTACACAAAATGGAGTTGCAATAGTTTTCCAGAGAATCACAAGAGACTACACATTCCAACCGATTAAGGATATAATAGCGGTTCCTGATCGTAATTATCGGTCAATAACAAAACTTGCATTGGTACGTGTTTTTTCACTTTCCGAGCCAATCACGGAGAAATTTAAGGCAAACTTATATATATATCGATAATTGGTATTCACCCTTATACTGAAATTGAAGTTATTATCGCAGCGAATTATTTCTATATCATGGAGCTACCTGAGGGATTATACAATGTATCAACATTTTCAATCGCTCCACCAAAACCCGAACGTTTTAATACTTCTTATTCAATTTATTTTCGAAATGGTGGTTATTACATTCTGTTTGCTAGTGCACCTAATCGCCTAACGTCATTCCGCAGAGACCAATTTGTAAGAACTTAACAAATTTTATATAAAAGTAAACCGAATTAATAATTGAATTTTTTTTTTGCAGGAGATTAGTATTTTCACTCGAATACCAGGGTACGTATGCAGCATATATTACCAATATTATCAATATATTTTATTATCAATTGGTAAATTACTAATACTATCATCTGGGCTAGAAATTTGTTATGCATTAGCCGAAAAAGACATGAAATGCTCACTAATTGGAATATTTTGGGGCATCTATACATTTGCAAATTTTTTTTCTTATTTCTTTTATGATATTCTTATGAATCATTTTTTGGATAGCATAGCATCAATGTTTATAAATATTTTGGTAGTTATTATGACCTTCTATTATTTATATTACTTCATTGCATATAAATTGACCGACGTTACATTACAAGTGAATATATAACGTAAAATAATAAATTAGTTGCAGAAATTAAAAATTGTTGATGTTTTTAAAAATTATTCAATTTGTATATTGCGCCAACGATATAATTTCGGAACGGCACACCGGGACTTCGTTAACAGAATCTCCTTAAAGATTTCATGTGTCTGGATGGTGACGGAAGCTATCTATCCGCTTTAATTATTTTGTATATTATCAATTTTGATATAACGTTTATGTAAACAAACAAAATAGGTCGTCAATGTCGTATTCATAAAAAAATTTTGAACTCTTCATAGTAGAAATTGGTCTCAGTTCAGTTTTTTTATCTAGATCCATTATGTTGGTTCAATACAATTCAACATTATTAAAAGATAGATGTTAAACCCAAAGTGATTGATTGACTGAAAGTGATCTTGACTGAAATTTTGATTTGCTGCGCTGGTTACATGCGGGATTTTATTATTTGTTCTGACTTGACAGTTTAAACGTGACTTTGTTCTAAAACTAAATTTGATGGAAAAGCTGACTGAAAATAGTTTTTATTTATTCCAATTCTTTTTTTTTTTTTTTAAATTTTTTCAATCAAAGCTACCCAAAATGAAACAAAATCGTAAAATATTTCTAAATTTGCAATCAAAATTCGGCCATTAAAACAGTTTCACACACTAAATTCAATTCTGTATAATAAAAAACGATTAAATAATAAAATGCGGAAAATAATTATACCATTAATATTTTCAATGGGAATATATCTACTAATCGCTGCCAATGAAGTAAATTTTGATGAAAATATCCGTAAAGCGGAGACATTAACTAAAAATGTAAAAGAAGAACGCAATAAAATCGAAGTAGAATTTGAAGCTGGCGGTGATAGCGGAGGAGTGGATCCTAATGATCCTGATAATAACAGTTCGAGTGGAGGAGTGGATCCGGATCATCCTGATAATAACAGTTCGAGTGGAGGAGTGGATCCGGATCATCCTGATAATAACAGTTCGAGTGGAGGAGTGGATCCGGATCATCCTGATAATAACAGTTCGAGTGGAGGAGTGGATCCGGATCATCCTGATAATAACAGTTCGAGTGGAGGAGTGGATCCGGATCATCCTGCCGGCGGTGATGCCGGCAATGCTAATAGAACAAATAATGCGTGTGGTGCCGGTGATACGATGCTACCAGCGAAGGGATTCATTATAATTTGTACATGCTGGGCTATTTCACTGTGTATTTTCTTTCGGTATTGATCACTCCATTAGTATACAGTACAGGTCTTTATGGTGTGTGCGAGCCCTCATCACCAAATTGTTACAAATTTCCGCTTAGTATTGCGATTATTTGTTTAGCAGCGACGATGGCAAGTAAGTAAACAAAAAACATCAATTTTTTTTTTTTTTTTTTTTTTTTTTTTTTTTAAATATTAAAATTAAAACTAACATTTTAAAATATTAGTTATTATACTTGTATACTATGCCAGGTATTATGAACGGCCAGATTCAAAAGAAACCACCATATACCGCATGGAGCAAACACTTTATATTTTCATACCATTTATATTTTTCTGGATTTTTACACTTTTAATACAAGAATACTGGATTCATCAGGCCAAAAATATGTACAACAACATGCTAGATCAAAATTGGGAAATAATGCGTGCTGTTATTCAAATTGTATGCGTTCCAATCGGTTGGTTCATCTGTATTAGGAATGAATTGTTACGCATAACACTAGGAGGATTTTTAATAATTATATCAGTACTTGTGTCCGGTTTATTCGGCAGTTTTTATGCTCCTGTGCTTCGGAAACCGTTTGAAAAAGATAACTTAACCGAAGTACATTTTTGTAGCCACACTATGGGCACAGTGGACGATGCAAACTCATTTTACAGTATATCTGGTGTAATGTTTAATGTTCCTACTCAAATGTGTATTGGGCCGTTTCTTTTTGATGAACAAATGTTATACAATACGACTAATTACACATTGATTTATATGCGGAAGACAGTTTTGCTCCCTCAAACTTTCAATTTAACAGTAATTTCTACACAAAATGGAGTTGCAATTGTTTTCCAGAGAATCACAAGAGACTACACATTCCAACCGATTAAGGATATAATAGCGGTTCCTGATCGTAATTATCGGTCAATAACAAAACTTGCATTGGTACGTGTTTTTTCACTTTCCGAGCCAATCACGGAGAAATTTAAGGCAAACTTATATATATCGATAATTGGTATTCACCCTTATACTGAAATTGAAGTTATTATCGCAGCGAATTATTTCTATATCATGGAGCTACCTGAGGGATTATACAATGTATCAACATTTTCAATCGCTCCACCAAAACCCGAACGTTTTAATACTTCTTATTCAATTTATTTTCGAAATGGTGGTTATTACATTCTGTTTGCTAGTGCACCTAATCGCCTAACGTCATTCCGCAGAGACCAATTTGTAAGAACTTAACAAATTTTATATAAAAGTAAACCGAATTAATAATTGAATTTTTTTTTTGCAGGAGATTAGTATTTTCACTCGAATACCAGGGTACGTATGCAGCATATATTACCAATATTATCAATATATTTTATTATCAATTGGTAAATTACTAATACTATCATCTGGGCTAGAAATTTGTTATGCATTAGCCGAAAAAGACATGAAATGCTCACTAATTGGAATATTTTGGGGTATCTATACATTTGCAAATTTTTTTTTTTATTTCTTTTATGATATTCTTATGAATCATTTTTTGGATAGCATAGCATCAATGTTTATAAATATTTTGGTAGCAATTATGACCTTCTATTATTTATATTACTTCATTGCATATAAATTGACCGACGTTACATTACAAGTGAATATATAACGTAAAATAATAAATTAGTTGCAGAAATTAAAAATTGTTGATGTTTTTAAAAATTATTCAATTTGTATATTGCGCCAACGATATAATTTCGGAACGGCACACCGGGACTTCGTTAACAGAATCTCCTTAAAGATTTCATGTGTCTGGATGGTGACGGAAGCTATCTATCCGCTTTAATTATTTTGTATATTATCAATTTTGATATAACGTTTATGTAAACAAACAAAATAGGTCGTCAATGTCGTATTCATAAAAAAATTTTGAACTCTTCATAGTAGAAATTGGTCTCAGTTCAGTTTTTTTATCTAGATCCATTATGTTGGTTCAATACAATTCAACATTATTAAAAGATAGATGTTAAACCCAAAGTGATTGATTGACTGAAAGTGATCTTGACTGAAATTTTGATTTGCTGCGCTGGTTACATGCGGGATTTTATTATTTGTTCTGACTTGACAGTTTAAACGTGACTTTGTTCTAAAACTAAATTTGATGGAAAAGCTGACTGAAAATAGTTTTTATTTATTCCAATTCTTTTTTTTTTTTTTTAAATTTTTTCAATCAAAGCTACCCAAAATGAAACAAAATCGTAAAATATTTCTAAATTTGCAATCAAAATTCGGCCATTAAAACAGTTTCACACACTAAATTCAATTCTGTATAATAAAAAACGATTAAATAATAAAATAATAAAATGCGGAAAATAAATATACCATTAATATTTTCAATGGGAATATATCTACTAATCGCTGCCAATGAAGTAAATTTTGATGAAAATATCCGTAAAGCGGAGACATTAACTAAAAATGTAAAAGAAGAACGCAATAAAATCGAAGTAGAATTTGAAGCTGGCGGTGATAGCGGAGGAGTGGATCCTAATGATCCTGATAATAACAGTTCGAGTGGAGGAGTGGATCCGGATCATCCTGATAATAACAGTTCGAGTGGAGGAGTGGATCCGGATCATCCTGATAATAACAGTTCGAGTGGAGGAGTGGATCCGGATCATCCTGATAATAACAGTTCGAGTGGAGGAGTGGATCCGGATCATCCTGCCGGCGGTGATGCCGGCAATGCTAATAGAACAAATAATGCGTGTGGTGCCGGTGATACGATGCTACCAGCGAAGGGAGTCATTATAATTTGTACATGCTGGGCTATTTCACTGTGTATTTTCTTTCGGTATTGATCACTCCATTAGTATACAGTACAGGTCTTTATGGTGTGTGCGAGCCCTCATCACCAAATTGTTACAAATTTCCGCTTAGTATTGCGATTATTTGTTTAGCAGCGACGATGGCAAGTAAGTAAACAAAAAACATCAATTTTTTTTTTTTTTTTTTTTTAAATATTAAAATTAAAACTAACATTTTAAAATATTAGTTATTATACTTGTATACTATGCCAGGTATTATGAACGGCCAGATTCAAAAGAAACCACCATATACCGCATGGAGCAAACACTTTATATTTTCATACCATTTATATTTTTCTGGATTTTTACACTTTTAATACAAGAATACTGGATTCATCAGGCCAAAAATATGTACAACAACATGCTAGATCAAAATTGGGAAATAATGCGTGCTGTTATTCAAATTGTATGCGTTCCAATCGATTGGTTCATCTGTATTAGGAATGAATTGTTACGCATAACACTAGGAGGATTTTTAATAATTATATCAGTACTTGTGTCCGGTTTATTCGGCAGTTTTTATGCTCCTGTGCTTCGGAAACTGTTTGAAAAAGATAACTTAACCGAAGTACATTTTTGTAGCAACACTATGGGCACAGTGGACGATGCAAACTCATTTTACAGTATATCTGGTGTAATGTTTAATGTTCCTACTCAAATGTGTATTGGGCCGTTTCTTTTTGATGAACAAATGTTATACAATACGACTAATTACACATTGATTTATATGCGGAAGACAGTTTTGCTCCCTCAAACTTTCAATTTAACAGTAATTTCTACACAAAATGGAGTTGCAATAGTTTTCCAGAGAATCACAAGAGACTACACATTCCAACCGATTAAGGATATAATAGCGGTTCCTGATCGTAATTATCGGTCAATAACAAAACTTGCATTGGTACGTGTTTTTTCACTTTCCGAGCCAATCACGGAGAAATTTAAGGCAAACTTATATATATATCGATAATTGGTATTCACCCTTATACTGAAATTGAAGTTATTATCGCAGCGAATTATTTCTATATCATGGAGCTACCTGAGGGATTATACAATGTATCAACATTTTCAATCGCTCCACCAAAACCCGAACGTTTTAATACTTCTTATTCAATTTATTTTCGAAATGGTGGTTATTACATTCTGTTTGCTAGTGCACTTAATCGCCTAACGTCATTCCGCAGAGACCAATTTGTAAGAACTTAACAAATTTTATATAAAAGTAAACCGAATTAATAATTGGATTTTTTTTTTGCAGGAGATTAGTATTTTCACTCGAATACCAGGGTACGTATGCAGCATATATTACCAATATTATCAATATATTTTATTATCAATTGGTAAATTACTAATACTATCATCTGGGCTAGAAATTTGTTATGCATTAGCCGAAAAAGACATGAAATGCTCACTAATTGGAATATTTTGGGGCATCTATACATTTGCAAATTTTTTTTTTTATTTCTTTTATGATATTCTTATGAATCATTTTTTGGATAGCATAGCATCAATGTTTATAAATATTTTGGTAGTTATTATGACCTTCTATTATTTATATTACTTCATTGCATATAAATTGACCGACGTTACATTACAAGTGAATATATAACGTAAAATAATAAATTAGTTGCAGAAATTAAAAATTGTTGATGTTTTTAAAAATTATTCAATTTGTATATTGCGCCAACGATATAATTTCGGAACGGCACACCGGGACTTCGTTAACAGAATCTCCTTAAAGATTTCATGTGTCTGGATGGTGACGGAAGCTATCTATCCGCTTTAATTATTTTGTATATTATCAATTTTGATATAACGTTTATGTAAACAAACAAAATAGGTCGTCAATGTCGTATTCATAAAAAAATTTTGAACTCTTCATAGTAGAAATTGGTCTCAGTTCAGTTTTTTTATCTAGATCCATTATGTTGGTTCAATACAATTCAACATTATTAAAAGATAGATGTTAAACCCAAAGTGATTGATTGACTGAAAGTGATCTTGACTGAAATTTTGATTTGCTGCGCTGGTTACATGCGGGATTTTATTATTTGTTCTGACTTGACAGTTTAAACGTGACTTTGTTCTAAAACTAAATTTGATGGAAAAGCTGACTGAAAATAGATTTTTTTATTCCAATTCTTTTTTTTTTTTTTTAAATTTTTTCAATCAAAGCTACCCAAAATGAAACAAAATCGTAAAATATTTCTAAATTTGCAATCAAAATTCGGCCATTAAAACAGTTTCACACACTAAATTCAATTCTGTATAATAAAAAACGATTAAATAATAAAATGCGGAAAATAATTATACCATTAATATTTTCAATGGGAATATATCTACTAATCGCTGCCAATGAAGTAAATTTTGATGAAAATATCCGTAAAGCGGAGACATTAACTAAAAATGTAAAAGAAGAACGCAATAAAATCGAAGTAGAATTTGAAGCTGGCGGTGATAGCGGAGGAGTGGATCCTAATGATCCTGATAATAACAGTTCGAGTGGAGGAGTGGATCCGGATCATCCTGATAATAACAGTTCGAGTGGAGGAGTGGATCCGGATCATCCTGATAATAACAGTTCGAGTGGAGGAGTGGATCCGGATCATCCTGATAATAACAGTTCGAGTGGAGGAGTGGATCCGGATCATCCTGATAATAACAGTTCGAGTGGAGGAGTGGATCCGGATCATCCTGCCGGCGGTGATGCCGGCAATGCTAATAGAACAAATAATGCGTGTGGTGCCGGTGATACGATGCTACCAGCGAAGGGAGTCATTATAATTTGTACATGCTGGGCTATTTCACTGTGTATTTTCTTTCGGTATTGATCACTCCATTAGTATACAGTACAGGTCTTTATGGTGTGTGCGAGCCCTCATCACCAAATTGTTACAAATTTCCGCTTAGTATTGCGATTATTTGTTTAGCAGCGACGATGGCAAGTAAGTAAACAAAAAACATCAATTTTTTTTTTTTTTTTTTTTAAATATTAAAATTAAAACTAACATTTTAAAATATTAGTTATTATACTTGTATACTATGCCAGGTATTATGAACGGCCAGATTCAAAAGAAACCACCATATACCGCATGGAGCAAACACTTTATATTTTCATACCATTTATATTTTTCTGGATTTTTACACTTTTAATACAAGAATACTGGATTCATCAGGCCAAAAATATGTACAACAACATGCTAGATCAAAATTGGGAAATAATGCGTGCTGTTATTCAAATTGTATGCGTTCCAATCGGTTGGTTCATCTGTATTAGGAATGAATTGTTACGCATAACACTAGGAGGATTTTTAATAATTATATCAGTACTTGTGTCCGGTTTATTCGGCAGTTTTTATGCTCCTGTGCTTCGGAAACCGTTTGAAAAAGATAACTTAACCGAAGTACATTTTTGTAGCAACACTATGGGCACAGTGGACGATGCAAACTCATTTTACAGTATATCTGGTGTAATGTTTAATGTTCCTACTCAAATGTGTATTGGGCCGTTTCTTTTTGATGAACAAATGTTATACAATACGACTAATTACACATTGATTTATATGCGGAAGACAGTTTTGCTCCCTCAAACTTTCAATTTAACAGTAATTTCTACACAAAATGGAGTTGCAATAGTTTTCCAGAGAATCACAAGAGACTACACATTCCAACCGATTAAGGATATAATAGCGGTTCCTGATCGTAATTATCGGTCAATAACAAAACTTGCATTGGTACGTGTTTTTTCACTTTCCGAGCCAATCACGGAGAAATTTAAGGCAAACTTATATATATCGATAATGGGTATTCACCCTTATACTGAAATTGAAGTTATTATCGCAGCGAATTATTTCTATATCATGGAGCTACCTGAGGGATTATACAATGTATCAACATTTTCAATCGCTCCACCAAAACCCGAACGTTTTAATACTTCTTATTCAATTTATTTTCGAAATGGTGGTTATTACATTCTGTTTGCTAGTGCACCTAATCGCCTAACGTCATTCCGCAGAGACCAATTTGTAAGAACTTAACAAATTTTATATAAAAGTAAACCGAATTAATAATTGAATTTTTTTTTTGCAGGAGATTAGTATTTTCACTCGAATACCAGGGTACGTATGCAGCATATATTACCAATATTATCAATATATTTTATTATCAATTGGTAAATTACTAATACTATCATCTGGGCTAGAAATTTGTTATGCATTAGCCGAAAAAGACATGAAATGCTCACTAATTGGAATATTTTGGGGCATCTATACATTTGCAAATTTTTTTTCTTATTTCTTTTATGATATTCTTATGAATCATTTTTTGGATAGCATAGCATCAATGTTTATAAATATTTTGGTAGTTATTATGACCTTCTATTATTTATATTACTTCATTGCATATAAATTGACCGACGTTACATTACAAGTGAATATATAACGTAAAATAATAAATTAGTTGCAGAAATTAAAAATTGTTGATGTTTTTAAAAATTATTCAATTTGTATATTGCGCCAACGATATAATTTCGGAACGGCACACCGGGACTTCGTTAACAGAATCTCCTTAAAGATTTCATGTGTCTGGATGGTGACGGAAGCTATCTATCCGCTTTAATTATTTTGTATATTATCAATTTTGATATAACGTTTATGTAAACAAACAAAATAGGTCGTCAATGTCGTATTCATAAAAAAATTTTGAACTCTTCATAGTAGAAATTGGTCTCAGTTCAGTTTTTTTATCTAGATCCATTATGTTGGTTCAATACAATTCAACATTATTAAAAGATAGATGTTAAACCCAAAGTGATTGATTGACTGAAAGTGATCTTGACTGAAATTTTGATTTGCTGCGCTGGTTACATGCGGGATTTTATTATTTGTTCTGACTTGACAGTTTAAACGTGACTTTGTTCTAAAACTAAATTTGATGGAAAAGCTGACTGAAAATAGTTTTTATTTATTCCAATTCTTTTTTTTTTTTTTTAAATTTTTTCAATCAAAGCTACCCAAAATGAAACAAAATCGTAAAATATTTCTAAATTTGCAATCAAAATTCGGCCATTAAAACAGTTTCACACACTAAATTCAATTCTGTATAATAAAAAACGATTAAATAATAAAATAATAAAATGCGGAAAATAATTATACCATTAATATTTTCAATGGGAATATATCTACTAATCGCTGCCAATGAAGTAAATTTTGATGAAAATATCCGTAAAGCGGAGACATTAACTAAAAATGTAAAAGAAGAACGCAATAAAATCGAAGTAGAATTTGAAGCTGGCGGTGATAGCGGAGGAGTGGATCCTAATGATCCTGATAATAACAGTTCGAGTGGAGGAGTGGATCCGGATCATCCTGATAATAACAGTTCGAGTGGAGGAGTGGATCCGGATCATCCTGATAATAACAGTTCGAGTGGAGGAGTGGATCCGGATCATCCTGATAATAACAGTTCGAGTGGAGAAGTGGATCCGGATCATCCTGATAATAACAGTTCGAGTGGAGGAGTGGATCCGGATCATCCTGCCGGCGGTGATGCCGGCAATGCTAATTGAACAAATAATGCGTGTGGTGCCGGTGATACGATGCTACCAGCGAAGGGAGTCATTATAATTTGTACATGCTGGGCTATTTCACTGTGTATTTTCTTTCGGTATTGATCACTCCATTAGTATACAGTACAGGTCTTTATGGTGTGTGCGAGCCCTCATCACCAAATTGTTACAAATTTCCGCTTAGTATTGCGATTATTTGTTTAGCAGCGACGATGGCAAGTAAGTAAACAAAAAACATCAATTTTTTTTTTTTTTTTTTTTTAAATATTAAAATTAAAACTAACATTTTAAAATATTAGTTATTATACTTGTATACTATGCCAGGTATTATGAACGGCCAGATTCAAAAGAAACCACCATATACCGCATGGAGCAAACACTTTATATTTTCATACCATTTATATTTTTCTGGATTTTTACACTTTTAATACAAGAATACTGGATTCATCAGGCCAAAAATATGTACAACAACATGCTAGATCAAAATTGGGAAATAATGCGTGCTGTTATTCAAATTGTATGCGTTCCAATCGGTTGGTTCATCTGTATTAGGAATGAATTGTTACGCATAACACTAGGAGGATTTTTAATAATTATATCAGTGCTTGTGTCCGGTTTATTCGGCAGTTTTTATGCTCCTGTGCTTCGGAAACCGTTTGAAAAAGATAACTTAACCGAAGTACATTTTTGTAGCAACACTATGGGCACAGTGGACGATGCAAACTCATTTTACAGTATATCTGGTGTAATGTTTAATGTTCCTACTCAAATGTGTATTGGGCCGTTTCTTTTTGATGAACAAATGTTATACAATACGACTAATTACACATTGATTTATATGCGGAAGACAGTTTTGCTCCCTCTCAAACTTTCAATTTAACAGTAATTTCTACACAAAATGGAGTTGCAATAGTTTTCCAGAGAATCACAAGAGACTACACATTCCAACCGATTAAGGATATAATAGCGGTTCCTGATCGTAATTATCGGTCAATAACAAAACTTGCATTGGTACGTGTTTTTTCACTTTCCGAGCCAATCACGGAGAAATTTAAGGCAAACTTATATATATCGATAATTGGTATTCACCCTTATACTGAAATTGAAGTTATTATCGCAGCGAATTATTTCTATATCATGGAGCTACCTGAGGGATTATACAATGTATCAACATTTTCAATCGCTCCACCAAAACCCGAACGTTTTAATACTTCTTATTCAATTTATTTTCGAAATGGTGGTTATTACATTCTGTTTGCTAGTGCACCTAATCGCCTAACGTCATTCCGCAGAGACCAATTTGTAAGAACTTAACAAATTTTATATAAAAGTAAACCGAATTAATAATTGAATTTTTTTTTTGCAGGAGATTAGTATTTTCACTCGAATACCAGGGTACGTATGCAGCATATATTACCAATATTATCAATATATTTTATTATCAATTGGTAAATTACTAATACTATCATCTGGGCTAGAAATTTGTTATGCATTAGCCGAAAAAGACATGAAATGCTCACTAATTGGAATATTTTGGGGCATCTATACATTTGCAAATTTTTTTTCTTATTTCTTTTATGATATTCTTATGAATCATTTTTTGGATAGCATAGCATCAATGTTTATAAATATTTTGGTAGTTATTATGACCTTCTATTATTTATATTACTTCATTGCATATAAATTGACCGACGTTACATTACAAGTGAATATATAACGTAAAATAATAAATTAGTTGCAGAAATTAAAAATTGTTGATGTTTTTAAAAATTATTCAATTTGTATATTGCGCCAACGATATAATTTCGGAACGGCACACCGGGACTTCGTTAACAGAATCTCCTTAAAGATTTCATGTGTCTGGATGGTGACGGAAGCTATCTATCCGCTTTAATTATTTTGTATATTATCAATTTTGATATAACGTTTATGTAAACAAACAAAATAGGTCGTCAATGTCGTATTCATAAAAAAATTTTGAACTCTTCATAGTAGAAATTGGTCTCAGTTCAGTTTTTTTATCTAGATCCATTATGTTGGTTCAATACAATTCAACATTATTAAAAGATAGATGTTAAACCCAAAGTGATTGATTGACTGAAAGTGATCTTGACTGAAATTTTGATTTGCTGCGCTGGTTACATGCGGGATTTTATTATTTGTTCTGACTTGACAGTTTAAACGTGACTTTGTTCTAAAACTAAATTTGATGGAAAAGCTGACTGAAAATAGTTTTTATTTATTCCAATTCTTTTTTTTTTTTTTTAAATTTTTTCAATCAAAGCTACCCAAAATGAAACAAAATCGTAAAATATTTCTAAATTTGCAATCAAAATTCGGCCATTAAAACAGTTTCACACACTAAATTCAATTCTGTATAATAAAAAACGATTAAATAATAAAATGCGGAAAATAATTATACCATTAATATTTTCAATGGGAATATATCTACTAATCGCTGCCAATGAAGTAAATTTTGATGAAAATATCCGTAAAGCGGAGACATTAACTAAAAATGTAAAAGAAGAACGCAATAAAATCGAAGTAGAATTTGAAGCTGGCGGTGATAGCGGAGGAGTGGATCCTAATGATCCTGATAATAACAGTTCGAGTGGAGGAGTGGATCCGGATCATCCTGATAATAACAGTTCGAGTGGAGGAGTGGATCCGGATCATCCTGATAATAACAGTTCGAGTGGAGGAGTGGATCCGGATCATCCTGATAATAACAGTTCGAGTGGAGGAGTGGATCCGGATCATCCTGATAATAACAGTTCGAGTGGAGGAGTGGATCCGGATCATCCTGCCGGCGGTGATGCCGGCAATGCTAATAGAACAAATAATGCGTGTGGTGCCGGTGATACGATGCTACCAGCGAAGGGAGTCATTATAATTTGTACATGCTGGGCTATTTCACTGTGTATTTTCTTTCGGTATTGATCACTCCATTAGTATACAGTACAGGTCTTTATGGTGTGTGCGAGCCCTCATCACCAAATTGTTACAAATTTCCGCTTAGTATTGCGATTATTTGTTTAGCAGCGACGATGGCAAGTAAGTAAACAAAAAACATCAATTTTTTTTTTTTTTTTTTTTTTTTTTTTTCAAATATTAAAATTAAAACTAACATTTTAAAATATTAGTTATTATACTTGTATACTATGCCAGGTATTATGAACGGCCAGATTCAAAAGAAACCACCATATACCGCATGGAGCAAACACTTTATATTTTCATACCATTTATATTTTTCTGGATTTTTACACTTTTAATACAAGAATACTGGATTCATCAGGCCAAAAATATGTACAACAACATGCTAGATCAAAATTGGGAAATAATGCGTGCTGTTATTCAAATTGTATGCGTTCCAATCGGTTGGTTCATCTGTATTAGGAATGAATTGTTACGCATAACACTAGGAGGATTTTTAATAATTATATCAGTGCTTGTGTCCGGTTTATTCGGCAGTTTTTATGCTCCTGTGCTTCGGAAACCGTTTGAAAAAGATAACTTAACCGAAGTACATTTTTGTAGCAACACTATGGGCACAGTGGACGATGCAAACTCATTTTACAGTATATCTGGTGTAATGTTTAATGTTCCTACTCAAATGTGTATTGGGCCGTTTCTTTTTGATGAACAAATGTTATACAATACGACTAATTACACATTGATTTATATGCGGAAGACAGTTTTGCTCCCTCAAACTTTCAATTTAACAGTAATTTCTACACAAAATGGAGTTGCAATAGTTTTCCAGAGAATCACAAGAGACTACACATTCCAACCGATTAAGGATATAATAGCGGTTCCTGATCGTAATTATCGGTCAATAACAAAACTTGCATTGGTACGTGTTTTTTCACTTTCCGAGCCAATCACGGAGAAATTTAAGGCAAACTTATATATATATCGATAATTGGTATTCACCCTTATACTGAAATTGAAGTTATTATCGCAGCGAATTATTTCTATATCATGGAGCTACCTGAGGGATTATACAATGTATCAACATTTTCAATCGCTCCACCAAAACCCGAACGTTTTAATACTTCTTATTCAATTTATTTTCGAAATGGTGGTTATTACATTCTGTTTGCTAGTGCACCTAATCGCCTAACGTCATTCCGCAGAGACCAATTTGTAAGAACTTAACAAATTTTATATAAAAGTAAACCGAATTAATAATTGAATTTTTTTTTTGCAGGAGATTAGTATTTTCACTCGAATACCAGGGTACGTATGCAGCATATATTACCAATATTATAAATATATTTTATTATCAATTGGTAAATTACTAATACTATCATCTGGGCTAGAAATTTGTTATGCATTAGCCGAAAAAGACATGAAATGCTCACTAATTGGAATATTTTGGGGCATCTATACATTTGCAAATTTTTTTTCTTATTTCTTTTATGATATTCTTATGAATCATTTTTTGGATAGCATAGCATCAATGTTTATAAATATTTTGGTAGTTATTATGACCTTCTATTATTTATATTACTTCATTGCATATAAATTGACCGACGTTACATTACAAGTGAATATATAACGTAAAATAATAAATTAGTTGCAGAAATTAAAAATTGTTGATGTTTTTAAAAATTATTCAATTTGTATATTGCGCCAACGATATAATTTCGGAACGGCACACCGGGACTTCGTTAACAGAATCTCCTTAAAGATTTCATGTGTCTGGATGGTGACGGAAGCTATCTATCCGCTTTAATTATTTTGTATATTATCAATTTAGATATAACGTTTATGTAAACAAACAAAATAGGTCGTCAATGTCGTATTCATAAAAAAATTTTGAACTCTTCATAGTAGAAATTGGTCTCAGTTCAGTTTTTTTATCTAGATCCATTATGTTGGTTCAATACAATTCAACATTATTAAAAGATAGATGTTAAACCCAAAGTGATTGATTGACTGAAAGTGATCTTGACTGAAATTTTGATTTGCTGCGCTGGTTACATGCGGGATTTTATTATTTGTTCTGACTTGACAGTTTAAACGTGACTTTGTTCTAAAACTAAATTTGATGGAAAAGCTGACTGAAAATAGTTTTTATTTATTCCAATTCTTTTTTTTTTTTTTTAAATTTTTTCAATCAAAGCTACCCAAAATGAAACAAAATCGTAAAATATTTCTAAATTTGCAATCAAAATTCGGCCATTAAAACAGTTTCACACACTAAATTCAATTCTGTATAATAAAAAACGATTAAATAATAAAATAATAAAATGCGGAAAATAATTATACCATTAATATTTTCAATGGGAATATATCTACTAATCGCTGCCAATGAAGTAAATTTTGATGAAAATATCCGTAAAGCGGAGACATTAACTAAAAATGTAAAAGAAGAACGCAATAAAATCGAAGTAGAATTTGAAGCTGGCGGTGATAGCGGAGGAGTGGATCCTAATGATCCTGATAATAACAGTTCGAGTGGAGGAGTGGATCCGGATCATCCTGATAATAACAGTTCGAGTGGAGGAGTGGATCCGGATCATCCTGATAATAACAGTTCGAGTGGAGGAGTGGATCCGGATCATCCTGATAATAACAGTTCGAGTGGAGGAGTGGATCCGGATCATCCTGATAATAACAGTTCGAGTGGAGGAGTGGATCCGGATCATCCTGCCGGCGGTGATGCCGGCAATGCTAATAGAACAAATAATGCGTGTGGTGCCGGTGATACGATGCTACCAGCGAAGGGAGTCATTATAATTTGTACATGCTGGGCTATTTCACTGTGTATTTTCTTTCGGTATTGATCACTCCATTAGTATACAGTACAGGTCTTTATGGTGTGTGCGAGCCCTCATCACCAAATTGTTACAAATTTCCGCTTAGTATTGCGATTATTTGTTTAGCAGCGACGATGGCAAGTAAGTAAACAAAAAACATCAATTTTTTTTTTTTTTTTTTTTTTTTTTTTTTAAATATTAAAATTAAAACTAACATTTTAAAATATTAGTTATTATACTTGTATACTATGCCAGGTATTATGAACGGCCAGATTCAAAAGAAACCACCATATACCGCATGGAGCAAACACTTTATATTTTCATACCATTTATATTTTTCTGGATTTTTACACTTTTAATACAAGAATACTGGATTCATCAGGCCAAAAATATGTACAACAACATGCTAGATCAAAATTGGGAAATAATGCGTGCTGTTATTCAAATTGTATGCGTTCCAATCGGTTGGTTCATCTGTATTAGGAATGAATTGTTACGCATAACACTAGGAGGATTTTTAATAATTATATCAGTACTTGTGTCCGGTTTATTCGGCAGTTTTTATGCTCCTGTGCTTCGGAAACCGTTTGAAAAAGATAACTTAACCGAAGTACATTTTTGTAGCAACACTATGGGCACAGTGGACGATGCAAACTCATTTTACAGTATATCTGGTGTAATGTTTAATGTTCCTACTCAAATGTGTATTGGGCCGTTTCTTTTTGATGAACAAATGTTATACAATACGACTAATTACACATTGATTTATATGCGGAAGACAGTTTTGCTCCCTCAAACTTTCAATTTAACAGTAATTTCTACACAAAATGGAGTTGCAATAGTTTTCCAGAGAATCACAAGAGACTACACATTCCAACCGATTAAGGATATAATAGCGGTTCCTGATCGTAATTATCGGTCAATAACAAAACTTGCATTGGTACGTGTTTTTTCACTTTCCGAGCCAATCACGGAGAAATTTAAGGCAAACTTATATATATATCGATAATTGGTATTCACCCTTATACTGAAATTGAAGTTATTATCGCAGCGAATTATTTCTATATCATGGAGCTACCTGAGGGATTATACAATGTATCAACATTTTCAATCGCTCCACCAAAACCCGAACGTTTTAATACTTCTTATTCAATTTATTTTCGAAATGGTGGTTATTACATTCTGTTTGCTAGTGCACCTAATCGCCTAACGTCATTCCGCAGAGACCAATTTGTAAGAACTTAACAAATTTTATATAAAAGTAAACCGAATTAATAATTGAATTTTTTTTTTGCAGGAGATTAGTATTTTCACTCGAATACCAGGGTACGTATGCAGCATATATTACCAATATTATCAATATATTTTATTATCAATTGGTAAATTACTAATACTATCATCTGGGCTAGAAATTTGTTATGCATTAGCCGAAAAAGACATGAAATGCTCACTAATTGGAATATTTTGGGGCATCTATACATTTGCAAATTTTTTTTTTTATTTCTTTTATGATATTCTTATGAATCATTTTTTGGATAGCATAGCATCAATGTTTATAAATATTTTGGTAGTTATTATGACCTTCTATTATTTATATTACTTCATTGCATATAAATTGACCGACGTTACATTACAAGTGAATATATAACGTAAAATAATAAATTAGTTGCAGAAATTAAAAATTGTTGATGTTTTTAAAAATTATTCAATTTGTATATTGCGCCAACGATATAATTTCGGAACGGCACACCGGGACTTCGTTAACAGAATCTCCTTAAAGATTTCATGTGTCTGGATGGTGACGGAAGCTATCTATCCGCTTTAATTATTTTGTATATTATCAATTTTGATATAACGTTTATGTAAACAAACAAAATAGGTCGTCAATGTCGTATTCATAAAAAAATTTTGAACTCTTCATAGTAGAAATTGGTCTCAGTTCAGTTTTTTTATCTAGATCCATTATGTTGGTTCAATACAATTCAACATTATTAAAAGATAGATGTTAAACCCAAAGTGATTGATTGACTGAAAGTGATCTTGACTGAAATTTTGATTTGCTGCGCTGGTTACATGCGGGATTTTATTATTTGTTCTGACTTGACAGTTTAAACGTGACTTTGTTCTAAAACTAAATTTGATGGAAAAGCTGACTGAAAATAGTTTTTATTTATTCCAATTCTTTTTTTTTTTTTTTAAATTTTTTCAATCAAAGCTACCCAAAATGAAACAAAATCGTAAAATATTTCTAAATTTGCAATCAAAATTCGGCCATTAAAACAGTTTCACACACTAAATTCAATTCTGTATAATAAAAAACGATTAAATAATAAAATAATAAAATGCGGAAAATAATTATACCATTAATATTTTCAATGGGAATATATCTACTAATCGCTGCCAATGAAGTAAATTTTGATGAAAATATCCGTAAAGCGGAGACATTAACTAAAAATGTAAAAGAAGAACGCAATAAAATCGAAGTAGAATTTGAAGCTGGCGGTGATAGCGGAGGAGTGGATCCTAATGATCCTGATAATAACAGTTCGAGTGGAGGAGTGGATCCGGATCATCCTGATAATAACAGTTCGAGTGGAGGAGTGGATCCGGATCATCCTGATAATAACAGTTCGAGTGGAGGAGTGGATCCGGATCATCCTGATAATAACAGTTCGAGTGGAGGAGTGGATCCGGATCATCCTGATAATAACAGTTCGAGTGGAGGAGTGGATCCGGATCATCCTGCCGGCGGTGATGCCGGCAATGCTAATAGAACAAATAATGCGTGTGGTGCCGGTGATACGATGCTACCAGCGAAGGGATTCATTATAATTTGTACATGCTGGGCTATTTCACTGTGTATTTTCTTTCGGTATTGATCACTCCATTAGTATACAGTACAGGTCTTTATGGTGTGTGCGAGCCCTCATCACCAAATTGTTACAAATTTCCGCTTAGTATTGCGATTATTTGTTTAGCAGCGACGATGGCAAGTAAGTAAACAAAAAACATCAATTTTTTTTTTTTTTTTTTTTTTTTTTTTTTTTAAATATTAAAATTAAAACTAACATTTTAAAATATTAGTTATTATACTTGTATACTATGCCAGGTATTATGAACGGCCAGATTCAAAAGAAACCACCATATACCGCATGGAGCAAACACTTTATATTTTCATACCATTTATATTTTTCTGGATTTTTACACTTTTAATACAAGAATACTGGATTCATCAGGCCAAAAATATGTACAACAACATGCTAGATCAAAATTGGGAAATAATGCGTGCTGTTATTCAAATTGTATGCGTTCCAATCGGTTGGTTCATCTGTATTAGGAATGAATTGTTACGCATAACACTAGGAGGATTTTTAATAATTATATCAGTACTTGTGTCCGGTTTATTCGGCAGTTTTTATGCTCCTGTGCTTCGGAAACCGTTTGAAAAAGATAACTTAACCGAAGTACATTTTTGTAGCCACACTATGGGCACAGTGGACGATGCAAACTCATTTTACAGTATATCTGGTGTAATGTTTAATGTTCCTACTCAAATGTGTATTGGGCCGTTTCTTTTTGATGAACAAATGTTATACAATACGACTAATTACACATTGATTTATATGCGGAAGACAGTTTTGCTCCCTCAAACTTTCAATTTAACAGTAATTTCTACACAAAATGGAGTTGCAATTGTTTTCCAGAGAATCACAAGAGACTACACATTCCAACCGATTAAGGATATAATAGCGGTTCCTGATCGTAATTATCGGTCAATAACAAAACTTGCATTGGTACGTGTTTTTTCACTTTCCGAGCCAATCACGGAGAAATTTAAGGCAAACTTATATATATCGATAATTGGTATTCACCCTTATACTGAAATTGAAGTTATTATCGCAGCGAATTATTTCTATATCATGGAGCTACCTGAGGGATTATACAATGTATCAACATTTTCAATCGCTCCACCAAAACCCGAACGTTTTAATACTTCTTATTCAATTTATTTTCGAAATGGTGGTTATTACATTCTGTTTGCTAGTGCACCTAATCGCCTAACGTCATTCCGCAGAGACCAATTTGTAAGAACTTAACAAATTTTATATAAAAGTAAACCGAATTAATAATTGAATTTTTTTTTTGCAGGAGATTAGTATTTTCACTCGAATACCAGGGTACGTATGCAGCATATATTACCAATATTATCAATATATTTTATTATCAATTGGTAAATTACTAATACTATCATCTGGGCTAGAAATTTGTTATGCATTAGCCGAAAAAGACATGAAATGCTCACTAATTGGAATATTTTGGGGTATCTATACATTTGCAAATTTTTTTTTTTATTTCTTTTATGATATTCTTATGAATCATTTTTTGGATAGCATAGCATCAATGTTTATAAATATTTTGGTAGCAATTATGACCTTCTATTATTTATATTACTTCATTGCATATAAATTGACCGACGTTACATTACAAGTGAATATATAACGTAAAATAATAAATTAGTTGCAGAAATTAAAAATTGTTGATGTTTTTAAAAATTATTCAATTTGTATATTGCGCCAACGATATAATTTCGGAACGGCACACCGGGACTTCGTTAACAGAATCTCCTTAAAGATTTCATGTGTCTGGATGGTGACGGAAGCTATCTATCCGCTTTAATTATTTTGTATATTATCAATTTTGATATAACGTTTATGTAAACAAACAAAATAGGTCGTCAATGTCGTATTCATAAAAAAATTTTGAACTCTTCATAGTAGAAATTGGTCTCAGTTCAGTTTTTTTATCTAGATCCATTATGTTGGTTCAATACAATTCAACATTATTAAAAGATAGATGTTAAACCCAAAGTGATTGATTGACTGAAAGTGATCTTGACTGAAATTTTGATTTGCTGCGCTGGTTACATGCGGGATTTTATTATTTGTTCTGACTTGACAGTTTAAACGTGACTTTGTTCTAAAACTAAATTTGATGGAAAAGCTGACTGAAAATAGTTTTTATTTATTCCAATTCTTTTTTTTTTTTTTTAAATTTTTTCAATCAAAGCTACCCAAAATGAAACAAAATCGTAAAATATTTCTAAATTTGCAATCAAAATTCGGCCATTAAAACAGTTTCACACACTAAATTCAATTCTGTATAATAAAAAACGATTAAATAATAAAATAATAAAATGCGGAAAATAAATATACCATTAATATTTTCAATGGGAATATATCTACTAATCGCTGCCAATGAAGTAAATTTTGATGAAAATATCCGTAAAGCGGAGACATTAACTAAAAATGTAAAAGAAGAACGCAATAAAATCGAAGTAGAATTTGAAGCTGGCGGTGATAGCGGAGGAGTGGATCCTAATGATCCTGATAATAACAGTTCGAGTGGAGGAGTGGATCCGGATCATCCTGATAATAACAGTTCGAGTGGAGGAGTGGATCCGGATCATCCTGATAATAACAGTTCGAGTGGAGGAGTGGATCCGGATCATCCTGATAATAACAGTTCGAGTGGAGGAGTGGATCCGGATCATCCTGCCGGCGGTGATGCCGGCAATGCTAATAGAACAAATAATGCGTGTGGTGCCGGTGATACGATGCTACCAGCGAAGGGAGTCATTATAATTTGTACATGCTGGGCTATTTCACTGTGTATTTTCTTTCGGTATTGATCACTCCATTAGTATACAGTACAGGTCTTTATGGTGTGTGCGAGCCCTCATCACCAAATTGTTACAAATTTCCGCTTAGTATTGCGATTATTTGTTTAGCAGCGACGATGGCAAGTAAGTAAACAAAAAACATCAATTTTTTTTTTTTTTTTTTTTTAAATATTAAAATTAAAACTAACATTTTAAAATATTAGTTATTATACTTGTATACTATGCCAGGTATTATGAACGGCCAGATTCAAAAGAAACCACCATATACCGCATGGAGCAAACACTTTATATTTTCATACCATTTATATTTTTCTGGATTTTTACACTTTTAATACAAGAATACTGGATTCATCAGGCCAAAAATATGTACAACAACATGCTAGATCAAAATTGGGAAATAATGCGTGCTGTTATTCAAATTGTATGCGTTCCAATCGATTGGTTCATCTGTATTAGGAATGAATTGTTACGCATAACACTAGGAGGATTTTTAATAATTATATCAGTACTTGTGTCCGGTTTATTCGGCAGTTTTTATGCTCCTGTGCTTCGGAAACTGTTTGAAAAAGATAACTTAACCGAAGTACATTTTTGTAGCAACACTATGGGCACAGTGGACGATGCAAACTCATTTTACAGTATATCTGGTGTAATGTTTAATGTTCCTACTCAAATGTGTATTGGGCCGTTTCTTTTTGATGAACAAATGTTATACAATACGACTAATTACACATTGATTTATATGCGGAAGACAGTTTTGCTCCCTCAAACTTTCAATTTAACAGTAATTTCTACACAAAATGGAGTTGCAATAGTTTTCCAGAGAATCACAAGAGACTACACATTCCAACCGATTAAGGATATAATAGCGGTTCCTGATCGTAATTATCGGTCAATAACAAAACTTGCATTGGTACGTGTTTTTTCACTTTCCGAGCCAATCACGGAGAAATTTAAGGCAAACTTATATATATATCGATAATTGGTATTCACCCTTATACTGAAATTGAAGTTATTATCGCAGCGAATTATTTCTATATCATGGAGCTACCTGAGGGATTATACAATGTATCAACATTTTCAATCGCTCCACCAAAACCCGAACGTTTTAATACTTCTTATTCAATTTATTTTCGAAATGGTGGTTATTACATTCTGTTTGCTAGTGCACTTAATCGCCTAACGTCATTCCGCAGAGACCAATTTGTAAGAACTTAACAAATTTTATATAAAAGTAAACCGAATTAATAATTGGATTTTTTTTTTGCAGGAGATTAGTATTTTCACTCGAATACCAGGGTACGTATGCAGCATATATTACCAATATTATCAATATATTTTATTATCAATTGGTAAATTACTAATACTATCATCTGGGCTAGAAATTTGTTATGCATTAGCCGAAAAAGACATGAAATGCTCACTAATTGGAATATTTTGGGGCATCTATACATTTGCAAATTTTTTTTTTTATTTCTTTTATGATATTCTTATGAATCATTTTTTGGATAGCATAGCATCAATGTTTATAAATATTTTGGTAGTTATTATGACCTTCTATTATTTATATTACTTCATTGCATATAAATTGACCGACGTTACATTACAAGTGAATATATAACGTAAAATAATAAATTAGTTGCAGAAATTAAAAATTGTTGATGTTTTTAAAAATTATTCAATTTGTATATTGCGCCAACGATATAATTTCGGAACGGCACACCGGGACTTCGTTAACAGAATCTCCTTAAAGATTTCATGTGTCTGGATGGTGACGGAAGCTATCTATCCGCTTTAATTATTTTGTATATTATCAATTTTGATATAACGTTTATGTAAACAAACAAAATAGGTCGTCAATGTCGTATTCATAAAAAAATTTTGAACTCTTCATAGTAGAAATTGGTCTCAGTTCAGTTTTTTTATCTAGATCCATTATGTTGGTTCAATACAATTCAACATTATTAAAAGATAGATGTTAAACCCAAAGTGATTGATTGACTGAAAGTGATCTTGACTGAAATTTTGATTTGCTGCGCTGGTTACATGCGGGATTTTATTATTTGTTCTGACTTGACAGTTTAAACGTGACTTTGTTCTAAAACTAAATTTGATGGAAAAGCTGACTGAAAATAGTTTTTATTTATTCCACTTCTTTTTTTTTTTTTTTTTAAATTTTTTCAATCAAAGCTACCCAAAATGAAACAAAATCGTAAAATATTTCTAAATTTGCAATCAAAATTCGGCCATTAAAACAGTTTCACACACTAAATTCAATTCTGTATAATAAAAAACGATTAAATAATAAAATGCGGAAAATAATTATACCATTAATATTTTCAATGGGAATATATCTACTAATCGCTGCCAATGAAGTAAATTTTGATGAAAATATCCGTAAAGCGGAGATATTAACTAAAAATGTAAAAGAAGAACGCAATAAAAGCGAAGTAGAATTTGAAGCTGTCGGTGATAGTGGAGGAGTGGATCCAGATGATCCTGATAATAACAGTTCGAGTGGAGGAGTGGATCTGGATGATCCTGATAATAACAGTGATACTGGCGGAAATGCCGGCGGAAATGCCGGCGGTAATGCCATAATACAGATGCTGCCGGTAGTGACTATGATTCATGTGGGTTTGATTGCAACTACCTTGATCCACTAGACGGACGTGATGGACCAATTTCGACAGCTTCAGCATTGTCAAAAATGATTAGCGTAGCATTAGTAATTTCTATATTAAACTAAATGTAATATTTTCAATAAAATTTTTTGTGTTAATTAAACTTTTGGTGTATGTTACAATAAATTGTTTTTGATTTAGTTTTTAATTTTTGTTAAATTACGAGCTAGTTAATTGATGTGTATTTACATTAATAAATTTAAATTCATGAAACAATTCATATAGCGAATTGATGTACATACCAAGGGAGTATTTGTTGCTCATAACATTTCAATAGTCCTTAGTGATATTTTGGTGGTTTTATACAACCACCGTGATAACCTTTCTCATAATTTTGGAATCACAATTGATATTTTCGCCCGGAATCTGTATTCTTAGATATATTTAAATAAAAGAAATAAGAAAATAAACAAAAATCTTAACTGTTGCATTGCTTTTGTTGTTTCATGTTGCACGATGATTCCGGATGTTATGTTGAATGTTGAAGTTGAAATAGCCGTTGTAATATCTTTGTAATTAATTATACACTTTTGTTGTATTATTTTTTCGTTTTTTACGTTATTTTATGATTTTTGAATTACGTTGAAATTTCATTGATTAGGTAGATATTTACTGTTTATGATTTCAATATAAATATATTTTTAAAGACAGGGTTAATCACAAAAAAAAATGTATTAATGATTTAGTTTTTTTTTTTTTCTGAATGAAATTTGCCGGTTTTTTATGTTTTCGATTGTTTATTGTTTTTGTTTTTCTTCATGTTAATATGGTTATGATAGCGATAAATTCTGGCTATTTTTACTGATCATTCACTAATTTTACCCAAACTCTAGCTAGGTCTTCTTTTATTTTATTTTTTTAAGAAAAGTCACTCAAAGAAAATTTGGTTCTTTCAATGACGGTTAATGTTCCTTATAATTATTATAATGCACAGAAACTTATAGTTATTATTTCGAATTGGAACTTATATTTGCCTACATGAGCTTTTGTCTTACACCACTGAATTTCACACATTAACATTTAGATATTAGTCTACCATTTAGAACTTAGTCTTTTTTTTAGTTTTTTTTTTTTTTTCTACTTTTAAATTTCCGCAATCGGTTAGCATTTATGTTGAGTGTATTTCGATCAGTTATCAAACTGAGTAGGCCAATGAAATGAAAAATAAATGGTAGTTTAGTGTGTGTACTGGCTAACAAACGAAACGACGTGTTTTATTTTTCACTTGAGTAGGGTTTGGTCTAAGTTTATCCTAACTTTTATCTGGAATCATCCGAGTATTTTCAAACATTTAATTCACAAAAGAACATTCACCAAATTTACTTATGCCGTGTGCCTCAGAATACTTTTCAAACTAAACTTTTCAAATTTTGAAGCTTTCGCTATTTCCTCATAGATGCTAGATGAAAAGTCAATTTACGAGGTTACTTTTCGACGAATTCTCAATTTGTATGAGTAGGCTTTGACTTTAGAGTCAGTCAGTTGAATTTTATTTTGTATTTTATTATTAGAAAATTTTAAATTAATTTTTTTGTATAAATTAATATACAAATGATCTGAAATGGAAAGCAAAATTTAACCGCGAACCCATGAAGTCGCGATGTCGCATTCATCACAGTTACCTAAAGTGAACGGATAATAACCGATGTTGTTAGATTAGAAGCTGTGCTGATTATGGTTAAAAAACAAGCAGCTCAGACAATTGGGATTAGAATTTTTAATCGTAAATATGGTGAACGAATAACTTTAAACAAAATGTAGCGGCTGTTAGCAGTTCATATTGTACTGTTATTTTATGTTGGTCAGTTATGTACGTTCTATGATGAATGAGCTCCTGCTCAAAATAAGGCGTACCATAATTTATGTAATAAATAAATAAATAAAATAAATAAATACCGTTTAAAACATGTAGTATGCGTAGTATATAAATGTAATTGAAAAACAAAAAATGTTCAGTTCCAGTGATTTTAAAAAAATCGCCCGTCATCGATTTTCATTATTCCAAATGCATTTCCCACAAGGCTTCGTGCTTTGCTATGCATAGCGTTAAAGTTTCTTTCTACTGCGGTTAAGTTGCCTTTTCTTACGAACGGTGCGATAATAGCTACCGGGTCTAATGAACATTTTTATTCACTGTCACCCAATAGAAAAAATCCATGAGGTGGGAATATTTGTTTGCGATATAATTGAATATTCGAGTATCCACAACAAATGTTAATAAATTTACCAGAACTGTCGCATACTGCCCTTAAATTATTGCTCTAATCAAGTTTAAGATTCATATATTGACTGTGTATTGCAGTAGGTACAACAATTTTTATGTGATATCCATCGATAGCACTTAACGCTTTCGAAAATATTGAAGTGGCCGATATGAATTTAACTTGGCAGTTTGACTAACTTTGGTGCGAGCTTTACAAACATCAAGAATTTTGTGATCAATTGTTCTCACAGAATATCTTTATAGAATGCAAATTATACCAGTGACCCTATAGCCCGCTCTCTACTGTCCATCCAATATAGAAAAACAGAAACACGGAATTTTATTTAAAATTTGAAACCTTTAAAAGATTGATGTTGAGCGAAGAGACAGCAAGTTTTATTAAGCGAATTAGCAGACACTCAAGTGTTTGCGGATATAAGCATTATCATTAACAAATATATGCTTGTAAATTTCAGTTTTGTTATAGTTTCTTGTTACCTACAAATAAAATAAAAATAATACTGTAACAAACATTCACAAATTACAAAAAATATACATATAAAAAGTTTAGTTTGGTATAAGGCACAGTTGAAACTTTTAACCTAGTGACATCTATTTAAATATTGCATGAATTACTATGTCTTACAAAAGTTTAGTTTGAAAAGTCTTCTGAGGCACACAGCATTAGCATATATTAAAAGAAGTATAACTTAATGATTTTATAAAAATTTTCCAGTTTTATTTATTATAGGTAGATAATGTTAGTAAAGAAACTAAATTTATGCGGCACAATATTTCTCCCGAATTTTAGCTCGACTTTTTTTTGCTTTTTAAAACTTTCGGAATTAATTACAATCGACCCGTTTCTCAAATATTACCAGACTGATCACCCTCATAAAAAAAACATTATCGACCCTTCGCGAAAAGCCAAAACTTGTTTGTCAAAAAAAAAAACATAACAAAAAATCGGACCATCGTAAAAATGTTTTTTTTTTTTAATTTTTCGCGCCAAACTTATTATTCTTTTATTATTTGTTTAAAACAAAAAAAAAAAAAAAACCTTGGTTGGAACGGTGGAAAAACAAATGTTGTATCCGTCGTTACATAATACATCCAATAAATCTTACTAATTTAGAGTTAGCTATGTAGATTTAATTAACGATATTGTACTTAATAAAGTAGATGACCAGTTGAAACTTTATACTATAGTTAAATAGACGTTGGGATACACTGGGCACGGCCTGGAAATGGCTAGCGGGGGATTCAGATGCTGAGGACCTGCGAATGATAAATAGCAGTCTAACCGAACTCGTAAATGAAAACAACCAACAAATTCAGATTAATGAGCAAGTTAATACAAGAATTCAACTATTAACAGAAATAATAAATAAAATTGCAAATAGTACAATTGTAATGATTAAATAAATTGTTTTATACCCCTGTGTAAGCTTATGTACATTAAGTATATTGTATTATATATAATATACCTAATGGTGCAATAAACTTCAAAAAAAAAAAATAAAAATAAAAATTCAAAATTACAAAATATAAAATTCAGAAAGATATTGTGTTTGGACCAGTAAAGGTCAAATTGTAAATAATTGAAATTAAAAACCTAAAATCTTATCAAATTGAATCAATAAATTTATATAAAAACAAACTGAAGTAAAATAGTATTAATTCAAGTGTAGTGTGTGATTACGTGGGCTGAATATAGGCCGTGATTGCTTGGTCATCCTTACATTTTTGGTGACAGCGGTGGGATGAGACAACGGTTAAAATTATGTTTAATATTTGGATCAAGTATGCTGCATGGACACACATATACGATTCAATTTACGTTTTTCTGGCCGGTATGATCCGTTGGGTTTTAACTAATTAAAACACAATCATTTTAATTTGATTTACGGCACAACGTTTCGGAAAATTAGATTTTTCCATTATCAAGTGCATCTGTGGACGATACGTTGTAAAAAATTTTTATTGAAACAAAATATTGAAAAATAAATAAATTCTGATGTAAAATTACCATAAGAAGAAATGTTAAAATCATCAAAAAAAACACATAACTGTTTAGTCAAAAAATATAAAAAAAAAAAAAAAAAAAAAAAACATGAAATCACACAAAAAATATTATTAAAATTAAGCACTCCATTGATGTGTTGTTTGTTTCGGTATGAAAAGATGACAAGACTAAAATTTTATTATTGCTGATGTAGTGGGGAAGATCAGTTAATGTCGTATGCCGGATGGATTCTCGTGCTGTCAACTCTAAAATTTATAACATTAGGGTGAGCTCTGATTTGTAGAACCTCTAACAGCTCTCTTTTTGACTTATTGCGTTCGACTTCCAAAATTTGCGGATTATCGAAATCAAAAAGGTGTTGGTTTTCCATAGAGTGTGTAGATAAGGCTGTGCCCGTTCCATTACTTCGTCTTAGACGGCAATCATTTTTGTGGTCTCGTATGCGTTGTTCCAATCGTTTACCAGTATGCCCAATATAGCAACCAGAGCAGTTGAGGCAATCAATCTTGTACACCACAAACCGTTTTCGTAATAGATGAATCTTGGACTTCATATTTGAAAAAAATATTTGGCTAATTTTCCGAGACGGTTTTTGTACGATCCTTATATTGGCATTACTATTCTCTATGTTATGTTTAATCTGAAAGGATACTGGTGGGCAGTATGTGATACTGCGGTAAATAGTGCGTGTAAGCTCCGTGTCATCAGGTCTTGTGGAAGCTGGCGGTCTCAGAGTTGAACTGCAAATTATGGCTTTCTTGATCATTTTATCGGGATAATGGTTATCGCGGAGTGTTGTCGTAATAATATCCCTGGCTTCATTGATAAATTGTGCGTCGCTATATTCAAGTACTTTCCGAGCGAACGAAAGTATACAATTTTCTTTCACATGACGGGGATGTGAGGACCAGAAGTCAATTAGACGACCTTTACTGGTGGGTTTTCTATACCATTTGTTTAAAACCGTATTGCCTTGCCTGATCAATTGCACGTCCAGATATGGAATGATACCATCCTCTTCATGTTCTATGGTGAAATGGAAATCACTGTGAGCGGAGTTGAACGCCTGGAAAATTTCTTCAACATCGTCCTTATGTGCAATTATAAAAATGTCGTCAACATATTTCGTGAAGAGGATAATGTCGAACGCATGGCTGTTGAGAGTGGTGTGGATGATATGGTCCAATACCAAATCGGCGATAACGGCTGACAGTGGACTTCCCATCGCAAGGCCTTTAATTTGTTTGTATATTTTGTTATCATACTGTACAAATGCGGCCGTGTCAATACAGAAGCGAATCGACTTGAAAAATATTGATGAACTCAAAGCTGTGTGGTTCGAGATATTCTCCCATTCCTCATTCAGTGTGTTCATGGCAGTGTGGTAGGATACAGACGTGTACAAAGACTTTACGTCCAAAGAGAACATATGATAATCATTGTTGATGGTTACGGTACTTATTTTTTCCAAGAACTCAGCGGTGTTTTTAACATTATATTTGTGTTTATTGCGAATGGAATCGAGAATGTCGGCGCAAAACGATGATAGATGGTATGCAGGAGATCCAATTGTTGATACTACCGGTCGTAAGGGTACCCCGGATTTATGAATCTTAGGCAGGCCATATATTCTGGGTAGATTACTCGGAGGTTGCGATAATTTCATTCTTTGTGCAGAAGTTATCAGATTCTTCTTGACTAGCGCACTTACGATGGAATTAAGGTTCGTTTTGAGCCTCAACTGCTCTGGTTGCTATATTGGGCATACTGGTAAACGATTGGAACAACGCATACGAGACCACAAAAATGATTGCCGTCTAAGACGAAGTAATGGAACGGGCACAGCCTTATCTACACACTCTATGGAAAACCAACACCTTTTTGATTTCGATAATCCGCAAATTTTGGAAGTCGAACGCAATAAGTCAAAAAGAGAGCTGTTAGAGGTTCTACAAATCAGAGCTCACCCTAATGTTATAAATTTTAGAGTTGACAGCACGAGAATCCATCCGGCATACGACATTAACTGATCTTCCCCACTACATCAGCAATAATAAAATTTTAGTCTTGTCATCTTTTCATACCGAAACAAACAACACATCAATGGAGTGCTTAATTTTAATAATATTTTTTGTGTGATTTCATGTTTTTTTTTTTTTTTTTTTTTTTTTATATTTTTTGACTAAACAGTTATGTGTTTTTTTTGATGATTTTAACATTTCTTCTTATGGTAATTTTACATCAGAATTTATTTATTTTTCAATATTTTGTTTCAATAAAAATTTTTTACAACGTATCGTCCACAGATGCACTTGATAATGGAAAAATCTAATTTTCCGAAACGTTGTGCCGTAAATCAAATTAAAATGATTGTGTTTTAATTAGTTAAAACCCAACGGATCATACCGGCCAGAAAAACGTAAATAGGTTAAAATTATATTTTAAAGCTGCGTAATCGCATGTTTCGTGAAGGTTGTGAATATAACGCTAAAATAGAAAAAAAAAAAAAAAATCAGCGGTACACAATCCAAAAACATTTTCCCGTATATAACGGATACATGTATATATATTTAATTTTAAGTAATTATTTCGGATACTAGTGTTAAGAATTCAACAAATTATCCAATAAATTAATTACTATCGTTAAGTTTTTGTTGTTCAGCGATAAAGATTAATTCAATTCAAATTAAATTTATTATATTTACCAAAAATTAAATTCACTATGTTTACCAAAATTATTCAACTTTGAGACCGCTATAATAAAAAAATAAAAAAAAATAATAATAATAATTTTCTTTGGTTCGGTACATGAAATTCCGTAATTTATAATGGGAAAAGGAAAAAGAAAAAGTCAAATCCCTGTTAGAGATGAAAATCTTAGTAACGAAGAATCTCCCGTTGAATCTTTCAATATTCACTTAGCACTGAAAATAATTCCTAGTTTTTCCGGAGATTCCTCCGAACTCCATAAATTTATATCATGTTGTGAAATCATTTACGAACCTCTTGAAAATGACGAAGATAGATTACAATTCTTAAACATCCTCAAAGCGAAACTAAATGGACCAGCATATGATATTGTTAAATACAAAATATATACGGCGTGGTCTGAATTAAAATCAGAGTTAAAACGGCAATTTTCAATAAAACGTAGTGTCGAACAATTGCAAATTGAGTTAATAAGTTGTAAACAGAAGTCTGATGGTGTGAAAATATTTGGGAATAAAGTAGAAAAATTATTATCCGAGTTGAACGACGCGTGTGTTGCCAGTGAAGGTATGAAAGCAGCTGAACATTTTGTCAACCTGAACGAGAAGACGGCTTTACGGTCATTTGAATATGGACTTAATGATCCTATAATAATCTTATATCAAAGCATGCAGATTTACATCCCTCAGATCAGCAATTTTAAAAGCAACGGAAGAGGAATCAACCTTAACGAAGGATAGTATACAAAAACCTGTTATTACCAAAATTTTGTATTCAATGCCAAATTTGCAACAAGAATGGTCATATAGTTCTCGAAATTGTATTCATAGGTTCAACCAACAGGCATCGTGGAACAACAACGTTCGTCCAAACAGTAATTTTGTAAATCCAATTCGCAATTTTCCGTCTCAGTCGCAAGCCAGTAACGTCCATACTACAGTTATATCTTGTCGTTACTGTCATTATCCTGGACATAGTTTAGAACAATGCCGCAAGAAAAAATATAACGACCAAAAATACGGTGGACATCCCACTTCAAAAACACTGGAAAACACAAGTCCAAAACAAATATTAGTTAATAATACATTGGAAAACTCCAAAACACTCGATTCAACTCAGGACACATCGATTCGAGTGGAAAATCTGAAATAACGTGTCTAAATCCATTTAAAACTAAATTTTCAAATTCTACTTCAATATTTCATTCAAACAAAAATCACAAATCTTTTATTTTTACTATCTCGAAGAACGAAGACAAAAAATACATATCTTTAAATTTAAATATTCTTAAAGATGATTTTCATTATTTCCTTGTGGATACGGGAGCTGATGTGTCGATAATTAAAAAACAATATATTTTACCAGACGTTCCTTGTTTTCCTAATCGAAAAATTGATATTACTGGAATTGGTTCCGAAATAATCGAAACACTAGCCCAATGCGAAGCCGAAATACTTTTTGATGATACGTTTAAAATCCAACATTGTTTCCAAATAGTACCAACAAATTTCCCAGTACAATGTTCTGGAATCATAGGAAAAGATTTGCTTTCAAAGTTAAAATGTAAACTAGATTATTCCAATAATATTATGGAAATTCCTAATCCATGTTGTGAAGACAAATCTTATATTTTAGATATTAGTACTCTTCCACAGAAAATTAAAATTCCTTCTCGTTCCGAGAAAGTTATTAATATGTATCTAGACTTTCCCGATAATGACTATATCTGTAAATCTCACGAAATTGTTCCTGGGGTTTTTGTGTGTAGTTCATTAATTACAGTATGTAGGTAACAAAATTACTACCTTATCAGTATTAAATACCAACCTCAAGGAATCTGAACTAAATGTTAAGTCATTTAACCCAGAATTCATTAAAGATTTGGATATATTTTATATCGAAAGTTGGGAAAATAATATTCCCAATAGGCTACAAATTTAAGCGTCTTTAATAAATATCGAACATTTAAATGCGGAAGAAAAAGAGTCTATAATTCAATTATGTCGAGAATTCAACGATTTATTTCATATAGAGGGTGACAAATTATCGGTAACAAGCACAACTGTCCACAATATTCCGCTACTTCCGAAGTCCAAACCAATAAACATCAAACAATACCGATTGCCAGAAGCTACAAAAGTTGAAATAAATAAACAGGTACAAAATATGCTTGATAACGGAATAATTACAAATAGTACCTACTAGCCCATGGAATTTTCCCATTTTAGTAGTTCCAAAAAAATCTATCAATAATGAACGTAATTGGCGATTAGTGATTGATTTTCGTAAATTAAACAGCATCACGGTGGGTGAGGTTGTCCCATTACCCAACATAACGGAAATATAAGAACAACTAGGCAAATCTATTTACTTTACAACTCTTGACCTAGCAGATGGATACCATCAAGTAGTATTAGACGAAGAAGATCGTGCTAAAATAGCATTCAGCACTAATTTGGGTCATTATATGAGTTTCTGCGAATGCCCTTTGGCCTGAAAAATGCGCCATCAACGTTCCAACGTATGATGAATAATGTGCTAACGGGGCTCAATTCCATACATTCATTTGTTTATCTCGACGATGTGGTTGTGTACGGTGCAAGCCTAACAGACCATAACAAAAAATTAAAATCCATATTTGAACGGTTTAGAAGATATAATTTGAAATTAAATCCTTTAACGATGGAATAAAACCCGATCCAAGTAAACTAGAATCTATTTACAACTTTCCCATTCCAAAGTCACAAAAAGACATTAAATCTTTTCTGGGTCTCGCGGGTTATTACCGGAAATTTATCGATATCGATAAATTCTCACAAACTGTTGAACCATTAACTAAACTACTTAGGAAAAACACAATATTTGCATGGGATCCATTTTGTGATGAAGCATTTAATATTATAAAATCTAAACTTACGACTTCACCTATTCTCAAGTGTCCGGATTATGCTAAACGTTTCTATGTTACCACCGATGCGAGTGATATTGGTATTGGTGCAATTCTTTCACAAAAGTACGATAATGATGACTTGCCAATCGCCTTCGCGAGCAGAAATCTGAATCCTGCTGAAAAGAATTATGCAACGATCGAAAAAGAACTCCTGGCTATCGTGTGGGCATGTAAACATTTTCGACCATATCTATACGGCAGAGAATTTACCATCGTAACCGACCATCGCCCATTAGTTTGGCTTCAAAACATTAAAAATCCAGCATCAAGGCTCATCAGATGGCGAGTCGAACTTGATGAATTCGATTATAATATTGAGTACAAACCCGGGAAACTGAATTCTAACGCCGACGCTTTAAGTCGTGCGGTAAGAACTGATTTTACTAATCCTGTTCAATTAACTACTAAATCTAATCAAATTTTACCAGTAATTACTAGATCGCAATCAGCTTTACAAAATCCAGGAAATGTTCAATTACCCAACTTACAACCCAATAACATAAATAACAATTCAACAGGCGAAATTATTGAAATTGAGGATGAGGGAGAAATAGCAAGAATACTAAATGAGTTCCATTATAGCAATTTAGGAGGACATCAAGGCATCAACAGGACTTTCAATCGAATAAAGAAATATTATCATTTTCCTAAAATGTTTAGTAAAATTTGTGATTTTATAAAAAAATGTCAACTGTGTCAAAAAAAAAATAAAACAACTCAAACAACAAGATTACCAATGGCCATTACCACAACATCCAGTAAACCTCTCGAAAAAGTATTTCTGGATATTGTAGGGCCACTTCCTTTAACAACTCAAGGTAATAAATTCATTTTAACCATTCAGGACGATTTATCCAAATACTCACTGGCTATTCCACTACAAAATCAAGAAGCAATCACAATAGCCAAAGCATTTGTAGAACATTTAATTTGTCGATTCGGAGCACCCACTTTTCTTTTGACTGTTCAAGGTTCAAATTTTGTGAGCCAACTCTTTCAAGATGTATGCAAATTACTAAAAATCCAAAAACTTCAGTCAACAGCCAATCATCCACAAACAAATGGGGCCTTAGAACGCTCACACAGAACGTTTACAGAATATTTGCGAAATTTTTTAGATAATGATCCAAATAATTGGGACGCATGATTACCATATGCAATTTTCTGCTTCAACAGCACTCCCCATGTTGAGATCAACAGTGCAACAAAACACAATATTTTATGTCAACTCATCAACACTACAAGCCGGAACCTAACAAATTAATATTTTTTTTTCTTTATAATGTCACACAACACCTTTTCTCATTAATATGCTTACTAAACATTAATGTTTTATTATTTCTTTTTATTGTAAAATAGTGTAATTTGGATGAATGAGATTTTGTATAAAATGACGAGCAAATTAAAAATAAAGATCAGAATAAATTTACAACTGAAACAAAGTGTTTGTTCTCAAGATTATTAAGACCCCACCAGTGGTAATCTTAATAATCATCAATATACGGAACTTTTATATTAACAACAAGTTGTTTATTCTCGATAACCAATAGACCCCACCCGTGGTAATCTATTAGTTAACTGTAGATCAAGACCATCTTGAATTTATAATTTAAGTACAAAAGTCTATGATTTTACACCCCATTCAGCTACTTCTTTTATGCCCTTCGAAATTATTCATGGATTTTTACCTAATATTCCTACTTCATTAAAAACGAATCCCACACTTATTTATAACTATGAAGACAACATTATCGAAATTAAAAATAAATTACAAAATTCTTATGTCGTAGCTAAAGAAAACTTATTGAAAAGTAAAGAGAAATATAAAATGTTGTACGATAAAAAAACTTAATTCAAAGGTATTCAAAGTGGGAGACTTGGTATTTTTAAAGAACGAAACGAAGAAAAATAAATTAGATTCATTATGGAACGGTCCATATGAAATAATCGAAATTACTTCAGAATATAACTCAAAGATAAAAATGGGGCGAAATTTAAAAATTGTTAATAATAATCGGTTGAAACTAATAAATGATTAATGTATTGGATATTCTATTGAAGGAATTGTTTATTCTAAATCTACCAATAAGTTTATGTATATATTATGTATTTTTAAATAAATCAATAAATGAAAATAAATAAAAAGCAATAATATGCAAATTAGTAATAATAACAAAAATATTCAAAAACAAAAAGAGAAAACAAATTTTATGTAATTTACAGAATAATAATAATTTAATAAGTAGAATTAAGTAAATTTTGAATTAAATGATGATAGTGTAATGATTAAATAAATTGTTTTATACCCCTGTGTAAGCTTATGTACATTAAGTATATTGTATTGTATATAATATACCTAATGGTGCAATAAACTTCAAAAAAAAAAAAAAAAAAATTCAAAATTACAAAATATAAAATTCAGAAAGATATTGTGTTTGGACCAGTAAAGGTCAAATTGTAAATAATTGAAATTAAAAACCTAAAATCTTATCAAATTGAATCAATAAATTTATATAAAAACAAACTGAAGTAAAATAGTATTAATTCAAGTGTAGTGTGTGATTACGTGGGCTGAATATAGGCCGTGATTGCTTGGTCATCCTTACACAATAATCGCTAACCGAATCGTATTAACAGAAATAGAAATGCTAACGATCATAGTACATATCGAGACCGTCAACATGTTACGACGGGCATACGTCTCCACTTGAAGCGGAAGAATTTAATTCTTGCGAGAATTCCAAACGCTCATACACTTTGAAAATTTTTTTTCCTTTCATTATAAAATACCATGACCACCATAGTGTTGTATATACATATGCTCTAATTCATGCTTCTCCAAAATTCAATTTAATATTCTGACCGATTGCTATGTAAAAATATTTTTATTTTTTTTCCCCTATATTTACTCGTTTCTATATTGTCAATCATGTACAGGCATCATCATAACCTGCTAAAATTCTCTCTTTTCTAAAGAGAGAATTTTAGCAGGTTATGACAGGCCAACGCCACTCAAAACCAACACTAATGTAATACTACAAGCCTGATTCAGTGATGAAGCACGCAGATACCTTCTTACATTTAATACCTTATAGTTGAAAGTGTTAGTGCGAAAATAGAATCAAAATACTCTTATCTAACCAATGACAATTAGTTTTTTACATTATTAACATACCCATTTCTCCCTCCACAATTCGTTTGTTTTGTTTTATCTACAATTTGTATGTTTTTCTCACTCATTTATATAATCTGTCGATCACCAATACTTTCATGTATAAGCGCAAAATAAATTTCTAATATTGGTGACAATCAGGCTTGTAGTACATTAATGTTGGTTTTGCGCCACTACATAAAAAGCCATGACACAAAAATGTGTGGTAGTATGTGTTAAGGGGATAAAGATTTTTATTTTCCTATGAAACGTAAACAAAATACTATGGGATTTTCAAACACATTTTTTTATATCGTGTCTATTTTCAATTTAAATAAATATTTTTATTTACAAATATAAATAATTTGATATCAAATATATTGAAATGTAAATTGTGAACAATTTTGATTGAAATTAATAATCATTTATTAAGTAATTTTGCATTTTTATAAAAATATTTGTTTCGGCATGCTTCGTGTTCCTCTAATCTTAATAAATTTATTAAGATTAGAGGAACACGAAGCATGCCGAAACAAATATTTTTTATAAAAATGCAAAATTACTTAATAAATGATTATTAATTTCAATCAAAATTGTTCACAATTTACATTTCAATATATTTGATATCAAATTATTTATATTTGTAAATAAAAATATTTATTTAAATTGAAAATAGAGACGATATAAAAAAATGTGTTTGAAAATCCCATAGTATTTTGTTTACGTTTCATAGGAAAATAAAAATCTTTATTCCCCTCTTTATATTAGTGGTTTGACTTTTTAGACTGATGTCACGGCTATTTATGTAGTGGCATTGGTATATGTGCACAAATACAGCGAGCGGGACAAACAACGATGCGAAGGGAAAAATAAGAGGGGGAAAAATCTTCTGAGTTTTTTTGTATTTGATGAAAAATATTTTTTAGATGTTTAGTCTAGTTTGTGAGTTTTGACGATAAGTCAACTTTTTTTTATTATATAAAGATAAAAAAAAAAAATATAAATTGAGTCTAGTTTTTGCTTTGGGACAATGAGTCCAACTTTTTTATATAAAAATTAAAAAAAAAATAAACAAGTCTAGTTTTTGATTTTGTGGAATCAAGTCTGAGTTTTTTAAAAGGACAGTCGGATAACTAATTGGCTAGCCTTATTAAGCCTTAATATTATTTATTTTTTGTTTTAATTAAAAGTGAAATGTGGTTTTTGCTTTCTATCTGGCTGTAATTTATTTAATAAAAAAAAAAAAAAAAAAAAAAACTTTGTAGAAAATTAAATGAATATTAAGAGAACGATTTTATGTAAATAAAACCAATAAGAAAAACAATTAATGGTGTTATATTGTGATTATTATTTTTATTTGGTTTATATGAGACACCATATGTAAATGAGAAAACAAAGAATTATAAGTTAATTTACTTGTCTGAATAAAGTGTAATTTAAAAATTAACAATTTAATGAAAAGTTTAATTTAATTATACATTTTGAAATTTTTTCTGATCTCTCGTGGAAAATTTTAGTTGTAAGATCATGAAGTTCAGGTTGTTTTGATCGGAGTATTTGTATGTTGTGCTTTGGTGCACCGATCCTTGTTCAAGGCCGTTTATAAGAAGAAAAACCCGCATAATAATATCTTATTAATAAATGTACCTCAGATTAATTAGTGAGATTGGGTGTTTGGATGTGGCCGAGGATAACGGTACAATACAAGAAGTTATTTTGTGTTGGTGATATTGAAGCAGTATTCTTGCCCGTGTGGGCCGGGCAGCATTTTGGTGAGGGGAATCCTGCGTCGGCGCTGTTTGGTGTATGGTCGGACGGGCCATAAAAACATACAAACAAAAAAAAAAGGTACGCTATCAGCGGAAATTAACCAACTGTAAATTTTTAATTGTAACAGTTGTTTTTTTCCTCCGCTTATTTTTCTTATATATTATATATTTATTTTTGTGCGGTCATACTCGCGATTCGTGGTGGTACACCGATTTGGTGGAAATCCCACACAGAGCAATTACTCCGGCGATTTCTTCTTTTCTCCGTTGTTTTAAGTGATTGCGTTTGGAATTTTCGCGGGTTTTCTTTTTCTTTTACTTCGATTCGGTTCGGTTGTCCGTTTTGGGTGTGGTTCGACCACATAGCGGTTCATCTTTCTGTTTCAGGTACTTTGGTGTTATTTTCTTGATTTTTGAACAGTGATTAGTGAAAGTAAAATTTTAATATAACGTAGAATCAGTGGTAACGTAATTTATCTTAACGAATTTTTTCATTTCTTCACTTTTACCGTAACAAAATTGTTTTTTTTTTAAATTTCTAACTGTAGTGTGCTACGCCGCACCATGTGCGCGTAAATAAATAATTGATCGAGTGATGTGAGGTGGGGTCATGTGGAGGGTCGGCCTTTTTCCACCCTTTTCCGTGCGTGCCGTTCGTTCCTCCAGGACAGGCTGTGCTGAAGGGCGGCACGCCACATGAGTTGATCGCGTCGGGGTGACGGTCTCGTTCCGGGGGATTGTCGCTGGGATTGTCATGCGGGCGTCCCTCCTTCATAAATGGCATCGGTGGCCGTCGCGACTGGGAAACAGCATCCCAGTAGGCGGGCCGATGAGGGGAGGCCCGTGTGGCAGTCACGGCGGTAGTCGCCTGGGATTGAGACGGTCACTCCGAAACGATCACTCCCAGCTTATTATTTTCTTTTGCCGCTGAGGCCGTGGCAATTTAATTTTTAATTTCCATTTGCCCCTCTAATTTTGTTCTTCATGCGGTTATTCAAGCATGAGAAATATGTCTGAGAATCCCCACGCCGCACCGTGAGCTCTAGCCAGCTACTATACCGCATCAGACCGCTATTCTCATGTCTGTTAACGTAATCCCTTTTGGGATTTCGTTACAAACATACAGCCTTGGCCAAAAATATAAAGCACCCCTATCTATTAGCATTATATATTAATATTATGTCTTTCTAAACAATGGGTGTTAACAAACGAGTCATCCCACCGAATGCGACCCTTAATTATTGAAAATCACCAATTTTTGTTTTGTTTTAGGTTCTTAACAAGAAGTTGTAGCGTCGTAAAATTTTTTTATTTTAGTTTTGTATTTGATCGTGTGCAGTCTTCACATAAAGTGTTTTAAATCAAAAAGAGTTTTCGTAAGTTTTTTGAGAAAAAAAGTGTGTTTGTGATAATTATGCCTAAAGCGTGCCAACTCAGTGAAGGAATAAGGGCACAAATTGTGTTGTTGGATTCCCAGGGTGTAAGCCAAATTAAAATATCCCAAAAATTAAAATGCTCTCGTGGAGCAGTTCAATCTACATTGAAAAGGGTTAAAGAGACCGGGGACTATGCCTATAAACTACGCTCAGGCAGAAATCGTATCACTTCAGTAAGAGACGATCGACAAATTGTGCGAAAATCTCTCAAAAACCGAAGAAAAACATCTGCTGAGATAGCTGCAGAGCATTTAACAGAACAAGAAGTTCACATTTCGGCACGGACAGTTATAAGAAGGCTCCTGCAAGCTGGATTGAAAGGTTGTAAAGCAAGAAAAAAACCTTTGCTCTCACTTACCAACATAAAAAGTCGCTTGAGATGGGCTCGAGAACACAAACATTGGAATGACGTGGATTGGGCGAGAGTTGTTTGGTCAGATGAATCTACTTTTGAGGTAAATATAAAAAATAAATATTAAAAAATAATTAGTCAAAAAAAAAATAAAAAATTGTGCTATGTATTTTAAAAGAATTAATAGAGAAATTTATGTTAAATTTGATGGAATTCTTATAGATTTTTGGAACTCCTGGCGCAACCGTCGTAAGAAGAAGAGTCGGGGAAGCATACAATCCTGATTGTATAGTGCCTACCGTAAAGCATGGAGGGGGTAAACTAATGGTGTGGGGTTGTATGGCATCATCAGGGGTGGGAAAACTGTTGTTTTGTGAGGGTCCGATGAACAGTACCAACTATGTTACCGTCCTCGAGGCTGCATTGAATGCCTCAATTCGGCAAATCTTTGGGGAAACGGATAGTTCTTCGATAATTTATCAACAGGATAATTCCCCCTGCCATACTTCCCGCGTTACGATGAGTTGGTTTCGAAAAAAACAAATTCGAGTCATGGACTGACCTAAATCCCATTGAAAATTTGTGGTCAATTTAAAAAAAAAAAATCAAGGATCGCAGTATGACTTCAAAGGAAGACCTCAAACGTGCGCTGACAGAGGAATGGAAAAATATATCGAGAAATACCTGCGAAAAATTAGTACGGTCGATGAATAAAAGAGTCCTGGCTGTCATCAAAGCCAAAGGAGGACCTACAAAATACTAAAATTAATAAAATATAAAAAGTATTTCCTAAAAATATTGAGTTTTAATTTTTGTCTTCATTCGTTTTGTAGATACTGCAATTTGGGAGGGGTGCTTTATAATTTTGGCCAAGGCTGTAATTCTTGAAGACATCCAAGACGCCATCATTAGAACAAAGATCGCACTAACCAGTAGTAAATTACTTTCCTTAAGAGAGACCTTATCAATAAAAGAACTACTTGTAGAATAAGGTGTCGAAATATCTCTTCCTGAGGAAGCCCTTAAATTCATCACAACCAAAAATTCCATTTAATAAAGAAACTCTCCTTTAACAATAATCGCCGAAAAAATAACATTATCATCATTTTTTTTTTTTTTTTTTTTTTTTTTTAAATGTTGCCAATAGCTTTATTCTTGAATCTTTCTACATAAGAAACTAACAAGAAGTAATCAAATCTTAAGCTAAAATTATTACATATTTTAAGTCTTAACCAAATTTAATACTTATTGTTAGGGCTCACAATTTAATTAATTTAGACTATACTTATATGTATGTATAGAATTAAATTTACAGGGTTCACAGGTTCATCAGTTCGAGTGGATCTGTTCTTCTCAGACGTCTAAATTGCGGCTGTTTTAGTATCCCCCTGGCCAATTCGTTGGGATGTGCTTCTAGTTTTGAGTAATATTTTGAACTGAATTCTTTAATTGTTTCTTTAACGATTTTAATCCCAAGGTCGTGATGTATATTACTATTTCGAATGTACCAATGAGCATTGATAATACTGCGAAGTATTTTCGCTTGGGTTTGTTGCAGAAGTTTTCTGTTTGATTATCGCTTTGTACAGTAAAACTTTATAGGCGAATGAATTTTTTCCTAGAATATTCCGAATTTTTTTTTTTTTTTTTTTTTTTTTTTTAAGAAATAATTAGGATAAACTTCAAATGCATGCTCGAAATTATTTTTTATAATTATAATTCTTTTTATTTTCGGAAACACCTCTTTCGAAATTAATTTTGTGTCTAGTTCCGAAATTCGAAAAATTATCTGGTTTCGGTAATAATTTATTGGCCTGCCAGCGAAATGAATTAAATATTCATCAGAAGTATTTGCAGAATGTATTGAATCCGAATCAGTAGAGGCATGATTCTGGATTGAATCGTTTTCACGGTTCGAGTCATTGGCGTTTAATACTAGACTGTGACTTGCTTGGAATTACGTCCTATTCATAGTTTTCGAGCGCCACCTCAGTATTTTTTAAATTTTTTTCTGAAGTTTTTATAAAAGTTAGTGTGGTTTGTGATCAGTCACAAGAGTGAACTTGTTACCGTAAAGGTAAGGCTAATACTTTTTAACCGCCCAAATAATCGCCAACACACAATTGGTCTTTTTACTTTGTTTACTAATTGTGACAGGACAGAGCAGCACCCAAAGCGTACTCCGATGCATCCGTTGTCAATATAAATGGTTTGGAAAAGTCCGGATAGGTCAAAATTTGATCTGTTGATATTATCTTTTTTAAAATTTTAAATGATTCTCTATATTCTAGATCTAAAATATTAATATCTATACCTTTCTTTAAAAATTTTGTCATCTCTTTTGAAATTTACGATTTAAAATTTACGATAATATCCATTTGTTTTATTTGTTTTTGGGTAGTTGGTAGTGGTCATTCCAGGATTTTCTTAACTTTGTCGGGGTTAGGTTTTACACGTTCCTCATTTGAGGAACTCGCACTTATCTCGGATCTTCAGGTTAAATTGTGAAATTCGCTTAAGGACTTCCCTAAGATTGTTTATGTGGTTTTCTAAATTGAACCCTACGATAATAATGTCGTCCAAGTAAACGTAGCAGATTTTTCGAATCAGGCCGTTCAAAACGTTATTAATTCGAAGTGACCTTTATCCGTGGAAGATACTGTCTTTTCCGGATATCTTTCATCCATTGGAATCTGATGAAATCCAGATTTTCAGTCCAATGTAGAGAAATATACGGATTTTCCCAAACTATCTAGAATTTCTTCTATCTGGCTAATTGGAAACTTATCGTCTATATGGTTTTTTCGTTGAGTTTCTTATAGTCGATTACCACCTTCATTTTCATTGTTCCTAAAGCATCTGCTTTTTTTTTATGATAACCCAAATAGGGGATGAGTACGGACTACTTGAATTACGTATAATTCCACTGTCCAATAAGTCTTTAATTTGTTCTTCTACATCTTTCTTGCAACGGTGGCGATATTTATAAGTTTTGGTATAAACTCGATTTTCGTTTGTCGTGATAGTTTTGTACTTTATTATTGTCGTTGAAGAGACGTGTTTCAACAGCACTTCTTGGTTATCGTAAATTGCGATAACCAATAATTCTCTTTCCATTTGGTTTAAATCTTTTATCCTAATTAAACTTTCTATTGTTGTTTTATAAACATACAATTTTGAATGAACCGGAATTGGTTTAATTGTTTCAAACTTTTGGGTGGTTCCGGATTATTTGTTAATATGTTTACCGTTGTTTTGAGGTTTTCGGCTTTGTATATACCCGGACTTATAGTGATATCTTCGTTTAGTTTTTAATACTTAAGTACCGCCCAGTCACCATTTGTTTTTGTACTGAAAGTTACAATATGATTGTAAAAATTTTCAGACGGGTAATACCGATGAAATTTGAGTATCCTCTATTATTTAGACTTATTCTGCCAGCTTTGTAATCTATTTTGGCGTTCATTTTTGCCATGGACAAATTCCAAATATGTTTGAGCTGACAAGATTTAACTGCCTAAAATATTTTTAACTGTGGTTGATTTTAATTGTAATAGATTATTCGGTATTATGTTGGGTCTAATTATATTTTTGTTTGCCCCTGTATCTAAAAGTAATTTAATGGTTTGTTTTAAATGTTTGTTACGGCATTTGAGATATGGCAGGAAATTTAGTCCTCCGTATCCGATTCGTGTTCTCTTGATTAGAACTTTCTACAGTAGTATCCTTATCAACCCCTGATTAACCGTTCTCCTAGACCTCAACGTAGGGTCTATTTCCGATGGAGTTAGTCTTACAATTTTCTGGGACTCTTTGTTGATAATGATTTTGGTTTTCGTTTACGCTTCTTTTTGAACCGTTTAAAATATCCTCGTTACTACTAAACTTACACAAAAAGGCGTAAACTTCTTTAAGATTTTCTGGTTTTGCCGCTGGCTTCTGGGGTGCTATTCTTGAAACATTACGAAAACTTTCGTATTGCGAGTTAGTGTCAAAGTATTACGAAAACCCTAAAATCGTATTCTTGAAATCGAATTACGAAAATTTTCGCAACGGAACGTTACTAAAATTTTCGTAATGGTTTTTTCGTTTCCCATTGCATTTCGTAATGAAATCATTTGGATTTTTGTGTTAATTATATTGATAAGGATGTTCATAAAACTTAATATTTTCTATTCTAAATATTTTATAAAAAAGTGAAAACAAAAGCGTACCTTTTTTTTCTTTGTTTCACGTGTTCTTAAAAATATGTATTATTTATTTCGAGATAACGATGTACATAACTATGCATTCGGTTTTGTTTACTACCTAACTAGAACAAAACCATATTTTCTTCTAAATTTTTGTATTTACATGTCGTATACCTAAATCTTGGGATATTTTTTTAAATGCTTGACCACTTTCTAATTTTAAACAATATGTGTAAGGGTATGAGATTTTTTCGTAATTGACAATTGGCTATAGCGGACAAAAATGGAATATGTGATTCAATACAACAAAAATATGTTATTTAAAGCTATATTGCATATTTAACTTTTATATTTATTTGTTAAAATTGTAATGATTGGAAATTAATTAATGCAATGTGTAATTTAAAGTGTGATTTTTATCATTCATTAGTTCATTTGGAACAATTTTGTTTTATCATTTTAAATGCCCTGTCTTCAAACATTACGAAAATTTTCGTAATGCACAATATTTTCGTAATCGTAATGGTGAAATCATAAATTAGTATTCTTGAAGCCATTACGAAAATTACGAAGAGAGGAATAAAAAACTAAGAAGATTTCGAAAGAGATGATTAAAAATGTTAGTTTAGTTTAGTATAACTGAGAATATTAAGCGAAGCGGACGCTTTCTTTACTTAAAATTATAAATTGTTGTGAATTTTTGTCAATAATGGCTAATTTATTTAATATTAAATTATATATATTAAAAATGATTGTGTATGCTACTTTTTCGTTTAAAGGGAAAATTACTTCGGTCTAAAAAGACCAGTATTGAAATCTTGTCAAAAATGGCCAAAAATTTGTTTGATCCAAAATCATTTATCTCGACGTTTTGAAAATCCTTGAGTCCGAAAAATAAAAAAAAAAATGTCTGTCCGTCTTTCTGGACGTCTGGATGTCTGTACCCATGATATCTCGAGAATCGCTTATCCGATTTAGAATTTTTTTTTCCAAAAATCTGTTTTTATGGTACGGCGGTACATATGATTGTATGATGGTACGATTGAACGATGATATAATGTTATGTCGTGTATGATGGCATGATGGTTTGATGGTATGGTAGTACGACGATATGATCCTATGCAATGCCACTACATAAAAAGCCATGAAAAAAAAACTTGTAGTGGTAAGGCAATAAAGATTTTTATTTTCCAATGGAACGTTAACACAATCATATGGGATTTTTTGTTGCCTTTATTTTCAATTTAAATGAAAATTTTTATTGATAAATAGAAATAATTTTAAATTAAATACAATCTGTTTCGTCGACAAGTGACCCCTTGTGTGTTGGTGATAGCTTTTCACATTTTTCATCATATCTCCCAAGTTATGGGCTCGATTTTAATTCTGTTTGCGGTTTTTTAAAGCTTTTGAGTCACTTTATTGGTTAATTTGCACACTAAGCCAGGTTTTTGTAAAGAATGTAACAAATTATGGGAAAATCACATTTTTTTACTTAAACGATTTTTTTATTTAAAAAAACCTCTACTTTTTAAAAAAAATGAACTGTAAGTCGAAAAAATGTCCCATGGCATGGTTATTTTATTTATAGTTATTAAAACATTGTTACTACCTAACTCATAAAATATTCGAACACCAATTTGTCGAAAAAATGGCGTTTGTAGCCGTTTAGGTATAGTGATGTTATCTAACCAAATCTTTTAAATGATCGAAAACTCAAATTGGTCAGTAATATTAAATAGTTCAGTTGTTCGCTAACCAATCGTGTGACACTTTCACACATGTACTCTCAGTGTTTTGTGTTTTAACAATTTTAAGTTTGTGTGAAAATTAAAAGGACAGTTTGTGTTAAGTAAACGCTTAATCATTACAATGACACATTTGCGTGATCCACCACCTTCTCATGTAGCCAATATGCATTTTGTAAACCTGTTCTCTAATGGAAATGCACGCGTTGCTGTCGAAAAATACAGGCGTCGATATCCAACAGGCCAGTACTTGGGTATAGGACATTCATTGCAATACATCGACGTTTTCCCAAACAAGGATTATTCCAACAACAACACGAGTCCAGCGTGAATATTAACGTACACGTTGGAAGAGGATTTATTACGATTAATACGCGCTGAACCTACGACAAGTATCAGCCGCCTGTCTATTGGATTAGGCATATCGAGGTCAAGAAGGCATTAATCCTTATCACTTTCGTCGTGCTCAACATCTAGGAAATGTGGACCATCGTGCCAGATCAGTTTTTTGTAACTGGATAATTTCACAGCAAAGAAGTGATGTCAATTTTATAAGGAGAATATTGTAGACAGATAAAGCTACTTTCACCAGGGCGGGTATAACAAATTATAGAAACCTCCATGTTTGCGCTGTCGAAAACCCAAACGTCGTAAGGGAGACAGCTTTCCAGAGCCAATTTGCTATAAATGTATGGGCGGGAATGATCCACGATTAACTTATCAGACCTTACGTGGTAATAAACAGGCTTGATCAACATGTATTATTAGAATTTTCAGGAATCACGTTGTCATGGAAAAAGTGCCATTGTTGAGGAGAAGGCGAATGCAGCTGCAATTAGATGGAGCTCCAGCACATTTTGCAAAGATAATACGTGATAATTTGAATGAAAATAATCCACGGTGGATCGGTAGAGGAGGTCCTGTAGCCTGGCCGCCAAGGTCCCCTGATCTTACGCCCCTAGATTTTTATTTCTGACAGCAAGAATTTTCGCTGCTGCAGCAGAAACAAGAGGCAACCCTTAACAATTGCGTTGGACAACAACTAGTGTGATCAGGAGAGCCCTTGTTTGTTTACAAGAGAGTGGAGAGCATTTCGAACATGTCATTTAATTAAAAATGTTTAATAATTTGTAATAAAAATTGTTTTTATTGTTAATTAATAAAATAGTATTATTTTATTTCTTTGACTTTAATTTAAATAACTTTTTTGTTTAATTTCCCTACTTTCTCTAGGTGACTTTTGCGCGGTATTTTTAAGAGTTAGCTAGTAAGAAAGTTTTGTCAATTTGTAGATATTATGCTGTAGATTAATAATAATAATTAAAATAATTAACTTAATGGGACATTTTCACGGTTTACAGTTCAGTTTTTTAAAAAGTAGAGGTTTTCTTTACTAAAAAAAATGTTATTTTCCCGAAATTTTTTACATTCTTTAAAAAAACCTAGCTAAGTGCGCAAACTATCAAATAAAGTGACTCATAAACTTCATCTTTTCAAAAACCGCAAACAGAATTATAATCGAGCCCATAACTTGAAAATGAGACACCCACCTTAAAGGATTTTTTGCGATAATTTTACTTAAATATTCATAATTTTCCGGGCGGTCACTTGACGACCAAACACATTGTATATCTTGCAGCTTGTACAAAATTTTAATTGAAATTAATAAAATTTTAATTAACAATTTTGCATTTTAGTAAATTGATTTTTAGAGAAATTTAGGGAAATCGTTAGGCTTCGTGTTTTTTTTTAAATTTCTTTTCGTAGATTACTAGATTAGTTTTATTATAAATCATGGCTGTTTATGTAGTAGCATTGGTAAAGTAATAAAACTAATCTAGTAATCTACGAAATGAAATTTAAAAAAAAAGCACGGAGGCTGACGATGTTTGAGAATAAAAATCAATTTACTAAAACGCAAAATTGTGAATTAAAATTTTATTAATTTTAATTAAAATTGTGGACAAGCTGCAATTCGATATATTTAATTTAAAATTGTTTATATTTATCAATAAAAATGTTCATTTAAATTGAAAATAAAGACAACACAAAATAATTCCCATATGATTTTGTTTATGTTTCATAGGAAAATAAAAATCTTTATTCGCCTGGGGATTTGACTGTTTAGACTGATGTCACGGCTGTTTATGTAGTGGCATTGTCCTTTGATTCTATGGCGATATGATTTTAGATCGTACTGTCGTACGATACTATTATGGTATGATGGTATGATTGTATGACTTTACGTACCATTAGTATTAGCCGCCTGTGACGGTATATCAATCCAATTCCAATTACAACACGCGACATTTAAAAATACATCCCAAATTGTCAATTAGTATTGTAGCTATTACCCTTATTTTTAAGAAAATAATAAACATACCACAAACAAATAGGTACCCTTTTTTTGTGGTAATAAAATAATAAATATTTAGCGAAATGTAAATACATATTATTTTTAACCATTAACAGAAATTATTGAGTTTTATGAACGTCCTTATATGAATTTAATTAAAACAAAAATCTAAATGATTTCATTACGAAATGCAATAAGGAACAAAAAAACCATCCGAAAATTTTAGTAACGTTCCGTTGCGAAAATTTTCGTAATCCGGATTTCAAGAATACCATTTTAGTAACTTACATTTTCATCTTCTCTCTCGAAATTTTATTATTTCTTTTTGCCTCTCTTCGTTATATTCGTAATGGTTTCAAGAATACTAAATTATGATTTCACCATTACTATTACGAAAATAGCATTTCAAGAATAGCACCCCTGGTTCGTCTTATTTACATACTCGACAACATACGCAGCACATGAAAATTCTTCAGTAATTATCTGGAAATCCTAATGTTTGACTTTAATACGTTAGATATACATAAATGTATTAAGAGGGGTCTAATTGCAAAAACCGATATCTTACAATTTCACAATTTTTCAGGAGGAAGCAAAAACTAATATATAGCAAATTTTTGAGTTTGTGTACTGATATTATATTTTTTAACGTTTTATAGGCAATTATAAAGAAGTTTTATCCAATTGGGCTGTTATAGGGTCATCCCATTTTTTTAAAATCTCTGTTTTAGATTGTAGTTATCGGTTTTTGAAATTTACCGTGTAAGATATAGTCTTTTGCATTTTAAAATAAAATTAAATTTATAGAACATAACAGAATAATATATTTCTTTAATAAAAATCAAGAATAAAACATTTCTTAAGTCATCCTTTGAGTTAAGACAGTAAAAACATAACAAAATAATAATAATATTAAAAATTCTGCTTAGACTGGAAATTCTTCAGGTGCTAAACGGCAACATTCGTCGGCTTCATCATGTTCGGGCTCAGTTGGAAAATGGTGGCGATCTATTACAGTTTTATAATATACGAGTTGATTAAAATCCCGCCATTTCTCACCATAGTATGCTTTCAATAAAGCAGCGACGTCTACATATTTTTCAGGTTTCACAAAATTGCCTAGCGGTATTGCTTTTGGATTTATTAAAGATATTCTACTGAATTTTTTTAAAACTGATTTGCCAATATTCATATTGGCAATGTAGTTAAGCTCCCCCCTGATCAGAATAATACCAGGTTTTTCACCCCTTGTTAGGATCATCCTTTTGGCGGCATTAAATTGAAAGTGCCATTGGCCTGGTAGTTTGATATGTTTCTTAGCTTGTTCGCGCCAGTCATTTACATTACATTCGGTTGCCATGTTTATTACTTTTCCAAATTGTTGAAAAATGTCAAAGTATTCGCTGGGTTCAATAATATGATCCTTGGATCGAACTACCTTTTCAATGTTCCCAAATTCTCGGTCAGGTAGCATAAAGCTATGGCCGACCACCGGAAAAATTAGTTCAACCGTCTTCACAGTGGCTGGAGCAGTGCTTAACCATTTAACTAGCATAGTTAACATAGTTGAATTTTTATTTTGCCCGCCGCATCCGTCAGCGATAAGCCTTACTACTTTCACCGATGGAAGAAATTCTGTTTCATTTAATCGATGAAAAACCGCAGATGCTATTTCGTTGGAAGATTTTGGTCGGTCTACTTCAGACCAGGCATAAATAAAAACGTTATCTTTAGTAAGGCGGCTTTTTGATGTCCCCTGCACGATGGTAAAATTATAAATATAAAACTGGCGTGAATAATACGCTATTTGATCCGGGATCTTAGGCATCGGCAAGTTTTTTTCACAGTCAAATGAGAATACTATTACTTCCGGGTCTGTATTTTTCAGCATACCGTAGAAAGCCGAAGCCTTAAGAAGATGGAGTTTTTTCTCGGTTAATATAGCACTTTTCTCCGTGTGCTCTGTTATAAATTTTAACCTTTCTTAAAACCGTAAGCACGTGGAACATGCATCAGTCAACGGTGAACCAAATCCAATATTGTATTCGGTGTTAAAAATTGTTCGAAAGAAAGATTCCTTGATTTTATCTGGCTCACTCAAATTTGTATTATACATTCGCCATAATTTCTTTAGGGAAAGGTTACACGAAAGATACTTTCTTTTCGTTTGGGAACGGCAGTAATGACTTTCAATACAAGTCCGAGACTCAATAAAATTTCTCACTGAAACTTTTTTCTCCAAAAGCTTGTGGGACGTACGGTCTCCCCCCACGTCTCTCTGCTGGAAGAGCGCCATCAACCAGAAATCTTTTCGCAAGGTTACAGACGCGATCCTTTTTGATACCCAAAATCTGCAAGAACGCTGTTTGGCAGATTTGTTTTTTTTTCTTATCGTAGCAAATTATTGAGTATTTCATACTCATAGCACGGTTTTTTTTAAAATTTTCTAAAACGGTTCGCCTTTGCAGCGCTTGTAACTTCAAACTTTTAAGGATGAATGTATCTTGATCTTTTTTCGTTGTATGTTTGTAGTAATTTGAATGATATTGCTTGATGTCCCTCATGCTTAGTTCGCGACACTTAAAAACGTTACTAAATTTACCTTCGTGTTTACAAGTCGGAAACTCTGGTAGAGATGTAGGTATGTACCTATTAACTAATAATATAAAAATAATAAACAATGAACACGTTGAATTTGGGTGTATTACCCGTTATATTCTCAAAGTATGTAAATCATTATCGGATAATAAACACTAACCTATTCCGTTTTTCTATATTACGCTTCCATGCGGCAGGATTTCTTGCTTTTTTCCTTGCTTTTCCTGCGTCCACAGGTGTTATATTTTCTTTAACAGTTTCCATATTAAATTATTTTGTGAAATTATTCTCGGACAAATTAAAACCGTTACATTACATTCAATAGCACCAGCACATTACAATAACAAACACTATACAGAAACTATTGAGAGAATAATCCTTTAAACAACAAACAAAACTAAAAATGTAATGACACGTGATCGATCACCAATGGTTAGGATTGGTTATCGTAGATATCGTTTTTTGCATTTCATATGGTTACTAAGTTATCGGTTTTTGCATTTAATCGTAAATTTTGAATTTAAATAACGCGGGAAATATCGCCTTTTGCAAGTTTTTCGTTTTGAAGTCTTATTCTACTGGAAGAGATGAGTTCAGTGATATGCATAACTCATTTTTGAAAAATTTGAAGATATCGGTTTTTGCAATTAGACCCCTCGTATTGTGCAATTTTTCTGAAGGATTCCTTTTATAAAAATTTCGTGTTCAAATAATGCCCGATCGGATGTTTTTGTTTTCTTCATCTGAACGAATATTATTATTTTCATAGTAATCATCAAAACAGCTAAATTCGTTGCTTTCTAATTTTAGTATAACGTTTCGAGTATTCTTTGAAATTTGGTCATACTGTTTGACATCACGGAATACTAGTCAGTCTCAGCTCGAAGGCGCCCCAATAGATTTTTCACACAAATAATTTTCGGCCAAAGTTCTGGAATATGACCAAGTAGGGTGGAACTTGGCTATTTCTTAGGCAATTATGATGAAATTCAACGATATGGTATAATGGAAATGGGATTCTAAAATCTTTCTTAGATGAAGTTCTTGAATATGGCAATTCGGTGAAATTTGGGAATGTGATTTTAAGATGATTTTTGGATAAATATGGCGAAGTAGACTATGTCTTGACTATTTATTAACCGATTCTAGTCAAATTTGACATGCGCTATAGAAATGGGATTCTAAAATGATTTTTAGATGAAGCTCTGGAATGTGGCTAAGTAGGATTGAACTTGGCTATTCCTTAACAAATTTCGATGAAACAGAAACAGAATTAAATTACGATATTGAATCAAAAACTGTTTCGCCCGTTCCTTCAACATCAAGTTATCGATCAAATCGGAAAAGAAAATTTTCTGCCATACAAGAAAATTTACTTCAGGAATTTAAAAGAAGCAATATAGAAAGTGAAAAGTACGTGAACAAGGCGAATGAAAATGATGTCCAAACGCATCATTTATTAAAAGAGTTAAACGAGCTGTAAAAATCCGTTTTGTATCTATTTCAACAACAGTTTGGTTCAAAACCATCATTAATTTTATATTTTGATTAAAACTCAAAGATTCGTGTCAACTGTAATTTAACTTGTGTTTTATGTGAAATAAATGTAGTTTTTACCTGTTTCGTTACCTGAAATTCAGAAATGATTAATAACCCCGAAATAATTAAATTTGTATTTGTAACGTGTCGGACTAAATTGTTCAAATAAATGTTGTATTAACACGTTACGTATAGCTACTGCATTGTTGTGGTTGTCACATATTAGTATAATTCCTTTTTATAATTTAAGATGCATGTTCCACGGAAACTTCTAAACCTCTTACTAGTTTCCGAAACCGAGGTTTCAGATGTCCGAAGGCATTCAATGATTCTTCTCGATCTCGAGAGGATGCAATTCAAATGATTTTTGTCCGGTGGTAATTCAACTCCCGGAAAAGGCTTCATTAAATATGGCGAGAACTTAAATGCGGAATCTCTCAATAATAAAACCGATGTTGATGTTTTTTTTAGCGATGATTTCTGAAATATGTAGGAATCGTTGTTTCATCCAGGAGCCCCAATATTTATGTATGTAAATCTGTACACCTCCCCTCCTCATGTAATACCAACCCTTATAATTAGAATAATCTGTCCTGTCTGCCATCTTCAGGTTGAAAAAAAATAAAAATAAATATTTTCATACCAAAGGATAGGTTGAGATTTATCAGTTCCTACTAACAGCGCCGAAACATTGAGGGAATCTCCAAGCTCGTTGAAACTTCGCTACACACGTATCAATACTTTCTTGTGCGGGGGTTTGGACGTAAATGTAAATTGGCTGAACAATTTTGACGACTGTCTTATAAAACTTATATATGTTGGTGAACACCATTGATTTTCCGACTCCGAATTAATTACCAATTGTACAATATTCATAAGACGATCCCAATGTGTATAACGCCATGGTGATTTTTTTTTTTTGTAATGGAACTGACTAACGAAACTGCGTAGGTATCTTGTTTTTGTAGACAACCCCAAACTACCCCTAAATACTGAATTGTACTTCGAGTTAAACTAAAAATGTTTGGATAATAATACTAAATCCTTCCCAACATGACTCTAATTTCTGAAGCCTAACTACAATCTAACTCCCGCACCTTAAGGAATTTTATTGCTTAATAGGCAACCTTACTAATTTGTTGACTGGACGTTTTACTTCGGTCTTTGATGTTTTTAATGTGACTACTCTTGTGATTCCATCGCTTCCAGGGTGTACATTTATCACCCTCCCAAGTAGCCATTGACTTGGATATAAGTTGTCTTCTCTGATGAGGACTACGTCATCGACCTCAAGTTGTTCTGTTTTGTGCTTCCATTTAAAACGTTGCTGCAAAGTTGTCAAATAATCTTGATGCCATCTTCGCCAAAACCCTTGAATACGATGTTGTATATTTTGCCACCTGGATAATTTGTTGGGTGGTACTTCGTCTAACCAGGGTTCAGGAACGATTGTTAATGATTCTCCGACTAGGAAATGTGCAGGCGTTAATATTTGTAAATCATCTGGATCATCGTTCATTCGGCATAATGGTCTCGAGTTAAGTAGTGATTCGATCTGTGTTACTAATGTCGTCAGCTCCTCAAAGGTGAGATTAATATTGGTTACTCTTTTTAGGTGGTACTTGAATGACTTCACAGCTGATTCCCACAAACCTCCAAAATGAGGAGCGTGGGGAGGATTAAACTGGAAATGAATGCCCTTCTGCAACAGAAAATTAGAGATTAATGGATTGCTTGATTGTTGTATAATCTGTAATTTTAATTTTTGCAATTCTCTGTTAGCGCCAATAAAATTTGACCCGTTGTCACACCAAATCTCCTTGGGATTTCCTCGTCCGGACGTAAAGCGTCTGAGTGCTGCTAGAAATGACTCAGTGTCGAGACTGCTTACAACTTCCAAGTGTACCACCTTGACAGCTAACCACACAAACACTGCTACGTACGCCTTTTCAGATGGAGAATTTTTACTCTTATTGCGTTTGATGTACAATGGGCCAGCATAATCCAATCCAGTTTTAAAAAATGGGCGGTTTTGATTACACCGTGCTTCTGGTAAATCGGACATTTTTTGCTCGTTCGTGTACAGCCGGTATCGGATACATACCGTACAGGATTTTATACACCTTTTGGTCGTGTATCTAGCCCCAATCATCCAATATCGCTGCCTGACAACGCTCAACGTCAGTGCATTTCCAGCATGCATATGATTAATATGAATATTGTGCACTATTATTTCACAAATTCTGTGGGTTTTTGGCAATATTACAGGATGCTTAGTAGAATAGGTAAGTGATGCTTTTCTGAGCCGACCTCCGACTCTGAGTAATCCGTCTGAATCAACAAATGGATCGAGTGTTGATAATTGATTCTTTAGCGGTAATGGTGACTTATGACGAAGTGTTGATATTTCTGATTTGAATGCAGTTTGTTGAACGCTGCGCAGGATTACAGTTTCTGCATCATTCAAGTCAGCTGGAGTTATTGGTGCATGTAATTGTCGCGTTAGCTTGTTTCTCCGTGTTGGGCTGCCAAATCGTAAAACATACACCATTATTTTTCTTATTTTGAACCATGATGAAAACTTTTCTAGTAATGTTGACACTACATCATGTTCAATCGTCACCTCAGTTAATACGTTGATGAATTTGGACCTTTCTTCACTCGAAGCTACGTCGATGTCTCGTGGTGCTGACGTTGACTTGGGCCAGTTACATTCTGCTTCCTTCAACCAATGTGGACCACACCACCAGAGGTTTGACTCTAATAATGCTCGCGGTTTTACCCCCTTGTTATTGCATCAGCTGGATTGTCCTTCGAATTAATATGTTGCCATTTGTGTCTGGGTATTGTTTCCAGTATTAATGCAGTGCGATTTCCAATAAAACTCTTCCAGCGCCGAGGCACGTCAGATAGCCAATGGAGTACTATCATTGAATCCGTCCAAGCGAAAACTTCTATTTCATAGTAGGATAGTGATTCAAGGCAAAATTGCACCAATTTACATAATATAACCGCTCCACTTAGCTCCAATCGAGGCAGTGATACTTGTTTAATTGGTGCAACTTTACTTTTCGCAGTTATAATGTTGATACTAATTTCGCCGACCTCGTTCACGCTTCTTAAGTATATTACGCTGCCATATGCAGCCTCGGATGCGTCACAAAATACATGTAGTTGAAATCGGGTTGCGTTTGGTAATGCTGTTAGGCGCCGCGGAATTTCAATTGCTTCTAATTCTGGTAACGAGTTGTGAAGTTCGTGCCAAATATTTATGATGTTGTTCGGTAGGGTACTGTCCCATTCAAGGTTAAGTAACCATAATTTCTGCAACAACATTTTCGATAAAATTGTGATTGGTGCCAGCCATCCCAATGGATCGTAAATCTTGGCTACAGTTGACAATATTTTCCTTTTGGTCCACGTTAAATTGACTGGGCCTTTCTGCACTTTAAAAGAGAAGGTGTCTGGTTTAGCTTTCCAGATAATTCCCAACGTTTTAATGGATGAATCATCTTCGATTAACTTTGATACATTTTCTATTTCTTCCTGAGCAAATGAGTTCAAAAATTCTTCTGCATTAGATTTCCACTTCCTCAAGTTGAATCCGCCCTTCCTAAAAATATCGTTCAGTTCGGTTTTGAGTGCTACAGCTTCTGAAACACTACCACATCCCGTTAGCAAATCATCAACGTAGAAGTCGTGGTTGATTACGTGTGCTGCCACTGAGTTACATTCCTCAGACGATTCCGCTACCTTTTTTAACGTTTTAATTGCTAAGTACGGTGCACATGCAGTCCCATAGGTAACCGTATTCAATTTATACGTTTTGATTTCTTCGGTCGGAGTATCACGCCAAAGAATCATTTGATAATTGGTGTCGTTTGGGCTTACTAGAATCTGCCTGTACATTTTCTCGATATCTGCTACCAGGGCGATTGGATGTTTTCGAAACTTTAATAGTATTTTAGTCAGATCTGTCTGAATATTAGGACCGATTTGCAGGACATCGTTGAGCGACCATCCCGTACTAGTTTTGCAAGAAGCGTCGAATACGACTCTCAGTTTAGTTGTACTGCTGTCGGATTTGAGAACTGCATGATGCGGCAGGTAGTAGCCTTTGTCATCTTGGCTTGGAATTTCGTCTGCTGACATACATGTCATATGTTGAAGCGCAATGTATTCTTGCATGAAGGATTTGTACGAGTCAAAAAACGCAGGATCTCTCAGGAACTTCCTTTCCATTGCCATTAACCGCTGATATGCTGCTTTGTATGAACTACCTAATGTAGGCCTTGGATTTTTAAAAGGTAGCTGCACTATGAATTGGCCATTGTCAGCTCTGGTTGTTGTTCGCTCGTAAAAGGTGTTGCATTCATGCGTAGTGAGAGCAGGATTGCTCTGCGATGGAATCTCTTCCATTTCCCAAAACCTTTTTAATTCTTGATTTAGGTTCTCATTAGTAATCTGGATAACGGGTTATGTCGTGGCATGCAGGTTGACTAGGTTAGAATGTGATTCATTTAATGATCCCGCTATTATCCAGCCTAGTTTTGACGATTGTAAAGTTGGAGATCCGTCGACTGCATGTTGTTCTGGGTTCAATACTTTAAAAAACACCTCTGCGCCGAGAAGCACGTCAATTGTGCTTGGTTTCATAAAGTGAGGATCTGCTAGTTCTAACTGGACATTTAATTTATTAATATTGATTGGCTTTGATGGAACCAGACTAGAAATATTGTTTATAATATGAGCCGTTACATTGAGACTGTAATTTTTGTCCGTACGTGAATAAACGGTCATATTGATTTTTCCCTTCGTTCGTCCAACTGGTGTTGATGCTAGGCCGCACACTGATATAGTAGAGTGGGTTCGGTTTAGACCTAGGCTTTGTGCGCAAGACTCGGTGACAAATGAGGTTTGTGACCCTGAGTCTAATAGGGCTCGATACAGCTGAAGCTTTCCGGTGCGTGATTGAATGTATACCATTGCCGTGGGAAGCACCGTGGTTAACGAGGAGTAGTGTGTGTGTATTACTTGTGTCTTCTGGCTAGTTTCTTGCGTTGATTCAATTGTAGACTTTGTAGCTTGGATAAGTTTTCTCATGTTCGGATCTGGATGGTTATCAAGTGGTTGTTCCAATGACACGTGATGACTTGTGGACGGTTGACTTGTTTGATGATCTTCGTTGTTCCTTTGGTGTATTAACGTATTATGCCGCTTATTGCAAATGAGGCATGATGATCTTACAAAACATTTCGCGCTAATATGTCCCTTCCTTAAGCAATTTTTGCAAAAATTTTTGTCGGAAATTAATTTCAATCGAGCCTCTAAATTCATGTTTTTAAATTCTGGACACTTAAATATTGGATGGTTTTGATGACAGGCTACACAGTCAAACGTGACACTATAGACTGACCTGATACGAAACTTCTTGTGGTATGCCTGGTGGTGATCTTTTTATTCGTTGCGTCGCAGATTTCTAAGGCGTCACATCTTTTATTTAGGAATTCTAGTAGGTTTTCAAATGTTGGAAAAATTTTTCCTACAGATTCGGTTGCCCACAATTGTTTGGATTCTTCATCGATTTTGCCTAATAGAATGTGGATGAGCCACGGATCGCGTGTTTCAGCGTTCGGTCCTAGTGCTCTCAGCCCACGAATTACTTCATCAGATGATTCACTTATTCGCCGCAAATCTCTTCCGTTACTGTGTGCACATGGTTTCTGCTCTAAGAAGGTTTGGACTAATGCGGTCACTATAGGCGTCATTTTGTTGTAACGATTGCATATTTTTTCCCAAGCTTCTTCGTAATTATTGTCTGTTATGGGAAAATGCCTAATTAATGCCGCAGCTTCCCCCTTTAGCAAGCCATTGAGCAGTTGCAATTTGTGGGCACCACTAATGCCTTGATTGTTATGCACAGTGGTTTTGAACAAGTCGTGGAACGATGCCCAATATTTATAGTCACCCGAAAATGGCTCAATATTAATTTTGGGTAACCGAATATGCTTTGATGTGTTTACACCTTCGTAAAAAGTCCTTTGTTGCTCAATGAATTGTCCTAACGTGCTATTCAACTCCTGCGTGGCATTAGATTGACCTTGAATGTTACTACATGCTCCGCGTAGTAATGCTCGCGCCTTGTGGTATAACTCGTCCACCTCTTCAGTTATCGGTACATATGTTTGGTTTTCGAACAACTGTAACTCGAGTTCACTGAAGGTTTCATACCGACTCTCGAGGAATTCTAATCTCGCTTTGCTATCTTCGACTGTGGTAGCTGCATTTATTTTCTCCGCAAACCGCAATACCGACAGTATTTGAGTGTGAGCTCGATCACGTAACCGTATTAATCGGTCGGCCATGGTTTATTTATTGTAACACGTTTTCACTGAATTTCACTTAACCACAAAATTATAAAGTTTGTTCACCACGCGGTCTTACTCCGTTCGTTATCGCGTGATATAGAACCGGTTTATCGAACACAACAAAAACAAAAAATTAAATAATAATGCTACGCGGATTCTATCTCACACCGGGACTATCCCGTTATTATGGACGTTTTAAACTTAAGTACAATACTTAAAACAAATTTGTACTTATCTGATTTTGTATAGTTGAAATTCCCGGGTTTCGGCACCAAAAAATGTTTGTGATTATGTCTGCGGGATAGTCTGGGGTAATTCGTCCGCCGTTCGTATTCGATAAATCTGATAACTTGTTGTCGCTCTGATTGGTTGCAAGCGAAATATTTTCTCGTGTCCGTTGTATAAAGCGTGGGTTGTAAAGTTACAGTAGCAATTTTCCAAAGTCCGAAGTGAATGCTGAGGTCCAAATTGTTATTCAATAGATTGCCGTGCCCGTGTAGAGAGCTGGGGTCAATTATTGAAGTAGGTATGTTCGGATGTCCAGGAAAAATGCAGGTAAAATTATAAAAATCACTTTTTCTCCAATTAATTCGCTTTATTTTCACACTTTTTGTTGACACTTGAAAGTATTTTTTTGAAGTGATTTAATTTTTTGCGTTCACAAAATTTTTTTAATAATTATATTACAGTGACATCTACCCTATGTAACTTAGATTAATACTTTTTCTATGTTTTAGTACTACTATGTTCATGTTTGTTATTTACTCTATTGCAACGTAGATGTCTCTGTATCTTAGTATGAAGTAAGTTTTGTTATTTTATAAATGTCAAATACATAAAATAAATAAATTTGGTTGTCAAAATGGTAAGTTTTTATATAATGCAAATTGAATTAATTAAATGAATATTAAATAGGGATTTATATAATTACAATTTTAGATAATTAACAAGGATATACAGTTTAGATGTACAGCTGTGACATGGAAGACGGAAACTAATATCTTCCTCTACGGTGATGGCAATACAATGACCCGAGTATGCTGATCAACTGTTGGCTCAGATAAGTACAGTGTAAATTTATGGTTATTTAAGTGATGATTCTTTGTGTTGTTCTCTTCTGTTTCTTTTAGGTATTGGATTTGACGATAATTGGTGAGACGTTTGGTGAAAAATATGTGTTGTGAAAGTTAATGTGTGATGTGTATTGTGTGTCAAAAACTCTCACAAACAATTTTGACGACTGTCTTATAAAACTTATATATGTTGGTGAACACCATTGATTTTCCGACTCCGAATTAATTACCAATTGTACGATATTCATAAGACGATCCCAATGTGTATAACGCCATGGTGATTTTTTTTTTTTTTTTTTTTTTTGTAATGGAACTGACTCCCGAAACTGCGTATCTTGTTTTTGTAGACAACCCCAAACTACCCCTAAATACTGAATTGTACTTCGAGTTAAACTAAAAATGTTTGGATAATAATACTAAATCCTTCCCAACATGACTCTAATTTCTGAAGCCTAACTACAATCTCTTCAATCGTTTGATTATCAATATATTCGCCAAATATAGATGTTTTGATGTGTGACGCAACGTCAAGAAAAAGCATTACGTTTAATTTAAGTAAATGGTTGGATGGGCCGGTCCTTAGGCTGCATGTCTCATACATAATATTATTGAACTGGGAATCTCTTACATTTTGAGCATTTTACAAAGTTTGAGACATTGTAGCAACAGAAAACAATTAATATTTGTCTCGTTGAAATTTCCGTGACCACTGGCGACTCATTTTCATCGCTAAACCTTAATTCGTGCTCTTCATCAAGGGCGCACCTATAACTTACACTGCGTCGCCTTACATAGCCTCGACAACCTTTGGGATGCATTTGCCTGGCATGGCTGGTCTCCACTTTCGTATTTTTCTCTTGACAAAAAAAAATCTAGTCCATTTTTGTCCTCGTGACAATTTTTAGTACATTTCCCAAAATACATACACAAAAATTGATTTGAGCATGCGCATTGAAATTTTGTCAAGAGAGGAAAAGATCAGAATATTCAATATTTTTGTCGTGACGTTGTGCCATTTGAGCATAAATTGTATTTTATGCTCAATTTAATGTCATTTCATGTTGAATATTTTGACAAATAAAATGAAATTTTCATTCTTTTTTCACAAAATTTTGTCCTTTTAATGAATTTTAGGTCAAAATATAATAAAATTTGTGTTATTAAAATAAGACATAAATAATAAATCGTGGAATACAAAAGTAAATGCGAAAAAATTGTATTATTCGAAAAACGAACCAAATTCAAATTTTTTTCTTATTCTCAAAGAGAAAAATTAGCTATATTCTTTATGTTAGTAGTGGTAAAAAAAATGTCCCGAGCCGTTTGTCATTTATTTTTTGTCAAGAGAAAAATATACAAGTGGAGACCAGCCAGCACTATCGCTGTTGTATTTTATATTGGATCTTCTACTTTGCATTTAAACAAGTATATCCTAAATCAGACCGTGTTTAACATCCAAGCGATTAAGACGTAATCGAAATAGTGTTAAAGTTTTTCAAAGTGAATTTAAGTGTTAGTGAAATATAGTGGTATTTTTAGTTAATTAACTTAAATATAGCTTTTTATTATAAAGGAAAAGACAAAAAAAAAAAAAACTTTTTTTGATTGAAGAAAAGACGTGAGTAGTGGTACTCCATTTAATGGAGGACGCTAAGGCGTCATTAAGTGAAATAAAAAATAACTCAAAAAAATGTGCCAAAAAATATAACAAAAACAATCGAAGTGAATTAATTAAAAGAATAAAACATCAAAATAAATTAATAAGAAATATAATTAACCCAAAACATAAAAATAAACTTGTTAAACAAATCGCATATAACCAACCCAAAATGGCGGACACTGCAATGGACGAAGATGCTGTCGATAATCAAGATTTTAAGGGCTTCGAACCGGATCCCAAAAAATCAAAATTAGAAGAGGAACAAATAAAACAATCTGAAGATATAAATAATAATTATAAAAATAACAAATATATGCCGGGTGATAGTGGACCATATTACGTAATCATAGAGAAAAAAGGAATTGAAGATATTGTGATTGCAGAAAAATTAAATTCCTTAAATTTTGGAAAAATACTAAAAGTTCAACAATATGGAAAAAACAGGGTTAAAGTACAAACCAGAGAGTTGGAAACTGCAAACAAAATATTAAAGAGTGTAGATCTAGAAAAAATTCATCATTGCAGAGCGTACGTAACCAACTTTATGATTGAATCTATTGGATACATCAACAAAATACCAACACACGTAGAAATAGAAAATTTAAAAAACAACATTACATCAAATACAAAAATATCAAAAATAGAAAGAATCACCAGATAGGACCACCAAGATAAAAAAGTCGTACCTTCAACAGCGATTAAAATAACTTTCAGATCTACTACATTACCGGATAATATCACGATATATGAAGTCAGAAGAAGAGTCACCTATTTGATCCCAAAACCTATGATATGCAAAAAATGCTTACTATATGGACACTCACAAAAGAATTGCCGCGGTACACAAAAATGCACTAATTGCGCTGAGCCAAATCATGTAAAAATTAATTGTAAAAATGAAACAAAATGCTATTATTGTGGGGAAAACCATATAACTAATAATTGCTTGTGCGAAGAATTTAAAAATCAAAAGAAAATTAAATATTTAATGATAACAAAAAAAATAGCATTTAGAGAAGCAAGAAATATAGTAAAACCACTAAAATTAAAAGATTTCGACATCAATAAAGAAAATTTCCCCAGATTACCTAATAATAATCAAGAAATAGAAAATATAAAAGAAGAAATGAAATTAATCAGAGAAAAGTTACAAATAGAAAACCAAAAATTAAAAACGGAAATCAATGAAATAAGCAACAATTTAATTGAAGTTATAAAAATAAATCGCACAATCCAAACTACCACACAAAGCTACTTAAATCCAAATTCAAACGAGCAACAAGACGTTATACTAACGGAACTACTACAACAACTACTAAATATGAATAAAATAATAAACAACACACACAAACAATACCAAAAAATCAACCAAAATGATGCCGAATCAAATCAATAATAAAATTAAAATAATACATCTAAATATCAGAAGTCTTAACCACAATAAAAATGAATTAGAACATTATATCAACAAAGAAAAAATAGACATTACGTTCCTAAGTGAAACATGGACCAACGAAAACAGCAACGTTAAATTCTTGAATAATAACTCATATTTCAAACACAGATCAGATGGATATGGCGGAGTGGGTTTTATAATAAATAATAAATTGCATTATAAAGAAGTGGACAATTACACCAAATATGAACCAATAGAAGCAATTAATAAAATAATAGATACAACTAATAATACGTTAAATATAATAGGGATATACATTCCACCTAATGCCAACAATACAATAGTACAAAACAAATTTAAGTTACTAATTAGTGATCATAATTTAAAAAACAAAACAATAATAATAGGAGATTTTAATGCACACCATTCAAGTTGGGAAAACAACTCAAAAGAAGACAAAAGAGGAAGAATTCTATCAAATATAATAATGAACTCAAATTTTATAATTCTAAATGATGGCAACCATAGCTGGATTGGACCCCAAGGAAAAAGCTCAGCAGTAGATATTTCAATTGCAACTCAAGATATCACAAACAAAATAGAATGGCAAATAGATAATACAAAAATTGGATACACAGATCACTTGCCAGTCACAATTAAAATGGAAAACACAAATGCATACAACTCACAAACAATCAGAAGAACAAATATAAAAAAATCAATAGAAGACATATTAGAACTGAACCCATCACATACATTTGATTTGATAGATTACGAAACAGAATTACAAACAATATTAGAAAAAAACACAAAAGAAATAAGGAATAATAATAAATACATACCAAAAGCGTGGTGGACGGAAAAACTAAGGAAACTGTGGGAAATAAAAAAACAAAAACTTAAATTATATAACCAAAATAGACAAAACAAATTTATTGAGATAGAACTTAAAAAAGCCACAAGTAAGTTAAGATTGGAAATAAGAAGAGAAAAAAAGAAATCCTGGAACAAATTCATTGAAGAAATCAACCCTTGCCTCAACACAAAAGACTTGTGGTCTAAAGTTAAAATATTCAACAACAAAAAAAGAAGCAGTAACAACATTTTTAATAACATAGAAAACATGAAAAAGTTTATCACATCAAACATCACAGAATCTACAATAGAAACAACAAACCAATTAAAATTACCTGACATCATAACCTCAAGATACGAATTCAATCCGGAAGAAATAACAGATATCATTAATAACAGCAAAAACACAGCTCCAGGGATCAACAAAATATCATATAAAATATTGAAAAAACTACCAGAAAATCACATTAACAAATTAACTGAGCACATTAATAGAATGTGGGAAAAACAGGAATACCCAGAAATATGGAAGAACATCAAATTAATTCCAGTACCAAAACCTAACAAAAATTTAAACGAAACAGACAATTATAGGGGAATTCATTTATACTCAACGCTAGCTAAAATAACTAGTAAACTAATAAAATTCAGGATTATCAAAATAATAGAAAAACAAAAATTACTACCAGAAACATCTTACGGTTTCAGAAAAGGAAAATCTACCACTGATTATTTAAATCATCTAAAAAACATAATTGAAAAGAATAAAAATGAAAATAAATATACGTTAATAATAACAACAGACATAGAAAAAGCCTTTGATAAAGTGAACATAAGAAAATTAATCAAAATAATGCAAAATTTCAAAATACCACACAAATATACAAACTGGATCTACAAATCACTAATCAACAGGAAAATAATTTTTCAAAATGGACTTCAAGAAATAAACACAACAACAAGTAATAGTCTACCACAAGGAGATCCATTAAGCCCAGATTTATTTAATATATACACAAGTAATCTACATAAAATAAATAAGAAAGACATCAATTTACTCCAATATGCAGATGATTTCTTAATCATTATAGCGGCTAAAGATAGAAAACAGGCAGAAATTATAGCAAACGAAACAATGGTGAAATTTAACCAAAATTTAAAAGAGTTAGATTTAAAAATAAATCCAAATAAAACTTCATACCTAAACATAAACAACAAAAGAATAGAAGTACCAATATCAATCAAAATATTCAAAATAAACAACAGAGATATTCAAGAAGCGAGCCAAATTAAAACATTGGGTTTCATTCTAGATAAAAAACTAGATTATAATATACGCCATAAAACGTTAAAAAATAACTGCATTTCAGCTATAAATTTAATAAAAATATTCGCCAGAAAGAAAGGAGGTGCCCACCCATCAACGCTATTAAACTTGTACAAAAGTCTTATAGAAAGCAGAATAAGATATAGCGCATTTATTACAAACAGTAACAAAAACAAAGAGATCATACAAAAAGTTATAAACACAGGATTAAGGATATGTCTGGGCCTAACCAATAACACTCCAATCACAGCTATAATAGCAGAAGCAGGAGACCTTCCAATCGACCTGAAAATAGAGGCATACAACTATGCATACCTAGCAAAACATATATATAACAACACAATACTGGGACAAAAAGTAATATATAACAAAGCAAACCGATCCCTAAGAGAACTATACATAAATTATAAAGAATATTTAGATAAACTACCAAAGAAAGAATTAGACGAGATAGCGTTAAGAAATAACGACATAAATTTGGAGATAGATATGAATATACTACAAAGAATGGGGAAAAAGAATAACTCTAGCAAATCTCAATTAAAACAAACAGCGGAAAATTATATCAAAGAACACGGAGGACTCTCAATAAGCTACACAGATGGTTCTATTACAAACGGAAAAAGGGGCATAGGAATTTATAATAACTACAACGAGGAAACATATAGCTACAATATAGAGGAACAATTTTCAATAAAAACAATAGAAATAATAGCGATTTTAGAGGCCATAAAAATAGCAATACAAAATAATATAAAAACATTAACAATAATTACCGACTCTTTATCTGCGTGTCAATCTTTAAAAAAAAATAATAACAATAACAAAAATACTAAATATTTGGAAAATCAAATATATAAAATAATAATATCAAAAAACATAAAAATAAAAATAATATGGATCCCAAGCCATATTGGCATACCTGGGAATGAAGAAGCAGATACGGCGGCGAAACAAGGGACGAATTCAACCAGAAAAATAAAGGTCAAAACACCACTAGAGGAAAATATTAAAATAGTTAAAAATCATATATATCATAAATGGAAAATAGAATTCTTAAACAAAACAATAAGCAAAGGCACGCAACATAGAAAAACCATAAAAGAAAATATAGATAAGAAACCATGGTTCCACAAAAAGAAGATAGACGCCGGCATGATAAGAAGGATAACCAGGCTGAGGACAAACCACACATACGATAAAAAAATACTTAAAATTAATCAAAAAAATAGAAAGTGACATTTGTGAGAACTGCAATGAAAAGGAAGACGCAAGACATATAATAGAAGATTGCAGGAAATACAGCATAGTTAGAGATAAATACGACACAATCAAAACCAAAAAATTAGAAGTCATATTATCGAATAACAAAATGGAAGAATACTTCGAATTAAATAAATTCTTAAAATAGATAAAAGCAGACTTATAAAAAACAGTATAGATAAAATTAAAATAAGACATAAAAAAAAGAAGTTAATATTTGAATCAGTAAAGTTAACATAACAAATAAAAGGGCTCGTCACGAGCATTTCGTATTTGCGTATTTCGTAATTTCGTAAATTTGACATCTCTTCTGATTGGTTTAAATTATTTCCCCTAAATAGCAAGAAACATCAAAAATAAACAAGCTCACAGGCTATTTATTTTCGTAATTTCTTCAGCGTATAAGGTAAAAGCACCATCTACCGTCACCGTAGTAGCTTAGTTTGAGAAAATCTAGGATATTTTTATTATTTAGCACCAAAAATTTTTGTTATTTGTTTTTTTTAAATTTATTATAGTTTAGTCACGATATCCTGAAGGAAAACATTCAATTCGTTGGGGAATTAAGTAATTATAATAACTTTTTTGATTAATCAATTGTTCCCTATCACCGCCACCCTTATATTGCGTTGTACCTATTACCGGCAAAATTAGCCAAAAAATGCATCAACTACCGCCACATGTAATTAACAGATAATTAAACACATTCAACCATAGTTTATCTAGTGTAGCAGTTTTATTTACTTAATTAAATATTGATTCATTCATAACAACATAAACAAAAAAAAAATATTGCGTTCTTAAAATAAAAAACTTAAAAGTTTAAGGCTTATAAGCTTAAGGCATATCACTTTTGTATTTAAAACTTCATATATCATATGCATAAGCATTTATAAAAATTAAATTAGGAATATTGACTCGTTTATATAAGGCTAATTAACAATTTAGTTTAATTGGTTTCCAGATTTTATTAAAGCTATCTCTGGAACTGCATAAAGCCCTCGATTGGTTATTAATGATGGCGGAGAAACTTTGATAACGTCAATTATTGGATAGTTTAATACATCTTCATTTTCAGGCCATTTCCAGTTTGATCCTGCCATAGCCATGGTTTTGACCTTTACCTCATCAAGAACTTCTACTTTTCCGACGACAAGCCCAGGAAACAATTCACCTTCATAATGAACTGCCACATAGTCTCCAACATTAAATGTGTCTTTCTTTTTCTTTATTTCTGATATAACACTGACCATTGCTTTTTGTGCTTCTTTTTCATTGAATTTCAGTTCTCTTTTCAATCGTCTTGCAGCCATTTCCCTTTCTTTTAACTCGTTTTCACATTTTTGAGCTTGCAGATGTGAAATAAATTCTTTTGACGTTGCCACAACCGGGGTAATCTTTTTCTTCATTTTGACGGTTTTGTTTTGTGAGGGCTCTGGCCAATACAAAGCATTTTTGAATGGTGTTGGATAGTTCGTATCATTCGAATTCGAACATTCATGCAAGGGACTCACAGGTGCTGCTATAATAGTGTTCATGGCTGCCTCTTTTTCTTTGTGTTTGTCCACAATTAAAACGGAACCATCTTCCAGCACGTTTAGATTAACAACGTCACTTTCTTTAAACCAAAAACTTTTATCAATATAATTCTCATCTTCATTAGGCAAATTAAATGTGGGATTTTCATCGTTTTGTACCACAGTTCAAATAGGCTTTTGTGCTGAAGATCACCGTCCCAAATACCTGGTGAGTTGCGGAATTCTGAAAGCAAATTGGATGGTATTTTACTTTCTAAAATATTTAAGAATGTTCGGTCTGAAGATTCAATTTTGTTTGCAGGTTCGTTTGTATTGTTGTCTATGGACTTAAGGGTTTCACTAGTAATTTCATGCGCAACCTGCTTTAATAATTTCCCATAATCAATACCATCAGCATTGAATGGAAACAGCCCCGTTGTTCTGAAGGCACATCTTATGGTTTCTGGTTTTGCACTATTTTCTAGGCATGTTAACAACAGAGGAGCAAAATTTTCTTTCATCAGTTTTCCACCATTATTTTTCCACCTGTAGTTATGCACCGCAGCCTTCCATTCAGCTTTGATTGGATGAAACAGTCCGACGTCACAGGGTTGCAAAATATGCGTTGCGTTTGGAAATAAAGCAATCAAAATAATTTTATTTTTCTCACAAAACTCAGAGAGCGGTAGCGTAATATGCGGAGTGGCCGTCAACATATAATATTACAGGTAACTGAATTTTCTTTTCTGTAATCCATGGATGAAAAACATTTGTTATGTATTCATAAAATGTTTGAGCGGTCATCCAGCCGTTATCGGATACACCAATACCCCAATCCTTTGGCATTTTTTTTACAATTCCATTGGGAATTCTTTTATATGCAAATAAAACCATTGGTGGTCCAAGGTCACCACATGCTCTTACTGTAATTAATACTGTAATGCACTCTTTTTCATCATTCGCAATTCTCGAATATACCTGTCTAGCTCCTTTTTTCACCAAAACCGATTTTTCCTTAGGTGCTAGGAAAAATGCTGTTTCGTCACAATTAAATATGCGTGATGGATCATTTGTTACTTCTAGGTAATTGTTTTCATCTAAATAAGTTTTAATTTCAGCAAACCAATTCCTAATATTCCGTTCTGTCAATTGTGATCTAGCAGCAGTCAAGTTTTGCGACACACGTAGGGCTAATTCTGGGTGTCTCTTTAAGAAACCGGCCAACCATTTTCTTCCAGGTCTCCCACCAGTAAAAGGGTTTGGCCGACTTAACGATTTTGTGAGATCTGCAACGGAATCCTGCAGCTGGGTTTTTGTAATAGGAAACCCCAACCTTGCTAACTTTTGGATCCACTTGACTAGTAGTATCTCTTCATCAGCACTTAATATAGTAGGAGGTCCTGGCTTTGCTCCTAGCTCGTATTTACAACTAAGCTTATCACGTAGTGTAGTTCGTAGTACATTATATTTCTCACTTGCAGCCTTAACACTTTGTCCCTTTTTTACTTCCTCGATAGCCTGTGTCATGGCATCAATGCTATACTGAATTTTTTACCCTGCCCCGCCATATTTTATTGTAATTGAAAAAAGAACGACCCAACTACCGATTATTGCACCTATTATCGTCTTCTGAATAAATACTACTGTTTTGAAATTAATTGGCATTTATTGGTAAATAAAAACCAAACAGTACACTTTTTGATTATTTTTCTAAATTAATTAGAAAAAAAAAATTAAAATATCTAGTTTCTTTATTTAAATATTTTAATTTTAATATACCATTACTTGGTACCTGCCACCGCCATAGCAAAACTCCTATTTCCGCCACTATATTTTTGTCAGTGTTTTTACGGGAACAGGAGTTCAAATATTAAGTGGCGGTAATTGGACCAAAGAAAATACAGCTAATTCTTTTACAATTACCATATAAATAACTTCTTAAAAAAGTATAATTTTAAGACAAAATCTTAAAATTATAAAACTCTATCACCGCCAGGGGTGGCGGTAGTTGGTTCAAATGGTAAACTTCGTGGTATCAATTACCGCCACACAATATTTGTTATTTTTAATATTTAGTTTTAAATATTTGTATATAAATACTTACGGGAAATGATTCACGAAACACTATTTATCACTTTTAACACATTCACCATCAATTATTTTCTCTAAAACTATTTAAACTTAAGAAATTAATTTTCCACGTGTTCTTAATAATTATTGTAAGACCTATCAAAAATATTCTTTCGGTCGCAACCAACGCTATTGAAATGAAATGTTAGATAGAATTTGTAACGGACTTTTGAAAACATATGGCCGATTGTGCTCGAAATGCTTCGGTATATTATCGTGCAATATATACGATACACAAATTTCAAACGGGTTTCTTATTATTTTGCTGTTTTGCGCGCAGTGGCGGTAGTTGGTGGGGTGGCGGTGACGGGTGCTCTTACCTTAGCCTGAATTCCATTGCGAATAAAAGTTTGTCAGTCAAAATAAAGGGAGATAAAAATATAAAATCGGTGGTTGTGTGAAAGAAACACAAAACGAAGTCAGTCAAGATTTTACTTACATCAAATGTGTGTTTGTATTAGTGGATCGCCATAATTATGGTCAAAAATTATCAAAATCGAAGTCATTTTATGGTTATTCATCTAATATACGCACACAAATTTTGTGTACGAACGCAAATTTTTTTCCGCACACTAAGTTAATTAAAAGTTGGTTATTTTTATGGAAAGTGTCATAATTTTTTTTTGGCGGTTGCTTCTAAAATAGCTGTGATAATAAAAAAATATAAATTGTGTACAGTTAAATTGTGATCAATTGTGATAATATCGCTAAATACTATTATTGGCATTTTAATAAAGTGATGGTTTTTTTTTTTAATAATTTATTGGCGGTGAAAAAGCCAAATTAAAACTCCAAGTGATAACCAAAAATTTATTTTTTTTATTTTTATTTTTTGCTGTCGCTGTCAAAATTTATCAAGATATTTGTGCTATAAAAAAAATAAAAAAAACATGCTTTATCTTTGTCACTCCAATGGATTTTTTTTTTGTTGTCTTCTTTCGACTTGAAGTCAGTTCAGTCAATTATTCACAGTGGAATTCAGGCTTATATGGTTATTGCTGGATTTAAAATTTTTTCTGTGACTACTAGTGATTTTTTTGAGTAAATTAAATTAATTTATTGTTTATATGTACTTAAATTTACTGTTGATTGCCTTCAGTATTGTTTTTTTGGTGTGAATTATAAATTACATGAAAATGAGCTGTAGACAATCTGGGCCATTTCCCAAAATTTGCATTCTTATTTATTTTTATTTATTAAAAATCACATTTAATCACAGAAGATACGTTATTTAACAGCTAAAATGCGTTAGATTTAACTGAGTGTTAAGGAAAAACACTACCTAGTTTATATGAAACTATCTTAAAACGTACGAAAATAATCTGATTTTAATAAATAAATAAATCTAAAGAAAAAACTCTAACGACGAAATATCCTACCTAAATATTACGAATTTTTTATTTACATATTTGCGTTTTTTTTTATACATACTTGATTTTCTCAAAACAATATACCGGCTAAGAGTAGCCGGAAGACATTTCAATTAAATTTTTAATATTATTTAATAAATATTGGTAGTAATCACAACAAAAAATTGTATTTGTAACTCTTCATACAAAATATAGTTTGTTTTTCAATAAAGCATATAGGGAATTTGTCTAGTTTCAATCTATAATTTTAAAATTTTAACTCATGCTGAAAACATTCTTACGAAAATATTTACGCAAATAAAAGTAGCCCGTGAGCGTGTTTATATTTGACGTTTCTTGCTTATTTAGGAGAAATAATTTAAACCAATCAGAAGAGACGTCAAATTTACGAAATACGCAAATACGAAATGCTCGTGACGAGCCCTAAAGTTTGTTATGTGTAATTGGACAAACAAATAAACAACAAATGTCAAACAACAACAAATAAAAAACAAATGTCAAAATAAAAATCTTGGTGATGTGAGCGACGCCGTTCAAGATGACTGCACGAGTATGGAATTATGGATATAAATCCGTACAAACTGAATCCGAACGAAGTTAGTAACTTATTTGACGTTTTGCTCAATAAATTCCCCTAAATTCGTCTATTTTACTTGTCAATTCACTTTTGTTTTTTTTAAATTTCAATTTGTGCTTGGCTGTTTATACACAAAATTTATTTTTTGTGGTTTTCGAATATTATGATTAAAATAAATAGTTTAATCCCTTTGTATCATTTATTAATCAATTAAATTTTTGCCAACGTTCGTATTTTCTCTTTCTTTGTGTTAAATTAAACTAAATTTGTTAAACTAAACCGTGTAGTAACCTAAATTAAATTTCTTTGTAACTATAATAATAACTAGTACAGATTATATCCGTGTAAACGCAACTTACTCTATTATTATTTGGTCTTTCAAAAAGTTTAACGACCTCACCAGCGACGCGTCTCTTGGCTTAAAAATGCCCGCACTTCCACTTTTGAGTGGCTTTAATAACTTTACGTACTTTGCGCGTATAATTTTCCACCGCTTCTTGCATAATTCTGATGAAACTGACGGCAAATGACGGCTTTAGAGCAGTGTTTTTATAATTTAAATTTTCCAAGTGATATACAAATTCTCTACCCTCCTTTCGGACTTCCTCGATGATTCTGTCATCTAAATCAGCCATTCCTAAAACAATAAAATTAATTGTAATTTAAATCTAACTAAAATCAATTTTACATTAATTCAAATAAAATTCGCCTTGCATAAAAAATTCAAAAATACATAATTGAAACTACCTATTCTGAATTGTTTGTGCAAGATAAATTTTTATTGAATCGTAAGATCAACACAACTTACTATTTTCGTTAAATTTTGTAATTTAAAAACAAATAATTTTTATTGTTGAATAACGTTTATTATTACCGAACCAAAAATCAAATTTGTTTCATAAATCGAAGCGTCATAAATAAGCAAAAAAGGGGAAAAAATAGCTCATAATATATATTTTTTGGTATGGTTATGTTGGTTTTCTGCGGATATTTTGCTTAATGTTGAAATAATTTTAACTCGAGAGGAGAAATAGGGGAATATATTTTCGGTCACATGACAATATTTGGGTAATTTCATTGGATGAATGACCGGATTTAGATTGTACGGATTTATATCCATACTCGTGCAGTCACCTTCTAAGTGACTGCACGAGTATGGATATAAATCCGTACAATCTGAATCCGGTCATTCATCCAATGAAATTACCCAAATATTGTCATGTGACCGAAAATATATTCCCCTATTTCTCCTCTCGAGTTAAAATTATTTTAACATTAAGCAAAATATCCGCAGAAAACCAACATAACCATACCAAAAAATATATATTATGAGTTATTTTTTCCCCTTTTTTGCTTATTTATGACGCTTCGATTTATGAAACAAATTTGATTTTTGGTTCGGTAATAATAAACGTTATTCAACAATAAAAATTATTTGTTTTTAAATTACTATAAAAATTATTTTGTTTTTTAAATTTTGTTTTTAATTTATTTGTTAATAAATTTTGTGTATAAACAGCCAAGCACAAATTGAAATTCAAAACAAAAACAAAAGTGAATTGACAAGTAAAATAGACGAATTTAGGGGAATTTATTGAGCAAAACGTCAAATAAGTTACTAACTTCGTTCGGATTCAGATTGTACGGATTTATATCCATACTCGTGCAGTCACCTAACCAAACAAATAAGTTAAAATATAAATAAAAAAAAAAGTATATCCTAAATAATTTTTTTTTTGGTTGGCCATGTATACAGAAACGTTAATTTCATATTGTTTTTTTTAAAGTTATTCCATTGCCAATATTATAATAATTCCAACTACAAAATGGAGACGTTAATGAAAATATTGGTAAATAATAAGAAAAATTTATACATTTTATAAATATTTATACATACATATATTAACGTGTGTTATTTGCAGAAGAGTATGGGGCTGCCCGTAGCCGTCGTGATTTTCACTTCGTTGCCTGGTTTCATAGTTTTAAGTAAGGAGAAACATGTTGACTAAATGCAATTGGATATTAGAAAATTGATTTAATTTTGTTCATTTCACAGGATTGTATCCAATATTACTAGATCTCGACAACGGGGATCATGAATCAAGTAGAATGGACATATGGATATTTTTGTTGATGATATTTTTAGGAACATTGATCGCCATATTAATAAGCGATTTTTTGGTTGGAACCTTTATCGCAACTCTAATCGGATTGGGTACAGAATGTGTCTTAATCATCCTTACAAAAATATGTATGTACCTTGTAAATAGAACTGTTATATTCATTGTTGTTCTTGGTTTAGGATTAAGTATAGGATTTTTACAAACGATCATTTCCACATTTTATGGCGATTGTTATGACAACGATTTATGGTACAGCGAAGGGAGTCATTATAATTTGTACATGCTGGGCTATTTCACTGCGTATTTTCTTTCGGTATTGATCACTCCATTAGTATACAGCACAGGTCTTTATGGTGTGTGCGAGCCCTCATCACCCAATTGTTACAAATTTCCGCTTGGTATTGCGATTATTTGTTTAGCAGCGACGATGGCAAGTAATGTCGTTTTCCTGTTGCAACATAAAACAGATTCGGAGCGAAACTCAAGTGACAGCAGCTGTCATTCGTCGCTCGGTAAAATTTTTCGGAGCGATTACTAATGTGGTTTTCCTGTTGCAACAAAAAACAGATTCGGAGTCGAATCCGATACTGGGTTTCCATCGTCATAATATAATAGCATAATAGTATTATACTATTATACTATGACGATGGAAACCCGAAGTTGATAGTATAATAGTTTATTATAATATTTCATTATACTAGCTATCAAAAATATGATAGGTAGCAAATTGTAATTTTAACAGTGCAAACATGGCAGTGTATAGGCTTGTTTGAATTGTTTTTCAAATTAATTTTTTTAGGCTGCGGTTGTAGTGTGTTTTTTATATTTTTTATATTACTTCAAGTAATATTTATCTGGTAATTATAAATATGCACAAAATATGCGTTTTAATAATTTTTCGCTATCAAAATAATGAATTGCGTCCAAGTTCCCATACAAAAATATAAAACGATTTTAACTTCACACCAAATGATGGAAACACGATAGGGAAAAATAGTATAATAGTATTATACTATTTTGCTATTATACTATTGACGATGGAAACGTGGTACGAGTTGAAAAATGACAGTTTTTTGACGTTTTAACTGGAACAGCCAAAAATCCGGATTCTGCGATTTTTTGTTTTTTATATGGTTGTGTGAATATACGTATTAATTGTCAAATTCTATTTTTATAATTAGATTGATAATATTGATGAAATTTTCCGTAAATTAATAAATAATTTATTGTAATCATGTTATTTGTTGTATTATTTGTTAATTATTTTACTGTTTTTTAAATATATTTTTCCGCATATTTATTTTGATGTTTAAATGACATTTCGATGACATTTAAATGTAATCGTGTTAGTAATCGCTCCGAAAAATTTTACCGAGCGACGAATGACAGCTGCTGTCACTTGAGTTTCGCTCCGAATCTGTTTTTTGTTGCAACAGGAAAACGACATAACACGATTACATTTAAATGTCATCGAAATGTCATTTAAACATCAAAATAATGCCAAATTCGATTTGTCAAAAAGTAGCAAAAAAACAACAACAATACCATGTTATTTTTTGATTTAAATCAACTTTTTTTGCTGTTTTCTGGTAAATCGAATTTGGCATAAATATGCGGAAAAATATATTTAAAAAACAGTAAAATAATTAACAAATAATACAACAAATAACATGATTACAATAAATTATTTATTAATTTACGGAAAATTTCATCAATATTATCAATCTAATTGTTGTTGTTGTTGTTGTTATTTTCATTTGCTTAGGTCGACTAGCACGTATGCTGTATATGACCTTCTATTGTTTATAGTGGATGATCAAACTGTTTAATTAAGGTGAAAAGTTAGAGATTATAATTAATGTCTTTTATAAATTTACATAATGTTTTATAATTATTAGTATTATTGGATTTCAATATATCGATTAGTTTATTGTTTATTATTAAAGGATATTTGTTTCTTGTATTATTATATTTAGAACATTTACTTATTATATGTTTATTATCTTCAATGACATTACATGTATCACATATATTATTATTCTCAAAACCCATAAGATTTTTAAATTTTTTATTATATGCATGACCAGATCTTAGTCTATTAATTTGTTTTATATCATGTGAGTTTTTTTTTTTTTTTTTTTTTTTTTTAATTTTAGTTTATTTGTTTGGCTTAGACTTTTTAGTCCACATCACCAACTGTCGGTGGAGCCGTCTCCATATCATGTAATTTTATCTATATACTGCATCCTGTGTCTCTAATGAAATGCCATATTGTAGTGTATTCATTTATGTTTTCTTGTTTTAGTATGTCTTGTAATTTTTTGTTTTTTAATATAGGGTATTTCTCTCTTATCGTATTGTGCTTGGTACACTCTTCTATAATATGTCTGGCGTCTTCCGTGATGTTACAAGTTTCGCACAGCATGTTGTCTTCTTTTTTTATTAGGGTCATATATTTCTTGTCAAATGTATGGTTCGTCCGTAGCCTGGTTAGAGCTTTTATTCCTGCCGCTTCCAGTTTTACTTTGTGGAACCAGGGTTTATCATTGATTCTGCTGTTGATGTTTTCTCTGTGTTGTCTGCCTTTTGTTTCAGTTTTTTGCAGGAACTCTGTTCTCCATTCCTCATATAGTCTACTTTTTAGTTCTCTTGTTATAATTTTGTATGGTATTTTTACTTCTAATTGATTTCCTACAATGGCTCCTGCCTTCGCCTCTATGTCTGCTATGTCGTTACCTTCTATGTCTATGTGGCTGGGTATCCAAATTATGTTTATGCTAAGCTTATTTGTATTTATTAATTTAATGATTTGAGCTTCGTAATAGTTCTCATGTTTAGGGTGTTTTTTTAGATTATTACATGTTATTAGTGAGTCTGTTATTAAGGTAGCTTTCTTTATATTTTTTAAAATTAAGATTCTTACTGCTTCGTGGATTGCAATTGCCTCTATCGTGTGTATTGGTAATTTCTCTTTTATTTTGTACTTTATCGCCTGCTTCTCCTTCCCGAAGTAAATCCCTATTCCCCCACTGCCATCGTTAGCTATAGCTGCATCTGTATATACCTCAATGCCGGTTGTCTTCTCACTGATGTATCTCCAAACTGTATCTCTCCATCTACTCTTATTATCGCCGTCTTTCTCCTTTGTTATGCCGTGAAGATCCGTGTCAATTTCCCATCTTATCGAGGCTTCCTTATTCATATTTTGTAAGTCTTTGATATTTGGTATCTTGTCCAACGTGTCTTTGTATTTCACATACACTTTTTGCAGACTCTGGTTCCCGTTCCCTTCAACGATGTCTTGTCCAATCTTTGAATTCCTACTTATTTGCTTGGCTATGTATCGTATTTGGTTTAGCTCAATCTTTTTGTCCATAGGCAACTCCCCTGCTTCGGCTATTATGGCTGTTTTCGGTGTGCTTGTAGTCAGTCCCAGGCATAGTCTTATGGCGTTGTTAGTTGTTACTTGCATATTTTTCATGTGTTTCTTTTTGTAATTTACACACATACTGTATCTTATCTTTGCCTCGATCAGACCTTTATGAATTCTCATCAGTGTTGAGGGATGTGCCCCCCCTTTTTTCCTTGCCAGTATTTTCATAACGTTGATGTCCTCCGAGCATAGTTTTTTTATATTATCCCATTGTTTATTAAAGTTCATCTTCTTGTCGATGTGGAAACCTAGAATTTTTATGCTATTTGCTTCTTGTATGCAGATGTCGTTGATTTTGACTGTAATGTTTGTATTAATATGTCTGTTAGTTACTTGCATAAATGTGGTTTTATTTTCGTTTATGTTTAATTTTAATTCTTTTAATTTGTTGTTGAACATGTTCAGGACGTTATTGGTTTTTATTACTAGGTTTCTTATATTACTGTCGGCTGTTATTATTACAAAATCATCTGCATATTGGAGTATCCATACATTTTCGCTCTCTCTTTCTATCGAGTGTATATCTGCGGTGTATAGATTGAACAGGTCTGGACTTATGGGATCTCCTTGCGGAATTCCATTGCTCGTAATTATCTTGGTTTCGTTGTTCTCGTAGCGAAATATTATTTCTCTGTTTATCAGAGCTTTGTATATCCATCTGACGTATTGCGTTTTGAATCCCTGTTGCTGTAATGTGGCGATTAGGGTGTTCGTGTCCACCTTGTCAAACGCTCTAGAAATATCCGTTGAGATCATAATTGTTTCCAGTTTTTCCTCTTTATTTCTTTCCAGGATTTTTATTAACCTGTTAAAATAATCTGTTGTAGAAATTCCACTTCTGAAGCCGAAGGAGTTATCCGGTAGAATCCTATGTTTTTCTATGTGTTTATTTAGTCTACTTTTAACTAATTTGTTTATGATTTTAGCAGTCGTTGGATACAGGTGGATTCCCCTGTAATTTTCGTAATTTTCCCGGTCCTTTTTGGGTTTCGGTATGGGTATAATTTTTATTCTTTTCCACTCTTTTGGGTATTCTTGTGTTTCCCATAATTTGTTGAGTTTTTTGGTTAAAGATTCTATGTGATTTTCCGGAAGATTTTTTAAAATTTTGTAAGAAATTTTGTTGATCCCTGGCGCGGAATTTTTATTGTTTTTTATAATCTCCTTTACTTCTTCCGTATTAAATTCTTGTTGCGAAATTCTAGTTTTAAGAAGCTTTATTTCTTTATCCTCTGTAATTATTGACTCTTCGATGTTATGTTTGATGAATTTCTCCATCATTATTCTGTCTTTGAAGATGTGCGCTATGTTTTTGGCCTTTTTATTGAACGTATTAATCTTGTCCCATAGTTCCTTGTTAGTTGCGTTTGGATTGATGTCTTCCAAGAATTTATTCCAGGTTTTTTTCTTCTCCATCCTGATTTCTTTTTTTAGTTTTGCTGTAGCCCTTTTTAACTCCAGTTCTGCATATTTATTATTGTTGCTTCTGTTGACTATTCTTAGTTTGGCCTTCTTTATTTTCCATAGCAGTTCAACTTTTCCATTCCACCAGATCTTGGGAACGTATTTATTGCGTATATTAATTGTGATTGTATTATTCTCTATTATTTCTTGTAGTTCTTTTTCATATTCTGTTATATTAAAAAAATGATTAGGATTAAGTTCACTGATTTCTTTGATTATCACCTTCGTATTAGCTTTTTTGATTATGTTGGTATTGATTATAATGTTTTTAAGATCTATTATTGAGGGGAAATGATCTGTGCTCCCGATTTTGGTTAACTCCACCCTCCAAGATATATCAGGTGTGGCGTCCGGTGAGGCTAATGTTATATCTATCGCTGATGTATTGTGTAGGTTTCCCATCCGAGTATGGCTTCCATTATTCAGTACCATGAGGTTAGATTTGCCAATGATGTTTGCAAGAATTTTACCTCTGTTATCGGTTTTGCTGTTATCTTCCCACAGCGTATGATGCGCATTGATGTCTCCCATTATTATCGTGTTGGGAATTCCATTCTGAGCGTCCATGAGTTTTTGGAATTTTTCGCCTATTATTTGGTTGCTTATATTTGGTGGTATGTAAATGTTGATTATGTTGTACCTTTTTTTATTATCGTCTTCCAGTCTCACGGCAATGGCTTCTATCGGTGAGTAGTCTTCCATTACGGTGCGCTTTGTATTAACCTGCTTATGGGCCAATATCCCCACGCCTCCGTAGTTATCTTCTCTGCTTTGTAGATGTGTATTATAGTTGTTTATGTTGATTTTGTCGCTCTTCTTAGTCCATGTTTCGCCCAGTAATGCTATCTTGATGTTATTTCTATTAATGTAGTTCTCTAGTTCATCTTTGTTTTGTTTTAAGCTCCTGATGTTGATCTGTAGGATGGTTATTTTGTCTATGTTAGGGTTTTTTGAGTTATTTGGCATTTCCTTGTTGTTTTTTGAAACTGACGTTAATCAGTTGATCCATTTCTGCTAGTTGTTGTAATATCTCTGTTAACGTGACATCAGATCTTGGGTCGTTGTGATCCGTACTCAGGTATCCTTGCGCTATTGTTTGTATTCTTCTGTTTGCTAACATTATTTCCAGAATCTTGGTCTTGAATTGTTTCATTTCTTCGTCCTGCCTCTGCCGTTCCTCTTGATTTTTTTCTGCCAATATCTTTATTTCTTTTCTTAGATTATTTATCTCGTTTGTTCGTTCCTCATCCTCATTGTTGTGGGTATATTTGTTTTTTACTCCTCTCGTCAATTCCGGGAAGTTTTCGTTGTGTATGTTGAAGGCTCTTCTGTATGGTTTTACTATCTCGATGGCTTCTCTATATTGCATTTTTTTCGTTATCATCAGGTATTTGATCTGCTTTTGATTTCTGAATTCTATGCATAAGTTGCTACAGCTAATATGATTTTCACCACAATAGTAGCATTTGGTTGGGTTTTTGCAGTTTTCTTTATTATGGTCCTTTTCACCGCAGTTGTAGCACTTCTCTTTCCCATTACAGTATTTTTGTGTATGCCCGTAAATTAAGCATTTTTTACAGCATATAGGTTTTGGTATGAAATATGTCACCCTCCTGTTTACGTTATAAATACTGATTTTATTCGGTAGTATAGTTGTTCTAAATGTAACCTTTAATGCATTCACCGGTTCGGGTTTTTGCTCCTGTTGGTTCCATCTTTGTATCCTTTCGATCTTTACAATCCTGGCGTTACTTTCTATATTCTCTCTGAGTTTTTCCATATCTATATTAACCGGAATTTTGCTTATGTACCCTATAGTTTCAAGCATGAACGTTGGAATGAAAACTTTATAGTTGAAATCTCTTTGTAATTCTATGTTCTTCAATATTTTGTTTGCAGTATCCATTTCCCGTGTTTGTATCTTAACTCTGTTTTTCCCATATTGTTTTGCCAATATTATTTTCCCCAAGTTCAGTGAGTTTATTGCTTCCGCTACCTCGATATCTTCTATCTCCTTTTTTTCAATCACGACATAAAATGGCCCCGGATCTCCTGGCATATATTTATTGATTTTTTCTTGTTCTTTTCTCAGCATATCGTTATCAATTCTCAGCTTTTTGGCAGCATTTTCGTTTCCCTCGAATCCATAAAATGGGTTATCTTCTTTGGTGACTATTGTCTCGGTATTCGTGTTTTCCATCTCGTTTATATTATTTGAAGTTTTGTTATTCTCTTCTTTGATTATATTTTTATTATTTTTATGTATTATTTTAGTCTTTTTTATGATATTTACGTGTGTATTTTTACGATTTTTAGCTTTATTAATTTTATTATTTCTCATGATTATAGCACTGAAATCCCTGTTGGATCACTTTGGATGATGTGTTTGTTTCATCCTGTGCATTTGATTATGAGGCCACGTTTTAGTTATACGATGGAATTGAGAATTAATTCCAAGTTTACTTTCACTGTTACTATTATAGCACTGAGTACACTTGTATTATCACTTTAGAAATCATGTATCGCGTCTTTTACTTCGTATGCACTCTGTGATTAAATTTATAACGATTCCTCAATATTAAGTGATCGCCCTTCTTGAATGTGTCTTTCAATGGCGTCGCTTGGTTATGAATATTGAGTTTCTTGTTAATTATCACCCGATGGAATTATAATTTATTCTTGGTGTGAATATTTGATTGGTTCCGTTAATTTTCACTTTGATGGAACTGTATTCATATAACGCGAATGCGCTAACCTTTATTTTTTTGTTTCGATTTATGATTAAATTTACGTTTGGTTAATTTTATTTCTCGATAAACCCTATTTTACACGTGTTTAGTATACTTATCTGTATAATTTGTTTGTTGCTCCGCTTTTATTTTTATTTCGTATAAAACACCCTCGTGTTTTCCTTCCTTTCGAAGCGCCAATATACACGCTAACATGTGCTCTCGATTTTCAATCTGGTATATTTATCACCATCCGTAATTAAATGCTTTATATTTTTATCGTTCCCGATGCTAATGGGTTATTACTTATTTGATTTTCTATCCTTTTGTATGCAGCTTTATTTTAAAATTATTAAAATTACACTTTAAAAATTCACATTAACACATTAAAAAACATAACCTTGTTCTATGAAGTTACAAATGGTTCTGGGTAATCGTGTTAGTAATCGCTCCGAAAAATTTTACCGAGCGACGAATGACAGCTGCTGTCACTTGAGTTTCGCTCCGAATCTGTTTTTTGTTGCAACAGGAAAACGACATAACACGATTACATTTAAATGTCATCGAAATGTCATTTAAACATCAAAATAAATATGCGGAAAAATATATTTAAAAAACAGTAAAATAATTAACAAATAATACAACCAATAACATGATTACAATAAATTATTTATTAATTTACGGAAAATTTCATCATTTTTTTTTTTTTTTTTTTTTTTTTTTTTTTTTGTGTTTGCTATGGTCTAAATATTGCTATCCACACGACCTATATAGAAGTTTTTGATGTTTTACATATTATCTTTAATGTCAAAATTTTTTTTTTTTTTTTTTTTTTTTTTTTTTTTTCCTTATATTGGTATAAGATGGGTGCGTCCCATCCCATATCCAATAGTGTAAACTCAATTGCATAGTCTTTACATATTGTGTTAATTACATATTAGTTTTTACATGTTATGTTTTCTCTATGAAATCTCTTTGTAATTCTATGTTCTTCAATATTTTGTTTGCAGTATCCATTTCCCGTGTTTGTATCTTAACTCTGTTTTTCCCATATTGTTTTGCCAATATTATTTTCCCCAAGTTCAGTGAGTTTATTGCTTCCGCTACCTCGATATCTTCTATCTCCTTTTTTTCAATCACGACATAAAATGGCCCCGGATCTCCTGGCATATATTTATTGATTTTTTCTTGTTCTTTTCTCAGCATATCGTTATCAATTCTCAGCTTTTTGGCAGCATTTTCGTTTCCCTCGAATCCATAAAATGGGTTATCTTCTTTGGTGACTATTGTCTCGGTATTCGTGTTTTCCATCTCGTTTATATTATTTGAAGTTTTGTTATTCTCTTCTTTGATTATATTTTTATTATTTTTATGTATTATTTTAGTCTTTTTTATGATATTTACGTGTGTATTTTTACGATTTTTAGCTTTATTAATTTTATTATTTCTCATGATTATAGCACTGAAATCCCTGTTGGATCACTTTGGATGATGTGTTTGTTTCATCCTGTGCATTTGATTATGAGGCCACGTTTTAGTTATACGATGGAATTGAGAATTAATTCCAAGTTTACTTTCACTGTTACTATTATAGCACTGAGTACACTTGTATTATCACTTTAGAAATCATGTATCGCGTCTTTTACTTCGTATGCACTCTGTGATTAAATTTATAACGATTCCTCAATATTAAGTGATCGCCCTTCTTGAATGTGTCTTTCAATGGCGTCGCTTGGTTATGAATATTGAGTTTCTTGTTAATTATCACCCGATGGAATTATAATTTATTCTTGGTGTGAATATTTGATTGGTTCCGTTAATTTTCACTTTGATGGAACTGTATTCATATAACGCGAATGCGCTAACCTTTATTTTTTTGTTTCGATTTATGATTAAATTTACGTTTGGTTAATTTTATTTCTCGATAAACCCTATTTTACACGTGTTTAGTATACTTATCTGTATAATTTGTTTGTTGCTCCGCTTTTATTTTTATTTCGTATAAAACACCCTCGTGTTTTCCTTCCTTTCGAAGCGCCAATATACACGCTAACATGTGCTCTCGATTTTCAATCTGGTATATTTATCACCATCCGTAATTAAATGCTTTATATTTTTATCGTTCCCGATGCTAATGGGTTATTACTTATTTGATTTTCTATCCTTTTGTATGCAGCTTTATTTTAAAATTATTAAAATTACACTTTAAAAATTCACATTAACACATTAAAAAACATAACCTTGTTCTATGAAGTTACAAATGGTTCTGGGTAATCGTGTTAGTAATCGCTCCGAAAAATTTTACCGAGCGACGAATGACAGCTGCTGTCACTTGAGTTTCGCTCCGAATCTGTTTTTTGTTGCAACAGGAAAACGACATAACACGATTACATTTAAATGTCATCGAAATGTCATTTAAACATCAAAATAAATATGCGGAAAAATATATTTAAAAAACAGTAAAATAATTAACAAATAATACAACCAATAACATGATTACAATAAATTATTTATTAATTTACGGAAAATTTCATCATTTTTTTTTTTTTTTTTTTTTTTTTTTTTTTTTTGTGTTTGCTATGGTCTAAATATTGCTATCCACACGACCTATATAGAAGTTTTTGATGTTTTACATATTATCTTTAATGTCAAAATTTTTTTTTTTTTTTTTTTTTTTTTTTTTTTTTTCCTTATATTGGTATAAGATGGGTGCGTCCCATCCCATATCCAATAGTGTAAACTCAATTGCATAGTCTTTACATATTGTGTTAATTACATATTAGTTTTTACATGTTATGTTTTCTTAAGTTGAGTTATAAATTATAGTCTATTTCTCTTAAAAAATCACATAGAATTTTATAATTTTTGTTATTTCCTTCTTTTAAGATGTCTATTAATTTATTATTTTGTATTAGATTATATTTTATTCTTATGTGGTTATATTTTTTACATTTTTCGATTATGTGTTGATTGTCTTCAATTATGTTGCATACTTCGCATATGTTGGAATCTTCAATTCCCAGGGTGTTTTTAAATTTTTTATTTTTAGCGTGTCCTGCTCGTAATCTATTTATTAGCCTGATATTATAGGAGTTTAAATTGGATTTGAAATACCATGGTTTTGTTGGGGGAGAGTTGTTGATTTGCTTGTTGTATTTACCCACTGTTGTAGTCCAGTTATTATATTTTTGTATCCATTCTTGTCTTACTTCTCCATTTATTATTCGATAAGCGTCTTCAATTGTTATTAAATTTTCAATTGTCTCAGTTGGATCTTCTGCAGCTCTTTTAGCTAATTCGTCTGCTTTTTCGTTTCCTGCTATACCCATGTGCCCGGGGATCCATTGTATGATTATTTTAGTATTTTCGTTCGCTAAAGCTGTATCTAGTATAAACTTCTCATAGTATTTATATTTTTTATCCTTGTTAACTTTTTTTATTGATGAACAGCTGCTTTTGGAGTCAGTAAATATAATTATATTTGTTATTCCCATTTGTATTGCTTTTTCTAGAGCTATTTTGATAGCAATGGTTTCAATTGTTTTAATCGATGCTTGATTCTTTAGGTTTATTTTGATTTCTGTCGCTGTATTTTTAAAATATATTCCTATTCCTCCATTATTTTGGTTGAGTGATCCATCAGTGTATATTTCGTGGAAGTTTTTGTATTTATTGAGTAACTCTATGTAATGTGACATGACCTCGATATGATTAAGAGTCTCCTTATTTTTATTCTTTTGTATATCTTCGTTTATTGTTATGTTCGTTGCTGTATTTATTATATTATTACTAGGTTGAGCAATTTTTGAAAGAAAATTATGTTCGTTGTATAACTTCCATAATTTCTCCATTATATCATGATTTTGAATTCTTTTTCCTATTTCGCTATTTTTGTTTATGTGATTAGCTATATACTTAAGTGTTGATATTTTGCTGTCTAGTTCTGCTGGCATTGTGGCTGTTTCTGCTAATATTGTAGGTACTGGGGTGGTTTTTAGCATTCCCGTGCATATCCTCAGATTTTGGTTGATTAATTTTTGTTTTATCCTTGTGCAGTTTTTTATATTGGTGGGTGTGATGACATCTGCATATTTTATTCTGGTTTGGATTATAGCTTTGTATGCATTTTGTAACGTTAGTGGATGGGCACCTCCATTTTTATGTGTAATTGTTTTTAAGAGGTTTGCTGCATTGATTATTTGTTTATCTAGTTTTTTATAATGTGGTAGTAATGATAGTTTGTTGTTTATGGTGATTCCAAGAAGTTTTATGAGATTTTCTTCTTTTAGTCTTATGTTGTCTATTTTTGCTTCAAAGTTTGCTGGTTTATTTTTAAATAATCTCATGTAAGCACATTTGATTGGATTGATTTTTAATCCCAACTGTTTTAATTCTTCATTTAGTCTTTTTAGAACAAAATTGGTAGTAGTTTGCGCTTCTATCTCATTTTTCTCTTTCACTAATATCACGATGTCGTCTGCGAATTGGTAAATGGATATATTTCTTTGTTGTAGTTTATGGAGCTCGTGAGTATAAATGTTGAATAGGCAAGGGCTTAAACAACTTCCTTGTGGGATTCCTTTATTTGTTATATGTTTTATTGTTGTTGTTCCATTATTATATAGGATTGTTCGGTTAGTTAAAAATCATCAATATTATCAATCTAATTGTTGTTGTTGTTGTTGTTATTTTCATTTGCTTAGGTCGACTAGCACGTATGCTGTATATGACCTTCTATTGTTTATAGTGGATGATCAAACTGTTTAATTAAGGTGAAAAGTTAGAGATTATAATTAATGTCTTTTATAAATTTACATAATGTTTTATAATTATTAGTATTATTGGATTTCAATATATCGATTAGTTTATTGTTTATTATTAAAGGATATTTGTTTCTTGTATTATTATATTTAGAACATTTACTTATTATATGTTTATTATCTTCAATGACATTACATGTATCACATATATTATTATTCTCAAAACCCATAAGATTTTTAAATTTTTTATTATATGCATGACCAGATCTTAGTCTATTAATTTGTTTTATATCATGTGAGTTAATTTTAGCATTTTTAAACCAAATTTTATTGGGAGGGGTGATATTAATTTTTTTGTTATATTTGCCTTTTGAAGTTGTCCAGTTGTTATATAGGTTATGCCATTCTTGTGTTATTGTTTTATCAATTATTTTAAAAGAATCTTCTAATGTTATTAAATTGTCTAGAGGCTCATTATTCTCCAAAACTGCTTGTTTAGCCAATTTATCTGCAATTTCATTTCCATTTATTCCAGAGTGACCAGGAATCCATTGTATAATTACATTAATCTTATCGTTATTAATTAGTGTTTTTATAATTTCGTTTTCATAAAACTTAGATTTATTAAATTTTATTACATTAATTAAAGAATCACAATTGATTTTAGAATCTGTAAATATGATGATTTTATCAAGGTTTAACTGTATTGATTTTTCAATAGCAGTTTTAATAGCAATTAATTCAATAGTTTTAATAGAAGCAAAATTTTTTAATTTAATTTTATGAATAATATTTAAATTTTTAAAATAAATTCCAATGCCACCAATGTCTGCACTCAGTGAGCCATCAGTGAAAATATGATAATAATCTTTATATTTATTAGAAATCTGGATATAGTTTGATTGTATTTCAATATGATTCATGATAGAAGAGTTGTGATTATTAATATTATTGTTTATTGTTAAATTCTTGATACTATCCTTAATGTAAATTTTGTTAACTTTTGAAATATTTGATAGAAAATCATATTCAGAATATAATTCCCTAAATTTAGGAATTATATTATTATCTATAATATTATCATATATATTATTATTTTTATAAATGTTTTTAGTAATATAAATTAAGGTATTCTTTTTATTATCTAGGAAAGCTGGAAGAGTGTTTGATTCAGCTAATATTGTAGAAATAGGTGTGGATTTTGTGAAACCTAATATAATTCTTAAATTTTTGTTAATTAATTGTTGTTTAATATTAAGAGAATTTTTAAAGTTTAAGGGAGTTATTATATCAGCAAAACTAATTTTTGAATGTATCAATGATTTAAATAAATTTAACATTATTTGAGGGTGAGCTCCTCCATTTTTATTAGAAATCATTTTCAATAAATTAAAAGAATTAGAAGTTTCCTTATCTAAGTTTTTGTAGTGATTTAGTAAAGATAATTTATTATTAAAAGATATTCCCAATAATTTAATAATTTTTACTTCCTTTAAAAAATAATTGTTAACTTTAATCTTATAATTAGAATTTTTATTTTTGAACAATCGAATATAAGAAGTCTTCTCAAAGTTAATACTAAGATTTATATTATTTAATTCAGAATTTAGTTCATTTAATACACGATTACAATAATCGAATGATAAAGATTCATTAGGACTTTTAATCAAAATAGCTAGATCATCAGCAAATTGGTATATTGAAATGTTATTGTTTTGAAGATTGTGGATATTTGAAGTATATATATTAAATAAAGTTGGACTTAAGCAGGAACCTTGTGGAATACCCTTGTTTGTTGTTTGTTTAATATAGTTAACACCGTTATTAAAAATTATTGTTCTATTTGTTAGATGTTGATAAATCCAGTTAATAGTATTATCTGGTGTATTAATGTTAATGAGTTTATCGATGAGAATATTTTTATCAACGTTATCGAAAGCTTTTTTGATATCTGTGGTAATTAGTATTAGATTTTTGTTATTTCTCTTTTCCTTGAAAATTTCTGAAAATAGATTAACGAAATAATCCGTAATGCTATAACCCTTTCTAAAACCGAAAGAATTAAGTGGAATAATTTTATTAATATTCAAATGTAATATTAAATCATTCAAAATCATTTTATCAAAGATTTTTGAAAGAGTTTTGTAAACAGATAGGTCTGTAATTATCAGTAATTAGATCATCTTTATGTGGCTTTTTAATTGAAATAATTTTAAAAATTTTCCAATTTTGAGGATAAATATGATTGTTATAAATGTTATTTAAATAATTAACAAGATGAATTAAAATATTAGGATTATTGTTAATGATCTTTTGGAGAACTTTAAAGGATAGTTTATCATTACCTGGAGCTGATTTAGCTTTACATTTCAGGATATTTAATATCTGATTATTATTAAATTTATTATTATCAATATTATTAGAAATACTCCTAGGAAGTTTAAAATTTTCACAGGAATTAGGGAAATTAGTATTAATAAATTTTTTTGCCATATCATGGTTTTCTAGTAAGTTGAAAGAAATAGATTTTTTATTTCTTATTTTGTTAATTTTGATCCATAGATCTTTACTATTAATGTCATTATTTAAGTTTTCAATGAACGAATTCCAGGATTTTCTCTTAGCTTTTACTATTTCTTTTCTCAAAATAGCTGTAGATTTAAGTAATTCCATTGCTGTGAATAAGTTTTTACATTTATTATAAATTTTTTGTTTATTTAATTTTATCTTCCATAATCTGTCTAAGGAGGGATTCCACCAAGGTTTAGGGATGTTGTATCTATTTATATTGGTTGATCTAGTATTATTAATAATTATATTATTAATTAAATTTTCTATATTGTTATTAATGTTAATAGAGTCGATTTTGTCAGTGTCATTAATAACGCCAGACCAATCTATAAAGTCTTTTTTAAGAAATTTATTCAGTTTGAAGTTAATTATAATCGGCAAGTGGTCAGAGCCTATAAAATCATTTGATACTCTCCAAGATAGCTTGTCAAAAATATCCGAGGAGGATAAGGCAATGTCAATTGCCGAACTGGAATTATTTTTGAAGTTGAATCTTGTATGATTACCATTGTTAAGTATTTGAAAATTGCTATTGTTAATGATGTTAGCTATATGATTACCTTTTCTATTGTTAGTTGAAGAGGAGTCCCATAAACTATTGTGTGCGTTAATGTCACCAACAATTATCGTGTTTAAATGGTTATTGAAATGTTGAATCATATTACTAAAGTCGATTAAATCTGAATTGTAATTATTATTTGGAGGGTTATAAAAATTTATTAGGTTTAAAGAAAAATTTTTGTATTTGATATTAGTATATAGAAATTCGATGTGGTTAAAATTTAAATTTATATCTATTTTTTTGAAAGCTATTTTTTTGTGTATAAAAAACGCCAAACCACCGTAACCGTCGTCTCTATTTTTAGAGATTAGGTTATAGTTTTTTAAACGAATGTGATCATTGTCTTTTAACCAGGTTTCACTTATAATAGCTATATCAATTTTATTATTATTTATGAATAAATCTAATAGATTAAAGTTACTTTTAAGGCTTCTAATATTTAATTGTAATATTTTTAAATTTTCCATAATAATTATTGAAGATTTAAATTTTTAATGGCGTCTTTAATATCCATCATTAAAACGTCAGTAATATCATATGGTTTGTTGCTGATTTTATAGATTTTATTTAACACTGAATTAAAATTATCAATTTTTGTCTTTTGATCTTTAATAATAATATCATAATTTTGAGCTTTGTTAATCCAAAAGTTGGGCGTATTGTTATCATTTTTGTTCAAAATAGGAAAATCAGATGAATTTAAGTTTACAGTTTTGTCTTTAGGGAATAAGATGTTTTTGGATTGTATGAAAGAAATTTTGTTTTTTATTGAGTGTTTTTTAATTTTAATTTGGTTTTTCTTCTCTAAGCAGTTTTTAGAGTTTGTGAAATGCGAGTCATTTTCGCAGAAATTACAAATCGGTTCTATTACACATTCGTGAGTAGGATTTTCAGTAATGTCTTTCGTACATTTCATACATTTAATTTTTTTAGATCTACAAAATTTTTTTGTGTGACCATAGTTGAGACAATTACTACAAAATTTTAATCTCGGTATAAAAATATTAATTTTTATTTTAATGCCATAAAAGTAAATGAATTTTGGAAGTTCATTATTTCTGAATTCTATTTTTAAAATATTAGAGTTTTTCAAAGCTTTATTATTAAAATCCCAAAATTTTATGATTTCTAAATTTGTAATTTTGCAATCACTACTCACATTTTTATTAATTTCATCTATATCAAAATCGTCAAGTAAACCCTTTATTGTACCAACAACGTTAATATACGTATTTGGAATAAAAGGTTTATATTCTTTGCTTAATAAAATTATGTTAATTGGATCGTCCTTTCTGATACATTTGTTTGCTAAATTATATGAACTAAATTCTACTCTGGCTAATTTTTTATTAACTTCTACTATGTCTATTGGTTTGATATTATTTTGAAAAAATATTTTTGATAGTATTATGGAGAGGAATTTATTTGGATTTTTTGAGCCAATTAATACGTAAAATGGTCCTTTGTCTGAGCTGATATATAAGTTCTCCGCCATTTTATTATTATTTGATGTATTCATGTTATTAACATTTTCCGTAGATGTATTTATTGTATTAGTAGATGAATTTGGGGAATTAACGGTAGTATTATTTTTGTTATTAAATTTCACCATTTTAGTGTCTATATTATCTGAATTATCATTATTTTTTCTTTTTTGTTTTATACACTCGTCACTAAAACCCATAAAATCATTGTTTGTATAGTTTCTTTTTACTCGAATGTTCGGAAGGCAAGTGACGCCTTCCTCATTCATAACACTGTCACCATCCACTATATATATTTTATGGTTTATACCAACACAAAATAAGTCAGAAATCACCAATAAGAATATTAAAAAATAACCAATTAAAATAAAAACAATAACAATATTTAGATAATAAATTTATTAATTTTTGCCTAAAAAACTTTAGAAATGTTGAGATGCTCTTTCTCCTTTGAATGATTTACACAATTTGACGTTTTAACTGGAACAGCCAAAAATCCGGATTCTGCGATTTTTTGTTTTTTATATGGTTGTGTGAATATACGTATTGATTGTCAAATTCTATTTTTATAATTAGATTGATAATAATCATTCAAAGGAGAAAGAGCATCTCAACATTTCTAAAGTTTTTTAGACAAAAATTAATAAATTTATTATCTAAATATTGTTATTGTTTTTATTTTAATTGGTTATTTTTTAATATTCTTATTGGTGATTTCTGACTTATTTTGTGTTGGTATAAACCATAAAATATATATAGTGGATGGTGACAGTGTTATGAATGAGGAAGGCGTCACTTGCCTTCCGAACATTCGAGTAAAAATAAACTATACAAACAATGATTTTATGGGTTTTAGTGACGAGTGTATAAAACAAAAAAAACGGTGGTTTGGGGTTACGGTGGTTTGGCGTTTTTTATACACAAAAAAATAGCTTTCAAAAAAATAGATATAAATTTAAATTTTAACCACATCGAATTTCTATATACTAATATCAAATACAAAAATTTTTCTTTAAACCTAATAAATTTTTATAACCCTCCAAATAATAATTACAATTCAGATTTAATCGACTTTAGTAATATGATTCAACATTTCAATAACCATTTAAACACGATAATTGTTGGTGACATTAACGCACACAATAGTTTATGGGACTCCTCTTCAACTAACAATAGAAAAGGTAATCATATAGCTAACATCATTAACAATAGCAATTTTCAAATACTTAACAATGGTAATCATACAAGATTCAACTTCAAAAATAATTCCAGTTCGGCAATTGACATTGCCTTATCCTCCTCGGATATTTTTGACAAGCTATCTTGGAGAGTATCAAATGATTTTATAGGCTCTGATCACTTGCCGATTATAATTAACTTCAAACTGAATAAATTTCTTAAAAAAGACTTTATAGATTGGTCTGGCGTTATTAATGACACTGACAAAATCGACTCTATCAACATTAATAACAATATAGAAAATTTAATTAATAATATAATTATTAATAATACTAGATCAACCAATATAAATAGATACAACATCCCTAAACCTTGGTGGAATCCCTCCTTAGACAGATTATGGAAGATAAAATTAAATAAACAAAAAATTTATAATAAATGTAAAAACTTATTCACAGCAATGGAATTACTTAAATCTACAGCTATTTTGAGAAAAGAAATAGTAAAAGCTAAGAGAAAATCCTGGAATTCGTTCATTGAAAACTTAAATAATGACATTAATAGTAAAGATCTATGGATCAAAATTAACAAAATAAGAAATAAAAAATCTATTTCTTTCAACTTACTAGAAAACCATGATATGGCAAAAAAATTTATTAATACTAATTTCCCTAATTCCTGTGAAAATTTTAAACTTCCTAGGAGTATTTCTAATAATATTGATAATAATAAATTTAATAATAATCAGATATTAAATATCCTGAAATGTAAAGCTAAATCAGCTCCAGGTAATGATAAACTATCCTTTAAAGTTCTCCAAAAGATCATTAACAATAATCCTAATATTTTAATTCATCTTGTTAATTATTTAAATAACATTTATAACAATCATATTTATCCTCAAAATTGGAAATTTTTTAAAATTATTTCAATTAAAAAGCCACATAAAGATGATCTAATTACTGATAATTACAGACCTATCTGTTTACAAAACTCTATTTCAAAAATCTTTGATAAAATGATTTTGAATGATTTAATATATTACATTTGAATATTAATAAAATTATTCCACTTAATTCTTTCGGTTTTAGAAAGGGTTATAGCATTACGGATTATTTCGTTAATCTATTTTCAGAAATTTTCAAGGAAAAGAGAAATAACAAAAATCTAATACTAATTACCACAGATATCAAAAAAGCTTTCGATAACGTTGATAAAAATATTCTCATCGATAAACTCATTAACATTAATACACCAAATAATGGCTGTATGATACTCACTTTTTTTCCCACTTTTTCAGTGACTAGTTAAGACAAACGGAGTGAGATAAAAAATATATATACAAAATATTTGTGAGAGTGAGTGTATACACCATAGATTTGGAAAAAATATAGAAACGTCAAAAAAAAAGTGGTAGCTCAACTTTTCTAGCAGTTAATCGAGCAATTATAGCAAAAAAAGAATTGGATTTGATTCTTTTTTTTGACATTATATACTTTTTTCTGACATTTCCGAAATATTAGAGAAAATATTTGTATTTTGTATACCAAAGAGAATTTATTTGTTTATTTTTAAAATAAATTTAGTAAACAATTTTTCCATTTTTGTTCGCCATTATTGTTATGATTTTTTCCCCCTTTTTTAGATTTTTCTTTTGATACTGAATTACAATTTTGAGTTTGCATTGTTAATTGTTTGCCAAAATATTTGAAACGTGCATTTTTTTTTAAATATAAAAATTAACTTAACATATAAATTATTTCGTTTCAATTAATTGCGGCAGCTAATGCAAATTAATTCAATAATTTATGGTCCAACACAAAAAAAATGTTGATTCTATTTACAAATTTTGTTTATACGAAACTTCAAAATATTTGCCTATAGTATTGTCTACACTACCCTTCTCTGTTTCGCTTTACTAGTTTTGCAGCACTTTATTGTACTTGAAAAAAAGTGAGTATCATACAGCCATAATACTATTAACTGGATTTATCAACATCTAACAAATAAAACAATAATTTTTAATAACGGTGTTAACTATATTAAACAAACAACAAACAAGGGTATTCCACAAGGTTCCTGCTTAAGTCCAACTTTATTTAATATATATACTTCAAATATCCACAATCTTCAAAACAATAACATTTCAATATACCAATTTGCTGATGATCTAGCTATTTTGATTAAAAGTCCTAATGAATCTTTATCATTCGATTATTGTAATCGTGTATTAAATGAACTAAATTCTGAATTAAATAATATAAATCTTAGTATTAACTTTGAGAAGACTTCTTATATACGATTGTTCAAAAATAAAAATTCTAATTATAAGATTAAAGTTAACAATTATTTTTTAAAGGAAGTAAAAATTATTAAATTATTGGGAATATCTTTTAATAATAAATTATCTTTACTAAATCACTACAAAAACTTAGATAAGGAAACTTCTAATTCTTTTAATTTATTGAAAATGATTTCTAATAAAAATGGAGGAGCTCACCCTCAAATAATGTTAAATTTATTTAAATCATTGATACATTCAAAAATTAGTTTTGCTGATATAATAACTCCCTTAAACTTTAAAAATTCTCTTAATATTAAACAACAATTAATTAACAAAAATTTAAGAATTATATTAGGTTTCACAAAATCCACACCTATTTCTACAATATTAGCTGAATCAAACACTCTTCCAGCTTTCCTAGATAATAAAAAGAATACCTTAATTTATATTACTAAAAACATTTATAAAAATAAAAATATATATGATAATATTATAGATAATAATATAATTCCTAAATTTAGGGAATTATATTCTGAATATGATTTTCTATCAAATATTTCAAAAATTAACAAAATTTACATTAAGGATAGTATCAAGAATTTAACAATAAACAATAATATTAATAATCACAACTCTTCTATCATGAATCATATTGAAATACAATCAAACTATATCCAGATTTCTAATAAATATAAAGATTATTATCATATTTTCACTGATGGCTCACTGAGTGCAGACATTGGTGGCATTGGAATTTATTTTAAAAATTTAAATATTATTCATAAAATTAAATTAAAAAATTTTGCTTCTATTAAAACTATTGAATTAATTGCTATTAAAACTGCTATTGAAAAATCAATACAGTTAAACCTTGATAAAATCATCATATTTACAGATTCTAAAATCAATTGTGATTCTTTAATTAATGTAATAAAATTTAATAAATCTAAGTTTTATGAAAACGAAATTATAAAAACACTAATTAATAACGATAAGATTAATGTAATTATACAATGGATTCCTGGTCACTCTGGAATAAATGGAAATGAAATTGCAGATAAATTGGCTAAACAAGCAGTTTTGGAGAATAATGAGCCTCTAGACAATTTAATAACATTAGAAGATTCTTTTAAAATAATTGATAAAACAATAACACAAGAATGGCATAACCTATATAACAACTGGACAACTTCAAAAGGCAAATATAACAAAAAAATTAATATCACCCCTCCCAATAAAATTTGGTTTAAAAATGCTAAAATTAACTCACATGATATAAAACAAATTAATAGACTAAGATCTGGTCATGCATATAATAAAAAATTTAAAAATCTTATGGGTTTTGAGAATAATAATATATGTGATACATGTAATGTCATTGAAGATAATAAACATATAATAAGTAAATGTTCTAAATATAATAATACAAGAAACAAATATCCTTTAATAATAAACAATAAACTAATCGATATATTGAAATCCAATAATACTAATAATTATAAAACATTATGTAAATTTATAAAAGACATTAATTATAATCTCTAACTTTTCACCTTAATTAAACAGTTTGATCATCCACTATAAACAATAGAAGGTCATATACAGCATACGTGCTAGTCGACCTAAGCAAATGAAAATAACAACAACAACAGTTAAAACGTCAAAAAAAACTGTCATTTTTCAACTCGGATTCGACTCCGAATCTGATTTTTGTTGCAACAGGAAAACCACATAAGTAAACAAAAAACATCAATTTTTTTTTTTTTTTTTTTTTTTAAATATTAAAATTAAAACTAACATTTTAAAATATTAGTTATTATACTTGTATACTATGCCAGGGATTATGAACGGCCAGATTCAAAAGAAACCACCATATACCGCATGGAGCAAACACTTTATATTTTCATACCATTTATATTTTTCTGGATTTTTACACTTTTAATACAAGAATACTGGATTCATCAGGCCAAAAATATGTACAACAATATGCTAGATCAAAATTGGGAAATAATACGTGCTGTTATTCAAATTGTATGCGTTCCAATCGGTTGGTTCATCTGTATTAGGAATTGTTACGCATAACACTAGGAGGATTTTTAATAATTATATCAGTACTTGTGTCCGGTTTATTCGGCAGTTTTTATGCTCCTATGCTTCGGAAACCGTTTGAAAAAGATAACTTAACCGAAGTACATTTTTGTAGCAACACTAAGGGCACAGTGGACGATGCAAACTCATTTTACAGTATATCTGGTGTAATGTTTAATGTTCCTACTCAAATGTGTATTGGGCCGTTTCTTTTTGATGAACAAATGTTATACAATACGACTAATTACACATTGATTTATATGCGGAAGACAGTTTTGCTCCCTCAAACTTTCAATTTAACAGTAATTTCTACACAAAATGGAGTTGCAATAGTTTTCCAGAGAATCACAAGAGACTACACATTCCAACCGATTAAGGATATAATAGCGGTTCCTGATCGTAATTATCGGTCAATAACAAAACTTGCATTGGTACGTGTTTTTTCACTTTCCGAGCCAATCACGGAGAAATTTAAGGCAAACTTATATATATAAATATATATATATCGATAATTGGTATTCACCCTTATACTGAAATTGAAGTTATTATCGCAGCGAATTATTTCTATATCATGGAGCTACCTGAGGGATTATACAATGTATCAACATTTTCAATCGCTCCACCAAAACCCGAACGTTTTAATACTTCTTATTCAATTTATTTTCGAAATGGTTGTTGTTGTTGTTGTTGTTATTTTCGTTTGATTAGGTCCACTAGCACTTATAGCTGTATATGACCTTCTATTGTATATGGTGGTTGATGATACTATTTAATTAAATGGGAAAGTTAGAGATTATAATTAATGTCTTTTATGAATTTACACAATGTTTTATAATTATTGATATTATTTGATTTTAATATATCTATTAGTTTATTGTTTAATATTAAAGAGAATTTATTTCTTGTATTATTATATTTAGAACATTTAGTTATTATGTGTTTATTGTCTTCAATGATGTTGCAAGTGTCGCACAAATTGTTAGTCTCGAAACCCATAAGATTTTTGAATTTTTTATTGTAAGCGTGTCCCGATCTTAGTCTATTTATTAGTTTTATATCATGTGAATTCATTTTAGCGTTTTTAAACCAAGTTTTATTAGGAGGTGTGATATTAATTTTTTTATTATATTTTCCTTTAGAAGTTGTCCAGTTGTTATATTGACTATGCCATTCTTGTGTTATTGTCTTATCAATTATTTTGAAAGAGTCTTCTAATGCTATTAGATTGTCTATAGTTTCATTATTATCCAGCACCGCTTGTTTCGCTAATTTGTCAGCCATTTCATTTCCGTTTATGCCAGCGTGACCGGGAATCCATTGTATAATTACGTTGATCTTATCATTATTAATTAGTGTTTTAATAATTTCATTTTCATAAAACTTAGATTTATTACATTTTAAAACGTTTATTAATGAGTCACAATTAATTTTAGAATCCGTAAATATAATGATTTTATTAAGATTTAATTGTATTGATTTTTCAATAGCCGTTTTAATGGCGATTAATTCAATAGTTTTAATGGAAGCTGAATTTTTTAATTTAAATTTGAAGTTAATCTCTAAGTTTTTAAAATAGATTCCGATGCCACCAATGTCGGAGATTAGTGATCCATCAGTGAAAATATGAACATAATCATTATATTTATTCGAAATCTGAATATAATTTGACTGTATTTCAATACAATTCATAGAAGAAGAGTTGTAATTCAAAATTTTATTGTTTATTATTAAATTCTTAATACTATCTTTCTTATAAAAGTTATTATCTTTTGCAATATTTGTAAGGAAGTCATATTTAGAATATAACTCCCTAAATTTAGGAATTATGTTATTATTAATGATATTTTCGTATATGCTATTGTTTTTATAAATATTTTTAGCCATATAGGTTAAAGTATTCTTTTTATTGTCTAAAGTTGCTGGGAGAGTATTAGACTCAGCTAATATTGTAGAGATGGGTGTTGATTTTGTATAACCTAATACGATTCTTAAATTTTTATTAATTATTTGTTGCTTTATATTATGTGAATTTTTGAAGTTTAGAGGAGTTATAATGTCCGCAAAACTAATTTTTGACTGTATTAAAGATTTAAATAAATTTAACATGATCTGGGGATGTGCTCCTCCTTTTTTGTTAGAAATAATTTTCAACAGATTAGAAGAATTATAAATTTCTTTATCTAATTTTTTGTAATGATTTAATAATGATAATTTATTGTTGAAAGTTATTCCTAATACATTGATAATTTTTACTTCTTTTAATAAAGTATTGTTTATTTTGATCTTATAATTAGTGTTTTTATTTTTAAATAATCGAATATAAGAAGTTTTCTCAAAGTTAATATTAAGGTTTATTTTATTTAATTCCGAGTTTAGTTTATTTAATATGTAGTTACAGCAATCAAATGATAAAGATTCGTTAGAACTTTTAATCAAAATAGCCAGATCATCAGCAAATTGGTATATTGAAATGTTATTATTTTGAAGACTGTGGATATTTGAAGTATATATGTTGAATAAGGTTGGACTTAGACATGATCCTTGTGGAATGCCCTTGTTAGTTGTTTGTTTGATAATGTTGACACCGTTATTAAAAATAATTGTCCTGTTCGTTAGGTGTTGGTAAATCCAGTTAATAATATTGTCAGGTGTATCTATGTTAATGAGTTTATCTATGAGAGTATTTTTGTCAACATTGTCAAATGCTTTTTTTATATCAGTGGTTATTAATATTAAATTTTTATATTTTCTTTTTTCTTTAAAAATTTCCGAAAATAAATTGATGAAATAATCCGTGATGCTATAGCCCTTTCTGAAACCGAAGGAGTTTGGTGGAATAATCTTATTGATATTTAAATGTAATGTTAAGTCATCCAGAATCTTTTTATTAAAAATTTTTGATATAGAGTTTTGAAGACAAATAGGTCTGTAGTTATCCGTATTTAAATCATCCTTATGTGGCTTTTTAACTGAAATAACTTTAAAGTATTTCCAACTCTCCGGATAAATATTGTTGTTGTAACTATTGTTTAAGTAGTTAACGATATAAGTTAATATATTTGGATTATTATCAATGATATTCTTGAGAACCTTAAAAGATAATTTATCATTACCAGGGGACGATTTAGCTTTACGTTTTATTATATTTAATATGTCATTATTATTAAATTTATTGTTATCAATATTCTCGGAAATCTTCATAGGAAGTTTTAAGTTTTCAAAGGAGCTAGGAAAGTTAGTATTAATAAATTGTTTTGCCATATCGTGGTTTTCTAGCAAGTTGAAAGAAATAGATTTTTTGTTTCTTATCTTGTTGATTTTATTCCATAGATCCTTACTGTTGATATCTGTGTTTAAATTTTCGATGAAAGAATGCCAGGATTTTCTCTTGGCTTTCACAATTTCTTTTTTCAAGAGAGCTGTAGATTTTAATAAATCAACTGCAGTGAATAGATTTTTACATTTGTTGTAAATTTTTTGTTTATTAGATTTTATCTTCCATAATCTGTTAAGAAGGGGATTCCACCAAGGTTTAGGGATGTTATATCTATTTATGTTAGTTAGTCTCGTGTTATTGTTAATTATGTTATTTATTAGATTTTCTATATTGTTATTATTGTCTAAATTATTAATTTTGTTAGTGTCATTAATAACACTAGACCAGTCGATAAGGTCTTTTTTGAGATATTTGTTCAATTTCAAATCAATTAGAATAGGGAGATGGTCAGAGCCTATGAAATCATTAGAGACTTTCCATGATAATTTATCATAAATGTCAGAGGAGGATAAAGCAATATCAATCGCCGAACTGGAATTATTTCTGAAGTTGAATCTTGTATGATTGCCGTTGTTAAGGATGTGGAAATTACTATTACTGATGATGCTAGCTATTTGATTACCTTTTCTATTGTTTTTTGAAGAAGAGTCCCAAAGATTATTGTGAGCATTTATGTCACCGACGATTATGGTGTTTGTATGGTTATTGAAGTGTTGAATCATATTATTAAAATCCCTTACATCTAAAGTGTAGTTATTATTCGGGGGTTTATAAAAATTTATCAGGTTTAAAGAAAAGTTTTTATATTTAATATTGATGTATAAAAATTCAAAATGGTTAGAGTTAAAGTTAAAGTTTATATCAATTTTTTTGAATGCTATTTTTTTATGTATAAAAAAGGCCAAACCACCATATCCATCGTTTCTGTTTTTTGAAATTAGGTTATAGTTTTTTAAACGAATGTTGTCATTATCATTTAGCCAAGTTTCATTTAGAATTGCTATGTCAATTTTATTATTATTCATGAAAACGTCTAATAGGTTAAAATTACTTTTTAGGCTTCTTATATTTAATTGTAATATTTTTAGATATTCCATAAATTATTTCAATTTTAGATTACTGATGGCATCTTTAATGTCCATCATTAATGCATCAGTTATATCGTATGGTTTGTTGCTGATTTTAAAAATTTTATTTAAAATTGAGCTATAATAGTCAATTTTTGATTTTTGGTCTTTTATTATGATATCATAATTTTGAACTTTATTGATCCAAAAGTTGGGAGTATTTGAATTATTATCATTTTTATTAATAGAAGGAAAATCTGATGAATTTAAATTTAATGATTTATCTTTCGGAAATAAGATATTTTTTGCTTGTATGAATGAAATTTTATTTTTAATTGCATGTAATTTTATTTTGACTTGATTTTTCTTTTCTGAACAATTTTTCGAGTTTGTAAAATGTGAGTCGTTATCGCAGAAATTACAAATGGGTTCCATAACACAATCATGGGTATCGTCATCGGTAATGTCCTTAGTACATTTCATACATTTAACTTTTTTGGATTTACAGAATTTTTTGATGTGTCCGTAGTTGAGACACTTACCACAGAATTTGATCCTTGGAATAAAGACATTAACTCTGATCTTGACACCGTAAAAATAAATAAATTTTGGAAGCTCATTATTTCTGAATTCGATTTTTAAGTTATTTGAATTTTTTAACGTTTTATTATTAAAATCCCAAATTTTTATTATTTCTAGGTTTGTAATATTGCAATCACAACTCACATTTTTTGAAATTTCTTCTATATCGAAGTCATCCAAAAGACCCTTTATTGTACCAACAACTTTAATATATGCATTAGGAATAAATGGTTTATAATCTTTACTCAGTAAAATAATGTTAATCGGATCATCTTTATGAATACATTTATTTGCTATGTTATATGCATTAAATTCTACTCTAGCTAGTTTTTTATTAATTTCTATTATATCTAATGGCTTAATATTGTTTTGTAAGAATATTTTTGATAATATTATTGATAAACATTTTTTTGGGTTTTTACTACTAATTAATACGTAAAAGGGGCCTTTGTCTTTGTTGTTGTATAAATTGACCTCCATTTTGTTATTTAGTGTATTAGCATTATTGGCATTTTCTGTAGGTGTATTCAAATTATTGGTTGATAAATTTTGGGGATTCACGCTTAAATTATTATTATTCTTATTATTAAGTTTCACCATTTTCGATAATTTGTCGTCGAAATTATTTACAAGTTTTCTTTTTTGCTTAGAGCAATCATCACTGAAGCCCAAAAAATCATTGTCTTTATTATTTTCTTTTTCTAGAATCAATGGAAGGCGAGTGACGCCTTCCACCTTAGCAACACTGTCACTATCCACTGTTTTTCTTTTTTATAGTTTATAAAACACTAAATTAATTACAAAATCACTCGAAAGAATGTAAAATTATAACACCAAATATAAAAATCAACAAAATTAACTTAAAAATAATAAAATAACTTTATTTAATAAAATTTTAAGTCAAAACACACGTGCAGCTCTGACGACGTATTTCGCTTGAATGGACTTTAGTTTTTATTTTATTATAAATGATGTTCTTTAAACGTCACCGTCATCATCTATTACATGTATTTCCTTGACATTTCATTTTCTGCATTTATGTTTACATGTTACCGGAATTTATATTAATTTTATTTTATTTTTTTTTTTTTTTTTTTTTTTTTTTTTTTATATATGCCTTATTAATATTATTATGTGTTTGAATTGTAACGTTTGAATTGTAAGTTGAAACCATGTAGAATGTCTTTCATCTGCATTAGTTTCATTTATACATTTATTGTATATGGTTTGCAATATTTTCGAACTGTGCATGTTCGTTGAAAAATATTTTGCAAACACTGTCACATGAATTGTTGTTATTTCTAAATATAAGTCAGTCGGGTTTCTTAAATATAAATCTTCCGAAGAATTTAAATAATTCTTGCATTTTATCAAATATTCTGATGGCAAATTTAAACTTTCATCTTGTTTGACCATAAGTTCTAAACAAGATTCACAATTAGACTTTTTTATTAATTTATAAATCACATACTTATCCCAAAAAATATCGTAAACTTGGCAAGTCAATCTCAAAATGTTGATTAATAAAGCTACCAACAAATGCTATCTCATTAAAATCCGAATCCTCAAATTCCTCAATGGTTTTATCTGTTCTCGGCACTGTACTTAAGTTTTCATTGTCCATTAGTTCATCTTTTGAATTCTCAATTTCATGTGGCAACCTATTTGAATTAAGAGCCTCTGGTTCTAACATAAATGAACAATTGTCTGGTTCGTAATTGAAATTTGAAGTATGAAAAATAAGCTTGCTTGATATAATCTTAGCGACAATAAAATTAAAATCATAGACAGACGGATTAAAATTGTTACCACCTTTTGAACGAATTTGTGAAAATAAATTTTCCACAGCGTCGGTTTGTAACTTCGATGTTAAAATATATAGTATATTGGGATTCTCTTTGCACACCATGCTAGTTAATTGTAGTATACCCATAATTGTCTGACTTAAACCATCGATGCAAAAAATTTTATTTTTAGATTGAACCTTTATCTTTTTTAAATAGTCAATCGTGAAGTTTAAAATTGTATACGGTTCATTACCAGCTTCCAACGACAGTGCTGAATTGGCTTTATTCGAGCAAAATTGACTTTTGCTATTTAAAGCGTCAAATAATTTATCAAATTTTTCTATAAATGATGCAGTAGCAGAAGCATGTTTTACTGCTTTCGCAGTTTTAAATTTTTTTAAATATTCAAAAGTTTTTATCCCGTTTGCACAACTTCGACTTAAAATTTGAGTTGCCAAGTTAACTCTCATTCGCTCAAATGCGTTGGGATATATATGTCTTCCAGTTAACTTGGGGCAAACCCTTGTTACCGATTGGCTGTCCATTTTATATAGTTCAACTATTACACTCCATGTTACCAGACCTTCGGGTGTAATTATATCATATGCTAAAAGTGTATTTCGAACTGATTTTAGCAAATGCGGAATATCGTACAATGCAAATATCTTCTTATTCTGAAACATAAAGAATGGCTCATCTGATTTTACTCCCAATAGTTTATAAGCATTACGATTATTTGTACCTTGGTCACATACAACTGCTCTTATTGAAATACCCAGTTGTTGTACCACTTCGATATTCTTTAAAATTAAATCCTTTAATTTCGTTCCACTTATAGGCCCTTCAGTTGCGACATAGCTTATTACAAATTTATGGGTATTAAATAAGCCTCTTGACATAAATAAACAGATATACTGTGCCACTTTTGGTTCTTTTTCACCATTACCAAAATCAACTAATCCTACGATTTGGTCACTCACCCCATTATATTTTAAATCAGGCCGAATTTTAATTTCATCAAATAACAATATATGTTGTTTGTCACGATCTGATATATTTTTTACTTTGATCCCAATCTGTTCTATCAGTTTCTCATTGAATCCCGGTTGTAGCTGACTCAATATATTCCAATTATTAATTGACCTTGCTGTAGGCAATTGTAAATTTAAAGTATTTCTTAAGTACTGATATGTTGTATGTGAGCGAAATTCAATACTTTGTGCCAATCGTCGTTGATTCGGTGTATATTTAGAATTTTTATGTCTTTTTTCTAGTAACATTTTGCAAATTAGCTTAGTGTTCTCATTCGGATATTTGAGATCGTCAATTAGATCAGAGATCGATTTTCTTCTTAAGTTTTTATATTTGTTCATAATTTTGATTCTTAATTTATTTGTTACATTAAAATTTCGTAATTTATTTTTCAATTTTTTATTTTTTATTTCTAAAATATTATTTTTTTGTTTTAGTGCCGTATTTTGTCGTCTATAATATAGAGTATTTTTTTCATTTCTCAGACAATTTTCACAATCAATATCGTTCGTTTTACTAAGAGTCGAGTCAATTTTCTTAATCATATTAACAGATCTTTTCCCGGGAGCGGGAAGATAAGTTTTTCGGTTCACATTTTGACTAAAACATAAATCATTCGATATATACTTAACTGTATTAATAGTATCGCAGCTTACATCAGGAACAAAATTATCGGTGCATTTTATTTTTTTATCTTTAAATGCTGAATACACTTTAAATTGATAGCCCAACGTTTTTCTGGAATAATAATTACTGTTACTTAATAATAACGTGGGTATCGCACACTTTGGCAAATTTCTTTTTTTCAGATATTTGTCTTCAAAATGCAATTCACAAACAAAATTTTTTTTATTGTCACTAGTCACTTTTATTTTGCATTTTTCTACCCATATTCGAAATCGAACGGGATCTTTTGCAGGAAAACCGAATAGTCTGCAATTACTATCGACCCGTTTATTTCGACCACAAATAACACATTTATTACAAAATTTAATATTTAAAGACATTTTTTAAAATTTAAATGCTTTAGCCACAAAATTAAAAATTAAACTGACAAAACTTACTATGGCACGCAAGTTATTGCAATATTTGCAATACATATAAATTAATAACATTCATGTATACATATTCTCAAAACTGTCGTTATTTTTCTATGTGTTACAGATTTACATTGCTTTGTTGTTGTAAATTTTATGTTAAAGGTTTTGTACCTTATGTTTTAGATCTACCTTATGTAATTCAAAAACTTGACATTATTTAAATTTAAATTACCCAAATTCGAGTTTTTGCTATCGCGATCTCGAACAGAATATTCATTAAAATTTAAAACACACACACAAGGTCAATGATCTTTGTTTGTTTTGAAAAACCAAAACAAATGAAATTTTGTATTCCTTTTAACCTTGAAAACATTCTCTGTAAAATAAAAATTGGGAAATACTAAATGATAAAATTGTTCTTCAATTAGAATGAAAAGTTGTTTATCATTAAAAATTGTCAAAAATTTGTTATGTAATGATGTATTTATCAGTTGTGACAATTAATAAAAACAATAAATTGTTCCTTTTATTAATTTCAAATAGAAAATCAAACAATATTTCATTATCGATCCCATATGGTATAAATAAAATTTTGTGCATGAACATATGTACATATATTGTATATGTATTAAGTTTTTGTTGTTGTTTTATTTATTTTGCTATATGTACATATATGAATGCAACACTAGAAAGGTAGGAAAATAAAAAATATATGATCGTCGATCGCGCACGCTCTAAACAAAACCAAACAAAAAATATATGTGTTGGTGTTTTCATATAAATAAAAATATATTTTTTGCATGTGGTTGTGCACAAAACGAATGAAAAAAATATAATTTCTTTTTTTGCAGTAAAGTTTTGTAGTAAGTTCATTTATTTGAATTCAAAGTTACTCAATAGATGGATTTAGAAAAAATGAATGTTAGATTTCAAAAATTTAGTGTATATACTATGTTGTATTTGTTTTCGCTTCTTAGTATAGAATATATTCTTTGGTATTAGGAATGAATTGTTACGCATAACACTAGGAGGATTTTTAATAATTATATCAGTACTTGTGTCCGGTTTATTCGGCAGTTTTTATGCTCCTGTGCTTCGGAAACTGTTTGAAAAAGATAACTTAACCGAAGTACATTTTTGTAGCAACACTATGGGCACAGTGGACGATGCAAACTCATTTTACAGTATATCTGGTGTAATGTTTAATGTTCCTACTCAAATGTGTATTGGGCCGTTTCTTTTTGATGAACAAATGTTATACAATACGACTAATTACACATTGATTTATATGCGGAAGACAGTTTTGCTCCCTCAAACTTTCAATTTAACAGTAATTTCTACACAAAATGGAGTTGCAATAGTTTTCCAGAGAATCACAAGAGACTACACATTCCAACCGATTAAGGATATAATAGCGGTTCCTGATCGTAATTATCGGTCAATAACAAAACTTGCATTGGTACGTGTTTTTTCACTTTCCGAGCCAATCACGGAGAAATTTAAGGCAAACTTATATATATCGATAATTGGTATTCACCCTTATACTGAAATTGAAGTTATTATCGCAGCGAATTATTTCTATATCATGGAGCTACCTGAGGGATTATACAATGTATCAACATTTTCAATCGCTCCACCAAAACCCGAACGTTTTAATACTTCTTATTCAATTTATTTTCGAAATGGTGGTTATTACATTCTGTTTGCTAGTGCACCTAATCGCCTAACGTCATTCCGCAGAGACCAATTTGTAAGAACTTAACAAATTTTATATAAAAGTAAACCGAATTAATAATTGAATTTTTTTTTTGCAGGAGATTAGTATTTTCACTCGAATACCAGGGTACGTATGCAGCATATATTACCAATATTATCAATATATTTTATTATCAATTGGTAAATTACTAATACTATCATCTGGGCTAGAAATTTGTTATGCATTAGCCGAAAAAGACATGAAATGCTCACTAATTGGAATATTTTGGGGCATCTATACATTTGCAAATTTTTTTTTTTATTTCTTTTATGATATTCTTATGAATCATTTTTTGGATAGCATAGCATCAATGTTTATAAATATTTTGGTAGTTATTATGACCTTCTATTATTTATATTACTTCATTGCATATAAATTGACCGACGTTACATTACAAGTGAATATATAACGTAAAATAATAAATTAGTTGCAGAAATTAAAAATTGTTGATGTTTTTAAAAATTATTCAATTTGTATATTGCGCCAACGATATAATTTCGGAACGGCACACCGGGACTTCGTTAACAGAATCTCCTTAAAGATTTCATGTGTCTGGATGGTGACGGAAGCTATCTATCCGCTTTAATTATTTTGTATATTATCAATTTTGATATAACGTTTATGTAAACAAACAAAATAGGTCGTCAATGTCGTATTCATAAAAAAATTTTGAACTCTTCATAGTAGAAATTGGTCTCAGTTCAGTTTTTTTATCTAGATCCATTATGTTGGTTCAATACAATTCAACATTATTAAAAGATAGATGTTAAACCCAAAGTGATTGATTGACTGAAAGTGATCTTGACTGAAATTTTGATTTGCTGCGCTGGTTACATGCGGGATTTTATTATTTGTTCTGACTTGACAGTTTAAACGTGACTTTGTTCTAAAACTAAATTTGATGGAAAAGCTGACTGAAAATAGTTTTTATTTATTCCAATTCTTTTTTTTTTTTTTAAATTTTTTCAATCAAAGCTACCCAAAATGAAACAAAATCGTAAAATATTTCTAAATTTGCAATCAAAATTCGGCCATTAAAACAGTTTCACACACTAAATTCAATTCTGTATAATAAAAAACGATTAAATAATAAAATAATAAAATGCGGAAAATAATTATACCATTAATATTTTCAATGGGAATATATCTACTAATCGCTGCCAATGAAGTAAATTTTGATGAAAATATCCGTAAAGCGGAGACATTAACTAAAAATGTAAAAGAAGAACGCAATAAAATCGAAGTAGAATTTGAAGCTGGCGGTGATAGCGGAGGAGTGGATCCCAATGATCCTGATAATAACAGTTCGAGTGGAGGAGTGGATCCGGATCATCCTGATAATAACAGTTCGAGTGGAGGAGTGGATCCGGATCATCCTGATAATAACAGTTCGAGTGGAGGAGTGGATCCGGATCATCCTGATAATAACAGTTCGAGTGGAGGAGTGGATCCGGATCATCCTGATAATAACAGTTCGAGTGGAGGAGTGGATCCGGATCATCCTGCCGGCGGTGATGCCGGCAATGCTAATAGAACAAATAATGCGTGTGGTGCCGGTGATACGATGCTACCAGCGAAGGGAGTCATTATAATTTGTACATGCTGGGCTATTTCACTGTGTATTTTCTTTCGGTATTGATCACTCCATTAGTATACAGTACAGGTCTTTATGGTGTGTGCGAGCCCTCATCACCAAATTGTTACAAATTTCCGCTTAGTATTGCGATTATTTGTTTAGCAGCGACGATGGCAAGTAAGTAAACAAAAAACATCAATTTTTTTTTTTTTTTTTTTTTTTTTTTTTTAAATATTAAAATTAAAACTAACATTTTAAAATATTAGTTATTATACTTGTATACTATGCCAGGTATTATGAACGGCCAGATTCAAAAGAAACCACCATATACCGCATGGAGCAAACACTTTATATTTTCATACCATTTATATTTTTCTGGATTTTTACACTTTTAATACAAGAATACTGGATTCATCAGGCCAAAAATATGTACAACAACATGCTAGATCAAAATTGGGAAATAATGCGTGCTGTTATTCAAATTGTATGCGTTCCAATCGGTTGGTTCATCTGTATTAGGAATGAATTGTTACGCATAACACTAGGAGGATTTTTAATAATTATATCAGTACTTGTGTCCGGTTTATTCGGCAGTTTTTATGCTCCTGTGCTTCGGAAACTGTTTGAAAAAGATAACTTAACCGAAGTACATTTTTGTAGCAACACTATGGGCACAGTGGACGATGCAAACTCATTTTACAGTATATCTGGTGTAATGTTTAATGTTCCTACTCAAATGTGTATTGGGCCGTTTCTTTTTGATGAACAAATGTTATACAATACGACTAATTACACATTGATTTATATGCGGAAGACAGTTTTGCTCCCTCAAACTTTCAATTTAACAGTAATTTCTACACAAAATGGAGTTGCAATAGTTTTCCAGAGAATCACAAGAGACTACACATTCCAACCGATTAAGGATATAATAGCGGTTCCTGATCGTAATTATCGGTCAATAACAAAACTTGCATTGGTACGTGTTTTTTCACTTTCCGAGCCAATCACGGAGAAATTTAAGGCAAACTTATATATATCGATAATTGGTATTCACCCTTATACTGAAATTGAAGTTATTATCGCAGCGAATTATTTCTATATCATGGAGCTACCTGAGGGATTATACAATGTATCAACATTTTCAATCGCTCCACCAAAACCCGAACGTTTTAATACTTCTTATTCAATTTATTTTCGAAATGGTGGTTATTACATTCTGTTTGCTAGTGCACCTAATCGCCTAACGTCATTCCGCAGAGACCAATTTGTAAGAACTTAACAAATTTTATATAAAAGTAAACCGAATTAATAATTGAATTTTTTTTTTTGCAGGAGATTAGTATTTTCACTCGAATACCAGGGTACATATGCAGCATATATTACCAATATTATCAATATATTTTATTATCAATTGGTAAATTACTAATACTATCATCTGGGCTAGAAATTTGTTATGCATTAGCCGAAAAAGACATGAAATGCTCACTAATTGGAATATTTTGGGGCATCTATACATTTGCAAATTTTTTTTTTTATTTCTTTTATGATATTCTTATGAATCATTTTTTGGATAGCATAGCATCAATGTTTATAAATATTTTGGTAGTTATTATGACCTTCTATTACCCTCTTTTTCCGTTACAAGACGCAACCCGCTAATAAGCCGCGGCTTCCTTGACTAAAAATTATTTTAAAACTTTTTGGGAACCTTTAACTAGCCGCACTCTGATATAAGCCGCACACCTTTATTAAGCCTAAAAAATAGTATACAAGGAAATTAAAAAATAAAAATGGGTAAATGAAAATTTTTACGCTCTTGCCATTTTTCTCTTGCAGTTTCCGTATTTTTAATTTTTGAACAGTTTTGTTCATTGTTTGTGTATTATTGGAATACCGTCGTAGGTAAATTGTGTGTCAGAGCTGATTTTTAATAATAATAATTTAAATTAGATAAGTTTTGATAATTAATTGTGATTACATAGGTATGGTATTAACCTTTTTTTAAGTGTTAACCTTTAATAAACCGCGGATTCTCTTGCTAATCGTTTTTTTTAACTTTTTGTGAACCTATAACTAGCCGCACACTTATAATAAGCCGCATCCTTTTATTAAGCCTGTTTTTTTATAAAAAAAGAACTTTTTTTGTCTAAGAAGCCGCGTCTTATAACGGAAAAAGAGGGTATTTATATTACTTCATTGCATATAAATTGACCGACGTTACATTACAAGTGAATATATAACGTAAAATAATAAATTAGTTGCAGAAATTAAAAATTGTTGATGTTTTTAAAAATTATTCAATTTGTATATTGCGCCAACGATATAATTTCGGAACGGCACACCGGGACTTCGTTAACAGAATCTCCTTAAAGATTTCATGTGTCTGGATGGTGACGGAAGCTATCTATCCGCTTTAATTATTTTGTATATTATCAATTTTGATATAACGTTTATGTAAACAAACAAAATAGGTCGTCAATGTCGTATTCATAAAAAAATTTTGAACTCTTCATAGTAGAAATTGGTCTCAGTTCAGTTTTTTTATCTAGATCCATTATGTTGGTTCAATACAATTCAACATTATTAAAAGATAGATGTTAAACCCAAAGTGATTGATTGACTGAAAGTGATCTTGACTGAAATTTTGATTTGCTGCGCTGGTTACATGCGGGATTTTATTATTTGTTCTGACTTGACAGTTTAAACGTGACTTTGTTCTAAAACTAAATTTGATGGAAAAGCTGACTGAAAATAGTTTTTATTTATTCCAATTCTTTTTTTTTTTTTTAAATTTTTTCAATCAAAGCTACCCAAAATGAAACAAAATCGTAAAATATTTCTAAATTTGCAATCAAAATTCGGCCATTAAAACAGTTTCACACACTAAATTCAATTCTGTATAATAAAAAACGATTAAATAATAAAATAATAAAATGCGGAAAATAATTATACCATTAATATTTTCAATGGGAATATATCTACTAATCGCTGCCAATGAAGTAAATTTTGATGAAAATATCCGTAAAGCGGAGACATTAACTAAAAATGTAAAAGAAGAACGCAATAAAATCGAAGTAGAATTTGAAGCTGGCGGTGATAGCGGAGGAGTGGATCCCAATGATCCTGATAATAACAGTTCGAGTGGAGGAGTGGATCCGGATCATCCTGATAATAACAGTTCGAGTGGAGGAGTGGATCCGGATCATCCTGATAATAACAGTTCGAGTGGAGGAGTGGATCCGGATCATCCTGATAATAACAGTTCGAGTGGAGGAGTGGATCCGGATCATCCTGATAATAACAGTTCGAGTGGAGGAGTGGATCCGGATCATCCTGCCGGCGGTGATGCCGGCAATGCTAATAGAACAAATAATGCGTGTGGTGCCGGTGATACGATGCTACCAGCGAAGGGAGTCATTATAATTTGTACATGCTGGGCTATTTCACTGTGTATTTTCTTTCGGTATTGATCACTCCATTAGTATACAGTACAGGTCTTTATGGTGTGTGCGAGCCCTCATCACCAAATTGTTACAAATTTCCGCTTAGTATTGCGATTATTTGTTTAGCAGCGACGATGGCAAGTAAGTAAACAAAAAACATCAATTTTTTTTTTTTTTTTTTTTTTTTAAATATTAAAATTAAAACTAACATTTTAAAATATTAGTTATTATACTTGTATACTATGCCAGGTATTATGAACGGCCAGATTCAAAAGAAACCACCATATACCGCATGGAGCAAACACTTTATATTTTCATACCATTTATATTTTTCTGGATTTTTACACTTTTAATACAAGAATACTGGATTCATCAGGCCAAAAATATGTACAACAACATGCTAGATCAAAATTGGGAAATAATGCGTGCTGTTATTCAAATTGTATGCGTTCCAATCGGTTGGTTCATCTGTATTAGGAATGAATTGTTACGCATAACACTAGGAGGATTTTTAATAATTATATCAGTACTTGTGTCCGGTTTATTCGGCAGTTTTTATGCTCCTGTGCTTCGGAAACTGTTTGAAAAAGATAACTTAACCGAAGTACATTTTTGTAGCAACACTATGGGCACAGTGGACGATGCAAACTCATTTTACAGTATATCTGGTGTAATGTTTAATGTTCCTACTCAAATGTGTATTGGGCCGTTTCTTTTTGATGAACAAATGTTATACAATACGACTAATTACACATTGATTTATATGCGGAAGACAGTTTTGCTCCCTCAAACTTTCAATTTAACAGTAATTTCTACACAAAATGGAGTTGCAATAGTTTTCCAGAGAATCACAAGAGACTACACATTCCAACCGATTAAGGATATAATAGCGGTTCCTGATCGTAATTATCGGTCAATAACAAAACTTGCATTGGTACGTGTTTTTTCACTTTCCGAGCCAATCACGGAGAAATTTAAGGCAAACTTATATATATCGATAATTGGTATTCACCCTTATACTGAAATTGAAGTTATTATCGCAGCGAATTATTTCTATATCATGGAGCTACCTGAGGGATTATACAATGTATCAACATTTTCAATCGCTCCACCAAAACCCGAACGTTTTAATACTTCTTATTCAATTTATTTTCGAAATGGTGGTTATTACATTCTGTTTGCTAGTGCACCTAATCGCCTAACGTCATTCCGCAGAGACCAATTTGTAAGAACTTAACAAATTTTATATAAAAGTAAACCGAATTAATAATTGAATTTTTTTTTTGCAGGAGATTAGTATTTTCACTCGAATACCAGGGTACATATGCAGCATATATTACCAATATTATCAATATATTTTATTATCAATTGGTAAATTACTAATACTATCATCTGGGCTAGAAATTTGTTATGCATTAGCCGAAAAAGACATGAAATGCTCACTAATTGGAATATTTTGGGGCATCTATACATTTGCAAATTTTTTTTTTTATTTCTTTTATGATATTCTTATGAATCATTTTTTGGATAGCATAGCATCAATGTTTATAAATATTTTGGTAGTTATTATGACCTTCTATTATTTATATTACTTCATTGCATATAAATTGACCGACGTTACATTACAAGTGAATATATAACGTAAAATAATAAATTAGTTGCAGAAATTAAAAATTGTTGATGTTTTTAAAAATTATTCAATTTGTATATTGCGCCAACGATATAATTTCGGAACGGCACACCGGGACTTCGTTAACAGAATCTCCTTAAAGATTTCATGTGTCTGGATGGTGACGGAAGCTATCTATCCGCTTTAATTATTTTGTATATTATCAATTTTGATATAACGTTTATGTAAACAAACAAAATAGGTCGTCAATGTCGTATTCATAAAAAAATTTTGAACTCTTCATAGTAGAAATTGGTCTCAGTTCAGTTTTTTTATCTAGATCCATTATGTTGGTTCAATACAATTCAACATTATTAAAAGATAGATGTTAAACCCAAAGTGATTGATTGACTGAAAGTGATCTTGACTGAAATTTTGATTTGCTGCGCTGGTTACATGCGGGATTTTATTATTTGTTCTGACTTGACAGTTTAAACGTGACTTTGTTCTAAAACTAAATTTGATGGAAAAGCTGACTGAAAATAGTTTTTATTTATTCCAATTCTTTTTTTTTTTTTAAAATTTTTTCAATCAAAGCTACCCAAAATGAAACAAAATCGTAAAATATTTCTAAATTTGCAATCAAAATTCGGCCATTAAAACAGTTTCACACACTAAATTCAATTCTGTATAATAAAAAACGATTAAATAATAAAATAATAAAATGCGGAAAATAATTATACCATTAATATTTTCAATGGGAATATATCTACTAATCGCTGCCAATGAAGTAAATTTTGATGAAAATATCCGTAAAGCGGAGACATTAACTAAAAATGTAAAAGAAGAACGCAATAAAATCGAAGTAGAATTTGAAGCTGGCGGTGATAGCGGAGGAGTGGATCCCAATGATCCTGATAATAATAGTTCGAGTGGAGGAGTGGATCCGGATCATCCTGATAATAACAGTTCGAGTGGAGGAGTGGATCCGGATCATCCTGATAATAACAGTTCGAGTGGAGGAGTGGATCCGGATCATCCTGATAATAACAGTTCGAGTGGAGGAGTGGATCCGGATCATCCTGATAATAACAGTTCGAGTGGAGGAGTGGATCCGGATCATCCTGCCGGCGGTGATGCCGGCAATGCTAATAGAACAAATAATGCGTGTGGTGCCGGTGATACGATGCTACCAGCGAAGGGAGTCATTATAATTTGTACATGCTGGGCTATTTCACTGTGTATTTTCTTTCGGTATTGATCACTCCATTAGTATACAGTACAGGTCTTTATGGTGTGTGCGAGCCCTCATCACCAAATTGTTACAAATTTCCGCTTAGTATTGCGATTATTTGTTTAGCAGCGACGATGGCAAGTAAGTAAACAAAAAACATCAATTTTTTTTTTTTTTTTTTTTTTTTTTTTTTAAATATTAAAATTAAAACTAACATTTTAAAATATTAGTTATTATACTTGTATACTATGCCAGGTATTATGAACGGCCAGATTCAAAAGAAACCACCATATACCGCATGGAGCAAACACTTTATATTTTCATACCATTTATATTTTTCTGGATTTTTACACTTTTAATACAAGAATACTGGATTCATCAGGCCAAAAATATGTACAACAACATGCTAGATCAAAATTGGGAAATAATGCGTGCTGTTATTCAAATTGTATGCGTTCCAATCGGTTGGTTCATCTGTATTAGGAATGAATTGTTACGCATAACACTAGGAGGATTTTTAATAATTATATCAGTACTTGTGTCCGGTTTATTCGGCAGTTTTTATGCTCCTGTGCTTCGGAAACTGTTTGAAAAAGATAACTTAACCGAAGTACATTTTTGTAGCAACACTATGGGCACAGTGGACGATGCAAACTCATTTTACAGTATATCTGGTGTAATGTTTAATGTTCCTACTCAAATGTGTATTGGGCCGTTTCTTTTTGATGAACAAATGTTATACAATACGACTAATTACACATTGATTTATATGCGGAAGACAGTTTTGCTCCCTCAAACTTTCAATTTAACAGTAATTTCTACACAAAATGGAGTTGCAATAGTTTTCCAGAGAATCACAAGAGACTACACATTCCAACCGATTAAGGATATAATAGCGGTTCCTGATCGTAATTATCGGTCAATAACAAAACTTGCATTGGTACGTGTTTTTTCACTTTCCGAGCCAATCACGGAGAAATTTAAGGCAAACTTATATATATCGATAATTGGTATTCACCCTTATACTGAAATTGAAGTTATTATCGCAGCGAATTATTTCTATATCATGGAGCTACCTGAGGGATTATACAATGTATCAACATTTTCAATCGCTCCACCAAAACCCGAACGTTTTAATACTTCTTATTCAATTTATTTTCGAAATGGTGGTTATTACATTCTGTTTGCTAGTGCACCTAATCGCCTAACGTCATTCCGCAGAGACCAATTTGTAAGAACTTAACAAATTTTATATAAAAGTAAACCGAATTAATAATTGAATTTTTTTTTTGCAGGAGATTAGTATTTTCACTCGAATACCAGGGTACATATGCAGCATATATTACCAATATTATCAATATATTTTATTATCAATTGGTAAATTACTAATACTATCATCTGGGCTAGAAATTTGTTATGCATTAGCCGAAAAAGACATGAAATGCTCACTAATTGGAATATTTTGGGGCATCTATACATTTGCAAATTTTTTTTTTTATTTCTTTTATGATATTCTTATGAATCATTTTTTGGATAGCATAGCATCAATGTTTATAAATATTTTGGTAGTTATTATGACCTTCTATTATTTATATTACTTCATTGCATATAAATTGACCGACGTTACATTACAAGTGAATATATAACGTAAAATAATAAATTAGTTGCAGAAATTAAAAATTGTTGATGTTTTTAAAAATTATTCAATTTGTATATTGCGCCAACGATATAATTTCGGAACGGCACACCGGGACTTCGTTAACAGAATCTCCTTAAAGATTTCATGTGTCTGGATGGTGACGGAAGCTATCTATCCGCTTTAATTATTTTGTATATTATCAATTTTGATATAACGTTTATGTAAACAAACAAAATAGGTCGTCAATGTCGTATTCATAAAAAAATTTTGAACTCTTCATAGTAGAAATTGGTCTCAGTTCAGTTTTTTTATCTAGATCCATTATGTTGGTTCAATACAATTCAACATTATTAAAAGATAGATGTTAAACCCAAAGTGATTGATTGACTGAAAGTGATCTTGACTGAAATTTTGATTTGCTGCGCTGGTTACATGCGGGATTTTATTATTTGTTCTGACTTGACAGTTTAAACGTGACTTTGTTCTAAAACTAAATTTGATGGAAAAGCTGACTGAAAATAGTTTTTATTTATTCCAATTCTTTTTTTTTTTTTTAAATTTTTTCAATCAAAGCTACCCAAAATGAAACAAAATCGTAAAATATTTCTAAATTTGCAATCAAAATTCGGCCATTAAAACAGTTTCACACACTAAATTCAATTCTGTATAATAAAAAACGATTAAATAATAAAATAATAAAATGCGGAAAATAATTATACCATTAATATTTTCAATGGGAATATATCTACTAATCGCTGCCAATGAAGTAAATTTTGATGAAAATATCCGTAAAGCGGAGACATTAACTAAAAATGTAAAAGAAGAACGCAATAAAATCGAAGTAGAATTTGAAGCTGGCGGTGATAGCGGAGGAGTGGATCCCAATGATCCTGATAATAACAGTTCGAGTGGAGGAGTGGATCCGGATCATCCTGATAATAACAGTTCGAGTGGAGGAGTGGATCCGGATCATCCTGATAATAACAGTTCGAGTGGAGGAGTGGATCCGGATCATCCTGATAATAACAGTTCGAGTGGAGGAGTGGATCCGGATCATCCTGATAATAACAGTTCGAGTGGAGGAGTGGATCCGGATCATCCTGCCGGCGGTGATGCCGGCAATGCTAATAGAACAAATAATGCGTGTGGTGCCGGTGATACGATGCTACCAGCGAAGGGAGTCATTATAATTTGTACATGCTGGGCTATTTCACTGTGTATTTTCTTTCGGTATTGATCACTCCATTAGTATACAGTACAGGTCTTTATGGTGTGTGCGAGCCCTCATCACCAAATTGTTACAAATTTCCGCTTAGTATTGCGATTATTTGTTTAGCAGCGACGATGGCAAGTAAGTAAACAAAAAACATCAATTTTTTTTTTTTTTTTTTTTTTTTTTTTTTAAATATTAAAATTAAAACTAACATTTTAAAATATTAGTTATTATACTTGTATACTATGCCAGGTATTATGAACGGCCAGATTCAAAAGAAACCACCATATACCGCATGGAGCAAACACTTTATATTTTCATACCATTTATATTTTTCTGGATTTTTACACTTTTAATACAAGAATACTGGATTCATCAGGCCAAAAATATGTACAACAACATGCTAGATCAAAATTGGGAAATAATGCGTGCTGTTATTCAAATTGTATGCGTTCCAATCGGTTGGTTCATCTGTATTAGGAATGAATTGTTACGCATAACACTAGGAGGATTTTTAATAATTATATCAGTACTTGTGTCCGGTTTATTCGGCAGTTTTTATGCTCCTGTGCTTCGGAAACTGTTTGAAAAAGATAACTTAACCGAAGTACATTTTTGTAGCAACACTATGGGCACAGTGGACGATGCAAACTCATTTTACAGTATATCTGGTGTAATGTTTAATGTTCCTACTCAAATGTGTATTGGGCCGTTTCTTTTTGATGAACAAATGTTATACAATACGACTAATTACACATTGATTTATATGCGGAAGACAGTTTTGCTCCCTCAAACTTTCAATTTAACAGTAATTTCTACACAAAATGGAGTTGCAATAGTTTTCCAGAGAATCACAAGAGACTACACATTCCAACCGATTAAGGATATAATAGCGGTTCCTGATCGTAATTATCGGTCAATAACAAAACTTGCATTGGTACGTGTTTTTTCACTTTCCGAGCCAATCACGGAGAAATTTAAGGCAAACTTATATATATCGATAATTGGTATTCACCCTTATACTGAAATTGAAGTTATTATCGCAGCGAATTATTTCTATATCATGGAGCTACCTGAGGGATTATACAATGTATCAACATTTTCAATCGCTCCACCAAAACCCGAACGTTTTAATACTTCTTATTCAATTTATTTTCGAAATGGTGGTTATTACATTCTGTTTGCTAGTGCACCTAATCGCCTAACGTCATTCCGCAGAGACCAATTTGTAAGAACTTAACAAATTTTATATAAAAGTAAACCGAATTAATAATTGAATTTTTTTTTTGCAGGAGATTAGTATTTTCACTCGAATACCAGGGTACGTATGCAGCATATATTACCAATATTATCAATATATTTTATTATCAATTGGTAAATTACTAATACTATCATCTGGGCTAGAAATTTGTTATGCATTAGCCGAAAAAGACATGAAATGCTCACTAATTGGAATATTTTGGGGCATCTATACATTTGCAAATTTTTTTTTTTATTTCTTTTATGATATTCTTATGAATCATTTTTTGGATAGCATAGCATCAATGTTTATAAATATTTTGGTAGTTATTATGACCTTCTATTATTTATATTACTTCATTGCATATAAATTGACCGACGTTACATTACAAGTGAATATATAACGTAAAATAATAAATTAGTTGCAGAAATTAAAAATTGTTGATGTTTTTAAAAATTATTCAATTTGTATATTGCGCCAACGATATAATTTCGGAACGGCACACCGGGACTTCGTTAACAGAATCTCCTTAAAGATTTCATGTGTCTGGATGGTGACGGAAGCTATCTATCCGCTTTAATTATTTTGTATATTATCAATTTTGATATAACGTTTATGTAAACAAACAAAATAGGTCGTCAATGTCGTATTCATAAAAAAATTTTGAACTCTTCATAGTAGAAATTGGTCTCAGTTCAGTTTTTTTATCTAGATCCATTATGTTGGTTCAATACAATTCAACATTATTAAAAGATAGATGTTAAACCCAAAGTGATTGATTGACTGAAAGTGATCTTGACTGAAATTTTGATTTGCTGCGCTGGTTACATGCGGGATTTTATTATTTGTTCTGACTTGACAGTTTAAACGTGACTTTGTTCTAAAACTAAATTTGATGGAAAAGCTGACTGAAAATAGTTTTTATTTATTCCAATTCTTTTTTTTTTTTTTAAATTTTTTCAATCAAAGCTACCCAAAATGAAACAAAATCGTAAAATATTTCTAAATTTGCAATCAAAATTCGGCCATTAAAACAGTTTCACACACTAAATTCAATTCTGTATAATAAAAAACGATTAAATAATAAAATAATAAAATGCGGAAAATAATTATACCATTAATATTTTCAATGGGAATATATCTACTAATCGCTGCCAATGAAGTAAATTTTGATGAAAATATCCGTAAAGCGGAGACATTAACTAAAAATGTAAAAGAAGAACGCAATAAAATCGAAGTAGAATTTGAAGCTGGCGGTGATAGCGGAGGAGTGGATCCTAATGATCCTGATAATAACAGTTCGAGTGGAGGAGTGGATCCGGATCATCCTGATAATAACAGTTCGAGTGGAGGAGTGGATCCGGATCATCCTGATAATAACAGTTCGAGTGGAGGAGTGGATCCGGATCATCCTGATAATAACAGTTCGAGTGGAGGAGTGGATCCGGATCATCCTGATAATAACAGTTCGAGTGGAGGAGTGGATCCGGATCATCCTGCCGGCGGTGATGCCGGCAATGCTAATAGAACAAATAATGCGTGTGGTGCCGGTGATACGATGCTACCAGAGAAGGGAGTCATTATAATTTGTACATGCTGGGCTATTTCACTGTGTATTTTCTTTCGGTATTGATCACTCCATTAGTATACAGTACAGGTCTTTATGGTGTGTGCGAGCCCTCATCACCAAATTGTTACAAATTTCCGCTTAGTATTGCGATTATTTGTTTAGCAGCGATGATGGCAAGTAAGTAAACAAAAAACATCAATTTTTTTTTTTTTTTTTTTTTTTTTTTTTTTAAATATTAAAATTAAAACTAACATTTTAAAATATTAGTTATTATACTTGTATACTATGCCAGGTATTATGAACGGCCAGATTCAAAAGAAACCACCATATACCGCATGGAGCAAACACTTTATATTTTCATACCATTTATATTTTTCTGGATTTTTACACTTTTAATACAAGAATACTGGATTCATCAGGCCAAAAATATGTACAACAACATGCTAGATCAAAATTGGGAAATAATGCGTGCTGTTATTCAAATTGTATGCGTTCCAATCGGTTGGTTCATCTGTATTAGGAATGAATTGTTACGCATAACACTAGGAGGATTTTTAATAATTATATCAGTACTTGTGTCCGGTTTATTCGGCAGTTTTTATGCTCCTGTGCTTCGGAAACTGTTTGAAAAAGATAACTTAACCGAAGTACATTTTTGTAGCAACACTATGGGCACAGTGGACGATGCAAACTCATTTTACAGTATATCTGGTGTAATGTTTAATGTTCCTACTCAAATGTGTATTGGGCCGTTTCTTTTTGATGAACAAATGTTATACAATACGACTAATTACACATTGATTTATATGCGGAAGACAGTTTTGCTCCCTCAAACTTTCAATTTAACAGTAATTTCTACACAAAATGGAGTTGCAATAGTTTTCCAGAGAATCACAAGAGACTACACATTCCAACCGATTAAGGATATAATAGCGGTTCCTGATCGTAATTATCGGTCAATAACAAAACTTGCATTGGTACGTGTTTTTTCACTTTCCGAGCCAATCACGGAGAAATTTAAGGCAAACTTATATATATCGATAATTGGTATTCACCCTTATACTGAAATTGAAGTTATTATCGCAGCGAATTATTTCTATATCATGGAGCTACCTGAGGGATTATACAATGTATCAACATTTTCAATCGCTCCACCAAAACCCGAACGTTTTAATACTTCTTATTCAATTTATTTTCGAAATGGTGGTTATTACATTCTGTTTGCTAGTGCACCTAATCGCCTAACGTCATTCCGCAGAGACCAATTTGTAAGAACTTAACAAATTTTATATAAAAGTAAACCGAATTAATAATTGAATTTTTTTTTTGCAGGAGATTAGTATTTTCACTCGAATACCAGGGTACGTATGCAGCATATATTACCAATATTATCAATATATTTTATTATCAATTGGTAAATTACTAATACTATCATCTGGGCTAGAAATTTGTTATGCATTAGCCGAAAAAGACATGAAATGCTCACTAATTGGAATATTTTGGGGCATCTATACATTTGCAAATTTTTTTTTTTATTTCTTTTATGATATTCTTATGAATCATTTTTTGGATAGCATAGCATCAATGTTTATAAATATTTTGGTAGTTATTATGACCTTCTATTATTTATATTACTTCATTGCATATAAATTGACCGACGTTACATTACAAGTGAATATATAACGTAAAATAATAAATTAGTTGCAGAAATTAAAAATTGTTGATGTTTTTAAAAATTATTCAATTTGTATATTGCGCCAACGATATAATTTCGGAACGGCACACCGGGACTTCGTTAACAGAATCTCCTTAAAGATTTCATGTGTCTGGATGGTGACGGAAGCTATCTATCCGCTTTAATTATTTTGTATATTATCAATTTTGATATAACGTTTATGTAAACAAACAAAATAGGTCGTCAATGTCGTATTCATAAAAAAATTTTGAACTCTTCATAGTAGAAATTGGTCTCAGTTCAGTTTTTTTATCTAGATCCATTATGTTGGTTCAATACAATTCAACATTATTAAAAGATAGATGTTAAACCCAAAGTGATTGATTGACTGAAAGTGATCTTGACTGAAATTTTGATTTGCTGCGCTGGTTACATGCGGGATTTTATTATTTGTTCTGACTTGACAGTTTAAACGTGACTTTGTTCTAAAACTAAATTTGATGGAAAAGCTGACTGAAAATAGTTTTTATTTATTCCAATTCTTTTTTTTTTTTTTAAATTTTTTCAATCAAAGCTACCCAAAATGAAACAAAATCGTAAAATATTTCTAAATTTGCAATCAAAATTCGGCCATTAAAACAGTTTCACACACTAAATTCAATTCTGTATAATAAAAAACGATTAAATAATAAAATAATAAAATGCGGAAAATAATTATACCATTAATATTTTCAATGGGAATATATCTACTAATCGCTGCCAATGAAGTAAATTTTGATGAAAATATCCGTAAAGCGGAGACATTAACTAAAAATGTAAAAGAAGAACGCAATAAAATCGAAGTAGAATTTGAAGCTGGCGGTGATAGCGGAGGAGTGGATCCCAATGATCCTGATAATAACAGTTCGAGTGGAGGAGTGGATCCGGATCATCCTGATAATAACAGTTCGAGTGGAGGAGTGGATCCGGATCATCCTGATAATAACAGTTCGAGTGGAGGAGTGGATCCGGATCATCCTGATAATAACAGTTCGAGTGGAGGAGTGGATCCGGATCATCCTGATAATAACAGTTCGAGTGGAGGAGTGGATCCGGATCATCCTGCCGGCGGTGATGCCGGCAATGCTAATAGAACAAATAATGCGTGTGGTGCCGGTGATACGATGCTACCAGCGAAGGGAGTCATTATAATTTGTACATGCTGGGCTATTTCACTGTGTATTTTCTTTCGGTATTGATCACTCCATTAGTATACAGTACAGGTCTTTATGGTGTGTGCGAGCCCTCATCACCAAATTGTTACAAATTTCCGCTTAGTATTGCGATTATTTGTTTAGCAGCGACGATGGCAAGTAAGTAAACAAAAAACATCAATTTTTTTTTTTTTTTTTTTTTTTTAAATATTAAAATTAAAACTAACATTTTAAAATATTAGTTATTATACTTGTATACTATGCCAGGTATTATGAACGGCCAGATTCAAAAGAAACCACCATATACCGCATGGAGCAAACACTTTATATTTTCATACCATTTATATTTTTCTGGATTTTTACACTTTTAATACAAGAATACTGGATTCATCAGGCCAAAAATATGTACAACAACATGCTAGATCAAAATTGGGAAATAATGCGTGCTGTTATTCAAATTGTATGCGTTCCAATCGGTTGGTTCATCTGTATTAGGAATGAATTGTTACGCATAACACTAGGAGGATTTTTAATAATTATATCAGTACTTGTGTCCGGTTTATTCGGCAGTTTTTATGCTCCTGTGCTTCGGAAACTGTTTGAAAAAGATAACTTAACCGAAGTACATTTTTGTAGCAACACTATGGGCACAGTGGACGATGCAAACTCATTTTACAGTATATCTGGTGTAATGTTTAATGTTCCTACTCAAATGTGTATTGGGCCGTTTCTTTTTGATGAACAAATGTTATACAATACGACTAATTACACATTGATTTATATGCGGAAGACAGTTTTGCTCCCTCAAACTTTCAATTTAACAGTAATTTCTACACAAAATGGAGTTGCAATAGTTTTCCAGAGAATCACAAGAGACTACACATTCCAACCGATTAAGGATATAATAGCGGTTCCTGATCGTAATTATCGGTCAATAACAAAACTTGCATTGGTACGTGTTTTTTCACTTTCCGAGCCAATCACGGAGAAATTTAAGGCAAACTTATATATATCGATAATTGGTATTCACCCTTATACTGAAATTGAAGTTATTATCGCAGCGAATTATTTCTATATCATGGAGCTACCTGAGGGATTATACAATGTATCAACATTTTCAATCGCTCCACCAAAACCCGAACGTTTTAATACTTCTTATTCAATTTATTTTCGAAATGGTGGTTATTACATTCTGTTTGCTAGTGCACCTAATCGCCTAACGTCATTCCGCAGAGACCAATTTGTAAGAACTTAACAAATTTTATATAAAAGTAAACCGAATTAATAATTGAATTTTTTTTTTGCAGGAGATTAGTATTTTCACTCGAATACCAGGGTACGTATGCAGCATATATTACCAATATTATCAATATATTTTATTATCAATTGGTAAATTACTAATACTATCATCTGGGCTAGAAATTTGTTATGCATTAGCCGAAAAAGACATGAAATGCTCACTAATTGGAATATTTTGGGGCATCTATACATTTGCAAATTTTTTTTTTTATTTCTTTTATGATATTCTTATGAATCATTTTTTGGATAGCATAGCATCAATGTTTATAAATATTTTGGTAGTTATTATGACCTTCTATTATTTATATTACTTCATTGCATATAAATTGACCGACGTTACATTACAAGTGAATATATAACGTAAAATAATAAATTAGTTGCAGAAATTAAAAATTGTTGATGTTTTTAAAAATTATTCAATTTGTATATTGCGCCAACGATATAATTTCGGAACGGCACACCGGGACTTCGTTAACAGAATCTCCTTAAAGATTTCATGTGTCTGGATGGTGACGGAAGCTATCTATCCGCTTTAATTATTTTGTATATTATCAATTTTGATATAACGTTTATGTAAACAAACAAAATAGGTCGTCAATGTCGTATTCATAAAAAAATTTTGAACTCTTCATAGTAGAAATTGGTCTCAGTTCAGTTTTTTTATCTAGATCCATTATGTTGGTTCAATACAATTCAACATTATTAAAAGATAGATGTTAAACCCAAAGTGATTGATTGACTGAAAGTGATCTTGACTGAAATTTTGATTTGCTGCGCTGGTTACATGCGGGATTTTATTATTTGTTCTGACTTGACAGTTTAAACGTGACTTTGTTCTAAAACTAAATTTGATGGAAAAGCTGACTGAAAATAGTTTTTATTTATTCCAATTCTTTTTTTTTTTTTTAAATTTTTTCAATCAAAGCTACCCAAAATGAAACAAAATCGTAAAATATTTCTAAATTTGCAATCAAAATTCGGCCATTAAAACAGTTTCACACACTAAATTCAATTCTGTATAATAAAAAACGATTAAATAATAAAATAATAAAATGCGGAAAATAATTATACCATTAATATTTTCAATGGGAATATATCTACTAATCGCTGCCAATGAAGTAAATTTTGATGAAAATATCCGTAAAGCGGAGACATTAACTAAAAATGTAAAAGAAGAACGCAATAAAATCGAAGTAGAATTTGAAGCTGGCGGTGATAGCGGAGGAGTGGATCCTAATGATCCTGATAATAACAGTTCGAGTGGAGGAGTGGATCCGGATCATCCTGATAATAACAGTTCGAGTGGAGGAGTGGATCCGGATCATCCTGATAATAACAGTTCGAGTGGAGGAGTGGATCCGGATCATCCTGATAATAACAGTTCGAGTGGAGGAGTGGATCCGGATCATCCTGATAATAACAGTTCGAGTGGAGGAGTGGATCCGGATCATCCTGCCGGCGGTGATGCCGGCAATGCTAATAGAACAAATAATGCGTGTGGTGCCGGTGATACGATGCTACCAGAGAAGGGAGTCATTATAATTTGTACATGCTGGGCTATTTCACTGTGTATTTTCTTTCGGTATTGATCACTCCATTAGTATACAGTACAGGTCTTTATGGTGTGTGCGAGCCCTCATCACCAAATTGTTACAAATTTCCGCTTAGTATTGCGATTATTTGTTTAGCAGCGACGATGGCAAGTAAGTAAACAAAAAACATCAATTTTTTTTTTTTTTTTTTTTTTTAAATATTAAAATTAAAACTAACATTTTAAAATATTAGTTATTATACTTGTATACTATGCCAGGTATTATGAACGGCCAGATTCAAAAGAAACCACCATATACCGCATGGAGCAAACACTTTATATTTTCATACCATTTATATTTTTCTGGATTTTTACACTTTTAATACAAGAATACTGGATTCATCAGGCCAAAAATATGTACAACAACATGCTAGATCAAAATTGGGAAATAATGCGTGCTGTTATTCAAATTGTATGCGTTCCAATCGGTTGGTTCATCTGTATTAGGAATGAATTGTTACGCATAACACTAGGAGGATTTTTAATAATTATATCAGTACTTGTGTCCGGTTTATTCGGCAGTTTTTATGCTCCTGTGCTTCGGAAACCGTTTGAAAAAGATAACTTAACCGAAGTACATTTTTGTAGCAACACTATGGGCACAGTGGACGATGCAAACTCATTTTACAGTATATCTGGTGTAATGTTTAATGTTCCTACTCAAATGTGTATTGGGCCGTTTCTTTTTGATGAACAAATGTTATACAATACGACTAATTACACATTGATTTATATGCGGAAGACAGTTTTGCTCCCTCAAACTTTCAATTTAACAGTAATTTCTACACAAAATGGAGTTGCAATAGTTTTCCAGAGAATCACAAGAGACTACACATTCCAACCGATTAAGGATATAATAGCGGTTCCTGATCTTAATTATCGGTCAATAACAAAACTTGCATTGGTACGTGTTTTTTCACTTTCCGAGCCAATCACGGAGAAATTTAAGGCAAACTTATATATATATCGATAATTGGTATTCACCCTTATACTGAAATTGAAGTTATTATCGCAGCGAATTATTTCTATATCATGGAGCTACCTGAGGGATTATACAATGTATCAACATTTTCAATCGCTCCACCAAAACCCGAACGTTTTAATACTTCTTATTCAATTTATTTTCGAAATGGTGGTTATTACATTCTGTTTGCTAGTGCACCTAATCGCCTAACGTCATTCCGCAGAGACCAATTTGTAAGAACTTAACAAATTTTATATAAAAGTAAACCGAATTAATAATTGGATTTTTTTTTGCAGGAGATTAGTATTTTCACTCGAATACCAGGGTACGTATGCAGCATATATTACCAATATTATCAATATATTTTATTATCAATTGGTAAATTACTAATACTATCATCTGGGCTAGAAATTCGGCCATTAAAACAGTTTCACACACTAAATTCAATTCTGTATAATAAAAAACGATTAAATAATAAAATAATAAAATGCGGAAAATAATTATACCATTAATATTTTCAACGGGAATATATCTACTAATCGCTGCCAATGAAGTAAATTTTGATGAAAATATCCGTAAAGCGGAGACATTAACTAAAAATGTAAAAGAAGAACGCAATAAAATCGAAGTAGAATTTGAAGCTGGCGGTGATAGCGGAGGAGTGGATCCTAATGATCCTGATAATAACAGTTCGAGTGGAGGAGTGGATCCGGATCATCCTGATAATAACAGTTCGAGTGGAGGAGTGGATCCGGATCATCCTGATAATAACAGTTCGAGTGGAGGAGTGGATCCGGATCATCCTGATAATAACAGTTCGAGTGGAGGAGTGGATCCGGATCATCCTGATAATAACAGTTCGAGTGGAGGAGTGGATCCGGATCATCCTGCCGGCGGTGATGCCGGCAATGCTAATAGAACAAATAATGCGTGTGGTGCCGGTGATACGATGCTACCAGCGAAGGGAGTCATTATAATTTGTACATGCTGGGCTATTTCACTGTGTATTTTCTTTCGGTATTGATCACTCCATTAGTATACAGTACAGGTCTTTATGGTGTGTGCGAGCCCTCATCACCAAATTGTTACAAATTTCCGCTTAGTATTGCGATTATTTGTTTAGCAGCGACGATGGCAAGTAAGTAAACAAAAAACATCAATTTTTTTTTTTTTTTTTTTTTTTTTTTTTAAATATTAAAATTAAAACTAACATTTTAAAATATTAGATATTATACTTGTATACTATGCCAGGTATTATGAACGGCCAGATTCAAAAGAAACCACCATATACCGCATGGAGCAAACACTTTATATTTTCATACCATTTATATTTTTCTGGATTTTTACACTTTTAATACAAGAATACTGGATTCATCAGGCCAAAAATATGTACAACAACATGCTAGATCAAAATTGGGAAATAATGCGTGCTGTTATTCAAATTGTATGCGTTCCAATCGGTTGGTTCATCTGTATTAGGAATGAATTGTTACGCATAACACTAGGAGGATTTTTAATAATTATATCAGTACTTGTGTCCGGTTTATTCGGCAGTTTTTATGCTACTGTGCTTCGGAAACCGTTTGAAAAAGATAACTTAACCGAAGTACATTTTTGTAGCAACACTATGGGCACAGTGGACGATGCAAACTCATTTTACAGTATATCTGGTGTAATGTTTAATGTTCCTACTCAAATGTGTATTGGGCCGTTTCTTTTTGATGAACAAATGTTATACAATACGACTAATTACACATTGATTTATATGCGGAAGACAGTTTTGCTCCCTCAAACTTTCAATTTAACAGTAATTTCTACACAAAATGGAGTTGCAATAGTTTTCCAGAGAATCACAAGAGACTACACATTCCAACCGATTAAGGATATAATAGCGGTTCCTGATCGTAATTATCGGTCAATAACAAAACTTGCATTGGTACGTGTTTTTTCACTTTCCGAGCCAATCACGGAGAAATTTAAGGCAAACTTATATATATCGATAATTGGTATTCACCCTTATACTGAAATTGAAGTTATTATCGCAGCGAATTATTTCTATATCATGGAGCTACCTGAGGGATTATACAATGTATCAACATTTTCAATCGCTCCACCAAAACCCGAACGTTTTAATACTTCTTATTCAATTTATTTTCGAAATGGTGGTTATTACATTCTGTTTGCTAGTGCACCTAATCGCCTAACGTCATTCCGCAGAGACCAATTTGTAAGAACTTAACAAATTTTATATAAAAGTAAACCGAATTAATAATTGAATTTTTTTTTTGCAGGAGATTAGTATTTTCACTCGAATACCAGGGTACGTATGCAGCATATATTACCAATATTATCAATATATTTTATTATCAATTGGTAAATTACTAATACTATCATCTGGGCTAGAAATTTGTTATGCATTAGCCGAAAAAGACATGAAATGCTCACTAATTGGAATATTTTGGGGCATCTATACATTTGCAAATTTTTTTTTTTATTTCTTTTATGATATTCTTATGAATCATTTTTTGGATAGCATAGCATCAATGTTTATAAATATTTTGGTAGCAATTATGACCTTCTATTATTTATATTACTTCATTGCATATAAATTGACCGACGTTACATTACAAGTGAATATATAACGTAAAATAATAAATTAGTTGCAGAAATTAAAAATTGTTGATGTTTTTAAAAATTATTCAATTTGTATATTGCGCCAACGATATAATTTCGGAACGGCACACCGGGACTTCGTTAACAGAATCTCCTTAAAGATTTCATGTGTCTGGATGGTGACGGAAGCTATCTATCCGCTTTAATTATTTTGTATATTATCAATTTTGATATAACGTTTATGTAAACAAACAAAATAGGTCGTCAATGTCGTATTCATAAAAAAATTTTGAACTCTTCATAGTAGAAATTGGTCTCAGTTCAGTTTTTTTATCTAGATCCATTATGTTGGTTCAATACAATTCAACATTATTAAAAGATAGATGTTAAACCCAAAGTGATTGATTGACTGAAAGTGATCTTGACTGAAATTTTGATTTGCTGGTTACATGGGATTTTATTATTTGTTCTGACTTGACAGTTTAAACGTGACTTTGTTCTAAAACTACTTTTAAATTGTTAAAGTGTTTAAAATAATTTAGTAATCACTTCTTAAATTTGTAAAACGCTTTTGTCATTTGACAGTATGAAAAAATTTATCAGTTAATAAGGCATTGTCCCATGCAACCGGCATTTCAATCCGTCACAAGTCAATTTATGGCAAAGCTAATTCACTTTGCAATTTGAAAATTATTAAAAATAATTCGAATCTATAAGCTCCACAGAAAATTTTACTAAATTTGATTTAATTTCATACAAAAAATCCTAATGTCGAGCTCTTAGATTCGAACTATACTCCCGGGTAACTAAATCGGCTCAAACCTTTATGGTCGATTCAGCGAGAAAAATTTGCTAGCTCGTGATCACGAATTGTTCCTCCAATTTTTGTTCCTTTTTAACCCATGAAAAAATAAAAACAAATAAAATAAAAATTGGAGAAGGTAAAAAGATGACGAAATTTCAACAATTCGTGATCACGAGCTAGCAAATTTTTCTTACTGGATTCACCATCAACGCTCACAGAAAGGCGATTTTTTTTTAAAACAGTTTAACCGATTTTCAAAAAACATTATTTTTTTAAAGCCCGATATTTTTACTTTAAAATGATACTATTCTCATGAAAATTGGTTTAGTACTTTTTTTTATAATGAGTTTTGAATAAAACGCAACCAAAATTAATGATTATGAAAAAAAAAATATTGGCGATATTTAAATTTAAATTACAACAAAAAATCCAAGCAAAACAAAAACAATTTTATTGATTAATACTTAGTATTGCCCCCCCCCCCTGCATCTCCAATGGTTTGCATGTAGTTCTCCCTATCGCACCCCACTCCTCATCCAACGCAATCTTGAGGTCAATGATGAGAGAAGGTACCGGATTTCTTGCTCGGACCCTCCGATCCTGCGTAGGGCACTACATAATCCAAGGGAATGCCCTCGATTAATCGTTTAGCGGTCAGACCTCCTTTACGGCCTCCACCAAGTATGAAAACAAGATTTGTTTTACCCTCGAGCGATATGCCAGCCGACATCATGAACCAATCGCCGCCGTACGATATTTTCAGCAAAACAGTACTGCAAAAATCGCTCTCCTGGATGCCTGTAGATCTGCTCTCTCATATCACTACTACGGAAATATATTCTGCACTCATCAGTGAATAGAACGGACCTCCATTGCTTGATGCTCCAATTGATGTATTCGCAAGAAAATTCGAGTTGCTCTTTGCGGTGGCGTGCTGTCAATTTTGGGTAAAAAGTGTAATATTTTTACACTCGAAATTTTCGATTGAACAAAAAAAAATTGCACTGACAGCTGGTGCAATTTCGACTACTCTAGTTGTTTTTGGTAGTGTAACCCCTATTTTTCATACACCAACAAATAGTATTGTCATTGTGCTGTTATTTTGTTTGTCATTTGTGAATAATTGGTGTTGTCGCAGCATAAATATGGGTAATCAAAACAAACTCTTGATATTAGTTATTATTATTATTAGTACTCGTAATTAAGAAATTATTTTAATTATTCAATTACGCCAGCTTATTATTATTAAACATAAAATTTTCTTATTGCATTAGTCTGGTGCGCCCTGTAGTTGTAATTTAACTTAAAGAAAAAGAAAGAAAACAATAATGTATTAATAATTTTGGTCAATGTAATATTAAGCAAAAAAGATACTTATCTTATTGTAACCAAAAATGACCGGTTCTAAAACTAAAAGAATAATTTAGTATAAATCAATAATTAAATAAAAATCTAAATAAAATGCAATAATTCTCTTACCAAAATTGTTATGTCAAAATAATATGTCAACATTAAAATTCACTTTAACGTTCAGCGCTGTCATTTGGCAGAATATTTAAAAAACTACTAATTATTTAGCAAATTTGACTAGCATTGTATTCTTGTATGCATGTATTTTAAATTATAGAAAATTATTATTTCCTAAAGATTTTTGAGAAGATCAGTTTTTGAGCAGCCGCTGTCAAATATAGAACAAAATATTAAAAATAAAGTACATAAAGTAAAAATAAAATTATTGTTCTATTAAGATTAAATAAAGTTATAAAATAAAAAATAAAATTGATTGTTCAACATCCGAAGAAATTTTAATTACATCCGAAGAAAGAAAACTTAAGGAACAGAAGACATTGAAGACATCAGTTTGGTAAAATATTTGAGACATCGCAACTACACCAATTTTATCCGAAGTTTACAATTGGTGTTCTTTAAAAATTTGTGAATTATTTATAAAGGACGTAAATATTCCTCCGTAAACTTTGCTGCAATTTAAAAATATTTTTTATGCAGAACAACAGAATTTGATTCGGAAGGGCGGAATTTGTTTACGAAATAGACTACGAGCCAGCTGCATCAGAATATTTAACGTAAACTCGCACTGACAGGACACAATTCGGTGTTTATGTTCCATTGAAACTAAAATCGAGGTTACACTTTCAAAGAGGGGTAAAAAATCAATCGAAAACGACATTGGTTGCTCGAGAGTGTATTTCGTAATGCAAAGTCAAGCAACTTTGTTATAAATTGGATTTGAAGGTTTGAAATGCCGGTTTTCCGGTTTGCATGGAGCAACGCTTTTAAACTCAATAAAAACTTAAGATGTGACCAAACACACGACTTTCTGATATATGAACAGCGAATTTTGAGAAACTTATTATGCAAATTTATTGCAAACTTAAGATTTCTTTAATTTTTTCAGGTTTTCTGTAAATTGTATATTTTTGAGAGCAAAATAAATTTTCTGGTTCACGGAAGCTGGGAGCTGGGACATTTATGGAAAAAGTTTAAATATGAAGCTGCAGTTTAATTAATTAAACCATCTGGGCTACAAACTAAGAGACATATAGACCAACAGACACTACTTCGAAACCCCATTTGTCAGACTCAAACACCCCAAAAAAATCTAAAGATCAAAAATTAGCATGACAATTTTTATATGTAACACATATCATATAATCATACCAGAGCCGGTTGGTATATGAATGCAATGCATGAATTTCAAACATAAAGAAGTTCAGTTTAACAACTTCTTGAGAAAGCTAAGCTTAATAAATGCTAAATTAGCTAAATGTTTTGAAGGTCCATGATCAATTGAATCAAAAGCAATAATGTCCAAGGGTCCATAACACATTTCTGTTATCTATCTGTTTGCGTGTTTATAATATTTAAACATTACCCGCAAAAGACAAAGAAGCTGTAAAATAATCATATTACAGATCCTAATACCACTCAACATAAAGTAGCTGTACTGAATCCTAGTGAATTATCTGAATCCTAGTGAATGTCATTAACAGTTTTGAATCATGCGAGTAACATCAAAGAGCAGGTATTCTTGAAAATCTCAAAAATTTCACTTATCTTCAATGTTAATCTCGAAAATATCGAATAATCTCAACATAAGTCGCCCGTTCAAATTCACAATATAATCCAAAATTATTTCAAGAAACTCGGATGGTCTCAAATAATCTCAAAAAATTTCACCTATGTAGGTGAGTCAATATTATCCGGAAACACAAATAAATTCGAAAAACTCGAATAAGCTCCTGTACAAGAAATCACTAAGAATCTCGAATAATCTGATTCGAATAATATGTCTATATCTATAAGCGCTATTTTAATCCGCAAATCTGGATAATAGCAAGAACCTCGAGAAAAATGAAAAAAAAGTCGAAAAATGTATCAAATCCTTAATAATATCTGTTACATAAAACTCGATGAGAAAGAATTCGATTAGACTCGCATCATTTTGTTCATTGACGAACTATTCGAATAATAACCAACCATCGATCTCGAAAAATCACATCAAATATCCAAAATTCTGAGGTACCTGTAAAGTTGGTAACATGATGCAAGTCAACGCCAAAATTTCGCAAAAACTTCACGTTGCGGTTGGGCAACGAGAAAATTTTAATAAAGAATTTACAAATTATTTTTTATTGTAGATGTATTAGTAAACTTACCTGTGTAAGACGAAAATTATTATCTCAAGAGCATATTCATATAGGATTTTACATGTCGCAATACATAAAGTGTCATAAACAGAAGCTATCCCAATAACAAAAAATACATCCACTATTTTTGCGGATCATTAGGGGCTTACAACTCCATTTGGTACCATAACGTTTTAAACAAAAATTGGTTAAACAAAAAATTCTGTGGATCTAATCCTAGAGATTTTGCCAATTGGCCACTTACATCATGAAGTAACTAGAAGCTATCCCAATATCAAAAAATACCTCCACTATTTTTGCGGATCGTCAGGGGCTTACAACTCCATTTGGTACAATAACGTTTTAAACAAAAATTGGTTAAACAAAAAATTCTGTGGATCTAATCCTAGAGATTTTGCCAATTGGCCACTTACATCATAAAGTAACTAGAAGCTATCCCAATATCAAAAAATACCTCCCCTATTTTTGCGGATCGTCAGGGGCTTACAACTCCATTTGGTACCATAACGTTTTAAACAAAAATTGGTTAAACAAAAAATTCTGTGGATCTAATCCTAGAGATTTTGCCAATTGGCCACTCCCATCATGAAGTAACTAGAAGCTATATCAATATCAAAAAATACCTCCCCTATTTTTGCGGATCGTCAGGAGCTTACAACTCCATTTGGTACCATAACGTTTTAAACAAAAATTGGTTAAACAAAAAATTCTGTGGATCTAATCCTAGAGATTTTGCCAATTGGCCACTTACATCATGAAGTAACTAGAAGCTATCCCAATATCAAAAAATACCTCCCCTATTTTTGCGGATCGTCAGGGGCTTACAACTCCATTTGGTACCATAACGTTTTAAACAAAAATTGGTTAAACAAAAAAATTTTGTGGATCTAATCCTAGAGATTTTGCCAATTGGCCACTTACATCATAAAGTAACTAGAAGCTATCCCAATATCAAAAAATACCTCCCCTATTTTTGCGGATCGTCAGGGGCTTACAACTCCATTTGGTACCATAACGTTTTAAACAAAAATTGGTTAAACAAAAAATTCTGTGGATCTAATCCTAGAGATTTTGCCAATTGGCCACTCCCATCATGAAGTAACTAGAAGCTATATCAATATCAAAAAATACCTCCCCTATTTTTGCGGATCGTCAGGAGCTTACAACTCCATTTGGTACCATAACGTTTTAAACAAAAATTGGTTAAACAAAAAATTCTGTGGATCTAATCCTAGAGATTTTGCCAATTGGCCACTTACATCATGAAGTAACTAGAAGCTATCCCAATATCAAAAAATACCTCCCCTATTTTTGCGGATCGTCAGGGGCTTACAACTCCATTTGGTACCATAACGTTTTAAACAAAAATTGGTTAAACAAAAAAATTTTGTGGATCTAATCCTAGAGATTTTGCCAATTGGCCACTTACATCATGAAGTAACTAGAAGCTATCCCAATATCAAAAAATACTTCCCCTATTTTTGCGAATCGTCAGGGGCTTACAACTCCATTTGGTACCATAACGTTTTAAACAAAAATTGGTTAAACAAAAAAATTCTGTGGATCTAATCCTAGAATATTTTCCAATTAACCACTCAAATTATGAAGTAACTAGAAGCTATCCCAATATTAAAATATACCTCCGCTATTTTTGCGGATCGTCAGGGGCTTACAACTCCATTTGGTACCATAACGTTTTAAACAAAAATTGGTTAGACAAAAAAATTCTGTGGATTTAATCCTAGAGATTTTGCCAATTGGCCACTTATATCATAAAGTAACTAGAAGCTATCTCAATATCAAAAAATACCTCCACTATTTTTGCGGATCGTCAGGGGTTTACAACTCCATTTGGTACCATAACGTTTTAAACAAAAATTGGTTAAACAAAAAATTCTGTGGATCTAATCCTAGAGATTTTGCCAATTCGCCACTTACATCATAAAGTAACTAGAAGCTATCTCAATATCAAAAAATACCTCCCCTATTTTTGCGGATCGTCAGAGGCTTACAACTCCATTTGGTACCATAGCGTTTTAAACAAAAATTGGTTAAACAAAAAATTCTGTGGATCTAATCCTAGAGATTTTGCCAATTGGCCACTTACATCATGAAGTAACTAGAAGCTATCTCAATATCAAAAAATACCTCCCCTATTTTTGCGGATCGTCAGGGGCTTACAACTCCATTTGGTACCATAACGTTTTAAACAAAAATTGGTTAAACAAAAAATTCTGTGGATCTAATCCTAGAGATTTTGCCAATTGGCCATTCACATCATGAAGTAACTAGAACCTATCCCAATATCAGAAAATACCTCCACTATTTTTGCGGATCGTCAGGGGCTTACAACTCCATTTGGTACAATAACGTTTTAAACAAAAATTGGTTAAACAAAAAATTCTGTGGATCTAATCCTAGAGATTTTGCCAATTGGCCACTTACATCATAAAGTAACTAGAAGCTATCCCAATATTAAAAAATACCTCCACTATTTTTGCGGATCGTCAGGGGCTTACAACTCCATTTGGTACCATAACGTTTTAAACAAAAATTGGTTAAACAAAAAATTCTGTGGATCTAATCCTAGAGATTTTGCCAATTGGCCACTCCCATCATGAAGTAACTAGAAGCTATCCCAATATCAAAAAATACCTCCCCTATTTTTGCGGATCGTCAGGGGCTTACAACTCCATTTGGTACCATAACGTTTTAAACAAAAATTGGTTAAACAAAAAAATTCTGTGGATCTTAGCCTAGAGATTTTGCCAATTGGCCACTCACATCATGAAGTAACTAGAAGCTATCTCAATATCAAAAAATACCTCCCCTATTTTTGCGGATCGTCAGGGGCTTACAACTCCATTTGGTACCATAACGTTTTAGACAAAAAAATTCTGTGGATCTAATCCTAGAGATTTTGCCAATTGGCCACTTACATCATGAAGTAACTAGAAGCTATCCCAATATCAAAAAATACTTCCCCTATTTTTGCGGATCGTCAGGGGCTTACAACTCCATTTGGTACCATAACGTTTTAAACAAAAATTAATTAAACAAAAAATTCTGTGGATCTAATCCTAGAGATTTTGCCAATTGGCCACTTACCTCATAAAGTAACTAGAAGCTATCTCAATATCAAAAAATACCTCCACTATTTTTGCGGATCGTCAGGGGTTTACAACTCCATTTGGTACCATAACGTTTTAAAAAAAAATTAATTAAACAAAAAATTCTGTGGATCTAATCCTAGAGATTTTGCCAATTGGCCACTTACATCATAAAGTAACTAGAAGCTATCCCAATATCAAAAAATACCTCCACTATTTTTGCGGATCGTCAGGGGATTACAAGTTCATTTGGTACCATATCGTTCTAAACAAAAATTGATTAAACAAAAAAATTCTGTGGATCTAATCCTAGAGATTTTGCCAATTGGCCACTCACATCTTGAAGTAACTAGAAGCTATCCCAATATCAAAAAATACCTCCCCTATTTTCGCGGATCGTCAGGGGCTTACAACTCCATTTGGTACCATAACGTTTTAAACAAAAATTGGTTAAACAAAAAATTCTGTGGATTTAATCCTAGAGATTTTGCCAATTGGCCACTCACATCATGAAGTAACTAGAAGCTATCCCAATATCAAAAAATACCTCCACTATTTTTGCGGATCGTCAGGGGCTTACAACTCCATTTGGTACCATAACGTTTTAAACAAAAATTGGTTAAACAAAAAATTCTGTGGATCTAATCCTAGAGATTTTGCCAATTGGCCACTTACATCATAAAGTAACTAGAAGCTATCCCAATATCAAAAAATACCTCCCCTATTTTTGCGGATCGTCAGGGGCTTACAACTCCATTTGGTACCATAACGTTTTAGACAAAAAAATTCTGTGGATCTAATCCTAGAGATTTTGCCAATTGGCCACTTACATCATGAAGTAACTAGAAGCTATCCCAATATCAAAAAATACCTCCACTATTTTTGCGGATCGTCAGGGGTTTACAACTCCATTTGGTACCATAACGTTTTAAACAAAAATTGGTTAAACAAAAAATTCTGTGGATCTAATCCTAGAGATTTTGCCAATTCGCCACTTACATCATAAAGTAACTAGAAGCTATCTCAATATCAAAAAATACCTCCCCTATTTTTGCGGATCGTCAGAGGCTTACAACTCCATTTGGTACCATAGCGTTTTAAACAAAAATTGGTTAAACAAAAAATTCTGTGGATCTAATCCTAGAGATTTTGCCAATTGGCCACTTACATCATGAAGTAACTAGAAGCTATCTCAATATCAAAAAATACCTCCCCTAATTTTGCGGATCGTCAGGGGCTTACAACTCCATTTGGTACCATAACGTTTTAAACAAAAATTGGTTAAACAAAAAATTCTGTGGATCTAATCCTAGAGATTTTGCCAATTGGCCATTCACATCATGAAGTAACTAGAACCTATCCCAATATCAGAAAATACCTCCACTATTTTTGCGGATCGTCAGGGGCTTACAACTCCATTTGGTACAATAACGTTTTAAACAAAAATTGGTTAAACAAAAAATTCTGTGGATCTAATCCTAGAGATTTTGCCAATTGGCCACTTACATCATAAAGTAACTAGAAGCTATCCCAATATTAAAAAATACCTCCACTATTTTTGCGGATCGTCAGGGGCTTACAACTCCATTTGGTACCATAACGTTTTAAACAAAAATTGGTTAAACAAAAAATTCTGTGGATCTAATCCTAGAGATTTTGCCAATTGGCCACTCCCATCATGAAGTAACTAGAAGCTATCCCAATATCAAAAAATACCTCCCCTATTTTTGCGGATCGTCAGGGGCTTACAACTCCATTTGGTACCATAACGTTTTAAACAAAAATTGGTTAAACAAAAAAATTCTGTGGATCTTAGCCTAGAGATTTTGCCAATTGGCCACTCACATCATGAAGTAACTAGAAGCTATCTCAATATCAAAAAATACCTCCCCTATTTTTGCGGATCGTCAGGGGCTTACAACTCCATTTGGTACCATAACGTTTTAGACAAAAAAATTCTGTGGATCTAATCCTAGAGATTTTGCCAATTGGCCACTTACATCATGAAGTAACTAGAAGCTATCCCAATATCAAAAAATACTTCCCCTATTTTTGCGGATCGTCAGGGGCTTACAACTCCATTTGGTACCATAACGTTTTAAACAAAAATTAATTAAACAAAAAATTCTGTGGATCTAATCCTAGAGATTTTGCCAATTGGCCACTTACCTCATAAAGTAACTAGAAGCTATCTCAATATCAAAAAATACCTTCACTATTTTTGCGGATCGTCAGGGGTTTACAACTCCATTTGGTACCATAACGTTTTAAAAAAAAATTAATTAAACAAAAAATTCTGTGGATCTAATCCTAGAGATTTTGCCAATTGGCCACTTACATCATAAAGTAACTAGAAGCTATCCCAATATCAAAAAATACCTCCACTATTTTTGCGGATCGTCAGGGGCTTACAAGTTCATTTGGTACCATATCGTTCTAAACAAAAATTGATTAAACAAAAAAATTCTGTGGATCTAATCCTAGAGATTTTGCCAATTGGCCACTCACATCTTGAAGTAACTAGAAGCTATCCCAATATCAAAAAATACCTCCCCTATTTTCGCGGATCGTCAGGGGCTTACAACTCCATTTGGTACCATAACGTTTTAAACAAAAATTGGTTAAACAAAAAATTCTGTGGATTTAATCCTAGAGATTTTGCCAATTGGCCACTCACATCATGAAGTAACTAGAAGCTATCCCAATATCAAAAAATACCTCCACTATTTTTGCGGATCGTCAGGGGCTTACAACTCCATTTGGTACCATAACGTTTTAAACAAAAATTGGTTAAACAAAAAATTCTGTGGATCTAATCCTAGAGATTTTGCCAATTGGCCACTTACATCATAAAGTAACTAGAAGCTATCCCAATATCAAAAAATACCTCCCCTATTTTTGCGGATCGTCAGGGGCTTACAACTCCATTTGGTACCATAACGTTTTAGACAAAAAAATTCTGTGGATCTAATCCTAGAGATTTTGCCAATTGGCCACTTACATCATGAAGTAACTAGAAGCTATCTCAATATCAAAAAATACTTCCCCTATTTTTGCGGATCGTCAGGGGCTTACAACTCCATTTGGTACCATAACGTTTTAAACAAAAATTAATTAAACAAAAAATTCTGTGGATCTAATCCTAGAGATTTTGCCAATTGGCCACTTACCTCATAAAGTAACTAGAAGCTATCTCAATATCAAAAAATACCTCCACTATTTTTGCGGATCGTCAGGGGTTTACAACTCCATTTGGTACCATAACGTTTTAAAAAAAAATTAATTAAACAAAAAATTCTGTGGATCTAATCCTAGAGATTTTGCCAATTGGCCACTTACATCATAAAGTAACTAGAAGCTATCCCAATATCAAAAAATACCTCCACTATTTTTGCGGATCGTCAGGGGCTTACAAGTTCATTTGGTACCATATCGTTCTAAACAAAAATTGGTTAAACAAAAAAATTCTGTGGATCTAATCCTAGAGATTTTGCCAATTGGCCACTCACATCTTGAAGTAACTAGAAGCTATCCCAATATCAAAAAATACCTCCCCTATTTTCGCGGATCGTCAGGGGCTTACAACTCCATTTGGTACCATAACGTTTTAAACAAAAATTGGTT